>CM052436.1:159510038-159686545 GCA_028533085.1 Varecia variegata | reverse complement strand
GTGGTCTTTAATAGAAAAAAACATTTCCCTTATGCTCCAAGTGTAATCTATTAATTTGCTTAGAAAATCCTTTGCAAAGGCAAACATTTGCCCAGTCCATACAAACTGGTGCAAATTTTAAATGTGTAGATTATAAATTAATTAAGCTTTCTCCAGAGAAACAATCAACCTCACAACTATTGAAGACTGACCAGAAATAAAGTGGGGGGTGGGAAGTAAGCTTCTCAGATGGTTCTAAGGAGCCCCAGAGCCGAGAACTGGGTGAAAGGACAGTCAGTGCACAAGTGGGAATCAGGAATGGCTGGGTGCACCACGCTACCGACTGCAGGCTCTTGCACCCCTGAGTCGATCACCTCTTCTGCTGGCTCCTACTCTGTGACTGTGAGCAAGTTATTTAGTTCCTCCAATCTTTGGCTTCTTCATTTGTAAAATGGGTTCTTCATCTGTAAAATTCTTCCGTGGAACAAATGAGAAAACGCATGTAAAGAGCACACGGCCTCAGATACAGCACACGCTCAATACATTTTCGTAATTGTTGCAGGTTCTCCAGACCAGGGGACTTTTGAGTTGAGTCTTGATCTTGGTGGTAAAAATACACCTACGTTCCTTTGTCTAATAATTCTAATACTTTTTCCATTCCTTCCTATTAATTTCTTTAAAAAAATGAGATTGACCCACAGAATTTAGCGATATGCTGTGTGAACTTCCTATCTATAGTCAACACTCAAGATCAAATTTTGTATTTGCCCTTCAGGCATCCTACATCTAACTGATATGTTACTCCTTCCCCCCTGAATCTTTGAGCTCTCTGATCTTGCCCTCCCATCCTTGCCAACAATGATGCAAACATTTGCACCACCCCCAATGGCTAAGGCAAAGATACATTCACATCTACATGCTTCCTTGCAGAAACTAATCCTGTAAACACAATAAAAGTAAGTTCCAGGAAGGGGTGAATTTTTTATGGTATTAGTTATAACCCCTAAAAATAATTTATAATGGAAATTCTGAGATGTCCTTCACTTACGAGGATACTGGTCTTAGGCCTGGCGACAGAACGTGTGTTCACGGGCGCACACAACTGTATGTATGCAATACACGTACACAGAAAAGGGTTCTGTTCATTTAACTCAAATTTATTCAGAACAGTTTTATGTTATTTATTTTCATGAGTTTTAGACAAGATCTTTTTTAGCGCATTACAGAGGCCTGGAGGGGCTTTCTGCATAAAAGACAAAGCCAAGCACTGTTGGTGCAAAGTATAGTAACTTAGTGTTTTGAGAAACACGGCCAAACATATTTGAATATGAGGCCATCAGGCCAAGAAACCCTGGTATCTAGAGCTGAGAGCAAAATTGGCAGTTGAGTTCTCATTATCAGGAGGTTTCCTCCTACCTCCTGGGCCTAGCCTGCCTGGACCTTACCAGGGATGCATACGCATGCTCCACAAAACATTTAAGATGCAAGTATTTCATATCATTCATATGCTGATACAACATGAGACATGAGAGTCTGCAGTCCTTGCTGGGCCACTTAGACACCGTGTGACATTAGTTAAGTTACTTATCCTTTCTAACCCTCAGTTTCTTCATCTGAAAATGCCAGAGAAATAGCATCTACCCCTTACAGGTTGCCATGAGGATTATATGAGCTAATACATGTAAAATGCTGGGCACAGTGCCTGAAACAATACTGTTTAATATGTATTAACTAAGATTAGTATCCATTTTATCTGGCATTTCCATTATAAACCAGACTCACAAAATCTGCATCAAATTTCTTAAATGGATATTCTTATACAATAAGAGTGCAACCCACAAATGGTTTTGCACCATACCACCTAAAAATCTAAAGCCTAAAGGTAAACTAAAAACTAAGGCCCACGCCATGCTGAACATTATGGAGGAAAAAGCTAAGAGAAGACAGACAACATGAAGCAAGAGATGGGAGCAGATCAGACAGTCACGCTAAGAAAATTACAATTCAGACAACTTACCTTCAGGAAGTATGGGAAGTTTAACTCCCTGGGGTGCTATTTGGAGTTTAGAAAGACTCTTTCCTCAAATAGGATATAAAAGGCCTTACAAAGATTTCACCTTCAAAAGGCAGCACTGAAAGAGCAGGATGAGGCTCCTGTCCCAGAGTTAGGTTGCTCACCTACCCCATCCCCCACATATTTCAGGTAATTCAGGAAGCCTCCTCATTATATTTTTAAAAGCTCCCTGTCCATCATTAAAAAGGCACACATTTCTAATAGGTAAACATCCTTCAGTTGAATAAACTCGAAGCACGACTATTCCCGAGTAAAGTTGCCTTCATTTTCCAAAACTCCTGGGCACACTTAAACTGATGTGCGAAATTCCACAAACTCCAAGCAGAGGATGGGGTTGCTAAAGTGCTTTAAGCTTACAACAGTGAGACCCAGGGAAAGACAGACTAACTGATGGACCTGCAAACCAGCAAAATCTTAATGCCCAGTAGTAAATTATTTTTAATAAAGAGCCAATCAAAAATTTACTAGAACATGAAGGAAACTTTAAGAGACCACTTAACACAGGCTGCCTACAGAGTGAGACTTACTGAAAAGTGCCCGGCCATCTAAATGCAATATTGCAGTGATCTCAAAGTTACACACATGTAATGGCTGGAGACATTTCTTATCCACTATAGAAACTAAAGAAGGTTCCCAATTACCACCAGACTTCCCAAAAACCTCACAATTCAACATTTCAGGTCAATCAATAGAACAACCCAAATGTCCAATTAAATTTTGTCTGGCTAAACTCTGATTTAACATGAAAAATGTAAGACATACTAATATTGTTCAAAAGCTTTTCTAAAAGTTAGCTCTAGTGACAAAAATTCATACACCATTTCAATTTGGACTGGTATCTATCCCTACAGTTGACAAAATTGTTTTATTTTAAATAGCTTGTAAAATGTAAGGCCACCAGAATGGCGTTAAAAACAATTTAATAACTGATCTGCACTCTCCTGGTACACAGGAAAAGCAAGTCCAAAAATGTCCAAAGAGAAACCAGTCAAAAAGAAAAAAAATAAATCTCATTCAAGGGTGCCATCTAGTGGTCAAATGAGGTGGCTGTACTGTTACTAAGCAACATTTGGATGACATACTTAAAATCTTGGAGCTCAGAAGAGACTTCAATGTTTCCCAAAACACATTCCTTGATAACAGGACTCTGTTGTCAAATGCATTTAAGACATGCTGGGTGAAACATTGTGGAAAACACATCTATATTAAAGGACATCTCACAGCCTTACATATGCAAACCCATACTGGGAATCTCCAAACCGAGATGCGGCATTTCTCACTTGTTATTTGGTCAGGGAAACTCTTTACTTGTGGATGCCTCTGAACTCCTCACAGAGCTCTGAAGTTTCTCAAAATAATGTTTGGGAAATGCTGGTCTAATCCAACTCCTGCCTCTACATTTTACCCCAGGGCTCCAGCAAGTGAAGTAACTTGTGCTGGTTCCCAGGACGGCCCTGTAGCCTGTCACGTCCCACAGCAGGTCTGTCTTTGTAACCCAAGGGGTGGGGGGAAATGGGAGGTGAGCTAGGAAGCACTCCCCTTGCTCCTTTTCTCCAACATTAAAATTCTACTGCGGAAAGTCTGGAGGCTTCATGTTAAGTGCCTATTAGGCTAAAAGGACATCCTATTACAGTTAGAATAAATATTGATCTTAAAACTTAAGATAATACTTTCCTTCAAGTTCTGATGGTTATTATACTTTTAATCTGAATACAAATTGATCTTAATGTTACTGTTCGTCTCTGTAGATTTTATTTTTATCATTGTATTTTTGCAGAAACACAAATGAAGAGTGTCTGAAAGTTATTTCTGATGCCTTCCATACATATGTCATTTGAGTTTAAGCCTGAAGAACCACCACAAACCTAGCAGCGATTGTGGAAATGAAAAATCAAAGAATTACAGCCTAAAATGGTAAGTGCCAAGACAGGCATGACTTACATTTGCCCAACTAAGGCAAATATTACATGGGAATGATAACACTGGAATTACAAAAGCAGTTTTCAAGGCTATTGGTACAAACTATCCAAAAAAACTAAAATATATTTTTATTTGAAAATAAATGTAAAACTTTAAAAAATTGTGGACATTGTGTTTATGGGCGTCCCAAGGAATCTATGAAGACGTGAGCCGCACAGCAACTTTCAGAGTACCTTGTTCAGGTGGTGCTAAGTAGCCCCAGGCTCCACATCTAGGGACAGCGTGAGCCACAGCCAAATCTCCAACTACGACACCTGCTTCCGCTGCTACACTTTACCAGCTAGTTACTGTAAGAAGGAATTATGTGCTCATAAATGCTGGCTCCACAGCCTACTCCAATGTCTCAAGACTGAAAAACAGAATAACTTGAACGAAGATGAAAGAATATGCGCAAGTAATAAAGTATCTTCCTTGGTAATTTTTAAATCATTCTGGTGGCTATTCTATCATTGGAATTTGATGATAATATTCTATCACAGCTAAACTTCTTAGAAAATTTTAAGTTTTCTCTTATTTAAAAAAAGTTTTCTGGATGGGTGTGGTGGTTCATGCCTGTAATCCTAACACTTTGGGAGGTCGAAGCAGGAGGATCGCTTGAGGCCAGGAGTTTGAGACCAGCCTGAGCTACAGCAAGACCCCGTCTCCACAAAAAAATAGAATAGGTGTGGTAGCATGCAAAAAATAAATGGGTGTGGTAGCATGCACCTGTTGTCCCAGGTACTCAGGAGGTAGGAGGATCATTTGAGCTCAGGAGTTTGAGGTGAGCTATGATGGCGCCACTGCACTCTAGCCCGGGTTACAGAGCAAGACCCTGCCTCAAAAAAAAAAAAATTTTTTTTTTTTTATTTAATGAACAAAAAAGTTTTCTCAGGCCAGGCACAGTGGCTCATGCCTGTAATCCAGCTACTCAGGAGGCTGAGGGAGAAGGATTGCCTGAGCTGAGCCCAGCAGTTCAAGACTGCAGTGAGCTATGCCACTACACTCCAGCCTGGGTGACAGAGTGAGATCCTGTCTCAAAAAAATAAATACATAATAAAAATAATAAATAAAAATTTTCTCTTATTTAAAAAATTATTTAAGAAAACTTATTAAAGTTTTCTCTTTTTAAAGAGGGGAAGAATTGTTCTAAATAACTTTGGGCACAAATTTTTTTCTGTACTAAGAACTATCTCCAAAGGATACATTCCCAAAGTGGAATAACAGAATCAAAGGGTAAGACTCATTTATGTTGACAAGCTGGTTCCCAAAATGGTTGTCCTAATTTACACCAACTTTGGGACTCCTTAGCCCTCAGTGATGAATGGGAGGCCTGAGAGATAACTGAAGGTGTACAGACCACGCTCAGTTCAGTCCAGGCCAAACATGCACAGCAATTGGAAGGCTCTGGAAATGCTCGCTTGCTTGCACACAAGCTCAGACTTTCACGTAAAGAACCCTCTCCCTATATGTGAGATACAAGCTCTAAGGAGTCCCCAAACTTGAAAACCGTAAGTTTTCAACAGGAATTGTGCTTCTGAGAGATGAAGAAAAGCTCTTAATTAGAAACTTAATCTCAAGGTCTTAATAAGAGATTTAATACCTACATATAGGATTGGTGTTTTAATTGGATTAACAGGGACCCAAATGCAAAGTGGAAACCAAAGTACTGCCAGTTAGGTTGGACGACTTGGGAGAGGGCTGGCGCCCAAGTTAGAAATTGGCACAGCTATGCACCACAGAGCTGGCTGTAATTTTTTTTACGTCTGCTCTGGAAGGCTCTCCCCTTCTTATTCTGCCCGTGGATTTCAGCAGCATGATGGGACGCTGTAAAGTGACTCTAAGAGGCATAAACTAATCTGAACACTCACATATTCCAAAGCCCCTCACACTATACTCAGCCCAAGAGTTAATAATATCCCTCAAAAGTCCCTGAACCACAAAATATTCACTTTTCACTTCTGAAACATAAGTTTATAGAATCCTACTCTTTTATTTTTTGTGTATTGTCTGACAGGACCCACAAGTATTCCCAGAGGCTCAGTTCTTAGTTATTAATAGAATTAGCACATTAGCTCATTAGAATTAGCAAATTCACTGTTGAGGAGGCTCCACCTGTAATTGATTTTTCTTTTCTTACCTTGCTCATAATAGGATTCCCAACATACCAGCTGGTCAGCTGACACCACTACACATTTGCACCATCATTCATCCAAATACTTACAGTGCTCTTATTATGTGTCCAGGCCCATGCCAGGCTCTGCAAATCCAAAATGGATGCTGAATTACTAACTCCAGCCTCATTCATTTATCAGTTGTGTGACCTTGGACAAGTCACCTAATTTCTCTGAGCTTCATTTTCCTCAACTACAAAATGTGGGATAATAATGGCACCTGTTTCACAATATTAAGTAATTGTACACACCTCCAGAATTAAGTAAAATAATATAAAGAACATTGTGTCTAACATCTGTTATTCAAAAAAGTATAGCTTAGTCACTAATGTCAAAAAAGATAATGTGGATGATTCTGATAAATTATTACAGTAATTATTAAAAGACCACATGCAAAATATAACTTTATATTTGATATACAAAAATATACTTTTGTATTCTGTAACTGAATTTGAATGTAAGGTACAAATTCTTAATTCTACCCCCTAGTGGAGGATAAAGGTACAATTAACTTAATCTTGGCAATTAAAAGTAACTCAGTCAGCTGGGCACGGTGGCTCACACCTGTAATCCTAGCACTCTGGGAGGCCGAGGCAGGTGGATCATTTGAGCTCAGGAGTTCAAGACCAGTCTGAGCAAGAGTGAGACCCCGTCTCTACTAAAAAAAATAGAAAGAAATTATATGGACAACTAAAAATATATATAGAAAAAATTAGCCGGGCATGGTGGCACATGCCTGTAGTCCCAGCTACTCGGGAGGCTGTGGCAGGAAGATTGCTTGAGCCCAGGAGTTTGAGGTTGCTGTGAGCTAGGCTGCCACCACGGCACTCACTCTAGCCCGGGTAACAGAGTGAGACTCTGTCTCAAAAAAAAAAAAAAAAAAAAAGTAACTCAGTCATCATTTGTTAAACCTCAGTCTTTTAAGGCTCACTTTTCTAACTTCCTGACACTAGGAAAGTGGCCTCTAGAGCACACCTGTCCTCCATAAGTAGTGGCAGAGTAGCTGGTGCCACCTGGACGTGGGTGTCGGCCTCTGGCATCAACTACTGATGGCTGTAGCCCCCGCCATGGACGCCACCCAGGTCCGCACACTGAGTCCTTCTTGTCCCCATGCCAGGCCTCACTAGTCTTCTAACCCACTCAGCTTATGTCACAGCTTCCCTTGACAGCTCAGGACCTCTCAGCTGCTTTCCCCACACTATACTGGAGCTTGGATCCTATAAGGCTGTCTCGGCCACTACTAACTTCTCCACCCAAGAGGCCTATTAAATGTGCATCATCTACTCTCCCCAGGACGCCCCGGGAAGCCAGCTCATTTCCCCCACAGCTTTGGATTCCTCCTGAGGAACGTAGCCTAGACAATCTTGAGAAATTTCTGGATCTGAGGACACTATATCTATTTCCCTCCTCCCTCACATGAACTGGGGCAGAGTACAGGGATCCTCGTCTCAGGCATCTATCTATTTTCCAAGTCCAACCATGTCCCCTTTGATCCATCTCCTTCTGCCTGGGGGTCGAACTCTTTCTTTCCTTTGGGTGGGAAAACCGCTCACCTGTCATTAGGCATTCACTACTCTATGGCTTAGTGCCTAGCTGCTTAAAGTGGTCTGTGAACCACCCTCTGTGCACACGTGTGCTTATCGGTTAGTTCCAATTTAATAGTGAGTACATATGGTGTTTGTTTTTCCATCCTTGAGATACTTCACTTAGGAGAATGATCTCCAGTTCCATCCAGATTGTTGCAACAGGTATTAACTCATCTTTTTTTATGGCTGAGTAGTAATCCATGGTATACATATACCACATTTTAATAATCTACTCTGAATTGGTGGGCACTTGGGTTTATTCCACATCTTTGCGATTGTGAATTGTGCTGCAATAAACATTCAAGGGTAGGTGTCTTTTTGATGAAAAGCCTTCTTTTCTTTTGGGTAGATATCTAATAGTGGGATTGCTGGATCAAATGGTTGGTCTACTTTTAGTTCTTTGAGGGATCTCCATACTATTTTCCATAGAGGTCGTACTAGTTTGCAGTCCCACCAACAGTGTGTAAGCATTTCTTTCTCTCTGCATCCATGCCAGCATCTATTGTTTTTGGACTTTTTAATACAAGCCACTTTCACTGGGGTAAGATGGTATTTCATTGTAGTTTTAATTTGCATTTCCCTGATCATTAGTGATCTTGAGCATTTTTTCATATGCTTATTGGCCATTTGTCTGTCTTCTTTTGAGAAGCTTCTGTTCATGTCTTTTGCCCACTTTTTAATAGGGTTGTTGTTCTGTCCTTGCTGATTTGCTTGAGTTCTTTGTAAATTCTGGTTATTAGCTCTTCACATCAGATGTGTAGCTTGCAAATATTTTCTCCCATTCTGTAGGTTGTCTATTTGCTCTGTTGATTGTTTCCTTAGCTATGCAGAAGCTTTTTAGTTTAATCAAATCCCATTGATTTATTTTTGCTGTTGCCATGATTTCCACTGGGGTCTTATTCATAAATTCTTTTCCCAGGCCGATATCTAGAAAAAATATGGAACGCTTCACGAATTTGCACGGCATCCTTGTGCAGGGGCCGGGCTAATAATCTTCTGTATGTCATTACAATTTTAGTATATGTGCTGCTAAAGTGAAAACAGATATATTTTCTCTTGTTAATATGTAGAAAGAGTTTCCTCTTGATTTCCAGGAAAACTTCATAATTTATCTTTTCTTTTGTTGTAGACAGTGACTCAATTTCAAGGAAATTAGTCCTATAAGGCAGCTTTGTGTAGAAGAAAAATATGGGCCATATGCTTAAGTCCTTCCTTGTTGTGTGACCTTGAGAAGTTCTTAACCAGTTTCCATCTTTGTAAAATGGGGGTAATAATATCCATTTTCAGGGGATCACTATGAGGATTAAATGAGATAATATATATAAAACTTCTGGAATGAAGCCAGTGCTATCCACCCCCGATCCCTTCTAGATTTTCCATTCCAGATGACCTTCTGGACACTTCTGTATAACCTTCATCCATATATAAAAATTGTGCTTAGTCCAATAATAAATTCCATCCTCTAATCTAAAACACTGAAAATTCATTTCCAAACATATGCCTCAAGTTTCTGTCCATGCAAATTGGCAAAATCTTCCAATTCTTTTGGCTTATAATATACCATAATGTATTGTGGTTTACAATCTTCATCAGGCATGGCAAGCTTGAGAACCACCTGCAGTTAGGCAACTGAAACTAAACCAAATAGCTTCATCCTTATCTCCCCAACCTTAAGGCTCTATTTCCCACCCTGAGTAACTCTTGCAGCTCACATTTAGATTTTTATTTAAGTTAGAAAAATAGCAATACTTGAGGAAATTAGCCAAGTAAAAGGCCTTTTTCTATGGCATCAGGTTCATGGCTAAATGAATGTGTTGATGTTTTAAGACTTAAAACAAAAACAGAGGATTTGGCACATTTTGCTTTGTAGGCACTGCCTTGTGAGTATGAAGTTCACCCCATTCATCAACTTCAGTCATATATTCTTTTTTAAATCTGATTGCAGCACAGCAAGAAGTGTATCATCTTTGCTTACAAAAAGGGGAAATGGGCTGCCAGAGACTTAAAAGCAATTCCCAGCATGTCAGTAATTACAGAGGTCTATCTCAGCCTCCAAATTCTCATCAAGGATTTTTTTTTTAAGTTGGAGACTTCATGTCAGAATACCAACCACTTCAGTTCACAATAAAGATAATTAGGCACACTCAGAGAGACCCTGTCTCTCATTATGAATGCCCTACTGTGCTTTCGAATCAGTAGCTTTGACACATTTAAGTAAGACAATCCTTTCATTCTTCCTATCAAGTACACAGAAGGCTGACAAAGCAAAAAGCACAGCCAGAGTACTCTGGACGAAGCAGAACGAGGGGTCACACATGCTGCCCTGCTGGGTCTCGCCCCATGGTAGATCGTGGCCCACCCCACAGAATGCTAAGATCTCTCGGTGCACCTTTAAGACCCCAAATGACCTAGACCAGGGATGTGTAAACCTTTTCTGCAATGGGCCAGATAATGAACATTCTCAGCTTTGCAGGCCATGCTGCCTCTGTTGCAACTATTCATCTCCGCTGTTGTAGCTCGGAAGCAGCCATAGACAAATGGGTGTGCCAGTCTTCCAATAAAACTTTATCTACTAAAACAGGAACTGGCTAGATTAGGCCCATGGGCCATAGTTTGCCAGCCCTGATCTAAATTAGAGACATACCATTTTATCGTCTCTTGGTTCACAGGATATTCGAGACAGAGAAGCAGAATATATCACAGAAAATGTCCCAAAACTCCACTTTGTATTATACAACTTCAACTTTGATTTATTTTCACTTTGCCCACAATATTTACCAAAGGAGTTAAAATATGAAAATCACATCTCATTCATTCAGCAGGTGACAGTTTAGGATCTTAAAACTATGTTTTACTCTATAAATCATGATCACCTGAAATGTAATATTTTATACATAGTGAATTTTAATTCTTGGAAGATGTATGTTCACTGCAATTCTGTAAATCAAACCATATCCCCCCAAAATTGTGTGTTATAAGTATCATATAAAATTAGGTTTTACCATTCCTCTCATGTATAAATAGCTGATATTATGAGAAATGGGGGCAGAATCAAAAGAATTTCCTTATAATAAGCATTATACCAGAGTGACTGGGGATGCCACAGATATGGGGGAGAAACTTGGGTTGTAGAGTAATATTTGATGGAATATCCTAGACACTTGCTAGGATATTACATGAATGTATGTTTACAGTATGTAATTCTGATGTAGATAAGGTATGGTATGATATGATACTGAACACCATTCTGGCAACAACCAGACAGAGCCCCTGCCTGAAGGGACCATGGAAAGGGAGTCCAGAAGCCACGTTTGTTCCACGTGGCCATTCCCAGCAAGCCAGGTCTGACTGGATGAAAACTGACGAAAGCTGTGCCCCCTCCCAGGTTTTGGCTGGACCTATAGAAGGTAAATTCAAAAGCTATGCATTGGCTGATTTTATCACCTGCACCAAGACGCAGAAAAGGCAAGAGACCTGGAGCACCCTGAGAGCCCTCGGGACCCCACCTCCAGCCTTCCTCAGCACCACCAGCATCCAGCACTTGGGTTCCACAAGCTGCCTCTTCTGTGAAGACTCCTTTTCTAATGGCGCTAGCTAGGGTTTCTTGCAACCACAGTCTGAACTTCCACATGCACTGCCCTGCCCCACTTCTCATTCCACCTTCCCAGCCACACTGCTCAGTCTTCTCCGGAGAGAAAGTGAATTTGCTCCATCCATCCCTTTGGTCTGCAACTGGGGAACGCCAGCTCTACGAGAACGCTGCAGGGAACCCTCAGGAAACCACTCCCCTTTCTCCGTAAGCTCTGGGACTCTCTGCCACTGCCAAACATCTTCTTATGGGAAGCAGATGAGAATAACAGACTTTCCATAAAAGTTTAGTGAAAAGCTTACCAAATAAGGTAAAAGAAGATTGAACAAGATGTCACCAAGGGCCCTTAATTTCTGTACCAAGTGAAACAATTAAATAAAATGGGAGAACATCGCCCCTGCACCCTACCCCCAGAATGGCAATACATAGTGATTCCCAGAGGCTTGGCTGCAAGCTCCGGCGGCCCCTTTCTCATCCACCCACAGCAGCGGAGCCAGGCCAGCTCCAACACCAAGCACTGCTCACGCAACTGAAGCATCCATCCTCCAGGCAATCTGAAGATGGCAGACCCAGAATTTGGCTTTAATAATCAGGCTCCAGAGCCTGTGTTATTAACCACTGTGCTCCACCATTTCCCACTCTGATCTCCCCACCTCCCTCCACCCCTGTCCAGTCCATCCCACACCCCACTCCAGATCATCCTGTGTTCTTACCCTTGATCTTTTCCCGGGATGTTCCCTGTCTTGTCATACCATCCCAACCATCTCTCAAAATCTGCCCCTTTTAAATCTCACTTCCTACAGAGAGTCTTTGGGGTTCCCAACATTGAATGGAAATTACTCATTCTTTGTACCTTTCACTGACTATGCTTGGCATTGCTACTCTTCAGGTGTGTGTCTCCTCCTCCTGGCCCCTGCTGTGTGGCTGGAGGGGCTGAACCACATCATCCCAGCACCGTGTCTGGCACACCACGCACACTCAGTGAAGGGGAGTGGGGGGGAACTGCTGAACCTCTGGCAGAGTCACCAACGAGTGAGGATCTGTTGAGTGGAGATAGTTAACAAGGATGACGGCAGAACAGGAACTTCAGAAGAGAATTATCTGAGCAACACTGGGGTAAAGAGTCAGCTGGGAAAACTGAACAGCCTCTCCAGTACATTTTTGGCAAACTGACTCTCTTTTTAAAAAATGGTACTAGAAAGGTCAAACAAGGAGTGACAGATATTGTGTCATGCTAGGGGTCAATTTATTGGAAAAGTTATGCCCTAATGAAAATTGATATTTGAGTTTAATTCTTTGTTTTTTCTAAAAATGAGTACATAGTTGCACTTGTCAGGCACATTTTGTTAAATGTAAGATTTAAAAATTCATTTCATACTATTAATTTTACTTGCAAGATGAAGGTCTAATCTAAACTTATTAACTGTACTCTTATTACTGTTATACAAATCGTGGTCCCAATTTTGGTACCAATATGACTATCCTCACATAAGGAAGACCTCCTTCATGGGGATACAGTCTTAACTAATTCCCTGTAACAACTTGGCATTCCAAAGATTGTCACTTCTTCTTTGGTCTCGCATTTGTGATATAGAAGTTATGACCACAGATGTCTTCAGAGTCACAAGCTGATTTCCCCTAAAGCAAAACTATCCTCTTACTACCCACATGGAGACTCCAGAGAAGATGTTTTCAGAATAAGAAGCTCCATAGTAGCAACAAGCAAAGCAAATACAACGCTAGCCCATTTCCATTCATCTTATGGCCTTTCAGGTAGAAGAGCCCTTAACATTTCACTCTCAGCTTATGTAACTTACACCATAGTAACTTAAGTTCAAAGTGATTTTTAATCTATTAACTCAATCTGCTTTTGATTTTCTCACTGATTTACAAATACAATAGAAGAGAGGGAATAACATCAGCAAGATGGTGAAGTAGGAGATCCCAGACGTCCTTTCCCCCATGAACAGCAACAATTCCTCAGCTATCCAGGAACAAAGGTGACTCTGGAAGACCCCAGCAATACACTTAAGTAGCCATAGCAATACGGTGAAAGAAAAGAAAAAAATGAGAATAACCACACAAAAAGGGTAGGAAGAACATTTTTGCTTTGCCTTCATGACTTCCCCAACCCAGCACTGATCAGCAGGGGGCGGGGAGCTTCCTAGCTCATGCACCCCCTGCAAGGAAAAGGATCATAGGGACTATCATGAACCACTGTACAGCAACAAACTGAATAACTTGGAGACATAGATAAATTCCTGGAAATATACAACCTACAAAGATTGAATCAGGAAGAAACAGAAAGTCTGAACAACCAATAACAAATAAAGAGACTGATGTAGTAATTAAAAACCTCCCAACAAAGAAAAACACAGGACCAGATGGCTTCTCTGTTGAATTCTACCAAACATTCAAAGAAGAATTAATACTAATTCTTCTTAAATTCTTCCAGAAAATAGAATTAGAGAGAACACTTCCAAACTCATTTTATGAGGCCAGTATCACCCTGATACCAAAGCCAGAGAAAGACACCACAAAAAATGAAAACTATAGGCCAATATATCTGATAAACATAAATATAAAAATCCTCAATAAAATATGAGCAACTCAAATTCAACAATATTACATCAAAGGATTATACATCCTGACCAAGTGAGATATATCGCTGGATCCCTGGGATACAAGTTTGATGTAACACCTTATATGCAAATAAATTAATGTGATACATCACATTAACAGAATGAATGATAATATGGCATCTCTTTGGTTCTCCTGGAGTTGGAACCCATTCTATTAAGTGAAGTATCCCAAGAATGGAAAAATAAGCACCACATGTACTCACCAGCAAATTGGTTTCCCTCATCATCACCTAAGTGCACATTTGGGAGTAACACCAATTAGGTGTCAGACAGAGGTGGGGGGTGGGGGGAGGGGATGGGAGTATCCCTACATGATGAGTTTGATACACACTGTCTGGGGAATGGACACGCTTGAAGTTCTGTCTCAGGGGGATGGGGGTGGGGGGAGGGGATGGGTGTATACCTACATGATGAGTGTGATGTGCACTGTCTGGGGAATGGACACGCTTGAAGCTCGGACTGCGGGGGTATGAGGGGGGCATGGGCAATGTATATAACCAGAACTTTTGTACCCCCATAATAAGCTGACATAAAAAAAAAAGGAAAAAGTTATGCAAAAAAAAAAAAAACCACATTATCATATCAATAGATGGGGAAAAAAAAGCATTTGACAAAGTTCAACAACATTTCATGATAAAAACTCTCAACAAATTAGGTAAACAAGGAAATTTCCTCCACATAATGAAGGTCCTTTATGAGGAACACATAGCTAACACTATACTCAGTGGGGAAAAACTCAAAGCTTTTCCTTTAAGATCCAGGACAAGGCAGGGATGCCCATTCTTGCCACATCTATCAACATAATATGGAAGTACTAGCAACGAGCAATCAGACAAGAATGAGAAATAAAAAGCATCCAAATTAGACAGAAAGAAGTAAAACTATCCCTGTTTGTAGATAACATGAGCCTATATGTAGAAAACCCTAAATATTCCATTAAAAAAACTGTTAAAACTAATAAATGTAAATGAATTTGGTAAAGTTACAAAATACAAAATAAACATACAAAAATCAGTTGCATTTCTTTACACCAAAAATGACCTACCCAAAAAAAGAAATCAAGAAAATGATCCCATTTATAATAGTTTCAAAAAGAATAAAATACTCAGGTGAAAAATATATACACTGAAAACTATAAAACACTGATGAGAGAAATTGAAGAAGACACAAATATTTGGAAAGATATCTCATATTCATGAGAGTCATGAATATGAGATTCATGAAGAGTCAATATTGTTGAAATGTCAATACCATCCAAATAAATCTACAGATTCAATGCAATTCCTATCAAAATTCCAATGTCATCTTCACATAAACAGAAAAAAACAATTTTAAAATTTGTATGGAACCACAAAAAAACCTCAAATAGCCAAAGTAATCCTAAGAAAGAAAAACAAAATTGGAGGTATCACACTCCCTGACTTCAAATTATACTACAAATCTATAGTAATCAAAACAGTATAGCACCGGCATAAAAACAGACACATAGACCAATGAAACAGAATACAGAGCTCAGAAATAAACCCAATCATATATGGTCAACTAATATTTGACAAGGACACCAAGACAACGATTGGGAAAGGACAGTCTCTTCAATAAATGCTATAAGGAAAACTTGATATCTACTTAAAGAAGAATGAAGTTGTACCCTTACACTATACACAAAAATAAACTTAAAATGTATTAAAGGCCTAAAGGTAAGACCTGAAACCATATAGCACCTAGAAGAAAACACAGGGTGAAAAGCTCCTTGACATTGGTCTTAGCAATGATTTCTTGAACATGACACCAAAAACGTAGGCAACAAAAGCAAAATGAACAAGTGCGACTACATCTAACTAAAAAGCTCTGGACCACAGAGGAAGCAATCAAGAAAATGAAAAGGCAGCCTATGGATTGGAAGAAAATATTTTTGAACCATATATCTGATAACAGGTAAATATCCAGAATATACAAGGAACTCATACAACTCAAAAGCAAAAAAAGTGATTTTAAAATAAACAAACAGCTGGGTGTGGTGGTTCACACCTGTAATCCTAGCATTTGGGGAGGCTGAAATGGGAGGATTACTTGAGGCCAGGAGTTCAAGACCAGCCTGAGCAACATAGCGTGACCCTATCTCTACAGAAAACAGAAAATTTAGCCAGGTGTGCTGGTACTCGCCTGTAGTCCCAGCTATTCGGGAGGCTGAAGCAGGAGGATCCCATAAGCCCGGGAGTTTGAGGTTGCAGTGAGCTATGATGATGCCACTGCATTCTAGCCTAGGGCAACAGAGGGAAACCCTATCTCAAAAAAAAAAAAAAAAAGCAAAGTACTTGAATAGACATCACTCCAAAGGAGACATAAAAATTACCTACAGGTACATGAAAAGGTGCTCGATATCACTAAATCTTTAGGGAAATGCAAATCGAAAGTACAATGAGATATATCCCCACTCCTGTTAGGATGGCTACGATCAAAAAAACAAGCAATAACAAATGTTGGCGAGAGTGTGGAAAAAAGGGAACCCTTCTACACTGTTGGTAGAAATGTAAATTTTTGCAGCCGTTATGGAAAACAGTATAGAGGCTCTTAAAGAACTTAAAGCTAGAACTACCATATGACTCAGCAATCCTTCTTCTAGATATATACCCAAAGGAAATGAAATCACCACCTCATAAAGATATCTGCACTCTCATGTTCATTGCAGCATTATTCACAATAGCCAAGATATGGAAACAAAGGTAGTGCCCATCAACAGATAAATAGATTAAAAAATTATAATACACACACGTGTACACACAGAGGTTGTGCTTGGGATAACCTTATCCAAAATGCTTGGGAACAAAAGTGTTTCCGATTTTGCATTTTTCAAATTTTGGAATATTTGCATTATACTTACCAGTTGAGCATCCTAAATTTGAAAATCTAAAATCCAAAATGCTCCTATGAGCTTTTCTTTCGAGCATCATGTTAGCACTTTAAAAGTTGTGGATTTTGGAGCATTTTGAATTTCAGATTTTTGAATTAAGGACACTGAACCTGTACACACACACACACACACACACACACACACGAATATTACTCAGCCTTTGAAAAGGAGATCCTGCTATTTGGGTCAACCTGGATGAAACTAGAAGACATTATGCTAAGTAAAATAAGTCAAACACAAAAAGAAAGACACTGCATGATCTCACTTATATGTAGAATTTTTTAAAAAAATAGAACATAAATTGTAGTTATGGAGGATGAATTAGTCTAGAGATCTCAAGTATAGCATGAAGACTATAGTTAATAATATATATTATTACAGTTAACATTAACTACAGTTACATAGAGATATATATATTACATATAAAATAGATATATTCCAGTACTGTATAATCGAAATCTGCTAAGAGAGTAACATACACACACACATACACAAAAACAAAGAAAGGTGATTATGTGAGATGATAGATATGTTAATTTGCTTGACTTTAGTAATCACTTCACAACGTAGAGTCACATGCATTTGGTCAATGATGGACTGCATGCATGATAGTGGTCCCATAAGATTAAAATATTGTATTTTTACTGTACCTTTTCTATGTTTAAGTACACAAATATTTACCACTGTGTTACAATTTCCTATAATATTCAATGTAGTAACATGCTGTACAGGTTTATAGCCTAGGAGCAATATGTTATACCCTATAGGCGTGTAGTAAGCTATACCATCTAGCCTAGGAGTGCATTAGGCTACACATCTAGGTTTGTGTAAGTACACTCTGTGTTATTCACACGACAAAATCCCCTAGCAATGCATTTCTCGAAATGTATCCCCATCATTAAGTGACACATGACCAAACATGCATATCAAAACATTCTGTTGTACCTTAAATTTATACAATAAAAATAAATAGCACCAGGTGTGGTGGCTCACACCTGTAATCCCAGCAACTCAGGAGACTAAGGTAGGAGGACTGCTTGAGGTCAGGAGTTCAAGACAAGCCTGGGCAACAAAGGGAGGCTTTGTCTGTAAAAGAATAAGAAAAAATTAGCCAGGCATGGTGGCACACGCCTATAGTCCCAGCCATTCAGGAGGCTGAGCCAGGAGGATCACTTGAGCCCAGGAGTTTGAGGCTACAGGAAGTAGCAGCACCTTTGTACGCCAACCTGGGCAACAGAGCAAGACCACATTTCTTAAAAAACGAAATAAATAAATAGAATAAAATAAATAAAATTACATGTATATAAAAAACAAAATTAATGCAACATAAATGATTTCTAATATACATATTTGTTCTAGCCCCTTATATACCCTCATAAAGTAAGAACTTGAGAAATTTTCAGTATTGCAAAGTAATACAAAATTTCTAGTTTCTAATGTGCAAATTAAAACAGCTTTTAATTTTTTATATTTGTTTAATTTGTCGTATTATATTAAGATTATTATATTAGTATAAGTGACTTCACTTACCCATTTAATGTAAAGCAAATCTAATAACTTCAAAATTTCAATAAAACATTGAAAAACCAAAATAGATGGGCTGGCAGTTTGGTAAGGTTTACTCTTCCAGTCTAGTAAAACATATTGCTCTAAAAGTTCTAATTTTCACCTGCTTTCTCCCAGACCTTTCCACACTATACACTCAGCTGACTTCCTCACAGTATTAAGGAATGTGAATTTTAACCTGCTATGGGGCTTCTCCAAATTTGGTTACTTATGTGACCATTCCTATTTTTCAGTAACACCCAGCTAGGCTGGGGTTAAAGATATAAATATTAATAGGAGGCTGAGTTATAAAAGATAAAGAAATATTTTCAGATCCATCATTAAAAAGAAAATAATGGAAACGTCATAAGCACTAGGACTTTGGCTAACATTATAAACATGCACAATCCCAACAGCTTGAATAAAATTGTTCCACATTCGAATGTAATAAAGGGTATCTGAAAAGAATTGAGAGTTGCAAGCGCTATTTTGACTAAAAAGCAGTGAAGTCAAAGTTGACATTCTGAGG
This sequence comes from Varecia variegata, assembly GCA_028533085.1. Classification (NCBI taxonomy): domain Eukaryota; kingdom Metazoa; phylum Chordata; class Mammalia; order Primates; family Lemuridae; genus Varecia; species Varecia variegata. Next base: position 159,667,560 of record CM052436.1, on the reverse strand, counting down.
AATTAGATAGGGGTGGGGAACCTGGCCTTAAGGCTGCAGGTTCCCCACCCCTGAATTAGACCCTTCCTGATTCTGATCTCAAATTCAACTCAGCACAAGCTTTATTTCACCAGTGTGGAAACCCATACGGAGCTATCTAAACACACTGGCAACACAATTATCTAGCAGTCCTATCTCAGATGATCCAAGTTCAACACATTAAATACACGTTCGATTTACTCATGGGGTAGGTCTGCTCAGACCCTAGTCACCCTACACAATTCTAACAAGCTTGGCAATCTGACTCGCAGCCCATAATAAATTAACAATCAAAAGCTGAAATATGAGAAAAGTGCTAGAGACACAAATATTGTCAACAGTGAGAGGTGAACTCTAGCAGCATAGGAGGAATGGGGGCGGGGGGAACCACCAAAAGTGGACATTAAAAGAAAAGCATGTGAGAGCACTTAGAAGAGAGTCAAATAACTCTATATTCCCAAGTCCCAAGTCCATCGGACGGCACCCACCCCTTCACGGGAAAGAGTAATAATAGACATTGCTAATCTTCACCCCGAGCTATGAAGAAAAGGTTCCAAGCTGCTCAAGAGACAGTGTGTAAGAAAGCCAGGAAAATTCAAACAGTTGTAATTTATAAAGATTTCCCTCAGCATTGTTAATCATTTTTGAAAGTGTTGACACTTAAAGGGCGAGGCTCTGGTCACTTGGGGAGTAGTCTTATGAAGAAACTCCTTTTTCCCACCCCGTCAGTTAATGAAGCACTGCATGTGGACGCCCCTCGTCGGAAGCCGTTCCAAGGATAGCATTCCAAAGTCAGCTATAACAACAAACAGCAGATGTCCAGAAGAGGCACCAATATCTCCTCCCCACACCCAAACCATTTGAGAGGAAAAAATAAACCGAAAAAATGTGTGACCAGACAGACAAAATTGTCAATTAGTTGAAAAGCAAATTTCAAAGTTTCCAATGAGGGCACAAAAGAACCTTATTTAAAAAAAAAAAAAAAGATAAATCATTGTAATGTTTACAAAAAAAAAGGAACCAAACATATTTCTCCTTGAACAACTGCCAGGCCTCCACAGGCAGATCTTCCAGCATGAGAGGATCAAACCTGAAGAATTACCCCAAGAGAGTGGACACTTCCAAATAGCAAATTTCCATTTTAAAATAAGCATATTTATTGCTATTTTTTCCAGTTCAAGAATGTGGTTGTTAAACGTTAAATTCTGGTTTCTAAACTCCTGTAATGTAGGAAGAATAGCCCACATTCAGAGTGGGGTCATATGAGGGATGAACACCCCCAAATTACTAAAAATTCATCAACTTAGCAAAAACCAGGACAGAGACATCTGGCCTGAATGCAACCATCGCAGCCAAATCTGAGCTGCAGTAAGTGTGTTTCCCACCAGCACAGCAGGCTATTTATCCATGTATTTATTTTTAATTTCTTCTCCTCTTCTAGAAAGACTGAGGAAGATCCATGGCTGCAGACAGGACCTAGAAGACCAGCCCTGTGCTTTCTTCACACACTTTCTTTATGTTCAGAAGAAGTTTCCCGGGAAAACCACACTCCCAGCCAAACCATCCAGAATACAGGTCACAATACCAAGGAGGATGAAGCGATCCAGTGGTTCCACCTCATTCTTACCTGTCTCTGCCACGTCATACAGGAGTAGGGTGACCAACTCCCTTCTGGTTTGCCCAGGATTTTCCCAGTTTTAATGAAAGTCCCACATCCTGGGAAACGTCTCACTCTCAGGCCAAATGGGATGCCTGGTCACTCTACAGGAGCACTGACATCCACACATCCCCTGTAGGCTGCACCCAGAAACGTGGTTTGGCACAGCCTCTGGGGAGACACAACTGAATTGAAGCAAGTGGGAGTCTGTTGGTCAGACTTGAGTTCAAATCCCATCCCTCTGCTTCCCAGCAGTGTGAACTTAACCTCTCTAAGCCTCAGTTTCTACATCTACAGGACAGAAATAATAATGTAACATCATTCTCACAGGGAATTATGTGAGAATTGACTGTAATCATAGGCCCAAACTGAACTTTCTGTTTTATAAGCTATCTAATATCATACCTATTATTTCCATCTCATTATTATAATCATGTAATTTAGTGTTTCCATATTATTTACAAATTCCATGATCTTAACTACTATTAAGAACAAATTGCTCCCCGTCTCCCCACCTCACAACTAACACTCTCAGTTGGGAAGCCCTGCTATAGTCACCGCTACAAAAATAATATCACCATACACACCAAAAAAATCCAAGCAATACCCCTCTTTGAAATCCAGCCAAAATGACCAATTTGGGCACATCCAGACCCACAAAAACCACCCCAAAAGTTTACCACTTGAAAAAAAAAAAAATCTTTGTTCCTTGTCATTAACTGCACTCTCTCTTTCCACCTTGTCCATCTGGAAGAGCCCTATGTTGCCTGCATTACCAATGCTGTTACATCTAAATAGACCAAGGTGAAACCACCATTTCCCTTCCTCTGTGACTATTCAGATGCAATTCCAAGTGCAATTGCAGACTCCCTTTATATAAAGAAATGGAGGGAAAAGTGGATAACTTCAAGAACGTGTCTAAAAGGTATCAACCTAAGACCTAACACTAGGCAAATAAAAATGCTCACAAGACCAATGCTAAGTTAGGTGAACTTCCCTTGTATCCAAGAAGCAAAGTCCAGAAGAACGTACACTAGGTACAGTCTCATGTATAAAAGGGGCATCGCTGGCGTCATCTCTAGCACAATCACTGTGTTACCCACCTTCCTTCACAGCATCAATTCATCTTCAAGCAATCTGAGCCGACGAAATCCTTAAGTATACCCTGATTACTGTCTGCTGGACCTATGTCAGCAAACCTCTTCTACTTCTTTAATAATGTCTCCTTTACTTGGGAAGGACAGCAGCATACACACAGGCATTAACAATAGCTTCAAGATGACAGTGAAATTCGAGGACGCCCCTTTTACGGAGGATTATTTTTCCCATACTCATGAAATGAGAAAATTAAACAAATTGTATGTTTCTTATGGCTCTCAGTCATATTCTTTCTTTTGAGATAATAATTTGTATTACTTTGCACACCAGAGTAGGAGCTCCCAAAGAAAGGTGAGATGGCAAGGCTGCTACTAGCCCAGGTGGCCCGCTTGGTGCAAATTAGAAAAGGAAGCCCCTTCCTTAAGATGTGTTACTTCCATCTGCCAGAATGCTGCTACAATATACTGATTTTGTTACACTAAGGGCCTGTGTTGCCATCTTCTGACAAAGTGTCATAAAATAGGTGAAAATCTATCATGTCCACAATATAAATGGCACCCTCTAGAGTTGTGCAGTGCCCAATCTACACAACTCTGTACGCTGGTTCTGAATGCTGTACCTTCATCTTTGGACCATCACAACACTTCAGATGAATTAGTTGTGCCTTGGTATATGCTGTCAATCGGTTCCAGGACCCCTGCATATACCAGAATCCACACATACTCAAGTCCCACAGTTGGCCCCGAGGAACCTTCCACATATGTGGGTTTCACATCCCAAGAATTCTGTATTTTTGATCCTCATCCTCATTTGGTTAACAAAAATCTGCATATAAGTGGACCAGCACAGTTCAACCCCTTGTTTTTCAAGGGTCAATTGTAATTACTTGTGATTTACCTAAAAATTGTCCTGACAAGTCAGATTCAAATATTGTCTGTGTGAATATATGATTATATATGTACATGTATGTACCTTTATTATTTAAGGCTAGATTCCTGGCCCACAGTTATGAGAACAGCTATTGTTGATATTTCAGGAAGAGAAATTTAAAAATACGTGCTATACTGAGGCAAGGACAGGATGGGAGAAAGAAGAAAAGGGAAAAACCAGAAGTTTTGAAGCAATCAGTTTATTCCCAAAGCAAAAATATTTACCCTTATCTTGCATAACCAAAAGTTTTACTAATGGTCATAAAAATAATTGCACCATTTCAAAATCCCCTTGCTACAGCACAGGAATAAAGCTCACCATGTGAGCCTCTTCTTAAATAGTTTTACATTTAGCGACCATCAACTTCACCTTTCCCACCTTTAGATTCTGGCCTTTAAATGAGACCATTAAGAGTTCACAAGGCCCAGAATAATGAGTTTTCCAGAAATGGGATCCCAGTTTCCCAAGCAATGGGAGGGCCAGACTACCACAAGAGCCACAGCTTAAAGAAAGTAGATAACTCAAAAATAAAAATCTGTAAACACGCCTATTTTTCATGACCTGCTCTACTTGCAGAGCACTAATGCAGACATTTTGCTTTTCCTCACCCTCTTATATCATCACTGCAAGCATCAGTGAATGCAGCATGGCCAAGGAAAATAGCTTTATAAAGAGAGGGGAGGAAAACAGCCCAGTTGAGATTCTAACTAGTGCTGAGTCCCCTTCTTGCCGCTTCAGCTGGATTCACTCCTTTTATTCTCGTAACACAAAAGGTTTTCTTAGTCCCATTTTACAGAGGAGGAAACTGAGTCTTAGAAAGACTAAACAACTTGCCCAAGGTCATACAAGCTATTAAAGGTAAGCCATGTCTGGTTCTAAAGCTCTTGGCCTCCTGCTATAACACACTGCTCTGCGTGGAGCCTCCTGTGTCCACAAGTCTCCTGCAAATGCAGATTCTAATTCCAGAGGCCTGGGGCAGAGCCAGAACTGCTGCATTTCCCACAAGCTCCCAGAAGATACCAATGGTATGCTGGCTGCTGGACCACACTTGGAGTAGCAAGGCTTTGGACCTGGTTCTCAATAGGAGATGATTCTGTCCCGCCTAGGGGACATCTGGCAATGTCTGGAGACATTTTTGAGTGACACAACTGGGGGCGGGGGGGAGGTATTGCTACTGCCATAATGTAGGTAGAGGTCAGGGATGTTGCTATATATCCCACAACAGGCCAAACCCCCACCCACAACAAAGAACTGTCCAGCCCAGAATGTCAACAGAACTCGTGCAGAGTCGAGAAACCCTCAAGGGTCACAAGTTCTTTTAGACTTCTTCCAAAGCTGCTATAGTTTTGCAAACTTGCACATGGGGTCAAAGGTAGCTCCAGTACTTTAAAAAGTCTCCATAAATCAAGATAGAAATGTTGATGCCATAAGACAGATGGCTGAAATATGATGAAGTTTAATTTCCTCACAAATATTTTGCCATTATGCTGAAGAAAATCAAATCAGCTGATTGCAAACAAAGATTTCAGAAACTGCCCAGAATTTCTGTAAAGTTCTTATTTCTTAGCACTGGAGGTCACAATTGAAAAGGCAAAGGATAAGATTATTTTTAGGTGTAAATTTTATAATTTCCTGTTCTGGCAGCTCAAACATTTACCCTGTTAGCACAGATCACATGAGACCATCTTTCATTATTCAGCATTGACTATTGCTACCCACCATCAGTATCATGCTGGGATATTGCCATGCTTTGCACCCAGCATCCACACGATTCCCAAAACTCAGTTAAGAAGAAAACACTAATTCATCTGGATCTTTAACGTTCATAACACCAAAAAATTAGCTCAAGTTTAATATTTTTGATTAAGTAACCACGCTGCATTGTGGTGCTAAGAGAATCTCAAAACACCACATTGTTTAATGACAGCATATGCTTTAGGAAAACCGTAAATTTGAATATAATTTGAGGGGTAAATTAAGGTTTGATTAAACTCATATAGCTTTTCTGAAAAGATGGGGGGGGGGTCTAAGAAAGGACATTACATATGCTAGTGTACCAGACCCTCCACACCCCTCTGTCTTACTTACCTGTCAGTGAACCGTTCCTCATCCCCAGGGACCCAGCCCAACAGTCCCACCTTAACACCCCCCACAACAGGGTATCTGTCATCCAGTGTCCCCTCAAGACGTAGTTTACAGTTAAAGGCTCTCCATGAAACAACTGAATGAATGAATGAATGAACTCTCTTGTCCTAGACCACTCAGCTTTCTGGGTTCTCCGTCCTCTCTAAATACTTCCTTCTCAGTTTTTTTTCACTGTTCTCCTTCTCCTATCTTTGTGTTAAACACAGACATACCTCAGTTCCATCTTTGGACCCTCCCTGCTTGTGATGGTGCTGGGGAGGCGTCTAAACCCTACCTTTTGGAAATGGTTCCCATATCTGTATCTCTAACCTAGTCTTGTGCTTTGAAATGCAAACTCGTCTTTTCAAATGTCAAACCCATCTTCCCCTCCCCAAACCCTGCCTCCTTCATGACTGTCACAGGCATCATCACTGACCCTGTCACCAAAGCTGAAAACTCCAGCCTCTCTGATACATTTCCCTCCTCATTCTTTATCTTCTTTGCTGTGGTTCCTATTTCAAGGCATCCCCTTTTACTCCTTTCCCTGTTACCACGGTCATCACCTTAATTCTACCTCAGCAACAGTCTCCTAGACTTTCAGAGCTAACTCCTAAGTGGTGGGTTCAGGATTATGGGGACAGGCATAGAAGCTGGTTGTAGAGAGAGTGAGGGTTGTACCTGCCCCTTGAGCAGCCCCGGTAACCTGTAACGCTGCAATACTCCCTGACTCTCCCCCCCACACACAGAGGCAGTGTGACCTGATGATTAGGAATAGTAGCATTGTGACCACCTTGATTGTGACTCTCTGTAAGGCTCTAGGCAGGGAAATCCACTTCCTGAGACTCAGTTTCTTCATTTGAAACAAGCAGGGATTAACAGGCTCAACTTCATTCTGGTTATTGTGAGGATTAAATGAGTTACTACACGTCAAGAGTTTAGAACAATGCCTGGCACACCACATGTGATTGATAAGTGTTAGCCACGTCGATGGCAATGACCATAATCCACTTAGCAGAGCAATATCCCAAAGACTCGTGTGATCACCAGTAATCAATAAAAAGACACAGCAACATCACGAATTGCAAGTTCTGATCCACTGAGGAGGACGGGGAACTGTTTCTGTGGTGTTCTTGCCAGGAATGCATGACCTTGGTCCAATCGTGAGAAGACATCAGAAGGGTCCAAAGTGAGGGAAATTCAGCAAAATAATAGATCAATATGCTTCAATGATGCCAAGATCATAAAAGATAAGGAATAACTAAGGAACTGCTGCAAACTGCAGGAGGCTAGGAAGAAATAACAACTAAATGCAACATAGGATCCTGGGACAGCAATAAAAGGATATTGGTAGAAAAACGACTGACATTTAAATGAGGCCCTTAGTTTAGTTAATGGTGTCACAGCGCACCAGGCAGAAGTGGTAATTTTCTGGTTCTCACACTGGTGCTCAGGTGATGTAAGATGCTAACACTGGCAGAGACTAGGAGAGGGACCTGTGGAAACTCTGCATTATTTTTTTGCAAGTTTTCTGTAAGTCTAAAAATAATACAAAATAAAAAGTTGACCTTCCACAAAAGGACACCAACGAAGCTTCACTCCAAAATCATTCCACAAACATTTATGGGGCTCTTATGTACCAAGGACGTTGCTAGGTTCTGTGCAAGCACCAGTGAAATGGACATGGTTCTTCCTCTGGATATTTCACAGTCTAGTGAGAAAGGCAGTCAAGTAAATGGACACTTAATAATTGCTATTAATATGAGCCATAAATACACAGGCAGGGACCTAATCTAGTGTGGGGCAGGAGGGGGTGAAAGTGAATATTGTAGGACAAATACGGGATGGTCAGGTGAGGGCGGAGGAGGAAGGGAGCCAGGCAACAGGGGAGCCACACAAACACACGGACAGGCACAGAGCCCAGGGCCTGGCTGCTCAGCAAAACCAGAGTTTGAGCTGATGGGGAGACAGCGGAGAGAGAAAGAGTAGAAGACGAGGCTGGAAAAGCAAGCAGGACTTCGTGAGCCAGGCTCAGGAGTTTGGACCTTATCCTTCAGGTGATGGAGGATACTGAAAGGGCAGACTTATATTTTTCTAAGATGATTCTGATAGCAGTATGAACAATGATCTATGAGAGATACAAAGCTAGGGGACCAGTTAAGAAGACCAGGCCAAAGGTAAGAGCAACGGAAATGAAAAAACATGGGCAAACCCAAAAGTTTGTAGAGAGAAAGTAAGCAGGATTTAGTGATACACTGAACACAGAGGGTATGGTATGCTGAATAATGGCCCCCCAAAGGTGTCCGCCTCCTAATCCCCCAAACCTGCAATATGTAGCTTTACATGGCAGAAGGACTTTGCAGATGTGATTAAGGATCTTAACATGAGAACATTATCTTGAATTATCTGGGTGGGCCCAATGTAATCAAAAATTCTTATAAAAGGGAGGCAGGAGAGTCAGAGTCAGAGGGAAGGAACCATGACAAGAGAAGCAGGGGTATTTGAAGATGCATTGGAGCTGGCTTGGTGATGGGCAAGGGGGCCATGAGCCAAGGATTGCAGAGGGCCTTTAGAAGCTGGGAAAGGCAAGGGAATGATTTACCCGCCAGAGCCCCCAGAAGGAATGCAGGCCTGCCATCACCTTGATTTTAGCCCAGTGAAACTGATTTCAGACTTCTGACACCCAAGACTGTAAAAGAATCATGTATTTGGGTTGTTATAATCACTAAATTTGTGGCAATTTGTTAGAGCAGAAATAAGAAACTAATATAAGGGGTGATGGAGAAAGAGAAATTGATGATAATTCCTGGGCTCTGATTAGGGTTGGGAGGTACACAGTAGACAGCAAGACAAGGCCATGGAGCAGAACAGATGGGAAGAAGACAGGAAGTTGCATTCTGGACAGGCTAAACTTAGGATGTTTCTGCAACCCACAAGAAGTCCACTAGGCAGTAACATGTATGGTACTGGTGGTCAGGAGAGAGTCCAGGCAGGGGATAGAATTTTCCACAAAGTTGGTACTTGGTATATACTTAATTAGGTCTACTAGATTCTCATCTTTTTATTAAAAGGTCAGCTGCAGGAGTACTACTATTACTATTGTTATAGTTATGATATATACTATGAGGAGTGATTATTTCTACAGGCAAGAGTGGGTAGGGAAAGAACTGTGTATTTAAATTCTAACAGCATGGTACTTATGTTACCTGAGGAAATCACAACTTCTGTGTCCCAATTTCCTCATCTGTAAAAAGGGAATACATTCTAATGGGGATTAAATTTACAATGAGTGCCTGGCATTTAGTTGAGTGCCCAACACAAAGTAAGTGCTCAATAAGGGGCAGCCATTGTAAATACTGCTTATATACAACTCATTAAAAATATTGATAAATCATAAGAATTTCTTATATCATCCAAAAAGTTATAACACAACTTCTAATTGTTTCATGCTTTCTTTCCCCAGCCATTTTCTATATACATCAAACAATTTGGTCACTTACTATCTGATATTAAAGATGTAGGTGACATGATCTCTCCTCACAAGTTGTGCATAAGTTTGGCAGGAGGCAGATATGAATCAATAATGATAAAGAACAGTGTGCACAGTGCTAGTGACATTGAAGAGGAGTATGATGTGATTCCTGCTCTCAGGGAATTCAGTCTTGAGAGCAGACAGATATATAAATAATGGTAGACGAACATTTATTGAGCACCTACTAAATGCCAAGCTTTACATGTATTTAACACGCATTACATTTAATTTATTCAAGCCCAGCTAATCAGATATTTCCCATACAATAGAATCATCTCTATAACAGTCTGAAGCAATTACAAAGGGAAACCAAGACGGTGGAGAGGTCACCCTTAAGTTTGTACGGCTCAATACAAACACCCATACCCCAACAAGTGACCTATAAAATACCACCAGCAAGGTTTGCTCTTGAGGAGAGAAGGCAATGGTTTGCACGAGGAACATGGACTTGCTTTACAAGGAGACCAACTGTTAGGAAGGCAACTCCTGCTTATCCCTTCTCATTTTTCTTTGACATTTGTCGATCCAAGCCCTGTAAAGTATTTTGCATAGGTCATGTCGCTGGAGACCAAAGAGTAAACTCACACAGTTGAATGCAAAGATTTTGTAGGAAGCAGAGAACACTGCTCATCAAAATTCTATTAGGCCGGAAGCCTCCCATAGCATTCTCAGGTCTCTTGCAAAAGTGCAGACCGGCTACCAGAAATATGACAACAAAGACAATTAACCTCATAAAACAATGCAGATGAAAACACGATGGGAAGAAAATGATTAAGGTTTAAAATAAGAGGAAGGGGGAAAATCAATATATTAAGAGAAAGAATAAGATTTTAAATGAAGTCATAATAGAAACCAGATGAGAAGCTAAATAGAAAAGGAAAGTTTCAAAGAAAACAAGCCAGAAAGGAGAAGAACTCGGCAGGAAGAAATGATTAGAAGTTATTTTGACTTTCTACAAAACAGTAGATGGTACATTGGTTCTCATTTCTGAGGTCAAGTCCTCTGTGAGGTCTCCAGCAAGTTAACTGCCCTGAATTAAGTCATGGGACAATGTCAGCACCTACATCTCATAGCGTTGTTCTGAGAAGTTACTGAGTCCAGCACTGAGCTCTATGCCTGCACCTAGTGAATCTTCTATCTAACAGTGGTGCTGATGACAATGATGATTTATGCTACTAAACAGCACCCCACCAGGACCTCCCAAGACCAGAGTCCATGAGCTCTATCCATATCATAAGCTCACATGGATTCCTCTGGAGGCTGCTGTGATTTGAGGAAATGACATCATTTTGGACCGTTTTCCTCGAGTCTTCTATGCCATACACATTTGTGTCTACAGGGCAACAAAGCAAGGAGCCAGCATGCAAAGATAACCAGAGCCTAGAAAAAAGGGAAAAGATAAGTTTTTCAAAAAGGTTTCCTGTCCTCTGAAGAAGCCTGTGTCATTATGTCTTAGACACAGGCTTAGACATGCATGCTCAGCGCAAGCATCCTCAAATGTCCACTAAACTCCTGTGATCGCTCTACCTGTAAGAGTTGCTTAGGCAGCATCCTAACAATACCCATTGAGGTTGCACCTGGTAGGTTTTTAAGGCACCTCAAGTTTCCAGTGTGCAATTGGCGAGGATCCGGTCACTGTGCAGCGTTTTGTCTTTTAAAGTAACAAAGGCTTGAGTCCTTAAAATTGTCTAAACCCTGACATGCATAAAAGCACTGCAACAGAGACCAGTGGCAGGAACACCAGTGAGTATCGTGACGGTACGCTGTAACACCTACATCAAGAGTCATCTCTACTACCTAAGGCACAATCAGATTTTGCCTCTTCCTTGCTGCGTGGACACTGCCGGGATGACAAAGGCCTTCTCTACCCTTTCAAAAAAGATCACCTTGCATTCTTATTTGGATGATGCATGGGAAAAGTAACATTTTAAAGGAGATTATTTGTCTAAACCAAGATTAACTTTTCAGTGCACTAATAAGTGCACATAGATGATGAGGAAGCTCTTGATTCTGGGTTCGAGTGATTAGATCTAAAGAAGTTTTAGTTTTTTGAAGCAACTCTTCAGAGAAATATTTTCGAGGCTGGCCAAGAGATACAAAATGAAAGTGGCACTAATAAACCCAAAAGAAGTTAAGTTTAGACTGATAGCTAATCTTGCCAAATAGGTTTCTGAGTGGAAGATGTGATAAGTGTTGATAAAGCATTTCCTTGGTAAGTGACTACTGGCCCCTGCGTGTGGCACTCGTAGCACAGAAACCCTACCACAAATCTATAGGACTTTCTGCAAGAAAAGAACTTTGCTCCATTAATAACTTTTTAAAACATGCACTAATTCATGCTGGCAGTCGAAATCCTCCCGTCAAAATCCATTCTGTGATCAGACTGAGTTCAAAGATAAGTGCAGGGTAAAAAGAAAACCTCAAGTCTAGAGAAAATCAGGGGTAGATGGGGATGGGTATAAATAAAATCCTATAGTCTGAACTTAAAGTTTTAGAGTCAGGAAAAGAAGACAAAACTAGGTAACTTGGGTCAACTGGGTCAAAAAATAAAGGTTTCAACTGCACAAAAAGCCAAACGTGAGCTCAGATTTTTAATGTGATATGCATAAATACTGGCTGCTATTTTAATATTTGCCTTTACTTGAGATGTAGTGGGACTCTGCCTGAGGCAAGATTTTTTAATAGCAATAATAAAAATACTTAAAGGTACTTAGAGCAAAGCATGTGTGGTCACGATGTTTTAAAGGGGGAAAGAAAAGGTAATTCTGAACATCTGTACTGCATTTCCACATGATAAAACCACTACACTCCAAAATTATTCTGAAGTTTGGTGGTGCTGCAGGGGGAGTGGGGGTGGAGGCAGTTCATGTAGAGTAATGTTTATTTAAAAAACAGAAAGGGAGACTCAAAAGGCCATTTTGAGGAAAGCAGCCACGACAACCTTTATTGTAAAGTGAAACTGCCAATTAATAGTGAGAGTCCGGTAGTCAAAAAGTGAGGTTTATGTCTTTCTCAGATCCATAATTATTATCTCCATAAATACACCTGAGAATCAAAGTCCCAATCTTCCCATGTGGTATCTCAGATCAAAACACTACCTCCAACCTCTCCCTTAGATTTCTTTTCCAGGATGTGCCTCATTTCCAGCCCTACATTTTCTGAGAGGGAAGGAGTGAGGGAGCAGGGAGTCGGAGGAAGCTTCTCTCTGAGTCTCTCCCTCTGTCTATCTCTGTCTGCCCCCCACACACCCTTTCTGTTTCTTTCAGGCTCGAACCCCCATCCCCAACTCCCCTCAGCACATCTGTTTCCTAGCTCAGTCCCCTGCACTCAGTCTTTGGGTAAAGAAGAATCCTGCTCTGGGCTGCCCTTCTCAGTAAAACCTAGCTGCTGGCAGGTGGGGCTGGGAATTAGTATACTTGCCATGGCCCCAGGCCAGCCACCAGCAGCATGTGTCACTCACTCTATACCAGCAGTTCACAGCCGGATGATTTTGCCCCCCAGGGGATATTTTGCAATGGCTGGAGACATTTTTGTTGTGGTGGTTGTTGTCACAATTTGGGGAAGGGTGTAGGTGCTATGCACATCTGGTATGTAGAGGTGGAGGATGCTGCTCAACATCGTACAATGCACGGGACAGCCCCCACAACAAAGAATCATCCTGCCCCAAATGTCATTAGTGCTGCGATTAAAAACCCCTGGGCTACATCAGGGAAGCAAAATCCCAGGAATAGGCAGTCTTTCCCCAACACTAAAAATGCTCAAATGTCTGGCAACCCTGCCCAAAGAGCCTCCAGTAGGATCTGACCACCTTGGAGGCAGGAGGAAGGGCAGAGGGTGGTAAGGGACCTTTCAGCTGTCCTCTTGACCAGGTCCTGGCTTATCTGATTAAGAACACGGTTCCGTGGGAAAACCCACAAGTGTGCACACTAACAATTACCACCTGTAAATGTTTTAACACGACCTGTATATATACACAGGCAGTTTCTCTTTCCGGTCAGTTCCTTCAAAGCAGCCATAGATTTTAAAGCACTAAGTGTGTAGGACTAAAATGTGTCAACAAACACAAGTATTTAAAAAGGGAAAGAGGGGGAGGAAGCCCCAAGTTTTTATTAGGTCAGGAAGTCCTAATTCTTTTGGCGTTTTGATGACAATCTCTCCCAGTCCTTTTGAATCCACATAGGTTACTTTCCGCCCCTCCAGAAAGAGTGGCAGACTTTTGTGATAACCGGCAATCCCCAGTGCACTGAGAATCGAGACAACAAAATCACAATTCGAATAATTGTAAAAGAGAAAATGGGCAGAAACGACAGAAAAAATACAGTTTCCTCATTAAAAAAAAACCCAAAACCTCAAAAGCTTCATGTGAAAGTAGTAAGATTTGATACTCTAAATATAACTAATTGCAGATAGGTTTTTTACTAAATGTCTTAATTCAAAAAACTACTTACTAAATCAGGGGTCAGCACGCTTAAAGAGCCAGTTAGTAAATACTTCAGGCTTTGTGGGCCAAGAGGCAAAATAAGAGGATATTATAAAGGCACTTATGTAATCATTTCAAATGTAACCATTTAGAAAGGTAAAAACCATTCTTAGCTCCCAGGCCATAAAAGAACAGCCTGCAGGCCACATTTGGCCTACAGGCTATCGTTTGCCAACTCTCGATCTAAACCAGTTTTAAGTCTTTACAATTTTTACTCTAACATCTCATTCACCTTTCTTTCCTTTTTCTATGAACTACTTATATATAACTACATTTTTTCTTTAGTGAGGATTTAATTCATTCTTTATATGTTACAGCTGCCATAACCATAGCCATTGCTAGGAATCGCCCAGCAGTGGTTCACATTGCCTTTGTAACATGCTATTCAAAACACTTAAGAGGTCCTGCAACCTACATGCCAAACTGAAAACACAAATAAAGGAGCCCCTTTCACATCCAAGCCAGAGAGAGTGGGAGAGTAGATATTGCCTTTCCAAATTTCAGCCAATTAGAAGAGCAATGAAATGGGCACCTCTTAGGAGTTATAAATACAATTTTAATGTCTCACCATTGACACAGAAAGAAACTCCAAATACCCAATGAAAACTAGATTAAAAGTAAAGTCAGTTTGGGGAGGCAAAGCAATTCTTCTTGGCAGTGAAGTAATTAAGAAGTTCAAAAATTGAAAAAGAAAGCTGGCTTTTAACAGATGAAATGGGAAAGGTCCAATTCTAAGTGCCACCCATTTGTCCTCATTCTCTGCTCATAAAAATTCACCTATTCCCTAAGAATTTATGGAGGGCCAAGTACTTTCCCCTTCATGAGCTGAAAATGGAATAGGAAAACCTAGCCCTGGTGCCTCCTCCGACATGGCACTGTTTAATTTTTCCACTGCCCTGTGACCTCTCTCTCAGATTTACAGTCCCCAATTCACCAGGCTCTGGTAAGATGTGGTAAGAAAATTAATCAGAGACTTTTGCATTTTTTTCTTTTGTTGCATTTGCAGAGAAAATAACCCTGAGCAAGAATGCAGAAGACCAGAATCCTGGTCTACAATCTACCCTGTATCAGACTGAAATCCCTGGCAGCATCAAGGAGTGGTCAGGAACAAGGCACCTAGAACCAGCAGGGTCAAATTTTAATCCCAGGTCCACTGCTACTTCTCTGAGAATCTGGACCAGTCACATCATCCCTCTAGGCCTCAACCTCCCCACCTGAGGCACAGAAAACCTACCATCCACCTCAGAGTATCACCGGGAGGATTAGGTGGCACTCCTGGGAAAATGATTCGCACAGGCTGATCTTAGTGAGTGCCCAGTAAATGCTAACTGTCATCACTGCTTAATTTCTCTGAGCCTCCTTGTCCTCCCAGGGCTGCTGGAAGCATCAGAGGAAATCACTAAAATGGAAGGTGTCCTAGAAATAAACTACCAAGCCTCTTCCATGTGTAAGGTATTAGTTAATGTTTCCACTCAAGACAGGTAGGGCTTCTGTGTAGTGGAGTCTGTGTCAACTTCCTGTTGCCACAGCTTGAGAAACACACTTAAAATATTCACAGCGCCGATGCTTGGAGTCCTTTCTCACTGCTGAGGCTTTATTTGTGGGGCACTGTTTTACCAAATGATGATGACGATAAATTATGTCAGTTACCAAAAAGATAGTTTTCAGAGAGCCATCACACCTATGGTAAAGCAGGAGGATGAGGGTGATGACAACAGCAATCTCTCTCTCCCCGCACAACCTCCTGACATTCTCATCCCGCCCTGGTGGCTCTCCCCACACCCCACCCCTGTCACCTTCTTTCCTCAGTAGATTCCAAAATGCCCTGTGTCTAATGGCTCTCTGGGGCTCCACCAGTCTCTGTCACTGTAAAAAGCAGCCAATGGCACTCACTGAAATGAATACCGTTCCAAATTAGCATCCAGTGTTCAAACTTTAAAGAATGCATTAGAATTTTAAAGCCAAGGCAAATGATGATAAACAGAAGTGAACATATTTCCTATGTCATCAGAAATGTAAGGGTAAAAATTATGCAATCCCACTTTTGGATGTGTTGCCAATCAGGGTCCACAGCGAGCGCTTTTCTGTAAAGATGCCTCATTGGCATCCATCCTGCATGGAGTATGTGGAGAAAACGGAGCTCAGTGAGAACAAAGAGACTCTGTCTCAAGCTGGCATCAGCCACTGAAAATTCCACATAATCTCAAAAGAGATACCATATTCAAAATTAAATGCTTACTCAGAAAGAGGCACAAAGGAGAAGTATTCAGATAAATATTAATACTAGTAGGAGTAAGTAAAAAGGCAAGCCTTAATAAAAGTGAGCAGTAGTCAGAGATGCCTTACACACTTTGGACAGAACTTTGCAATCATTTCTTTATCCACATTCTCAACCTTGGTTGGGCAGTTTCACCAGGATTTCATCAAACAAAACATCCAAAGTCCTTCCTCAACCTCAGCCCCTCCTGCAGACAACTCTTGCCTGTTATAGCACCGTCACACCATCTGCCCACACACAGGTCCGCAGGAGTTGTTTGTTCCTCAAAGCTCTCAGCACACAGTTCTTAAGTTGTCAAGGTCCTGCCTGTAGGTGGAGATGACCTTTCCCTTCAACGTCCACGGCCACCACCCAGATTCAGACCTCTTGGTCACCTGGATAACCACAGTACCCTTCTAACTTCTTCTCATCCAATCCACTATCAGTTGACCATGTTCTCTGGCCATGTCATTCTCCAGGGCAACTGCCTTCCAAGCCTCCCCAGAGCCAGCAGAGTAAAGGCCAATTCCCTGTGTCTGGTACTCAGAGCCTTCAGTGATTCTCAGCTTTATTTCCTTCTCCTCCTGAAAGGAAGAGTTGCAGCTGTTCCAAACTCACTGTGCCCCAAACCCACCGCAGACCCCAGTTCCCACCTCTGTGGCTTCACTCAGCCATCTCTTTTCCAGTCGTGCTTCCCTACCACCCCATGTGTTGAAATTCTTTTTTGCCTTTGAAGACCAGCTCTGCCACGCATGAAGCCAGTTGTCAGCTCTCCTGCCTCTACGTTGCCCAGCATGTGAGTGCATTCAAGTCCCTCTTGGTGCACCAGCCCAAGAAGCAGGAGCATGCGATGGGGACAAGTACAGACTCTACAGCCAGAATGCCCGCCTCCTGATCTTGGCTCTAGCATTTGCTATGTGTGATTGGGGGAAATTACTTATCTCGTTGCACCTCAGTTTTCTCATCTGTGTAATGAGGATAATGACGACAGTATTTACTTAGTACAGCACCTGGCACAGAATAAGCCTTGGTAAGAGTGAGATGCTTCTCTTACATAGCCCACCTGAATCTCTGCACGAGACCACAAAATTGTCACCGATGCTCCTAGAGCATCCTGCACATGGATGCTTAACACATATATGTCCAGTGACATCTAACACATTTTGAAAAAAAAGGAGACTTTCACTTAAAGTTAGCCTCAAAGTTCCTGTTCCACTCCAAACACAATGATCGAGAAAACACGAAAGAACATGGAGCTTGTACAATCGTTATGAACTTTTCCAATATTGACAGAACAAACCACAGAGCAGTTCTCTAGGTATTTACCATTTTTTCACTCATTAAAGTATTTATCGAGCACCTACAGGCAAATAAACATTTGAGGCCTGGGAACACTGATGGAATGTACTGATCAGGTAAGAAACTTACTGTATTAAAATAGGGACCAACTGTTCAAGTTCTGTACTACGTACAGGAAACAGCCTTTGTAAAAGATCAGGTATATAAAAATGTTGTGTTTATATGTTTGGGAATATTTTCTGTAATAAGCTTTGTTGGTAGAAATAGACTGTATTGAATATGTAGAGTCGGAATTAGAAATGCCTGCATCAGCAAAATCATGGCTCAGTCAGCAGAACTGGAGACAAGTGTGTGTTAAAGAGAACGAGGCCATATGGTTTTGAGAGGGGGAATTGGCATGGCATTTAGAAGTCTGGGCAGAGATTATATGGGGGAGGTTTGAGCCATCAATAAAAGGTCTAAAAGCTCAAGAACTTCTAGCTAACAGCCTTTGCTTTGGTCAATCTACCACTGGCCTGGGGACAACCTGTATAAATAAACCAGGAAACCAAGAAGTCATGTTATCTGTTTCTCCTCTCTGCCCCCCACAGAATGGGGGGAAGCCCAGGCCTATTTCCTGGGGGTTTTGTTCATCCTGGTTTTTTAGCAACTGTGGCCCCTCATGACTTAGGTGTTCTTCTGCCCTTGCTACCAAAGAAAGGCAAGCTACCCAAAGGGATTAGCATAGGAGACCAACAGGATTAGCAGCAGAACATATATCCTTTCCCTTCAAGCATCTTACAGTGAGATAAGTCCAAAGACCCCTAACTCTCTTCTAAGAACCCATCAAAAAAATATTAAGCAAAGTATAAGAGGATCCTGGTTTATAAATCCATTTGTTTTTCTTTAATGAGCTCAGTAGTATTTTAGACACTCAATCTCTAAAACCTTTACATGGAACAGTATGTTCTTTGCAGAAAAGGCTAGAGAGCAAGGTAAACTATTACCACATCAAACAATGTCTTATCAAATCAACCTGTATCCAAATGCATCAGACAACACTCGTGAGTAACAGTGAGTTTCGGCCAACCCTTGGCACACAGTATTGGCATGTTGGTTGTAGTTCCTGGGTTTTGATCTCCCAAGTAAGTTGAGATCAAAACCTTTTTGTTGTTGTTGTTTCCTGCCAGACAAAGAAGTGGTTTCACCCTCAGCCTTTTTGAGACCACTGAAGACAAGACACTAAAGCAACCCAACCCAGCCCAGATGCAACTCATGCCAACTCCAAATCTCCTAAAACAATATGCTAATCAAGACCAGGACATGGGGTTTATGTGAGGTCCACCACCCCTGTCTGAGAATGAATCATAAAACCACTAGCACTCCATTCCCCAGCACTGCACCTCCTAGCCCCCACCTACTTGAACTGTGCATAAAGAAAAAGAAATCAGGAACACACTGAACGTAAAACCTCGAGTACATTTTAAATCCTATTTTAGATTCATTTAAATTAACAGAGGTCAGGCAACTTCTTTATACAAACCAAGTTATTCTTCCTGTTTTAACAACAAAAACAGACACATTTTTCTACTAAAAAATAAAAAGTTCCCTAACAGAAGTAAATTCTAAAACTCAGAGAATATGGAAACAACTTAGAGTAAACGCTGTCTTACAGAATAACTAACGAAGGAAATTACCCAGTTATTTGGCAATGGGAAACAACTATGTGTACATTATTACATATTTTGTAAGTCCCAGATTTAAAGCATTATTTTTATTTTCTAGCACAGCATTTTTCAGAACTGTCTTACAGAGAACACCAGTGCAGCAAGAGAAAATCAAGTCGAGTTAGGGCAGCTCTGCCTTCCCTAGTCCCCTTCTTGGACATGACTAATGCACATCTGCACGTTCAAGAGTCTGAGGACCCTGCAGTAAACTCTGTGGAATCCAGCATTTCCCCAAGTTCATCTGGCCCTGCAGCCCTTTTTCTCTCATAATACATATTAACAGCCCACAAAATGTCCGTTCTGCGGAGCACACTCCGGGAAAGGTTCTTTTGGAAAAGGGACATAATGAAATGTTTTCAGAGCCGAGACTCTGGAGTCAGCCTGATTCAAATACCAGCTTCATCATCTGTTAGCTCCCTGATGTCGCTTGTCCCTCAGTTCCTCCAGGTAAAATGGGGAAAAAGTAATAGCACCTACCTCCTCAGCCACAGGACTGGAACAGTCCTCTGAGATCCTTGTGTGCTAGTTCCTTTTTGTCATTCAGGTCTCAGTGCATGACGCTACCCCTCCCCAAGAGGCCTTCCCTGATCACCATGAATTGGTCCCACCCAGGTCTCTACTGCTTCACCCTTCTTTTCTTTCATGACGTATCTCTATCTAACCACAAAATTATCATCTATTTCCCCCAATAGAATGCAAGCACCATGAAGCTAAACGTTATTGGTTATCATTGTTATAGCCTAAAACAGATCTTCAATACATATTCATCCAATGAATGAAAGAATGAATGCATCGATCAATGAATGAATGAATGAGGTGGTTGTGAGAAGTCAGTGTGAATGAATGTAAAGTATTCTTCCTGGTGCCAGAAACATAAGCATCCATACAGATGCCGTTTGGGAAACTTCTGATGAACCATGAGTGGTTAATGCACTCGTAATCCTAATTCTTCCAATGTTTAATTTTCTGACTCCGTAGTGCCTCTTCTTGCTGTACTTATAGGTAAACATTTCACAGCGTTTCTTCAGAGATGTGCTAGTAAACAGGCTTTGAGGTATAGGCGAGGGAATGGAGGAGACAGGCCCTGAGAATAGCATTTGCCAATTTCCTGGTGTAAAGACTCCAGCCATGACCAATTTGAAGCTATCAATGGTTTTATACTAGGCTCACAAGATTCCCAAAAATTTGATAAATGACTCTCTCAAGCCAGTACAACCCTTCTCTAGGGAAGGGTCCCTCCAACCCTCCAAGTATTGCCTGGTGTGGTGGCTCATACCTGTAATACCAGCACTTTGGGAGGCTGAGGTAGGAGAATTGCTTGAGGCCAAGAGTTCGAAATCAGCCTGGGCAACACAGCTAGACCCCATTCTCTACAAAAAATTAAAAAATTAGCCAGGAGTCCCAGCTACTCAGGAGGCTAAGGCAGTAGGATCACGTGACCCAAGAGTTACAGGCTACAGTGAGCTATGATGGCACCACTGCACTCTGGCCTGGGCTACAGACCAAGACTCCATCGCTACCAAAATTAACACACACACACACAAATAATCATAATCAAGCCTCCAAGTCTTATTTGTTGAGTTCAAGTATAAAATCAGTTTTTTATAAAGAGCCATTTTCCATATTCTCCTTTCGTGATGAGCCAAAATAAGGGCTATTGACTTTGGTCTGATGCCCATTAAAACTAGTTGAATATTTGGGGCTGCATTTTTCATACCAATCCTCTGTGTGCCTTTTTTTTTTTTTTTTTTTTTTTGAGACAGAGTCTCACTTTGTTGCCCGGGCTAGAGTGCCGTGGCGTCAGCCTAGCTCACAGCAACTTCAAACTCCTGGGCTCAAGCGATCCTACTGCCTCAGCCTCCCGAGTAGCTGGAACTACAGGCATGTGCCACCATGCCCAGCTAATTTTTTCTATATATTTTTAGCTGTTCAGATCATCTCTTTCTATATTTAGTAGAGACGGGGTCTCACTCTTGCTCAGGCTGGTCTTGAACTCCTGAGCTCAAACAATCCGCCCGCCTCAGCCTCCCAGAGTGCTAGGATTACAGGCGTGAGTCACCGCGCCCGGCCCTCTGTGTGCTTTTGAACTGTCATTTAAGGCTCTAGACATGATCTGTATTCAAACCAGACCACTGTGACAACCAACCAATCTCTAAAAACACAAGATAAATTGTGTTTAGATTCATTTAAATGGAGAGAACAACACAAGACACCCTCTACAACTTACTGCCACTGAGAAGAATCTAATAGCACAAGAGTAACTCCATCCTGACCACCAGATCTCCATGGAGTGAGGGACGGTGCTGCAGATGGAGGTTTCTCTAACATCACAGCCTCATCAACCATGTAACATCACCCATTGGTACCCAAAATATTAATAAAGCAATAGCTTTTTCCAACTATAGTGATCCTCTAGCAACCACAGTTTTGAGATAACACAGGAAAAATTTCAAAATCTACCATCTACATGTAAATAATAATAGGCCAGCAATTACTGTTCCTCTTCTATAAACTAGGTGGCAGGTCCGTGGAGTAAGACAGGGAAAGCATTAGTTTCTGCTCCACTGTATTTGTTGTCTATTGCTGTGTAACAAATTACCCCAAATTTCAGGAGCTTAAAACAGCATACATTTATTATCTTACAGTTTCTGTGGGTCAGGAATCCAGGCAGGCTCAGGTGAGTTCTCTGCTTCAGGGTCTCTCACAGGCTGCAATCAAGGTGTCAGCCTGGCACCTGTCATCTCATCTGAAGGCTCCACTGGGGAAGGATCCACTTCCAAGCTTACTAAGTGGTTGTTGGCAGTTTTCAGTTCTTTGTGGCTGCTGGACCGAGTGCCTCCGTTCCTTACTGGCCATTGGCTGGAGGCTGCTCTCAGTTCCTTACCCCATGAGCCTCTCCACATGGCAGCTTGCTTCATCAAAGCATGCAAGCTAAGAAGGCAGTAGAGTCTGCTAGAAAGACGGGAGTAACTGTCTTATGTAACCTAATCATGGAAGTGACATTGACTTTCCATTACTTTTGCCATATTCTATCATTTAGAAGCAAGTCATGAGGATCAGCCAACACTGAAGGGAAGAAGTTTACAAAAGGGTGTGAATCTCAAGAGGTAAGTATTATTGGAGGTCATCTTATAAGTCTGCCCACCACATTCACCCTCTTGGAATATGGATGGGAAGACCAGGCCCAACAAAACATCTCTTTAAAGCAACTCATTATGAAACCAAGCCATGTAGTTTCCCAAACATGCTGCTAAGTTCTTCTGAAAACAAAACAAGGAAGAATAAGAGTCGAGGACATTAAGTTTGAAGACACAACAGTCTGTTCAAATGTTCTAAGCAAATATAATCTACATCAAAGAAAACTACTGGGAGCATCTGCATTTTAGAAATCCCAACATGGAAGCCATGTCTTGTGACCAACCAAACAAGTGACTTCACAAGAAGGACTACCCATCTGAACAAGCATTTTAATGCCAAGAAATCTAGTTTGGTCTCAAAGCAAATATCTTCTGGAATTTTTATTTATTGCTGTAGAATATTTTGAAAATACATTTGATGCCATTTTATTGCTTGCTATTTTCTGCGTGATCTATGTCTCCTACTTCAGTTTTGCCTGCACAGTACTTTTAAGAGGCATATTCACCACGGTGGCAAGCAACTGCCGTAAAAATTTCAATCCTTGGCTGTCAACCACATTTTTTCTAAGCTCTACTCAACCACATATTCTCAGATATCTGAGCATCCCAACATCCAATGGTGGTAGAAGCCAGGGAGACTGCCTCCGAAGGACTTCAAATGATTTAATCCACCCAAAGGCAAAACACGTACTCAGAAAACCTGGAACATTCTGTCCTATACGAATGTAAATGCAGACAATGATTATCTTAAACTTAAACGTTCAAAATTGGCCTGCACATTTACCATTCTTTCCAGAAACACCCATGTGCTTTACTTTCTGCAACTCCCACCCCCAATTCGGTTATGAAAATTTTTAGGTTTATTGTGTTGCTAATCATTTATTTGAGTTTTTTTTTTCCCTTTAGAGAGATGATATTTGATAAACAACTTAATAATACTATACTTAAAAGACTCTAAAACTCTAGCCACTTGTGGGAAAGCAATTGTAAACCACCTTAAGAGTTGACATGTGCTACACATGCTTGGATTCTGAATATGTACTGAATAATAATGGAACATATGTGCAGTGAGTGGAGAAAAAAATGAATACAAAATTCCAGTTTAGCAGTCACAAGCAGACAGAAAGATTATAAAGCACATGACAAAGGTAATTTTCTTAAGGCTGTAGATTATCTTCCAACCTGTGAAAATAACTTGCTAACATATTTTAACTTGTAAATTAAGACTTTGAGGAAACAAAGTGAATGTTCTTACCTCTCTGAGATGTATGTTTTCCTTCTCTTTCTGGTCTAAAATCACTTCCAAGTGGCTGACCTGAGATTCGGCCTCTGCCATCCGCCGCGTCCGTTCGTTGTCATCCTCCAGGCTTTTGGACGGCAAGCCTTTACTCTGCAACATCTCAAGGAGCTTTTTAATCGACTCGTCTCGGGCATTGAGGGTCTGTTTCTGTGTTTCGATTCTCAGCTCCATTTCCTCCAATGTCTTCCTCAAAAGGAACAGCTCCTTAGCCTGTCTGTCATGCTCGGCTTGGAGCCGCCTGAAGTTCTCCTCGGTCAGCTCGATGGTGAAGTGCTCGGCTCCTCGGTTGCCACTCTCTTGCTGCAGGAGGTGGTTGAGGTCTCTCTGGGTTCGCAGCTCATCCTGAAGGGCCTGGATTGTCAACTGCAGGTGCTGCAATGAGAAAGACAGAGCAGGAGAGGAGAAAGAAGGGGAAAGTCAATGGAAATGCCAAGTGCTGCTTGCTGCCACCACACCATGAAGATGGAATGTTAATCATGGAGTCCAGGGGCCAGCCATGAAGTCCTCCACGGTGACTTCAGAAGCATGGGACAGCACATGGAGAGGGGGAAATTAATTCAATGATGCTTTCTGAATGTCTTAGGAGAAGAGAAAGGTACACATACACAGAAACAGCATATTAGTATCAATCACAAGGGAAATTATACATCTACAGAGTTTTAATTTAGGAAGTGGAAAGGGTTAGAGGGAAACTTTCACAAACACACCTTCTTTATGCCCTCAACGCTCCAGACTCAGTATTCCTTGTTTCCTAAGGTGTTCCTTATGGTACTGTCCATTATTTTCCATGATCAAGGCATGTTGATTTAAAAATGAAAATAATCGCATCCACTACAAGTAGACACAAACAAGGACTTTATTTTTTTACAAATAAAGCTGTGAACAGGTTTAGTAAACAGGATTACTGCATCTGCAAGCAAAAGGGAATAAGTACAGGCACAGACAAACACACTCAAACACACACGGAGGTGAGGCTATGCAGAACAGAACAAGCAAGCTGCAAAGAGTGGACAAACCTTGGTTCTTCTGGCATCCAGTAACTGAACAGCATGGGAAATGAAAAAAAAAAATGAAGCAAAAAATCAACACAAAGAAAAGTCCAGTGGAAGCAGCAAAGGATATTTAACAGAAAGAACTTAATCGACATAAAGTACCTTCACAGAAGAAAGAACAAAAGAAAAAAAATTCTAATTACAGCAAAGACCCATAAGCTATACAGATTCTATAGCACTGATGTTTGATAGACATGAAAAAAAAAGAAAAAGAAAAGAAATACCAAATGTGCCATTTATTCCACCTTTAGTTTTCCTAAATCTCACTGACCCAGGAACCCAAATTCTTGGATGTATTACCACAGAGGAAAGTACCCACATGTTATTTCGGGACCATTTTTACCAAAATCAGAGTGAAAGCACCAGAGAAACAAATAATTATCAGTTATGAGAAAAGAAACCCCTGCATGAAGACAGTTGGTAAATTCAGCAACACTTTCCCCACGGGGCAAACCCCCAGGCTAGTCAGAGAAGGCAGCCACAAGCCTAAAGGCATTTTTGTCCTTGGGACAAACCAGGAGGCTTCCAGAACAGCAGTTTGTCATCCACCAAACATAATCCTGCCTGTGGGTCCAACACAAGGTTAAGCACAGGAATCAAGATGGACATAAAACATAGCTCCTGCCCACAGGGAATTTATAGTATCATAGGGCATGGATAACTCTATGTGTAAGACATATGATTTTGGAGCAGTCGACATTTTGAAATCTTTCTGAATTTCTAGAGCCAACACCCAGAGGTGTTGAGATCTTTTCTGAGTGTGGCCTATACTCAGACACTAGCCCTGGGTGAGGCAGCATCTTGATTATGTCCTTCATGGATATCCACTTCATCTTCCCATTTAGGAATGTCCATGAGAAATTCCTAGAGCATAGGGAACAAGTATTCTCTTTCTTATCTGTGTGCCATGGTGCCTCACAGGGTACTGAATGCAGAGTAAGCAATTGGTATGTGTTTAATGATGGAGATTATAAATTTTTAAAATCAATGCTCTCCTACCATGTGTAAAATTCAATGGTTTTTAGTATAGTCACAAAGTTGTACAACCATCAACACAATAAATTTTTTTTTTTTTTTTTTTTGAGACAGAGTCTCGCTTTGTTGCCCGGGCTAGAGTGAGTGCCCTGGCGTCAGCCTAGCTCACAGCAACCTCAAACTCCTGGGCTTAAGTGATCCATCTGCCTCAGCCTCCCGAGTAGCTGGGACTACAGGCATGCGCCACCATGCCCGGCTAATTTTTTCTGTATATATTTTAGTTGGCCAGATAATTTCTTTCTATTTTTAGTAGAGACGGGGTCTTGCTCTTGCTCAGGCTGGTCTTGAACTCCTGACCTCGAGCGATCCACCCGCCTCAGCCTTCCAGAGTGCTAGGATTACAGGCGTGAGCCACCGTGCCCGGCCAACACAATAAATTTTTGAACATCACCTCAAAAAAAAACCTTATACCCTTTAGCAGTCACTCCTCATGCCCCTCCCTATCCCCAGGCCCTGGTAACCACCAATTTACTTTCTCTCTCTATGGATTTGCCTATTCTGGACATTTCATATCAATGGAATCATGCAGTAAGTGGTTTCTTTCACTTAGCATATTTTTAAGTTTTATCCATATTATGGTGTGTATCAGTATTTCATTCCTTTCCATGGCTGAATAATATCCCACTGCATGAATATACCACATTTTATTTATCCATTCATCAGTCGATTCATACACAAATATTTGTAACAGCATTATTCCTATTAGCTAAAAAGTAGAAACAACCCATTTGTCAATCAACTGACGAAAGGGTAAATAAAATGTGGTATATCGATGCAATGGAATGTTATTCAGCCATAAAAAGGCATGAAGTACTGACAGACACTGTAATGTGGATAAACCCTGAAAACCTTATGCCATATGAAAGAAGTCAGTCACAAAAGACCACATGTTGCATGACTCCATTGATGGGATATCCAGAATAAGCAAATGCATAGATAGAAATAAATTGATGATTGCCAGCAGGGGAGGTGACTGTAAATGGTATGGGATTTCTCTTTGGGGTGATGAAAATGTTCTCAAATTAGATAAGGGGTGTAAGTTGCACAACTTTGTGAATATACTAAAAACCAATTAATTTTACACTTTAAATGGGTGAATTATGTTATATAAATTATATCTCAATAACACTGTCACAAAAAACATGAGGTGGGATTATAAGGTAATACATCCTTCCTCTACCAGCTCCCGATCCCTAAACCAGATCAACGCAAAGTCCACAGAAGCATCCACAGCCTTCAGCCCAGAGCCACGGCTGCTGCCCAGCCTCTTGGACAGATCTGGCAACTGTCTTTGAGTCATTTAAATATTCTTGATGATGGCAAATCTTTTGTCCTTTGGAGGTGGCTTAGATTTCTGAGACGATTCAAGTTTACCTGTAGACAAACATGATGAATTGGGAGGATCAGAATGGAAATTATCCTTTCTGAGAGTGACCAAAAATAAGATTGGTTTTCTTATGTGGTTAATAAACTGGCCATAAGGGAATTCCAAAGGACAAGTGTAAAAATGCTTTGAGCACAGAGAGCCACACTGGAAGAACAACTCTGCAAGGGCGGGCAAACCGCCTATTGCCCTGATCCCCTGTTTCCACATCTACAAAATGGGATCATCACAATGCCCACCTCACAGCACGCCTGTGAGGAATGACCCAGAGACTGCAGCGAGTGCCAGGTCTGAGAGTGAAGGAAGGGAAGAAATTAGGGAAGGAGGAGATGGGTAAGGGAGGGAGGAAGTTGGCAGAAATGAAGGAAGATAGGAAGAAAATAGGAAAGAAGAAAGGCAAGGAGAAAGGAATAGAGGGGAAATTGTTCCATTTATCCATTCAATCTATATTCCTCCAGTATCTACCTCATGCTCATGAAATACCAAAAAAATAAGAAATAACCCAAGCTCAACAGTCCATGTGGACAAGTAAACCAACAGTAGCAGTACTGTGTCATGAGAGTTATGACAGAAGTCATAGCCAGGCTGGGCGCGGTGGCTCACGCCTGTAATCCTAGCATTCTGGGAGGCTGAGGCAGGTGGATCATTTGAGCTCAGGAGTTCGAGACCAGCCTGAGCAAGAGTGAGACCCCGTCTCTACTAAAAATAGAAAGAAATTATATGGACAACTAAAAATATATATAGAAAAATTAGCCAGGCATAGTGGTGCATGCCTGTAGTCCCAGCTACCCAGGAGGCTGAGGCAGGAGGATTGCTTGAGCCCAGGAGTTTGAGGTTGCTGTGAGCTAGGCTGATGCCACGGCACTCTAGCCCGGGCAACAGAGTGAGACTCTGTCTCAAAAAAAAAAAAAAAAAAAAGAAGTCATAGCCAGTGGCTAGAAACTCAGAGACATGGAACCCAAGCTAGGTTATGTAAGGAAACATCCCAAACCAAGGGGCTACCACTGAGTTGTGTCTCATAGGAAGGGCAAGCGAGAGTCATCCCTGTAAGAATGATGGAAAGGGAAGAGAAAATGTAAAAGCTCAGAGGTAAAGACAGACCAGATCTATTAACACATTAACTGCCATTTGAGTTGTATTTAACGCATGCTAATTTTGAGCCTGGGGACTCATGAAGCATATGTAACTCACGCATCTCTTCACCTTGGGAGCCGCCAGAACTATTTTTCAAGTTGCATATAACTCACAAATAGAAAACAAAAAATAACAAATTTTTCAGTAAATTAGAAAAAATTGTTTTGTTTTTGAAGTTTTTATTCTATTTTCAGAATAAAGCACCATGGCCCCAAGGAAATAAATTTCTTTCCAGTGTGGCAGTTGATGTGTTAAGGGACAGTGAAAGCAAAAATCTGTACGGCACTTACCACATACCATGCATGGTTCTAAGCTCTTTAAATCCTCATAACCACCCTGTGAGGTAGCCACTGTTATGATCTCCACCTTAAGGTACCAGGAAATGGGGACACAGAGTCGTTAAGTAACCTGCTGTAGGTCACCCAGCGAGGCAAGTGGCACAGCCAGGTGTCCATCCAGGTGCTCTAGCCCCAGTAACCCTGCTCAAACCACTACAACATCAGGCCTTTGAATTGGCACAAATACTTCAGGATGCCAAGAAAAAACAATGGGGTGGGGAAAGGTGGTAAGAGCAGAGAGGCAGGCGTTTATAACAGCTATAGCTATTCTCAAAATTAACAAATCAGCCATCCTAACCAGGCCGTTTCTTGTTCAGAAGTGATTATGATGGATGCTTCCAGGTTGCACATTGATGAAGAAGCAGGATCTGTTTTTCAGGCAGTCACTTTATCAGTCACTAATGACTTCAGCATAACCAAACATCATCTCATAATCAGCCCAAAATTTAGTGTCCAAAATTTTCTCAAATCCTTGTTTATATTTAGTTTTCATTCTCTCTTAAGATATTCAAAATTCAGTAGGAATCTTCTTGTACCTACAAAAGGGATTCTTGAGCAAATCGCATGTACCTTGTAGAATCTTGATCTTCCTTCTGCTTCACATGCTTGAGGATGGGGAGGTATGAGGCAAATTAATTCATTCTCTCTCTCAGACACAAGGAAATTTCCATGAGTGAGAGTCATAGAATATAAAGGGTTTTTGAAATGTCAAACAAATATTTTAAAAGAAATATAAGATAGACTTGAAGTATCAACATGGAAAATGACTAAGCAAATTTGAAAAATAAAAATATACACTAATGAAAAATGTAATATTTGAAATTGAAACCTAATGGATGGGTTAAGAGCAAAGAGAGAATTAGTGAACAAAGACACACTAGAGATAATCCATCCACAAAGCAAAATGTTGGTTCTTTGAAACGAGTAATAAAATAAACCTCTCAGAAATCACTACACACAGAAGATATTTAAAAGATGATATGCAGATGGTCAATAAATTTGAAAATGTCAATAAAGTGGATATACTACTAGGAAAATATCTTACACAATCTGATGGACAAACTACCAGAAAAATATTATACAAGCCAACTCTAGAAGAAATAGGAATCCTGAGAAGTTCTGTAGCTATTAAATACATTGAGTCAGAAGTTTAAAACTCTTCCTGCAAAGAAAGCCCAGATGATTACAATTTGCAAAAAACTCTTTCAGAGAAAAGGAAAGAAGAAAAGCCCCCCTAATTCATTCTGTGAGACTTGATCATCTTGACACCAAAGCTAGACATGAACTATATGAGAAAGGTAACTTATAGGCCAAATTTCACACTTAGACAATGAATATTATTAGCAAAAATGGAATCCAGAAGTATATAAAAAAGACAATATAACATGACCAAGATAACTTTCTTCTAGGAATTAAAGGGTGGTTCAGCATTAGAAAAACTATTCATGTAAATTACCATATTAACAGAGTAGAAAAGAAAAATTATGATCACCCTGAGATATAGAATCTTCATGTTTTTTAAAAATCTTAGCAAACAAAATAAAAAGCAAATAAAAGAAACTTCTTTAACTTATAGAGTGTATCCACTGCAAACTGACAGTAAGTATCATTCTTAATGGAAATGTTAGAAGCATTCCCTCTAAAATGAGGCATGAAATTGTGCCACTTCTAGTCCACATTCTACTGCAGGCCTGAGTTAGAACAATAAGACCAGAAAATAAGTAGAAGGAATAATAATTGAAAAGAAGAAAAATTCTAACATTATCAATTGAATTATGTGGTTATCTGCTTAAAAACCCCATAAGAATCTATAAATTATTATAAATAAGAAAGTTATTAACAGGGCACAAAAAAGGTAGCCAAAAAAAGAAGAGTAGTAAGTTTGACAATGTTAAAATTAGGAATTTCTTTTCAACAAAAGATAACATAAAGAGTGTGGAAAAAGAAGCCACAAATAAGAGATGATGTTTGCAATATATTAAAAGACAAAGGATTATTATCCAGAATATATGTAGAATTCCTATAAATCAATAAGAGACCAACAATTAGTAGAAAAATGCACAAATGAAATGAGCAGTCATTTCATAGAAGAGGAAATATGACCCAGTCAACAGGCATATGAAAAGATGTTCAACCTTGTCAGTAATTAGAAAAGTATATATGAAAACTACAATGAGAAAGCATTTTATACCCCACTCCCTTGGCCAAACATACACACACACACAGTATAATAATTACAACAATCAAAGCAGCAGCAACAATAAATCTAACAATAACAAGTATTGACAAGGATGTGGATCAACAAGAACTCCTAACACAGCAGCTAAGAGGGTAAACTGATCCAACCACTTAGGAAAAATAACTTGACAAGAACTAACCATGCTTATATCCACCCAGAAATTTCATCCTTCGGCACACATCTGAAGCAGGGGTTGGCAAACTACGGCCTTCGCCAAATTTGACTTGTTGCTTGTTTTTGTAAATAAAGTTTTATTGGAACACAGCCATGCCCATTCATTTATGTATTGGCTACTGCTATTTTTGCAGAGTTGAGAAGAGTAGTAGATATCCTATGACCCACAAAGTCTAAAATACTTACTATCTGGAACTTTACAGAAGTTTGCAGAATGCTGCCTTAAAGAAATACTTACACATGAGCATAATAGACACATACAAGAACATTCAGTATAGCACTATTCCTAATAGCAAAAACTAGAAATAATCCATCAACAGGAAAACAGATAATAATGGTATATGCATGTGATGAAATGTTATACTATTATGCAAAAGAACAAATGGCAGCTCCATGCAATAGAAATTAATCTTAAAATATTGAATGGAAGAAGTAAAAATAGAGAATATATACAACATCAGTCCACACAGATAAGGTTCAAGGGCATGACTACCATAAGTCAGTGGAAGAAACAGGAACTGAGAGGATGAATACATGTGTGATATCATCAGTATTGGTAATGCTCCCAGGTGGAGGGGAAGGGGAAGGGGATTCTTGGGTGTTTGTGTTAGTATTCGTAAATTATCAAGTACGTCATAATTTACATACGTGTTCTTTTGTACCTGTCCAACAGCACATGATAATCTCCTTAGATGAGTCTGTGGGAGGAGTATAGTGTGTAACAGCCAAACTCTGGAGCCAGCCTGTCTGGTTCCAGTCCCAGCCCTGTCACTTTCTAGCTGTGTGATCTTGAGCTTGTTTCTTAGCATCTCTGAGTCTCCGATTCCTCATTGTAAAATAGGTTTGAAGACCTATCTTACCTCACTGAGCACACATAAATCATTCCTTCAGTGGCATGTGTGAGCTCAGAATGCCCTAGGCATTACAGCCTGCGTATCAGCAGGGCCTGTCTCCACAGCCATCTTCCCACACCCTGGTTGAGTTACAGGCTAGAGCCAGGCCACTCTGATACACTGGCTCTGGGGTGGAAGCACACTGAAGGCTTATCACAGGGTCCAGATGGGAAGCTGGCATACAGAGGGCAGGGGGATGGGAGAGGGTCTCATGATAGTGAGGATAGGATGGGAAATCTCTGTACATGGTTCCTAAAGTGAATTCACAAAGAGTGAGTGGCCAACTTCCACATCAGCAGCACCTGAAATCAGCACCTTTCAGTTCAAAGGGAAAGATGTATTTAGTTTTTGCCATTCCAAGTAAAGAAGCGACCTTAGTCTTTGCCTCTCTTCTCGATCTGTCTTTCTCACGCAGTGCACAATTACAGTGTATGGAGGAAAGTATGGGTTTTGAGGTAAATTAGCGGAGATTCTCTCACTTAACACAGCTCAGTTACTAGTCATCTTTAAAAAGTTATTCAAAGGATTCAATATTGTGTTCCTCCAGACAGGCCCTCAATAAAAGTCAGTCCCCAACTTCAAATACTGGTAACATTAGGGCCAAAACACAAAGACCAGTAACTTGGTCTTCATTAACCAATCAGACTACCAAGGCATTAAGCATCCTCATGGCTTTTACCAGATTGTTTTTCGATAGTGTTTCCCAAAGTATGTTCCCTGGAACAGCATTCTGCAGTATGGTTTTGTTTGTTTTTTATTTTGAATCTAGCATTTTATTTATTTATTCAATACATATTTATAGAGCACCTGAAAATCACATTGTTAGAATTTTTCCCTTGTTAGTAAATACTCGTTGAAATGCAGGATGTTAATATGTGTTCTGTCAGGGCAGTCATGGAAAGGAAGGGTTCCGTTATTATGTAATCATGTATTCACTTTGCACTCACTTGCATACACGCGAACACAAACACACATTTACACATTATCCCCTAAATCTAGCATACACTAGGTACTCCATAAACAGTGAAAGAAATATAGGAAGGAAGATGATAGGACCAGCATGGAAATTGTCTCACCAGACAGTCGGCACAAGGCAATGACATGAGGGGGAACAGGTTTCCATGCCCCTTTGCTTAGCTGTGGTTAGGCTGCGGGGTAGGGTGGGGAGAAGTGTCCTTGCCCTGTTTGTTCTGTCCTGTCCTCTCCCTCAAAATTCAAATGCCTCATGTCCACCAGCTCACTCATCTGACAATACTGCTCCAAAGCTGCCAACACTATGTCCACTTCACAAGAAGATAAATTGGGGTGGCTTAAGAGATTTAACTGCAATCACACCCTTACCAGATATGGGCCAGGGTCTGAAATTGAGGTTTCCTCCAGCCAATTCTAAAGTCTCCCCTGCTCTAAAAATACTACAGAACCTCATCTGCACAACTCCTATAAGCTCCCCTAGTCACTTAATTTTGGAAAAAAAAGAACAGTGAAAATACAAGAAACTAAGCTGTACTCGAGTTTATATGAAAAGGGGGGAAAAATACACTTTGCCTTAGCCAACATTTAGAAGAGCAACTTCCAATAGCTACTGGAGTCAGAATCGAATCCAGATTTCAGAATGTCTAAAACACAGAAAGGTAACTAGAATGAAAATATAATTATGTATATATGATGTGCATGGAACACACAATTATTTAAATAGGGACTAGCCAGATGTTTAGAATCTACTGTGTCTTATCCCCAAACATGGAAAATATGAGTTTCTGGCAGGTTTGAAAAAATTTGTGACCTTAAGCTCTTTTCCACACTATGGGGAAAAAACAAAAATGATAAAGTTTTGCACTGTAAAGCAGTTTAGAGTTTCATTGCTATGAAAACTGTCTCCAAACTACATAAAAATATGAATTGGCTTATACCCAAAAGTCTTGAAGTTTTTTTTTTTAATAAATCCATACTCCTTCTCAAGCAAGGGCTTACCATAACTCTTTCAAAGAAAACAATCTCTTTGCAGACAACTTGGCCTGCTCTACTTCTCCTGTGACTTTATTTTCTTATTAATCATTTTCCAGTTTGTCTCTAATCAAATTTTAAGGGCAGGTTCTCTGATTCCTTTTTCTGTAATCCCATGTACAGGATGTACAACACTCTTCATGGCTTCAAACCTTCCTTGGGCCGTGTCATGTGTGTGAAAAGACAAACAGCAGATAGGCTAGAAACATGTGGCCCCAGTGTGCTGGTGCAAGAGTTGGTCTGCTGAAAAAGGCATTAAAAAATTTAATATTTAGACATATCGTCCTAGGCTTTTCTCCTTTGGGGTAGAATACCCCAAGGAAAAGAACATACAGCTAAACAGAGAATATTAGGAGGTCATTTTTAAAAGCACTGGGACTCTGGGTTCCTCACACAGATGCGCTGTCATTGATAACTTCAGAAGTCACTTTGGTTGATAATATGTGACATTTTGCCAAGATTCATAACACTAAGAAGAGTACACATGGGAAAGCCCTCTTGGCAGTTGCTTTTAAAAGCAAAGAGGAGTTCTGGTTTTCATTACAGACCAATACCCTAAGGTGGCACAGTATTAGAATGTTGCAGTGAGCTTAGAGTTAAGGACTTAAGTTCTAATTCTAGCTTTGCAACTAACCAGTTATATGATCTGGGGAAAATCACCAAACTTGTCCAGGCTTCCAAGAACAGTGGTGAAGAGTTGGGTTTTGGATCCTGGATCTACCCATAACAGCCTATGATGCTTGGAACAAATTACTTAAGTACTCTGAGTATCAAACTATTCATCCATAAACAAGAAATAATGACTGTAACTAACTTAAAGGGTTCATACAAATACCACATGAAGATGCTCATCGAGTAAGTGAACAAGTTCCCATAAAGCACAAAGCACAAGGCCAGCACATCCTAAATGCTCAATTAATGTTGCTGTTGTCATTACCATGAGACAGTGGTGGCGGCTAGAGGCCCAGCATTAAAATTTCTCCCCTCCCTTCTTCCATTTGGGCAGGGAAAAGAAATGGGCATAATGAACATAAATCTTTGATCATCAAATAAATGCAACAGTGGGAAACAAAATGCTAAAACACTTTGGCCTTTTTTTTTTTTAAATAAGAGAAAACAGGAAATAGTTTTTTAAGATCAATCCAAAGATGGATAAAATTGATTTCCCATTAACTAGCCTATAAATAACTCTACAAATGGCCCTCAGAAATAGCAACCATTTCTGTCTTGAAAATCAACGTGATTTTCAAGAGCCAGTAATCCATACCCAGTTAATGAACAGCTGCATCCCCTACAGTCAACACTACTCAACCTGATATAGGTTAAAAAAAACTAAAGTTTAAGAAATATTGATACTTTTAAAATGTGTTTAGAAACGCAACCCAAAACATGCAATCGTAGAAACAATAGCTAAAATTGGAACTTTTCCAATATTAAGTCACAGCGATACATGGTTACTAGAGGGCAGCTCTTTTATTTTATTATTTAGCCAGTCTTTAATGCAAATGACATTTTAAAATCTTATTGCAATTTCCTTCCTCTTTACCACCCAACATGTTCATTTAACAAAATTTCTAACCATCTAAGTATTTTTAGAATAGGTAAGAGGTTTTACCTAAATTAATACCATTTCAAATAGCTAGTTGGTGGACCCTGAACTACTAATGTTCCCCTACTCTGAGCTACATGACTTTCTCAGCCAAACTCTAATCATTGCTACTCAAAGTTTTAAAAAAGAGAAATTTTCCCTGAGCACCCTCCTGTTTCTCTCTGCTTCTTGAGTCACTTCATCCCTGAGAAAGGAGGATGACAGACCTCCCTGCTACTTGAGTGTCCTTGAGCCAGCAGCTTCAGTAGCACCCAGAACCTGGCCAGAAAGGTGGGATCTTTCATCAATCACACCAGTTTGTGTGATTAATAAAGTCTGAGTAAACTCTGAGTAGTGCCCCCAACACAGGACATTACTACATAAAGTGGATCATCTGTTCCTTCATTCAACCATGATTGAGCTAAGTGCTATTTGACAGACATATGCACCAAGATTCCTGTCCAAGTCAAAAAAGAAATCTTGCTAGGTTAAATTATATATATATATATATATATATATATGTGTGTGTGTATATATGTATGTGTGTGTGTGTGTATACACACACACATACATATATACACACACATATACATACACACACATAATTGTATATTTAATTATACACAGTCAGCTCTCCCTATCCACAGGTTCCGCATTCCCAGATTCAACCAACCATGGATCGAAAAAAATTGGGGGAAAAAAATAATACAACAATAAATATAATACAAAGAAAAAATAGAGTATAACAACTATTTATATGGCATTTACATGGTATTAGGTATTTTAAGTAACCTAGGGATGATTTAAAGTATACAGGAGGATGTGTATAGGTTATATGCAAATATTACGCCATTTTACATAAGGGATTTGAGCATCTGCAGATTTTGGTATCTGCGGGGGTCCTGGGACCAATCCTCCATGGATACTGAGAGGTGACTGCATATGCTATTTATTTCTTTTTAAAGGATACATTAATATCTGGATTTTAATTCTGTACTGTTATTTACTATTATCATTATAAAAGACAATCCAAGGGGACTTTTCAAAAGTCATCTGAAATGTCAGTACTAGATTTTACATTCAACTGTGTTATGCATTTCTCCTTTTAAACAGGATTTCCTCATGCATGTCTGTGCTCTCAGTGGAATTTTAAGTGACTGGAAAAACCATGAGGAGTCTATGGTGAGTCTTCTTTTTCAAATTATAGCTTGAACAATGTACAGGAAAAATGTGAATGTACTGTTTCCTAAGTAGCCTAATCACTCAAATTCTTTAAATTTCTCCATTTATTATTAATGAACTAGAATCAAAGATCTGTACCTTTTTCTTTCTTTCTCTGATATGATGGTAAGACACCTAATGCTGTATCCATACAATGCCAATGGTCTTTAATATTTAGTATACACAGATACATATAAAGGAGGGAATGAGTGAATGAATCAATGAAAATATAATAACCCATAAATAGAAATGTGGCCAATATACTGTAAGAAAGTAATAAGAATAGACAAGGAAAATACTAGAAGAAAATATACTATTAATACGATGTTAATTGCTAGGAGAGAGAGGGATGCGGGCTGACTGCTAAAGGGTTTTTATGAGAGGCGATAAAATGTTTTAAAATTAGATAGCTGTGATAGTTTCGCAACTCTGTGAATATACTAAAAATCACTGGATTCAACAATTTCAAAGGGTTTATTTTATGATACATGGATTATATCTCACTAAAGCTGTTAAAAAGGATGGGAGGTGGGAGCATTCCTTTACTATTTCCCATTTTTATTCAGCAAGTATTTTTTCCAAGAATAACATAAGTACTCGTCACTGCTAGATCAGTTAATATTCTCTGGGTTGCAAGCAACAGAAATAATATCCCAAATTAAGAATTCTAACTTTAATGTCAGACACCCTTGGGTCATGCTCCAGTCCACTCACTCACAAGCTATGGGCTCAGATGCCTTGGATACGGAGCCAATCTGGTCACTCACTAGCTCTGGGGTCACACAGCTTTGGGGGGGGTTGTGGGACACTGGTAGGTTACTTCTTTTCTCTAGACCTCAGTTTCTACCTCTTTTAAAAGCTGTTAAAAATACAAACATCTTGCAGAACTGTGATAAGGTTAGAGGATAGATAACCAATACTTAGTCCAACATTTGGTAAATACTCCAGCCAGTAAGAAGTCATTTTTTTTAAAATCAGCTTTCTCAGGTTGAATGGAAGTCATCATTTTTAAAGCTGCTACCATCATTAATATGCAAACCCAGACTGCAAACCTTCCCAGAATGCAATGGAAAGAGATGAAACTGAACTAGGGGGAAAAAAACATGAAATAGGTTTGGCTGTGCCTATACAAAGAAAATCTTTCAGCCAGAGAAACTTTTTATTTTGTCCACTTCAAATGCTAACTTGAAGCAAATAAAGCAACAGCAAATAAAATACTTTCAAAGAATAACCCTAGATTTTGCCACATGCTGCTATATACATTTTAAAGAGAAAGCAAATGTTTCACAACAGAATCAAGCACTGAACATGAGTGACGGCAGGGATCAGAAGGACAGTCTTGTTTCTTTTTACAGTAGGATAAACCAAGTTCCTAAGAGACTGACTGACCACTGCTCACCCAAAGTCACAGCAGAATGGCAGCACTGCCCGTTATCAAGCCCAGGCACCAAGCTCACATTGCACTTTTCTTTCCCGCTCCTTCCTTCTGGCCCCATGCACCAGTCTTATTTGATGGCTAAACTGCAGAGGGATCTGTTATCACAGAATTAGCATCGAGGCATGTGCAACAGCTGCCACGAGCCATATTTCCACGCTGGAGTCAAACATCTTTGGCACAGACGCGTCCCTTCCACCACATGCCACCACTAGCACAGTTGCCATAACCACAATCCATACCCCAGTGGTTCCAGGGCTTCAGGAGTTGGAGCAGATGATTCATTCCAACCAAAGTGAAGTAATTCCTCTCTCTAAAATGACTTCTTAAAGAACACCTTTAGAGAATTTTTTCAGATTTAACATTCTTCCACCCAGGGGCTTAAGGACTTTAAAAAGGGTTTAGACAAATTTTTTTCCCAAAAAAACTCTGTGGGATAAATGTCAGCAATGAAGGGGCCACTTAGGAACCTGGAAAAGATAAGTCATGGGAGATCCCTGTTATTGGGTAAGCCAAAGCACAAACCAGAAAAAAGGAAATGGTTCTTTTGCAGACACCATCTCTGAAGGTATATGTTTTATCACTGAGAAAAATAAGATCCCTTGACACCAATCTTGAAAAATATCAGTTTGAGGTTATTTTTATTTTATCCAGATAATTTTGTGCCTAATATTAACAACAGAAGTTTTCCTTAGCAAAGAATCAGAAATCTATGTATGCATGCATGAGCATATAGATACATTGCATATGCTTTAAGATAATGTTTCAAATCTTTAAACCGGTAAAAAAGAATAGAAATTTCTCCAAAAGTACAGTAAAAAGTAGTTTTAAACAAGGAATTGTAAAGTGCTTCTCGCATCCCTGGATGTTTATTTTGTTTTACAATTCATTTGAGACTTTTAAAGTAAGGAGGAGAAAAAAATGGCTTTCAGATTTGAGTCTGGAACAAAGCTCACCTATCAAGTCCAACAGGGATATAAAGAAAGTATCTAATAGTGTAGACACTGTCGGTGCCCGGAAGAAAAGTATTATTGAATAGAACAAGAATTTAAATCAAAGCAAGCCTTTACTAACTCCAGGTCTTATTGGCATTTTTTCCTAACAAGATGAACTATTAGTCCTGGGTTACCTAAATTTCAAAATACTAGAGCCCTCATCAAGTCACAGGGAGGCCAACAACCCTCCTGAATTCATGTATCTATAAATGCATGATCTTGAAATGCATGCTCACCCCTCTCTTCATTGTTTGGGTCCTTAGCTATGGACTAGAAGAGTGAGGCACAAAAACCAGTGGAAACAAGGGCCTGCAAAAAGAGTGGAATTTTTTACTGTAACTTTGAACATTTTATTTCTTTAGTTCAAAAATCCAAAGGGAAGTAAGAGTGGAAAGAATTGCACCCTTTATGGCTTTAGAAAGAAGGAAAAAATAAACATATGATTTTACAGTTTACAGTGTCTGTGAAGAGACCTCACTTATTCCTTTAAACAAGCTTTTAAATCACCTTTTAAAGGGACAGAGAGAACACTGTTATTGTAGGAGTTACTGAGACCCAGTGTATGAGACTAGGTAAGAACCCGAGTCCTGGACCCAAGCAAGGACTCGTTCCACCACTGCTTATCTCTGTGCTGTTTAATCTTTGGCAAGTTATTTGCTCTCAATTTCTTTCACTGTAAAATGGGGATGAAACAGTTGTAGTGATGAATAAATTTACACACACACATAGCTTAGTAAAGTGTGTGACCTCAATAAATAACCTCTCAATGTTATCATTAGTATTAATGGTAAAAACAACCATTATGCTGGGAAATACCTTCAAAGATTATTTAGAAACTTATTCAATGAACTCCAGGCAGTACAACATTTACTTACTTCCTCAGATAGAAGGCTTTTTCCTTTTTTTAAAGAAACATTTTCAAGGCTGTAACACAATCTCCTATTATACCCCCCATCTAACAACCATTATGCTACAAAGAATTCTTCCTTCGTGTGAGTCCACTCAGAGAGTAGAGTATATAAGCTGGTCATTCATTTCCACCACCACCACTTGTAGGCAATAGTCACTCAACTCACTTTTACTGAGCATTTATTTAGTATGCTAAGCAGTATGGTAAGGCCCTGGGGATACAGTAACAAAGGAAGCACAAGACATTGTGCTTGACCTTGAGACACTCTTAGTCAAGAGGAAGCGAGGAATGAAAAGACCAATAATCACAACAAAAAAGGATGTGAGCATAAGGCAGCGTGTACAAAGTGCTGAGGCGGCACAGAGGAGGGAGGCCTCAATCTGGTCTGAGCACAAGGGAAGATTCCATAGAGGATGTGAACCTTGAGTGGGGCCTAGAACAAAGAAGAATTTTTCCAGAGGCAAAGAGAAAGCTATTCCAGGCAGGGTGAAGAGCATGGGCAAAGGCTTAGACATATATATCAAAAAAAGCATGGTATGATGGGTGGAAAAGGAACACAGAACTTGACAGCCAAACATGAACCCAGGG
This sequence comes from Varecia variegata, assembly GCA_028533085.1. Taxonomy (NCBI): domain Eukaryota; kingdom Metazoa; phylum Chordata; class Mammalia; order Primates; family Lemuridae; genus Varecia; species Varecia variegata. The sequence goes on along the minus strand of CM052436.1, from coordinate 159,627,035 downwards.
GTAGAAGGAGGCAGCTACGAAGGCAGCCATCCCCACAATAAAAGACCCAAATTGACACAGAAAAGGACACAAACTTCATAAAGCAAGGAGTGATGTAAGTGGAGTGTTTTGTACTGCATGTTACAAACTGGGCTTGTGAATGCGCTCTCAGAGGTCTGTGAGTTTTATAAAAATTCTAAATATCTTTGATTTAATTTTAATGATAATTTTAAAAATAATCTGCAAATTAAGATTTTTTGTACTGATCATTTGTATTTCAATCATCCATTCAAAAAAATATTTATTGCACATCTACTATGTGCCAGGCATAATACTAGACACAGGAGATATAATAATGAGCAAAAGAGACAAAATACCTGACATCATAGCAGTCAGAATTTAATAAGGTAACCAACAAATAAAAGTATAGCATATCAAGAAACAGCAAGTGCTACACAGATAAATAGAATATTAATGTGGCAAGAAGGTAGAAAGTGAAATGGGAGATGTTAATTTTATACAGAGGAGCCAGTCATCATAATTCCCCATTAATGCAACATTTGAGCAAAGATCTGAAGGAAGGAAGATATTTGAAAGATATTTTCAGAGAATGAGATCTTATTTCTCCACATTTATGAAAACATTCTTAAGGGTCTAAAAGAATATTCTTTACTTTTATTTTTAAAAGGCAATCTAGGGAATGGGAGAAAATATTTGCAAACCATAGATCTGATAAGGGGTTAATATCCCAAACATGTACAACTCAAAAGCAAAAAAACAAAACTTGATTTTAAAATGGGCAGATGGACATTTTTCAAAAAAATACATACAAATAGCCAACTAGTATATGAAAAGAAGCTCAAAATCACTAATCATCAGGGAAATGCAATTCAAAATCACATTGAGATATCACTTCAGGGGTGGGTGCAGTGGCTTACACCTGTAATCCTAGCACTTGGGAGACTGAGGCAGGAAGACTTCTTGAGGCCAAGAGTTCAAGACCAGCCTGCACAAGAGTAAGACCCCATCTCTACAAAAAAAAAAAAAAAAAAAGAAAAAAACGTACCACTTCATACCTGTTAGTATGACTGTTATTTTAAAAAAAAGATAACGTGTTAGTGAGGTATGGAAAAATTAGAAACCTTGTACACTGTTGGTAGGAATGTAAAATTGTATCATCACTATGAAAAACAATACGGAGATTCCAAAAATAATTAAAAGTAATACTACCATATGATCCAGCAATCCTCTGGATATTTATCCAAAAGAATTGAAATCAGGATCTTGAAGATGTATTTGCACTCCCATGTTCACTGCAGCGTTATTTCCAATAGCCAAGATGTGGAAACAAACTTAATTGTCTATCAATGGATGAATGAATAAAGAAAATGTGATATATACATATAATGTGATATATACATATACATTCAGCTATATGCCACATATGGATGAACCTTGAGGACATTATGCTAAATAAAATAAGCCAGTCACAGAAGAACAAATACTACATGATCCCACTGACATGAGATATCTAAAATAGTAAAACTCATAGTGGTTGTCAGGGGATGGAGAAATAGAGAGTTGCTATGCAACTGGCATAAAGTTTCAATTACACAAGATTAGTAAATTCTAGAGATCTGCTGTACAACATTATGCCTACAGTTAACAATACTGTACTGTACACTTAAAACTTTGTTAACAGGGTACATCTCATGTTAAATGTTCTCGTCACAATTTACAAAAAAGATCCCAAGGCAATACCTGGCAAAAACAAACAGAAAAATGCTCTAGAGGGACAGTCCTCATAGAATCCCAGAGATCAAACAATATTCAAAGAGATAATGACTAAAAAATTTCCAAAACTCATTAACGATGCAGGGGAGCAAATGTCTGCCAGTAGGATAAGCAAACATAAACTCACACTCCAGCATATACAAATAAAACTGCAGGCTGCCAAACATAAAAAGAAGATTTCAAAAACAACCAGAGAGAAGAAGCAGATTAACTACAAAAGAACATCAGTCAAGATGACAGCAGATTTTTCAAGGGAACAACGATATTATTTCAAAATGATAGCTTGAAAGGGCTAACAAAAAATAACTCTCAATCTAGAATTTCACTCCCAGTTAATCTGCTATTCATGAATGAGGATGAAATAAAGGTATATTCAGACAAATACAGTTTACCACTAGCATAACCCACCACAGCAGTGTGTTTCTACTGGCTCATATGAGCCAAATGTTAAGTTTTCAGGAATTTTGCAAGTCAGTTGACAACATCTTGGTAACTTGAAATCAGCCATGGTGGAGTATTTACACCATGGAAATCAGTGAACACTAAAAATCAGGCTTCTTTTGCTCCTGGGAAACCAGTTGCTAAACATTTACCATTATGCCACCGACTTAAAAGAATTTCTAGAATAGGTACTCAAGAAAAAAAGAAAATGAATCTAGAAGGAAGAATTGGTATGACTGAAGGAAAGATGAGCAAATAAATTTGGTAAATGTTGTATTTCTACATAAGCATTGATTGTATGAAACAATAATAATGGTCATAATTAGCTGGAGGGGGACTGGGAGTGTATCAGTCAGGTAATCACCTTATGCCATGGTAACAATCCCCAAATTTCTATGGCTTAAAACAACAAATGTTTATTTCTCGCTCACACTAAATACCCTTCAAGGCTTAGCTAGGGAACTATGCCCATTGCAGCTACTCAAGGACTCAGGCCAATTAGAAGCATCATCTCAAAGCCTTCTTCAACAACTGCCACAGGTAACGTGGTGAACCCTGAAGCTTTTTCACACTTCACTGGTCAAAATGAGTCAGATGGTCATGCCTAATTTCAAAGGGACAGGAAAGTACAATCCTACCCTGTCCCCAGAGAATATAAAAGTAAAAACATGTAAGACAGAAGGCAGGTGGTTGGTCTTCAAATCTCCCAAATTCCTCATGTCTTGTGAAAATAGAAGATAAATAGGGTAACTTTAGACTTTAAGTATGTAAATTTAAAGGATAATATTCAAATTTTAAAGATAATAGCTGAAATAATAGAGAATAGAATTATAACTTTCAAATCTGTAGGGAAGGAGAATAAAGAAAGTACAAACAATAAAAAAAGAAGAAATAGACATAGAAAAGGCAGGATAAACAGGAAACACAAAATGAAATCATACTGTTAAAAAATAAACTGAGGCAAATAAAATTTTAAAGAGCTTATTTAAGGAAACAATGATTCATGAACTGAGCATCTCCAAACAAGAAGTGGTTTGAAAGTTCAACGGAGGGAATACAAGGTAGGGAACAGGGGGTGAGGCTTTTGTAGGACACAGAAGTAAAGCAAAGACAGTATCTGATTGGTTACAGTTACACAGTTGCCTTTTGTGGTCTATCCTTTTGGAAAGTTCCCAGTTATTTACATTTCTTAGCTGCTTCTGATTGGTTGAGCCTAAATTCTATTTTTCTTTAATATAGGCATTACATGAAAAAGTTCAATTTTTGCTTATGTTTGCAAATCAAGCAAGTGTAGGTCACTTGTGAAGACTAACTGGTTTTGTTTTCTTAGGGATACTTCAGGCCTGGTCTCGATTTTAATTTACTTTAACCAGTAGAAATAAATCCAAACATATCAGTAATTACTATAGATGTAAATGGAATAAACTTACCTAAGAAGAGAGAAATCATCTGTTTATATTTTTAAAAATGCTGCTAACATCTGTTTATAAGAAATATACCAAAAAGTTAAGAACTCAGAAAAACTGAAAGGATCAATTCAGAGCACAGGCATGAAATATGAAATCATACAGGCGTAGAAGTCATATAATCCTACGTATAACCTCTGGCAAATCACTTAACCACTGAGATGGCAGTTTCCTGATTTATAAAATGAGCTAACAACTACACTTCACAACATTAGCAGGATTAGATGAGCTATATATAAGATGCTTCAGACAGGGCCTGGTCATAGCTGTTTGTCAAATAAATAATTGCTATCATATTATAATCAACCCTACTTGCCCATCCACACACAGTAGGGTAGAGGGCCAAGAAGGGTACAAACATTCCTCCCATCCCTATCCACGTGCCCACTTTGCAATATGACTTTGCCACCACTCCCATCAAAGGTCCAGTCCATTTCTCCTTGAATCTGGGCTGGCCTTGGACTGGCTTTGACTAATAGAATTCAGAGGGAATGTTTATGAATTCCAAGTCTAGGCCTCCAGAGACCTTGCCGCTTCCACTTTTGTGCACTTGAGATTTCTACACACAGTCAAGATGGAGTTAAATGGAACAACCTTCTTGCCTGAAACAAGCAAAAACTGGACAACATACATGCAACAGTGGTTTCAAGAGCAGTGATTCCTAAGAGATGGACTGCCGAACAAAATAACTGTCCCAGCCTACTGCCTGGGGACAGTGTCCCGGCTATAGCACAAGGAGGGGAAACCCAGGCAAAGACCAGTGGTCTCCCTGATTTGAGAAGATCAAGCTGGGAGTCTGGAAAGATGAAGTCAACTAGAGTTCACAGGGAGGAGAGGTTCAGAGAGTCCCTAATATGGTTTTCGAGTGGTGTGTCCCCATCAAAACTCATGTTGAAATTTCATTTCCAGCGTGGCAGTGTTGGGAGATGGGGCCTAGTGGGCGGTGTCTGGGTCATGAAGACAGATCCCTCAGAGATAGATTAGCGCTGCCTCACAGGAATGAGTTCTCCTTGCTCTTGTGGGACTGGATTAGTTACCTCGACAGTGGGTTGTTCCTTCTTGTGTTTGGTCTCTTTGCATATGCCACACATGCCCTGACGCTTTCCACCCTAAACTGAAGGAGCATGAGACACTCACCAGATAGGCTGCAAGATCTTGGACTTTCCAGCCACCAGATTCATGAGTCAACTTAACCTTTTTTTTTCTTTTATAAATTACCCAGCCTCAGGTATTCTGTTATAACAATACTAAACAGACTAAGAAAGTTCCCTTTGAGTATGCAGCTATTAATCATCACATGTGTGTGAAGAAACTGCTTGAGGCCAGGAAAAGAACCACCCAAAGGATAGAGGAAACAGTACTTGAAGACCACACTTTGCCCTTTTTGAACACAGTATTATGATGTGAAGAAGCTCAGGCTACCTTCTTTGAGGATGAGAGAACATGAGGAAAGGAGCCCAACCAAAAGTCAGCACCAACCACCAGACATGTGACAGAGGCCATCTTACACCTAACAGCCCCTGTCAAATCACCAGATGACTGCAGCCTCATGAAGAACCTACAAGACATGAGCAGAAGAACTGCCCGACTTAGCCCAGCCAAGCCCAGTCAAAACTGGCCCTCAGAATCATGAGCAAGTAAAACAGCTGTTTTAAGTCAACAAGTTTTGAGCTGATTATTATACTGCAGTAGATAACTGATACACAAGATGTCAAAAACAATGCTGTATACACAGAAGACAAGCAATAAATGTCCAGTGAATGGCCCATCTCTGCCACCCATCAGCCTAAAGTACCAATATCTAAGGGCAGCCAGCTCCACCTGCACCAAGAGACACTGCCTTCTTCACTTGTGAGAAGTTAAAACCATTGTGGGAAAACATGCTCTGAATCATAGAATCCTGAAATAGCAGGGTTCACATGTCACTTCCACTATAAAGCACTCCCAAAATTATGCTGACAGAAATAACCACTGCTTCCTCTTGTTTCCATGGAACACCAAGCACAGCCCTGCTCCAGCACCTATGGTGGCGTATTCTGTGGGCTTCTTATCTTCAGCAGCAGCAGTTCACCCCTCAGGGGTGGTGAGTCACTCAGCACAGTTCCTGTCCCTGAACAATAACCACACTAGAAGCAGCATGCTGGGCTATTTTAATCCTGAAGAAAGAGGTCAGAAAACAGAGACAGGATTAAAGGATGACTAAAGAAAGCAGCTCTGTGGTAGTGGTGACCGAGGGAGCTGGACTTCAATGTATCAGGACCCCTCCCTCCCCATGACTCACCCCACCCTGGTGGGGAGAAATACCAAACACAGTCTCATACAGATCCTCCTCAACCAACCATGGGTTGAACACCATCGCTTTGCTTAGCCTACCTCAAATGTGCTCACAGGACTTCCATTAGCCTGCAGTTGGGCAATGCCTATTGCTGATGCACCATTATAAAGCTGAACAATCATTAAGTTGAACCATCGTAAGTCAGGGACCGTCTGTGGAGCAAAACTCTAATGAGCCTCCGTGCTTATCTGAAATTGGGCTGCTTCAAAACAGACATTTTGTCTGCTGCCCTTGGTCACAGTGGAAACTGACACACCATGAGTTCACGCCAAACTGAAAAGCCCAGAGGAGCCACAGGAGTAAGATGTAACTGAACCTGTAGGAAGGTTAAAATTAAAATCACCCCTGGCCCTGGCTACCTCTGAGACCTCATTTCCCATGGCTCTCACCTTCACTCACTCGGTTCCAGGCACCCCAGCCTCCCTGCAGTTCCTCATTATGCCAAGCACATTGCTGCCTTGGGCTGTTGCCTTTGCCCTTCCCTCTACCTAGAATGCTCTTCCCCTAGATGGTTCAGTGAGTCCCTTCCCTCACTTTATTCAGTTCTTTGTTCAAGTGTCATCTCTCCAGGAAGATCTTCTTGGACCACTCCACCTACATTGGATTCCCACATACACCTGATTTTTTTCCTCACACCACTTAGCATCAGCAGACATTATGATCGGTCTTTCTATCTTTAATGTGTGTGTCTATCTTCCAACTATAATGTGGGCTCCATGAGGGCAGGGAGGTGATTTGTTTAAAACTATACATCCAGTTCTGACAACAGTGCTACACACCTAGTAGACAGTCAATAAATATCTGTTCAATTAATGAATTTATTAACTATAAGATGTATGATGTCTTCTTTACGTTGTAAATGTATCACCAGTAGTGTTCTATGTGAGTGGTTCATGAAGATTATTTTCTTGTTAGACTGTAAGCTCTACAAAGACAGTGATATTCTGCAAATGAATAAAACAGGTATATGTGTGAAAATAACTAAAATACGTAAAGTGCTTACTCTGCACTGAGCCCTATGCTAAGTACTTTTATGCATTTTTTCCACATCCTCTTCCCCAAAACGTTATGGAATGTGTATGATTACCATCCCCTTCCTACAGATGAGGGAAGTGAGGCTCAGAGAGAGAAATCACTTGCTCAAGGTCACAGCCAAGATTTGAGTTTGACCCTGGAACCCAAGCTTTTAATGCCAATGCTGCACTGCCAGGTAGGAAGCAGGAGGAATGAAGACTGGATTATGAACTGAAGATGTCAATCTTGACTTGCTCTGGTCACAGGCTCTTCTTAAGGCCTCTGTCCATCCACAGCCAGGCTCCACGTCACGTGGTCCTGCTCTTGCTCCCCCTATACCAGCGGCTACATGGACCTAGGGTCAAGGGACTCTCACCCATGGCCTGGCTAGGCCATCAGCTGCCTCACTCCAAAAATCAGAACTGGAAACAGAGACTGAGCAGCTCAATGGAGGAGACAATGTTGCAAAGTACTGCTCAGAAGGATCCCCGGCCTCAGTAACCAAAGCTGCAGGAAAGCCCAAGTTCTGAGGAAGCACAACCGACACAGACGAAGACTGTGGAAAGCAGACGGTGGAGAGAGGAGTGCAGAGCAAGACAGCCAGAGAAACGCCCTGAGAGAACAGCACACTTAAATCCTGACAGTGCTCCAGCGTCAGCTCCAGTGAATCCCGGCTTTTTTTTTCTTGAGATGGCTTGAACTGTCTCAACCCACCCACCCAACCATATTGCAATAAATTGATCAGACTAGAACAAATAAAGTATAAGAAGAGAAATGGCACTCTGGCCCCACAGGACCCTTTCTGAAGCTGTTCTCCGGAACCACCTTGAATTATTTACTAAACCTGCACAGGCAAGTGTGAGAGCTGGGAAAGTTCCAGATTCTCTCTCTCTCTGCCACTGCTGGCCTTCAAGGTCACCAACTTCTGCTGTTCCTGGCCATTACTGGCCAGAAGAAAAGCTCCTGCTGCCTGACTCAACCAGATCTTTCAGCATGAGGTTCCCTCAGCAGAGCTGGTGGGTGACTAGCGACTCATTTCTCTTCATACCGCGGCCTCTTACTCCGAGACTGCATCAGGCCACGGTCAGATGCCTCTGCTCCTTCGCTCTCTATAAACTCTCCTCACTTGTGATGATATCGCTTCTCAAAGGTTCTATAATCTCTTTCTCTGCAGTCTGGCTTTCTTTGGGGATCCCTGGCCCAACAAACTAAGGCCATCTATGTCTGGATTCCACTTATATTAAGAGCTCAAGTTCTTTTTCTATTATTTCAGAATATTAATGGGGGTACAAACAATTTGATTACATAAATTGCTTTTATACTGTGCCCATCCCCAGATAGTGTGCATTGTACCCATTAGGTATGAATTTACCCATCCCTTTTCTCCCCCTCCCACCTACTTGATTTCTGATGAATGTTACTTCCATATGCTTCTGTAGGTGTTGCTCAATTAGTTCCTATTTAATGGTGAGTACATGTGGTATTTGGTTTTCTATTTTTGTGATATTTCCATCCAGGTTAATACAAGAGGTATCAGTTCACCCTTTTTTGTGGCTGAGTAGTACTCCATGGTATACATACAGCACATTTTATTAATATTAATCCACTCATGTATTGATGGGCACTTGGGTTTCCACATCTTTGCAGTTATGAATTGTGCTGCTATAAACATTTGAGCAAAGGTGTTTTATAGAATGTCTTTTTTTCCTTTGGGTAAATACCCAGTAGTGGAACTGTCAGATCAAATGGTAGTCCTTTGAGGTGTCTCCATACTACTTTCTATAGAGATTGTAAAACCTCGAGTTCTTGCCCAGAGATGTTCCATAATGCCTGCGTAGGAGGTCAAGGAGCAGCCAAAGGGGGTACTGCTACCTAACTCCGCCAGTTGACCAGTTTCAACTAGGTCCCAGCCAAAACATCCCCTTAGAAGACCACTGAAAGATAGTAAACCCATATTGACATGTCACTACCATAAGTACTCATTTATGCTACCAACCATTCAACACAGATCTCCCTCCAGATTGAAGGGAATCACAGAAACCCTAACCAGCAGTGCCCTAACTCAATCCTTCCCATTTGCATATGATGAAACTGAATCATCACAAGGCAAGGAGAACACTCAAGCCCAAATGAGCCAAGCATGAGTAAGGAGGATTCCTTTGTAGGATTTACTCTCCTCAAACATGTGATTCACTTCAGAAAACACTTACTGAAGGCAGATTTAAACACTGGCATGCAGAAAGCTATGACCATACAAAGATGACTGAGGTCTAGTCTTCATCTTCAAGGCATTTGTAACTCAGTGGGAGAGAGACAGACTCACATATTTATATGACAAGACAGTCATTTTTTACGTTCTGTATCTAAGGCAGAAATAAAGGGCTACAGTATCCTAAGTTAAGGATGGAAAAGAATAAGTATGACCAGGGATGGCTCCATGGGAAAGACAGAATTTGGATTAATTCTTGCAGGTCCTACTCAGGCTTCCAGTCTCAGCTGGAATGTCCCCTCATTGAGGAGGCTTCTATGACCTCACAGGATGGTTTTGTGCCCCGGTTGTACAACCCCACAGTGCATACCTGAACATAATGAGTTCATACCTGAACTCATTATCATGCATGTTTTTCTCACTAGAAACAAACTCCATAAAATCGGGAATCTTATCCTTGGTATCTATCAGAGTGTTCTGCACACTGCAGGTGCTCAGTAAAGAAACATTTGTGTATACGTATGTGTGTGTGCGAGTGTGTGTATTAAACAAAACTGAGCTGAAAATGACTAGGCTATCCTACACCCATACTAGAGAAGAGTAAGGTACAAATGGAAATTGTTAGAATACTCTGTGCAAAGGCACAGAAGTGGGAAAGGAACAGAAGAAAGAAGTGGTGAAGGAGGAGGGTAACATAATAATGCCCTCAACTATTAATGACTATTTAAGTCATTAAATATGAAAGGTCTGATTTTGAATCAAAAGTTTAGTTTATTATATCTCGAAGAAGCAGTACAATTAATCAAAGTATGCACCTAAACTATCAACACAGTTTTGCCATCTTAACAGTAGCTTGATCATGTCAGCAGCAAAGAAGCCTGGAGAGCAAGTGGTGATGAAATCGCAAAAGGTGTTTCCCACAGCTTGTTGAGAACTGAATATTTTTCCCTGCAAGAAGTGGTGCAAAGCCTGGAAGAAGTGGTAGGTGGTTGGTGCAAGGTCTGGTGAATACGGCGGATGACAGAGAGTTTCCAAGTCCAGCTGCTGTCGTTTGAGCAGAGTTCTTTGTGGGACATGTGGTCGAGCGTTGTCTTACAAGAGGATTGGCCTGTCTCTATTGACCAATCTTGGCTGCTTAATAGCAAGCATCCTCATCATTTCGTCCAGTTGGTTGCAGCAGACATCCACTGTAATGGATTGACCAGGTTTCATGAAGCTGTAGTGGTTAATGCCAGCGCTGGAGCATCAAACAGACACCATTAGCTTTTCTGGATGAATATTTGGTTTTGGACTGTGTTTCGGCACTTCATCTTTATCCAACCACTGTACTGAATGCTTGTGATTGTCAAAAAGAATCCATTTTTCATCACGTAACAATACGGTATAGAAATGGTTTGCCTTTATGTAGTGACAGCAAAGGAAGGCAAGCTTTGAGACCATTTCTCTTCTGACATTCATTTAATTCATGTGGAACCCACCCATCTATCCAGCTTCTTTACCCTGCCAATTTGTTTCAAAAGGTCCGACCTTGCTGCTGATTCAGGCATAGGATGAAATGGATTCACTTCCACTACAGCTTTCAGCTCATCATTATCCACCTTGGTCCCAGGTCGCCCACGTGGCTCATTTTCAAGATTAAAATTACCAGAATGGAACTTCTCAAACAATCAACGTGCTGTGTGTTCATTAGCCACATCCTTCCCAAACACTTCATTGATATTTCGAGCTGTCTGTGCTGCATTGGTTCCACGACCAAACTCATATTCACAAATAACAAAAATTTTGACTTATCCATGGTTTCACAAAAGTTCCTCTAAAAAACAATTTGAAAGATAATCACAAGCCAAATCATGTGTTTGAAAGAATGAGGATGTACCTTCACAATAAAAATAAAACAAGAAGGGTCAAAGTGAAATGTCAGAGATATGAACTGTCTAACTTAGTACTTAAGGAAATCAGACATTTTTATACTGGATAACCTAATAACATTACCCAGCCCTGTACACAGGTTCTCCCATTTAATCCTCCCAACTAAGGGAGGGAGGTGGTATTATCATTATCCTTATTCCTGTTTTACAGACAAGGAAACTGGAATATAGAGAGGTCAAGGAATCATCCAAGGCCACTCATACCCAAGGTCACACACTGACGAGTAAGAGCCAGATTGGACTCCAGTGAGTCCAACCTCAGAAGCTGAACACTTCATCACCACCTGACACTGCACTGGAAAAGAGCAAGTAGACTCTGTGAGAAAAGATAGAAAGAAGCTTATATCTGGTGTTTGGAAAAGTGCAGGAGCATCTCCTCTGAAAGCTAGCTTCTTGAAGGATGCAGCCCCAGCCACTGGCATCCTGAAAGTCATTCAATTGATAGTGGTGGAACAGCAGCGCCAGGCACAAGTCCGTGGACACCCAAGCTCAGATATTTCCCTGTTTCTTCCCACTGTGCCCCACCTCCCACCCCTCGGTCACCTTCTTTATTCTCCAAGAAAAGGACATTTACAGATCCTGAAATAATTAAAAGCAAAATCTTTTTGCAAATTACAATATGGTACATAGACCTCTGATGTTTAAAAGATTTTGATATAAACAGTCTAAAGTGCAAACTCTTTCAAGGGAGGATTAAGAACTTCCTTTATTTTTTACTCTTTTAACCTAACTTCATTTAGAACATAAATCAGAAACAAATCTAGTTATATAAAATGCCCAATAATTAAAATCATTCAGCATGGTGGTTTAAAAAAATTTTTTTAAAGGACTTTCCAAAGCAATGGCTGCTTAAATAATTTTCTGATGTTCAAAGTAAGACAGTAACTTCTATGACGATCTAGTTTTTCGCAGATTTTAAGGATCCACCATATTCTAAAGTGGATATAATGTACAGCTTTCTATTTTACTATTTTTACTATTATACCATCCATCCATTCTATTATACTATTTTTCTATTATACCATCCATTTTACTACCTGCCTTCCTCCGCAGGAGCCAAAGAAAGATGGTGTGCTCTTCTCATCCACTCCCTTGTCCTTTGGAACCACAGGCTTGTGTTAGGAGCCTCTGGTTATATCCACAAAACAGTTATACTACTGCTGCCAGCTTTTATCATTATTCTAGACAAATTCCTTAAACTGTTACTAACCCCCTTCTGTGTCCCATCTATAGGCTGATGAGAACAGAGCAAGAAAAGTATCACTATTTTTTAAAGTTGAAAGCAAGAACATTATTAAAACTCAGGGTGGGGAGTAGCCAGTCTTGGAGGCCCCCACCCTTCCGTGAGTTTTGCCTCCAGGAGCCCTAACAGGTTCTCCCAGAGAAGATCACAGAAAAATCCCCTGGTTCTTCCAGCAGGGGGTTGGGAGAAAGTTGCATTTTGAAATAAACCCAGAGCATTCTGTTCTTAACAAGATGTGCCCTCAAGGGAAACTATTTCACCAGAACCCAACCACCTAGGGAAGGGAGATATCCAACTCTAGCCCCTCTAGCTTTCCTGTTTCTCCTAAGGGGAAAAGCAAAAGTGAGAAGCACTTGTGAAGCTCACAGCCCAAGGGCACAGGCTCACTAACAAACTGAGACCTAATCCTAGGACTACTAAGAAACAACTTTAGACACATTTTGATTAGGTGTTAATTATAGTCCTCTATAGCTTTCCAAGTACTTTCACTTGTATGTTCCCACTTTATACCAACCTGTGGGACAGGAAGGTAGGGAAGAAGACATTGTCCCATTCTGCAGATAAGAAACTAAGGCTTTGGGAAGATACTAAACATTGGTGGGGCCAGATTTTAAATCCAGTGATTCAGACTCATTTCAGAGCAATTTTCACTAAACCACATCTTCTCCTATGTTACTTATTAGATTAGAAGGGGCTCACTAAATTAAATTTCCTGGATCACAATTTAATTACAATCCCCCATTTATACACATTTGGCATCCCTCATCTGAAAATCCGAAATCCAAAATGCTCCAAAATCCAAAACTCTTTTAACTGCTAACATGACACTCAAAGGAAATGCTCATTGGAGCAGTTTGCATTTCAGATTAGGGATAATGCAAATATTTCAAAATCTGAAACACTTCTGGGTCCCAAGCATTTTGGATGCGGGACACTCAACCTTTAACACAAATATCATTTAAAGAGCCCTTATTTTAGGACAGGTACTGTGACAAGCCCTCCTGTGCACTATCTCATTTGACACTCACTGTATGACTTACGAGGGAGGTACTGGTTTGGTCCATTTTCCAGTATGGAATTCAGGATTAGAGGCCAAGTAACTTGTCCAAGGTCTCACATCAAGTAAGTGTGATTTCAAAGGTGAGCCCTTAACTACTTGACATTTGTGCTTCATTCTGTTCACAGCAGGCAACAAAGATACACCTTGACCAAACTTTAATCAGTTTAATTAGGCTCCTCTATGCCTTCTTCTTGACCTTGGCCTTCTGTGTCCATTCTGTCCTTGCCAGGCCTGCAATACCTAGCCCAATCTTAGCAAGAATCCAGCAAAGTCAGTTTAGAGAGAATCCATGAAGTCCATGCTGAAGGTTTGCAGGGGAGCCATTTCCATGTGCCTCTACCCTGAGCTTTCAGGGTTCAGGAAGCAGAGCAGGAAGGCTAGGGATATAACAGCTGCCTCTGAGAATCCTCCTGATATAGGCCCTGGGACCAATTGCAGGGGAAAGACTTCCTATGTTACACACACACACACACACACGCACACACACACACTCACGCATGCACATACATGCACAGAGCTGCTTTTGCTTCATGAGGTAAGATGCTTAGGGAAGGATAAGGAACTACTGCCGAAGTATCCTATCTCTTCTCATCTCTGAGTCATCACCATAATAATAATAACCGTAACAAAGCAATAGCAGTTGCCAGTTATTGAGCACCTACTGATGCTATCACTGTTCTAGTCACTTAAATCATTGTGTTTACTCCTAACAGTCCTATGAGTTGGCTTAGATTTGCCAATCAGGAAACTGAGACTCAGAGAGGTAAAGTAGCATGTCCAACAGCACCCAGCAGAAACAGGCTTTCTACCCAGATTTGTCTAATTCCAAGGCCAGTGTTCTCCCTACCTCATCCCTGATATCACATTGGGAATGATTTCCATCAAATATGTAAGTAGGACACAACACTCAGTGTCCTAGAGTCAAATCCCTTCATGGGCCAACTTCAACTTCACATAGTAACATGCTACATCCACATAGTAGGTGTTCAATAAATATTTGCTGAATGAATGAATCTGTTTAGGTTTTAAGCCGTATTTCTGGTTTACTGAAGTCTGTAACTTTCATTTCACAGTCCTGATCAGACTTTCCTGCTTTTGTTAGCAACAACAATGAAAACTGTTGTGTCCCTTTGATCCCATAATTACATTCCTAGGAATCATACCCAAGGAGATAATCTAAGAGGCTCTTTTATTTTGAGAGAGGGAGAGGGTAGAAGAGGAGAAGGAGAGAAGGGTAGGCAAGAAGGGGAGCAGAAAAGGAAAAGGAGGAGAAAGAGAAGGAGGAAAAGAAAAGGGAAAAAAAATAATGTGTATGCTACATTTTCCATTTACTTGGCCTTAAAAGTAAGAATGGGGCATTGTTAAACCAAGAAATGAATCATTTGGAGAAATTCCTTTGTTCCTTTCTCCATTAAAAGTTAAATTTTTCAGTTCACCCGCCCAGAGCCTTTTCCAGTATCAAACACATGGTTACACTTGGTTCTCACATAGTGGTCCCTCACAGATAGGATAAAGTCAGCTAAATGGACACTTGGGCTGTCACAGACAGTCCACTAACTTCTTATGCTCCGTATGCTGTCTCTTCTACAGCTGGTAAGAATGTAAACCGAAACCACCTCTCCAAGGGCAGGGTGGCCATCTGGATCAAGAGCCTTAAACGTGTGCCTTCCCTCTGCTCTCACGAGTCCACTCCTAGGAATGGAACCCAAGGAAATCACCTGAAAAGCAGACAAGGATTTAGGCGCAACAACATTCTTTGCATTTCTCCTGTTGGCAAAATTTAGCCAACAACCTCAATGTGCTATACTAGAAGAATGGCTAAATTGTGGTTCAGCCATTTGTGGATTATGAAGCTAGGAATAATCATCATCCTATCTCTAACACATATTTCATGTCAAGGGAAAATGCTCATGATAGAACATTAAATTAAAAAGTAGAATTCAAAACTATATAAACAATATTAAACCAATTTGTCTAAAAAACAAAAGTTAGATGTTATTTTATTTTTATATGTATGCATAGAAAAGACCATGAAGACATACTCCATGCTAACTAACCAAGATTTAGATGCTTATTTCTGCCTACTGGAATTTTCATTTTCTTCTTTATACGTTCTTATCTTTTCCAAATGGACATATATTCTTCTCATCTTCAGGGGAAAAGGTAATTTTTCAATGAATGATTTTTGAAATCTATGTTCATCTTTCAGGAAATTGATTTGCAATATCTACCACAGTGAAATCATCCAGAGAAGTGAAAATTCATTAAAACACAACTAAACAGAAAATTCTAAACAATAAAATGAAACGTATTCCAAAGTCTAACTCCAGTCACTCTCAGGAAGCTTTTCCTTACATTTAACCCGTTCCCTCCCACTGTGATTTACATCCATTTAATTTGGTTTGTAATCTCGTTACTGGTCTCTGAATCCCTAGGGTTTAGCACAGTGCCTGACACAGAAAATTCCTCAATAAGTGTTTGCTTAATCTCAAGAGTAACCTTCTAGTGGACTGTGGGAGCCATGGTGTCATCATTCTCTCAAATATTCTATGCCCCTTCTTCAATCAACAGTCCCCCTTTACTTTGGGGCAGAGAAGCACATCCCCCCAGCCCCTTGCCAAGGTGATAGAAGGTACCTGGAGTGTCCGGGGGCCACCTTCCCAGTCACGTGGAGGAGGCCAAGTCTGCAGCAGGACAAAAGGAGGCCGACCCCACCGGTAGAGGACGGGAAAGCCGCAAGACAGAGAGAAAAGGGGCAAGGGCTGGAGAACAGACCCACAGGCCAAGAGGACCAGAGACCAGTCAAGGCAGAGAACGGGTTCTGGAGCCTTGAGCCCCCAGTTCCACCCCAATGACCTGATTCCTGGAACGTAGCCTCAATTCTGCCTTTCCCGGCTATGGTAAGATAATAAATTCCCATTTTGCTTATTAGATTGATTTGATCTGGGTGTCTGTATTTACAACTAAAACTATCCTGACAGACACCTTCCTTTGTGTCTCTAAGAACTACAAACACATGATATTAAGTTAGAATCATTAAGAACTATTGCATGGGGAAAAGAAAAACAACACTGCTTTGTGTCCAAGAGACCAGGGCAAGAACATGCCTGGGCAACTTACTCAGCAGAAGAGCAGAAAACATTTGAAATGTTGCTACGCTGATTGATACTGATGATGAAGTTGATGATAAAAATCTCACATCAAAAATTTGAATGTGAGGCAAAGCTCATAGGATTAGAATATAAAAATCTATCTATTGAAGGGTAAACTTTATATGAGCACGTTAGTTTAAGAAGTGACTCCTAAAAGGCTGGTAGATTGTCTATTCAATTAGATAATGTAAGAAAACTAACATGCTCACAATTAAAGAACCAACTAAAAACTCATTTTATTTCAGGTCCCACCTTCTTGAGTTAGCATCTGAAGGGCCTTTATCAGACAGAGATGTCAGCAGCAATTTTTCCATGATTTCACCAAAAAGAGGTCATGATTTTCACAGATACTTGACTAAAAGAACTGTTTTGAGTCAACTGAGAAAGCTATGATTTAAAAAAAAATGGGGAGGTGGGGTATTCTGATAAGCAGCAACTCCAGTGTACCCTATCTATAGATTGGGACATTCTGCCTAGGCACTATTAGTGACCCATAACCCAGAAGATGAAATACAATACCATGAGTAGGACAAGTCTTGTTAATGGAGCCTTGTAAATTATAAGGCAAGGCCTGAAGAAAATAGACTGAGAAATAAAAATACATTTTAAAAAATCCAAATCAATTGGGCATCAGACCAAAAAAGCCATTTAAACAATAATTAGGAGGTCAGTTCATTTAAGTTATAGCTTACTTGAAAAATGTATCTGGGGACAGAAAAACAACACAGTCTCCCTACTCTGCTGTGAGCTGTCCTTCCATTCACTCATTCACTGAATGAACAGACAGGCAAGGTACGCAGCTGTGTGCCAAGTATGCCGGATGTGGGGATAAACAGGGTGGGTGGGCTCAAGGCCTCAGGGAGCTTACAGTCTACAAGGAAAAGCAAAATAGTCCACAAGTAATCATACTAGCAGGATATTAAAAAATAAGTGAATACAAAAGTATCCACCCTAGTTTGTAGGTAGTTCAAGCAAACACACTGAATCTGGGCTCCGAAGGGAAGGAAATGCTAATTAGATGTGGAAGGGAGAGGGGGAAAGCATCCTAGACAAAAAGAAAAAGAACACCATATGAAAAACCCCTGAAGCAAGGAGTGGGGTGTATTAAAGGTACTGAGAGAAGTCTAAGAAGGGAAGGCAGCACAGTGCAGTGGATGAGAGCATGGACTCTGGAACCAGTGGACCTGGGTTTGAATCCCAGCTCTGCCTGAATTGACTAGCTGTATGACCCTGAGCAAGTTACCTAACCTCCCTGTGCTTCCTACCTAAAATAGGAACAATGATTTCTATGCAATGGGATTAATTAGAATGGTACCTGGCACATGGAAAAGTGTTTGTTGAGTATTGTGGTTGGAGAATAGAAAGGGGGAAAGTAGCACAAATCAGAAAGCAAGGCCAAATCACACAGGGCCTTGGTGAGAAGACACTCAAGCAATCTAGGTCTTTTATAAATTTTCTTATTGGCAGGGCATGATGGCACACACCTATGGTTCCAGCTGCTCTGGAGGCTGAGGTGGAAGCATTGCTTGAACCCAAGAGTTCAAGGCCAGCCTGGGTAACATAATGAGACCCTGTCTCTAAAAAAATAATTAACTAATTTTTAAAAATTTAAATATTCTTATTGGCTGTTATAAGGACGACTAATGGGAATGTAGGGGTGAATACAGACATACCAGCTCGCTAGGAAGAAAGGTTCTGGGGTATGTGGATGACAAGGAAGAAAAGGTCAATGTAGACAGTGCTGAAGCCTTGGAAAATATTTATAAGGTATTATTTCTCTACGTGTTTAAGATTTCAATTTTATCACTAACAAAAAAATTAATAGAAAAGCTAAATACTGACTCATCAATTATCATAACTCTTATTAAAAAAACACAAATATTTTATAACCTCAGAGTTTTGATAGGGGTATGAGAGGTGTGGTCAAGGCATAGCCTTGTGACACTTCACAAAAACCAATTTTGGGTGGACAAATACCTCAGGCAAAGTCTCAGTATCAGGACCAGCTGAGACTGGGCCCTAATGATGCATATACCAGAGGAGACTTAAGAAATGCTTTAAGTTCCCTGATACCCCATTTTTCTTCCATGATTTTTCCTTCTAGAAAATAGGATCTTTCTTTAAAGGCACAACTGCCAACAGGCGTAATCCACATCCGTAGCAGGAAGGCATGTAACACGTCCACTGTGCCAAGTCACACCTTCCTGCACTTTGACTACCAGGTAAAACCCCAGCCTTTCAGTGTAGAAGTTAAGAGCTCAGATTTTGGAATCAAAGATATCAGACCCAGGTTTAAGCCCTGGCTCTATCATATACTGGATATGTGACCCTAAGTAAGTTACTCAACCTCTCCCTAATCCTCAGGGTCCTCACCTGAAAAATGGAGGGAGCAATTTCATCTGTCTCCACAGGTTGCTCTGATGATGACCTCATATACCATTTATAGAGCACTTAGCACAACATCTTGTACAGAGCAAACACTTAATAAATGGCAGTTAAGATTATTCTCCATCTGTGATTTCCATCATGCCACCAAAACTGGGGATTAGATAAGGTAGAGGGGAAAAAAAAAAAAAAAACAACACTGCTGGTAATTTCGTTTCCTGCTTTGGAAAATTTTCTGGCGTATCAACTAATGGTGAAGATATACCTACCCCATACCCCCGTACTTCTACTCCGAGGAGCACACCCAACTAAAGTGCAAACCACATACACCAAGAGAAAAGAACTGGAAAGCTCACAGTAGCATCATTCATAATAGCCCAAAACTAAAAACAACCCCAATATCCATCAACAGTAGAATGGAAAAATAAATGATGAAATGATGGTATATCTATATGATAGAGTATCAACCACATGGTGCAAATCATGGCTATGTTCAACAAAACAGGTGAATCTTGCAACCTGAATGCTAAATGAAAAATGCCAGACACAAAAGAATAAGACTATCTGTATAAAGTTCAAAAACAAGCAAATTAACTCTAGTGTTTAAGAATGCATACTTCAGCAGGGCGTAGTGGCTCATGCCTGTAATCCCAGAACTTTGGGAAGCTAAGGCAAGAAAATCACTTGAGCCCAAGAGTTCAAGTCCAGCCTGGGCAACATAGTGAGACCGTGTATCTACAAAAAAAATTTTTTTAATTTAAATTTAAAAAAAAAAGAATGTATACTTAAGTGACAAAATAAATAAAAGCAGGAATATTACCATAAAGTCAGGGTAATGGCTAGGTTTCAGGGGAAGAAGAGGATTGTGATTGGGATGAACACAGATTTCTGGGGTTGTTTCTTGACCTGGGTGATGGTTACATGTGTGTCATATTGATTCATTAAGCTGTACATTTACGTCTTCTACTCGTCCTGTAGCTGTGTGATATTTCACAATAAAATAGTTTAAAAACAAATCAGTCTTGCCTGCCCCTTCTAGTCCAGGTCCTCCTTTCAGGAGCGTCAGAGGACTGTGGTCTATGTAGCTAGCTTGGATTTCTGCACCCCTGTCTACTTGATCCCAAATCCTGGTGGGGGCTTGAGGGGCAGGGAGGATGCAGGAGAGATGAGGAGGTGGACCTGCCACCTGACACTGTCTTGATAAAACTGTCCGATCTTTCCATCCTAATATCAAAGGATACTCCCAGGGTCAGCCCTCGTCTTGCAACATGTCATTTTTGAGACATGAAAATGAAGAAGAGTAAATAAAGGGGCCTATAATTAGTACAAGCAAGAAATGAGGGACACAAACAGAAATGTCACATGGACCATTCATTCAACACATACAAAGTGCCAGGATACAGTGATTGTTCTGGGGGTGGGCATATGACCCAAGGAGGGCCAATGTCCTTCCCTAAAGTCCACACTAGGATATTGGGGGAGAGAAGCACTTTTCTCCCTGAGGCTGTCAAGCTACAAGAATGAGTCTGGGACTTCAGGAGGCCACTGTCACCGGCCTCATGGAGGAAGTATGTCTGCAGATGGATAAAATAGGGCTGACAGAAGCAGGCAGGGGGGCTGGGAGTCGGAGAGAGATAAAACAGGGGCCTGAGAATGCTGCCTCACCGACAGGAACAGCCTGCAAAAGCAGGGAGAGGGTTATAAAAGTCTTGAGTCCCCAGTTCTACTCCTGATTCCCTGATTCTGCAACTTAGCCTCAGTTCTGTCCTCCTCAGCTATGGTAAAGAGCCATGGGTCATATCTTGTGCTCAGTTCTAGTAAGAGAAAGGCAAATCACATGAAGACTTCCTCTTAAGAAGTCGCAGTTTAGTCAGGAAAACATACATATCACCAGATCCTTGCACAACATTATGGGAGTTTGCCTATGGAGCTGGTACACCTTAACCAGACTCAGATAAAAAGGAAGGGTCAGGGAAGGGATTCTGGGGAAGTGACCTGTGAGCAGGGAAAAGAGAGGAGAAGAGCAGTCAAGGCAGCAGGTGCAGCTTGCACTGAGGCAGGAGGTAAGAAAGGAATTGGGAGGAGTATTGCTGGAGTGTGGTGTGGTTGGCAGGAGAAACTACGGGGACTTTAGACTTTCTCATATAGGGAAAGGGAGCCTTTGAAAAACTTTAATCAGGGGAAAGATTTAATCAGAGGTCTAATTTCCCTTTTTAAAAGATCAAGGAGATGTTTTTAAAGTCCACTGTCTGGCAGCAGGAAGAGATTTCTCTCCTCCTCCCTCTCCCCTCCCCACACCCTCTCCCTAGTGCCCTTAATCTCTACAACTCCCTTCAGCCCTGCAACATTCATCCTTTCCATTTGTCATCCTATGGTGTCAACAATAGGGAGAGCATCAGCTAATGACAAGAGCAGCAGAACAGCTGTCCTGGAAGCTGGGTTCTAATCCCGCTCTGCCACTGCAGGGCAAGCCACCACCGCCTCGGGCGCCATCTCCACCAGCAAAAGTAGGATAACAAGATCAGTCTCCAAACCTCAAAGGGTTGTTATGAGAAATGGGATAAAGTGAGTCAAAAATCACAGCCCCAGCACCTCCGAATCTGCCAAAGGCCTTAGGTAAAAGTGGTATCCTGATGCAATATAGCATCATAAAGCATACTTTATTTGTTCTCTTATTAATTAAAAGTACGTAGATCCTATGATTTGATAAATATACACAAACATGGTATCTAAATTTTATTTAAAATAAATTAGCAAGGATTTCCTCATATCTGTACATGCCCAATATTATTTTGAGGGTAATCTGTTTTGACTTTACTATATTCTCCCTAATAAGGACACCATTAAATACTACCATTAAAAAGATGTATCTCCATAGATACCTGCTATTTAGCTCAAAATTAAATAAAGATAGCAATGCTAAAAAACATTGAAAACACAGGCTTAGAAAAAGAACACAGACATCCAGACAAGTTTTCCACATTTTATAAAGCACTGGTAGCTCAGCAGGGTATCAAAATCCCTTAAGACAGTCAGATGTTTCCTGAAATTAGGTAGCAATATTACTTCTAAGATGAAGCTGTGTAAACCTAGTGGGAGAATCACTGAGCTTTTGAGGTTGTTGGGTTTTTTTTTTAATCTAACTAATTTATAGAGCATATTTTCGACTATTAATTGCCTTGGGGCAAGTTTTCTTTTAATGGCATGCATAATTGTCTGACAATTGCCCACAAGGTGGCACCAAACTCATGCCCAGAAGACAACCAAGGGAATTTTTTAATAGTAAAGCAGACATTCCAAATACTCAACAGACAGTTTCTTTTATAGCTTAGCCTCAAGAATAAATCAGATTTATAGAGATAAGCATCTCCTTCTCTCTATATGGTGCAGAAGTTAAAACCTATTGGTGTCTGCGAGGAAACAATAAAACTAGACAGACTTCCTCTTAAGATGGACCTGCACTCCTTCCAAGCACTTTACGATAGGAAAAAAAAAAAAAAGTATCTGAGTCCTAAAAATAAATGTCCCACTTCTTGGGGGGGAAAAAGTCCTGAAACTAATTTTAGCACACTAAATGGTAGCCAGAAGTTGATCATACTTCGTTTTAAATTTTATTTGATTGAGCTTAGATGAGTTGGTGTAAATCTTTAAAGAACTGAATGTTATTTAAAAATTAAAACAGATTTGCAATTAATACTTAATGTAACAGGTCATGATTATTTTAAAAAGATTAGATCTATTATTGGAGACCTTGTCCTTCCTACCTCCCTCACCCTCCTCCACCTTACAGAGGCTGTTCTAAGGTGAACCAGTTGGGGCTGGCAGAGAGCTCTGGGAACTTAAAATGAAAGTCATTTTGGGAGCAGACACAATGTATCACCGTTGGCTTAAGGCATATTTCTGCCAATTAAAAATGGAGCGCACTGGGCCTGGAGCCCCTGGGAGCCAAGCCTTCCATTTTGAAAAAGCAGAGCTTGTGCGAAGTTATAAAGTATCCTCAAAGGGTCCAGTTTCCTGTTAGCCTGAGAAGAGATAACTACCTATTAGGATGAGAAATTTTTTTATTCCCATTTGTGACACCCACCACAGATAAGTGTGTCCATATGTGAAGGGCTGTGTCATGAGCTCACCAACTTTTAGAGGAAAAAAAGCTAAAGCAAAAGAACCAGATAGATCATTCCCATGCTGAAACCAAGCATCATCCCACTATGCACAAGAAGGTCCTCTAATCCTGTTAGCAACTCCTGAGTCATTTGTTCAGCCTCCATAACATTGTTCCTCCAAAGAAACATCCTTCACTGTGACCCTTTGGCTTCTAATTATTTGTTATCCCTGAAAACACAGGGTAAACCTGCTGTTCACTTATATCTGTTTCGTAAGCAGGGCATCACCCACCCCTAGTGCTCATGCAAGTGCTTTGAGATCTCAGGGACAAGGCATCCTGGCAGTTTGCGAAGGTGCTTTCTGCAGGCCATGCTGCCCACCGAGCCAGACACTCCCGCAGGGTGGCTGGAGAGGCTGGGAGGCAAAGGGAAGCAAGGATGTGGTTGTGTTAACAATGATCTTAGAACCTGCTCATCTGTCACTCTGCATTCTGCCAACCTGCAGTGCTGACCCTGCTGCCCAGCCTCTCCCTCCACATGAGGAACACAGAATCCAGCTTCTCAGAGACACAACTCTCTTTCAAGCAGTCTAAACTGAGACCAACCCAGCAGACATTTTACCTCAAATGTCCCAGACCAATTTTTAAATGCTACACAAGCCCCTTCTTATCCTGGTTTTTAAACCAACAATACTACTTATTGCCATCACAGAATTTGGGATACATTTATACAATAAAATACTGTAGTCACAAAAACACATCATACTCCTCTTCACTATGCAATGCAAGAACTGCAAGACTATGTAACAGGGAAACACCATGATTGGATTTCAGTGTTGGGATCCAAAATAATATCCCTAGTGATGCAGCTTTTGATTAAAATAGGTAGGAAGCTACCATTCATTAGACTTTTGCCATATGCCAGCTACTGTGCTAAGCACTTCAACTTCCATTTAAAAACTGATTTTATAACCACAGACTTCCAAAAAGAACCCATGGCAAATCCTTGAGTGTGCTCCTATGTAGCGTTCAACACACATTCATCACCAGACTGCAGCCAACACCAGGATGGACAAAGAGCTGAGTCTGGCCCCTGCTCTCAGAGGACTTACATTGTCGTAGGGGAGGAGAAATGTCACAGGCTTCTGTGAGATTTGTGTCAGGCACTGCCAACAAGGGAGCAACTACTCACCCACGTCTTCTAGATGTTGCCCTTTTTAGAACAACCCTTCATTGAAGAAAGAGGAATACAATGGAATATAAAACTGAATAGAGTGGAGAAGAGGGAATTCATTAAGAATCTGAGAAATGACGATGTGTGGGATGAGGAAATGATCCCTCAATACGAGGGTTGTCTTCTAGCCCACAGAGGAAGAATAAGTTCTCTAGGAAAGGGGCATTTACTCTGGTGAAGTTCCAGTCCCTCTGCCTGTCTCTGCCTGGTCCTCTGTCTGACCCCATGCAAGCCAGGGCTGCTCACATTCCTTCCTTTTGAACTTCACAACATCTATGTACTTGGCCAGACCATACCAAGCTTTCCCACCTTCATGCTAAGTGTTCCTTATCCCTCAACCAGGTTCATTCAGATTTGTCCTTAAGAAACCACTCCTTTTGGGCAACGTTTTAAGATCTCTCTCTGTCCCTCCCTCTCTCTCTTACACATACACACACACACACACACACACACCAGGCTGTGTGTTAGAAGCTCCACAACCAACATTTCCCCACTAGCATGTAAACTCCTCAAGTCCTGCTAATCACTGTGTCCCCAATCTTTCATCATGATAAGCACTTAATCCATAATTATCAAATTACAGAATTTTAATTTTTAGATAATTTTACTTCTTTCTCCAAAAGACTGTAAGTTCACAGAGGGCCAAAAGTGTCTGACTTCCAGTAAGTGCACCAGAAATATGCACTGAATAAATTAACAGCAAACGTTAAGCCACAAAACAGAGTAGTCTAAATTAAACTATTATTCCTTATGGTAAAGTTGGGATTTTTTAAATCATAAATTTCCTTTCTTCACAAGGTTTTATCCTCGTTAGCTTTGCAAATTCTGTTGCTTGCATTTAGAAGCCACAATATAATACCAGACTAAAGAATTCAATAACAAAGAAGGGATGACTTATTTCAATAATCCTTTCTGTTGAAATTTAACATTCTTTCTTCCCCAGAGAACACACTGCATGACCCCTCGATCCTCACCCACCTATGCCTATGTTACTAGGACTTACCAGGGTAAACAGGCACAGAGAGGCAGACGGATACTTCAAATACCACATGAAACAAAATATCCTTTTACATTTGTAAAATAAATAAGATTTCATTGCTCATATCTCCTGGATAAAGTGGCAAGAAGAAAAGCAAAGAAAATAAACATGGGAAAAGGGCCTGAGGCCTCTCGGAATGTCTAATAACCTAGGGTAAGCTGGCCACTTGAGCCTTTTAGCCCTGGAGCACAACGAGACCTCCACTGCCCTGGGTGAAGGCCTTCCCTCCTCTTCCTCCTATTTCTTCACCTCCCCAATTAGCACAGTGAGGGAGCCTGACAGCAACACGCCTTCAGATGGTCTGTTGGGCACAGAGCTCACAATTACTGTAACCAAGTGCCCTAATGTCTGTCTTCAATCAATACCTACACCATCACTCAGGCTGAAGAGCCAGGAGCTGCTCCCCACCCTGGCACCAAAATCCTGAAGGAGTGACAAGGAAAAACCACCATCCTTTAATAAAGGGTAGACCATGACACCAATATACCATGCATTTACTATGAAAACGGATTTAAGTTATTTCCTTGGTAGCTTCTTTTCTGTTAGCAAGCTGCCCCCATCACACCATTAACCCCAAGCAAGTAAGACTTCAGAATTGAGCATTTCCGTTAATAGAACATCAATTGATTCCATCACACCCTGGTGACAGTGGGTCATTCACTCAACAATGACTGAGTGCCTACCACATGCCAACACTTTATCTTCTACTCACCATTAGGTCTTAAGGACAGGGACATGTTTTCCCAATTCTATAGTAAGTATAGCACATGTTACAGGAGGTGTGGGGAGATGTACAACAAACCCTTGTTGGATGTGTCAATGAAAAGCAAACATACTAGTTCCTAATTTGCATGTTCTTTTCCATCAAGGCCACTTACAGCACCAAGCCACACTGCAAGGATCTGATTTACATTTCCTGAAAACAATGAAATCTGAATCCAGGCTTGCCTTTAATGCGTTTTGTTCAATCATTCGTTCAACAGCTTTTATTGACCATCAGGCCCTGGAGACACAACACTAAAAAAGAAGCACAGTTCTACCCTCACGGAGCTTATAGTCTGGCTAGCAGGGTAAACGTTTGGACAAACACAACCTGCAGAAATTGCAGGGGCTATAAAAGTAGAACTCAGGTGCTATGGTTCACTCTGTTTGTTCCAGGGACAACTGAGGAAAATGGTTGGTTTATGGAGACCATCATTTGTATGGTGAAAGGGAAAACAGCATTGGGGGACTGCAGAGGTGAGGTGAGGTGAGGTTGTCTAGTTCAAAAACAATGAGACGGGGCTGGGCGTGGTGGCTCACACCTGTAATCCTAGCACTCTGGGAGGCCGAGGCGGGCGGATTGTTTGAGCTCAGGAGTTTGAGACCAGCCTGAGCAAGAGCGAGACCCCATCTCTACTGAAAATCGAAAGAAATTATATGGACAAAATTATAAAATTAAAAAAAACACAATGAGACAGTCATATAAAGAGGAAGACCACAGGGGTAGGAAGTGAAAGAGAACAATGGTAACAGTAATGAAAATTGTGCAGAAACTACCCGCAGGGCTCAGCTGGAAGGTTCTGCAGTGAGCCTATGCGTGGTAGAAAGGGCATCGGAGCAGTACTAAAGCTTCCACTATCTCAGACAACCTGCTCCCCACGTGCATACCCACACTTAGGAATATTATGGGATAGCTGAGCAAACACAGGCATGTAATCTGTAAGCACATGTCATGGCGTGTGGAGGATTTATGTATGAGGTCCTGAGCAGCCTATATATCACTTCACATCCTACCTGTTGGCTGTGCCCAGACCAAGGGGAGAAGAAAGTGAACCAGCACAGCTTTCAGAGTCTCACTGTCTTTACTTTTCTAGAACCCACCACTTGCCCTGCCTGGGGAGGCCAAAAATACCCAAAGGGACATCATCCCAGAAGATGAATCACTGGGTCATTGGATATGAATATTTTTGAGGCTTTTGGTACATTCTGTCCATTTAATTCTGGCTTCTTATGTTACTAAAAATCTCTGTGGAACAGAATTCAGTGCAACACTTTGGATAAAAAAGACACACTATGTATATTAAAAGAGCTGCCCTTTCTGAATTTGCTAACGTATTTTTAGAGACTAAAATGACTAAAATATGGTCTCCATGGCTGTGTTAGTGTTTTTTAACCTTCTACTTGCCAAATGGAACATTTTTAAGAATATTGGCCAATTTAATGTGATTATTAAAATAATATTCCTTATCTCACACCATATACAAAAATCAATTCAAAATAGATTTAAAAACATAAGAGCTTGTCTTAGTCCATTTTATGCTGCTAAATTTTCCCTGAGACCGGGAAATTTATAATGAAAAGAGGTCTATTTGGCTCATGGTCCTCCAGGCTGTACAAGCAGCATGTGCTCAGCTACTGGTGAGGGCCTCATGCTGCTTCCACTTGTGGTGGAAGGTGAAGGGGAGCCTGTGTGCAGACCACATGGTGAAAGCAAAGGCAAGAGAGGAGGGATGTGCCAGGCTCTTTTTGACAGCTCTCACGGAACTAACAGAGGAAGAACTCACTCATTGCTACCTGGACGGCATTTAGCCTTTCATGAGGGATCTGCCCCCATGACCCAAGCACCTCCCACTAAGCCCATCTCCAACACTAGGCATCAAATTTCAACGCAAGATTTAGAGGGTCCAATATCCAAACTATAACAGACTTGAAGCTATAAAGCTGTAAGAAGAAAACATAGGGGAAAAACTCCATGACAATGGTCTAGTCAATGACTTTTTTGGGTAAGACCCCAAAAGCACGACAACAAAAATAGAGAAATGGGATTACGTAAAACTAACCATCTCCTACATATCAAAGGACACAATCAACAGAGTGAAGAGACAACCTACCTGTTGGCTGTGCCCAGACCAAGGGGAGAAGACAGTGACCCAGCACAGCTTTCACAGTCTCACTGTCTTCTCTATTTCTGAGACCCACCACTTGCCCCACCTGGGGAGGGGATTGGGAGAATGTATTTGCAAACCTTACATCTGATAAGCAAATAATATCTAAAATATATAGGGAATTCCAACAACTCATCAGCAATAAAATAAATAACCCAACTAAGAAATGGACACAGAACCTAAATAGACATTTCTCGAAAGAAGACTTACAAATAGCCAGTAGGTATGTGAAAATTGCTCAAAATCACTAATCATCAGGGAAATGCAAATTAAAACCACAATGAGATATCACCTCTAACCTGTTAGGATGGCTATTATCAAAAAGACAAAAGATAACAAGTGTTAGTAAGGCTGTGGGAAAAAGGAAACCCTTGTACACTGTTGACAGGAAAGTAAATTGGTAGACCTTATGGAGAACAGTGAGAAAGTTCCTCAAAAATTTAAAAATAGAACTACCATATGATCAAAAATCCCACTACTGGGCCCTTGCAATATCCAAAGGAAATAAAATTATAATGTCAAAGAGGTATTTGCACTCCCCTGTTCATTGCAGCATTATGCACAATAGCCAAGACATGGAATCAACCTAAGTGTTCACTGATGGATGAACGGATAAAGAAAATGTGATACACACACACACACACACACACACACACACACACACACAGGAATACCATTGAATCTTTAAAAAAAAAAAAAAAAGGAAATCTTGTCATTTTCAGCAACATGGAGGAAGGACATTACATTAAGTGAAATAAGCCAGGCACAGAAAAATACTGCATGATCTCACTTATATGTAGAAACTAAAAAAGTCTAACTCACAGAAATAGAAAGTAGAATGATGGTTACCAGGGTCTGTGGTGGGAAGTACCGGGAAGAAGTAGAGAGATGATGATCAAAGGATACAAAATTTCCGATAGACAGGAGGACTAAGTTTCAGAGATCTATTATACAAGATGGTGATTATAGTTAATATCAATGTATTATATACTTAAAAATTGCTAAGAGAGTAGCTTTTAAGTTATTCTCATTACAAATAAATGGTAATTATGTGAAGGAATACAAAAAAACAATATTCCTCACCTTTTTATTAAAAAGTAACAGTAAGTATTCACTGTATTGGACATTTTAGTCACCTAAGTCTTTGCTGAAATAGAAGTTGATTCTTAAAACATATGCCACCCTTCCCTGAAAAAGAGTAATAACTGTATCTTAAAAATTTGTTATTGAACTTAAATTGTCATGTTTTATTTCATAAAAACAATTATTTCTTACTAAAAATAACAATAAATCATTCATTAAACAATTATAATTATCTGTGTGATAGACATTCTGTTAATTACATGGGCAAAAGGAGAAACAAAACTCAGAAACTGCCCCCAAGAAGATGACAATCTAGTAAGAGCACCAGGTATGTAAGCAATTACATTTAATAAGTTGGTATATGCAAAGAAGTTTGTACAAAGAACAAAGAGAATGTTGAGAAAGGAATGTCTAAGTGCACCTAGGAAAATCAAAAAGGGCTTTACAGGGAAGGGAGCTCTTAAACTAAAACTTGAAGGCATAAAAGAGAGATTGATAAGCAAATAGAAAGAAAGGTCCTTCTGGACAAAGGATATTGAAGTTAGCTCAGTATGGACCACACATATACAGAGTGTGTCCTGGGGAGACCGATGGATCAAGGAGAGGCTTGCCCAACATGATGAGGAGTTTGACTTTCTCTTGGGAACAGCATAGAACCTAGGAAGATTTGTGAGAAATGAAGGGATGTGATTCAATTTAGGTATTCTATAGGAGATGGGGTAGACTGCCAGGGGATCATAAAAAGGGTGAATAAATAGAATAGTCCAGGTGGGAGGTTATACACCCCAAAACAAGACAATAGTAGTGGAACTCAACAGAGAGGTACGATAAAACTGGTATTAAGGAAATAGAAGCTAAAAGATCTGAGAGTTGGCTGGATATTGGGAGCAAGAGAAGATAGAAAAGAAAAAGGTAATTCCCAGGTTTCTGTCAAGTAAATTTATAATAGTGCTATCCTATGACCTAAGGAACAAAAAGGTAGCACACATGAAGGGAAAGAAAGGAAGTTCTGCTTGGACACTGTATTGATCAGGCTAGATTAGAATAAACTACAATAACAGACAATCTCCAAATCACACTGATTTAAACAACAAAGGCTAAATTTTCATTCATACTATATGCCTCTGGTACTTTGGGAGGCCTCCTTCTGCGGCCCAAGCTGACAGTGACAAAAGCAGGAAGGAGTGTTGAAGACACACGCCCTGAATATTAAATACTTTGACCCAGAAGTGGCACATATCACTTCTAGTCACAATCCACTGGGCAGAAATAGATATATGATTGTGCCTAACTTCAAGGGTTAGGGAAGTTGCAATTCTCCTAGAAGTAGCCCAGAAACAGCCCAGAAGTAGAGGACTAGATGTCAGTGGTCAGCAGTAAATGTCCATCAAAGATGTGTTGAGTCTGATATACCTGGAGGACAAAGCAAGCATGCTATTTGGAAGATGATTATATGTTCAGGCTAAAAGCTCAGGAAAGGTCTCAGGGTGGCAGATAAAGACTTAGGAGCTACAGGGACAAATATGAAAATTCTAGTCCTCAGTGCATCTATGTGAAAAGTGCATTTCAGAGGTTAGCCGACTTGCCCACAGTCACAGAGCAACATGTGCATGGTAGGACCAGGCCTGGAGAAAGATGGCATTATCTTGGTTTTATCAGCAAGTCCATAAATTACCCATATTCTCTCTCAGAAAACCAAGGTAAATTTTGGTGACATGCACAAGAATGTCAAGGACAATGCCTTTATTTTTTCAAATAATGACCTATCCTATGTGTTTGGAGTTTATAGTTGAGAGAGTTACTTTTCTAAAATCATGTGTCACAGTCCTCTGTTTGAAATCAGGACTAAAGAAAAACTGAAATTTACACCAGAGAAGGAGTCTGCAAATCATTTCTGGTAAATGAATGGCACAACTGTATTCCAATAAAACTTCATTTACAGAAACAGGCAGCAGGCCATAGTTGGCCCATGGGCTGTAGTTTGTCAACCCCTGCAGTAAAGGACAAAAATCAATTCGCAGCAATTCTGCCTTAGTCTGTTTTGTGTTGCCATAACAGAATACCACAGACTGAGTAATTTGCAAAGAAAAGAAATTTATTTCTCACAGTTCTGGAGGCTGGGAAGTCTAATATCGACAGGCCAGCCTCTGGTGTGGGCCTTCTCCCTGCATCATCCCATCAAAGGGAGAGCAACAGATCTCACAGCCTCAAGCGTTTTTATAATTGCTATTAATCCATTCATGAGGATGGAGCCCTCGTGGCCCAAACACCTCCCATTATGCCCCATCCCACCCCAATACTATTGCATTGGGGACTAAGTTTCCAACACATTAACTTTGGGAGACACATTCAAACCACAGCAAATACTACCTTGGGGTATATTATAAAGAAATCACTCATACACTGTTGGTGGGACTGCAAACTAGTACAAGCTCTACGGAAAGTAGTATGGCAATCCCACTAGGAGGTATTTACCCAAAGGAAAAAAAGACATTCCATAAACAAAAAAAGACACTTGCACTCAAATGTTTACAGCAGCACAATTCACAATTGCAAAGAAGTGGAAACAACCCAAGTACCCAACAATACATGCATGGATTAATAAAATGCGGTGTACATAGACCATGGAGTACTACTCAGTCATAAAAAATGGTGAACTAATACCTTTTGTATTAACCTGGATGGAACTGGAGACCATTCTTCTAAGTGAAGTATCACAAAAATGGAAAAACAAACACCACATGTACTCTTGGCAAAGATTTGATGATTAAAACTATTCATTAATATTTACCTACAGAGCTCTGAGCAATAACAGCAAATCAAAAGTAAACAGGATTCTTCTCCCTGGTATCACCAAAATGAAAGAAAGGGAGAAAGAAATAGTTGCGTAACAGAAGATACTACCTTATTTAAACTCTCAGGAAATCTGGGATTCAACTTAAGAAAAAAAAAGTTAACAGAAGAAAATAGCTCTCTAAAGCAAAGCTTTTAAAGTTTATTTTAGAAGAAGTGGTAGTGCAACATTATTTTTTAAGTAATATTTACAGAACAGTTTGTTCTAGAGTTCTAAATGACACAAATAGAGTAGGCCTGGTATATACACACCAAAATGGTGACAATGAAATTAGGGCTTGATCCGGTGATAAATTACCCTCTGCTCATCTCACCAACACCTAAGGCTCTGAAATGGAGAAGGCATCATTTGAATAAGTCAACCACTTGGGTACCAATAAGGGCACACACCCACTTAACCCCTCCCCCACAACCCTTTATGTACAATTACCCAATCTGCAAAAGAAAGACACATTGGCTCTATAATTACCACATGTGAACTTAAAAACCATGCCCTTTTAAAAGCTTAGCTACATTTCCCAACCACAGTTTATCAGCCTCAGAGCAAACTCCAAAGTAGTATGATACCTGCCACCTGGAATGTCTAACAATCCAGAACAACATGAAACCCACCTGCCAGGGGACAAAGTGATTCACTAATACTAGAGTTGGGGGGGTGAAATATAATTTCTTATTCCTTATTCCAATTTGTCCCTATGTTATTACTACAGAAGTAAAAAAGGGTTTTCCCACAGCCAACTTTTTTGCTTCACTTCAACAAGGGCTTATGTCAACTACAACAAAAACTGGCCTAAAATCCACAACCTCACTCTCCAAGAGTCAGAAAGGAATTTATAAAAGCCTCTGCAGAGTTCATGTGGTTGGCATATGAGCCGTGTTCATATGGTAGGCCATGCCCTAAAGACTCCTTGGAGAACTATTGTACCTTCAGTCTGTTGATTCTTATTTGACACAAAATTCTAATTCTGGTTAATTTTAAAGTTCACGGATCAGACTCAGGAAATTTCAGTATGAAGACAAATCAAACACACTTGGAAAAGCAAAGGACATATATATTGTGAAATGCCAGAGCACATGGTAGAGACACCACATGCTGAAGAGAAAGAGATGTGTTAAAGAAATAAAGAGGCGCCCATGAGCCCATTGCTCAAAGGAGGCCTTGAAGGGACAGTGCTGCTTGTTGAAAGGCCAGAAGAGACTGAAGCCAAATAAAAGAGGAAAGCACAGAAAAAGGCAGTACATTCAGATCAACAGGAAAGGAACCAAATGGAATAATCCAGAGTGGCAAAAATACCATGATTCTCACAGCTGCTGGAGTAGCAGCTTATGTTTATTATGGACTTATGCATGCAGGTTTAGTACAAAGTGCTTTAATCTGCTCTCTCTTACTCAACCCTCTCAGTAGCCCTATAAGGTGGGTATTATGTCAATTTTACAGGTGAGGCTACAGAAGCTTAGAGACTTCAAACCCAAGGACCCTTGGCTAGGAAGGAGCAGAGCCAGAATTGAATTCCAGGTCCACCCAGTTCCAAAGCCTGCCCTGGGGAGAGGCAGAGGGAGAGGGAGAAAAGAAAAAGGATGATATGATTTAATGATATCAGTCTACGGTATTTTGTTATAGCAGCCTGAGCAGACTAACATATTCCATTTAACAGATGCAGAAACAGAGCAATTGTTTAAAAGATTCATTCTAAAAGAGAAGAAAAAAACTTTCCCAGGAGAAGACAAAATCAGGGGTTATTTTTGACAGGCCAAATGACTACCCTTATCAAAATAATTAACAGAATACTGGGAAGGAAAACAAAGCAGAACTACTAGGTGACATAAAATAACTGACAATTTGTACTATTGCTTTTTCTTTCCTTTAGTATTTGAGATAACATAACTAGCAATAAGATCAACAAAGGGAAAAATCTATCTCTGTACCAAATTTTCATTTACAGACCATACCCCTGAAAAGTTTATCTATGGCAATGATACAGGCAGGGTATCGTCACTTGAAAGAAAGGAAAGAAAGAAAGAGAAATGGAAATAAAAAGGGGAGAGAAGAAAACAGAAGTACAGGATAAAAAGAAAAAAAAAGAAAACGAATAACCCAGAAAACTAAGCAGCTCATTACGTGTTCTCTTCCAAATTCTGCAGAATCACACTTGAAGCAACAGATGTGAAGAGGAAGGAAGTTCACACCCAGAAAGGTAGGAGGACTATTTTGGGGAGGTTTGTTACAGGAGGTGGCAGGGTGCCTGGAAAACTAGTGTACAGCTGTCGCTCTGGCTTATGGATCCATCCATTCATCCATGCATATCGTGCACACATGCATGCATGCAACAGCATTTACTGAGCCCCGACCATGGCTTATCAACAGAAGCTGGAGATACTGTGGGGAACCAGACATTGTCCCTGCCCTTAAGAACCTCACAATCTGCTTGGGAATTACAGATAATAGGTCAATTAATACCACTCATAATGGGGTACATCTTAGGGACTCTAGTAACTTGGCCTGGGGTAAGTGGTGCTGAGGAAGGCTTTTTGGAGGTGACATGTGAGTCCTGAAATGGTGAATAACCAAGGAAAGAAGTAGAAGGAGGGCTGGAGAGGTTATCAGGGACAGGGTTTTGCAGGCCATGATGAGATCTTCATATTTTATCCTGAAGGGAATGGAAAGCCGTTCAAGGTTCATTATCAGGGGGGTTACATGTCCAACTGACATTAAAAAAATAAAAATCTGGAGACAATGTTAACAGACTGGAAATAGGTTTAGACTGGAGGCAAGGAGGTAGGTCAAGAAACTACTGCACTTGTCCAGACTAGAAATATTGAAACCTAGTCTAAGGTAGAGATGAGGAGAATGAAAAAGAGGGCATCAATAGGAGACAAAGAATCGATAGAAATTTGGGACCAATTTGGATAGGGGTTGTGTAGAGAAAGAAAGGAGTCAAGGATGACCTCAAAGTGTGTGGTTTGGCTGTGGTCAAGTTGGAATACTGGAAACATTCCCTAAGGTGGGGACACAGGACAAGATTGGGGGAAGGTGGCAAGTTTAGAGTTGAACACGTTAAGTTTAAAGTGCCTTTGTGTGGCAAGAGCTCCTAGTCATCTGTCTCTCTGTTACACTCACCATAAGTTATGTATTGCTACATAAGGGCATTACCACAAATTTAGCAGCTAAAACAACACACATTTATTATCTCACAGTGTCTATGGCTGAGGAGACCAGGTAAGGCTTAGCTGGTTCCTCTGGAAGCAAGGTGTCACATAGGGCTGGGTTCTCAACTGAAGCTCAACCAGGGAAGGCTCCATTTCCCAGCTCACAAGGTTGTTGGCAGCAGTCACTTCTTTGCAGGCTGCCATACTGAGGGTCTCAGTCTCTTGCTTGCTTTTGATTGGAGGCCACCCTAGGCTCCTTGCCACATAGCCCTCTCCATAGGCAGCTAACACCATGGCAGCTTTCTTCTTCAAGAGTCTCCTTGCAAGCCAGGCATTACAATCTTACATAATGTAATCAGATACATACAGTCACCTTTGCTGTATTCTATATGTTAGAAGCAAGTCACAGAGCCTGCCCTCATTCAAGGCATGAATCTAGGAGGCAGGGATCATGGGGTCACCTTAGAGTCTGTTCCACCACACTCATTTCACTTAGTCTCCAAAAGTTAGAAACACTTACACCTGCTTTTCTTAACCTCCTATGGCCCATGGCCTAAGCAACCGGATACTGAATGGTATGCAAATATAAATACGCCATCCATCCACCCATCTCAGTTCAATCTTTTTCACAAAACCATCCCAAGAAGGCTCCCTCCATTCTGGTCTCTTAGCACCTAAAAATCTAAAGTAACGGTTTTCAGAATTTGAGGGTCAAAAAGTTGCATATCCTCCAATAGCCATCATTTATTAAATGTTTACTATATATAACTCACTATATTGGAAACCAAACATGTACTATTAATATCTCATTTCATCCTTACAATGATGCTAAATCAAGTACAACTATTATTCCTTTATCAGTGGGAAAATTGAGGCACAGAAAGGGTAAGATACTTATCCAAAGTCAGGTGGCAAATCGGTGGCGGCTAACAGGCAGCCTGACTCCGGAGCCCACACTCTGGTGACCAGACACTTAGACATTGCCAGTTACATGTTTAGGAGCTTCTGAATAAGAAAATACAAAATAGCCAAAAGCTACTTTGAACCCAGTAACAGTTTTAAATATACTTGTGGTTTTTTCAACACGCCAATATCTATACACAATTGCAAAAAAGCAGTATATACATGTGTAAACATTTAGTCTCTCCATACAATGTGGATTGGCAACCATTTGCAGAGCCTCGCAGCCCTCCCTACACGGCTCCTGGGCTGGGCACCAGAGGCCCCTGCAACATTCTTTTGGTTACCTGGATTAGAATCTACATTAGCAGTTCTCAAGGAAGGGAGATTTTGCCCCTAGGGGACTTTTGACAATGTCTGGAGACATCTTTGATTGTCAGGACTGGGGAGTGAATGCTAATGGCATTTAGTGGGCAGAGGCCAGGGATGCTGCTAAACCTCTTACAATGCACAGGACAGCCCTCTACAAGGGATTATCCAGCCCAAAGTGCCAATAGTGCTGAGCTTAGGAAACCCTGATATATATCACTGCAAAATTCTCTACTTGTTTCCTATGCATGTATCCTGACTCTCCAAGGTAAACCCGTATGCCAACAGAGCAGGGCCTGCATGATATCCTCGTCACCCCACCATTCCCAACCTATGCCTCTGTTCCAAACATGGAGTGTCTGAGAGATACTTTTTGAATTGAAATTTATGTCAAAGATAAAGTAGGCTTTACTTCCACAAGAGATATTTATTCAATGATTAACACATTTCTTCCAAATTAAGAGCTTCTACTTTGAATTTACTGAAGGCTAATTTACCTCTGGAGTTAACAGAGCCCTACCCAGCAGTCTCCAGCACCTGTACATTTGAATTAGCAAATAAATCTGTGCTTTAGAAAAATCAGATAAACAAAACAATATAAGAAACTGAGACAAATAAAGAGATCCAGAAGTACCATCAAATGCCAAGGACTGGAAGGCGTTTATTTCCTTATGCAACTATTCACCCCTGAAATGTATGAAAGGCAAGGACACGCAAACAGACCAGGGTCCAAATATCATCCTTTCTTTTGAAATCACAAATCATTGTGAGGGAAGAGAACATTGTTCTAAAGCACATCAAATGTATTTACTGAATGATGAATGAGCCCCTGTCATTTGTTAGCATAAGTAAGAGTTATATGCATACTAAGATGAGAACATGTTATAATTCTAGGAAGGAGAAGGAGCTATTATTTTATTTTTCAACATTCAGAAATTTAAACCCATGCTCCAGACAATTAGTCAAATGAGTGCCCCATCTCAATGAATTTTGTACCAAGTAGGAAAATGTGTTGTGTATTTCCACACCTCTGTGACCCAATCGCATGGTACAGGCTGGTTCCTCTTTCCCTCTCAGATCAACAAAAAACAAGTTCATTGAATCCTAAAATAACTTAAAACCTTTGGAGCCCTGCCCACACTGCTGAGAAGGCTCCAAAATTATTCTGTCTGCTCCAGCACTGGACTTTCCACAGGGAGCTGATGAATCAGACTGGACAGGACCACATGGTCTCTGAAATTCCTCAGGAGAATCTTGATTACACCCAATTAGTGAGGCCGTACACAGAAGCCCAAGGAATCAGCCAGCCTCACGACCCAGCACAAGTCAGCAGGGCTGGAAAACCAAGGCCATTAGCTCCTGCTGTTTCCGACCTCTCAAAGAACCAAGTCCAACCTGGTTGGGAAAGACAATGGCTGCTTTGTACAATCAGCCACAGATTATTTTTAATGTGGTTGTGAGAGATGCAAAGCAGTAGAGAACCCCCAAATCACTAATAGTCACATTTAGAATTCACTGGAGGTTGTTTTTTGAAACAACAAGTCTAACTTCTCAAATAATTTTCCTGCGCTAATGTGAACACTTCTTCCGGGCTCCCTGAGCACATGCCAAACAGCATCAGAAAACAGCAATAAAGGTATGTTCCAGGGCCTGGGGTAAGGTGGCCTGGGTTAAAGTTCATCTGAACATTAGCCTTTTTCTACAGGGGTGAGTGAGCTCATGTGTGTGGACTGAACCCCTAGCTAAGATTTGGTCCAGAGTCTGAGCTGGCATGCAGTTGGCATCTGTCCATACCCTGTCATTCATTCATCCACACCTGACTCCCGAGGCCAGATCTCAGCACCTCCCAGGATCTAGCCCTCTCTGTACCTGTTCTACCTACACGGGCTGAGCATTTACTCTCACATGTGGGGCCTTTATTCTGGCTCTCTCTTCCTTCACTGGTGTCTACTTACCCAGATTCTACACATTCTCCACGACTCAGTGGCCCAAATAAAGCTCCTCCTCCAAGAACCCAACCTTGACCAACTCCAGCCAACACAGTCTCACATTATTCCCTGAATACCAGACATCAGGGAAGCTGTTTCTTGAGCTCAGATAATATCCCAGGCACCATGCCCAACATTTTATTTAACTACCCTGCTTTCATTTTCCTATGCTGGGTAGATATCATTACCCCTACTTTCTTGATGAGAAAACTGAGACTGAGAGGAAAAGTAACTTGCCCAGATCACACAGCTAGTAAATGGTGGAATTGGAATTTAAACCCACCTGCGTCTGACATTAGAATTTGGGCACAAAATCAGGGGTCAGCAAACTCTTCTGTAAATGAGCAGACAGCAAATGTGTTCTGCAGGCCTCACAGTCTCTGTTGCAGCCTCTCAACTCTGTCTGCTATCGTAGTGTGAAAGCAGCCATGACTATACATTTAAAAATGAAAACTCTATGTTTCTCTATGAAACATCCCCTTACAAAAAGCCAGTGGTCTCTAAGCCCCTTGGCAATGCTCTTCCCACCCCAGAGCACACAGCTCTAGACTCGCCCACCATAACAACCACCTTTACTGGGGACTTGTTAGAAGCCAAACTGTTTCCCGAAGACCTCACAACAACCCTCCTACAAGGCAGAGGCCAGTACTGATCTCATGTGAGCAGAGGTGCCTCCAGATGTGAAGGAACTTCACAAGGTGACTCCAACAGTTACCTGGACTGGAATTGAACTCAGGTGGTCTGACGTAAGAGATGCATTTTCCACCTCTGCAGCCTGCATGTGCCCAGGTTGACTGAAGCTGGAACCCACACCTCTTCGCTATGAGCACCCAGGATGCAATCCTGATCTGGCTGCTCTGCTACCCATGTATGTCCACAGGAGAGATTTATGGGGCCACAACAGCCTCTGGCTTCTGACATGGGTCTTGCAGGCTGACATGCAGACCCACACGGTGCTCCTGTCACTGCTTTAAACAGGTGGAAAGCATATTTCAGCTAACCCAAGATCGAGGGTCATTTCAGAAGGCCTGATTTCATATTCCATTGTTAAACTTTAATAAGCCATTACATTCACTGGAATGAATAATCTGAGTGATCAATTACATCACATCCTATAACATTATTTTTTAAAAATCTAAATAAATATTGCAAGCATCGAGGAAATCACTTCCCAGAGCTCCATGCATGGTCCCTGCTCCAGGTGTGCCTGATTGTGAGGCACCAACCTGCCATACCAAACCACCTTCTCAGTATAAGATTTCCTCCTGCATCAGACTCCTTCTGACCTAATTTTGCAAACAATGGAAAAAGACAAGCCCCATGCTGGCTGAGCAAAGGAAAGGAGAAAATGTGTCCTAATAACAGAGGAATAAATCCTTTCTCTCCCTGTGGTTGATATGTGGTCCAGTGGAGCATACATGAATTTCAGAAAATTAGTTTACTGTTGGAGTGAACTTGAACCTCACTAATCCTCAAGCTCGTTATCTAAAACATGAGAACAAAAATGACTATGGCATAGGTTCTTGATTAAAACAGTTTTTCTAAAGCGACTAATAGAAACACTAGTCCCCATCCTCCTCTTTCCTCTCACGTATTTTATTTTTAAACTATATGAAATGGAACAATTATCATAGTGTCTGTTGTTTTACTTTCCATACACATACTTCTAAACTTCCGATAGTTACTAGCATGAAGTAAAAGAGGCACAGTAACAAAATTACAGTGGAATTATCTGAAGAGGCGGTCTTCCTAGATTCTTCTTTTGAGATCCATAGTCAAGCGTATGAAATAGTCAATAGATCAAAAGTCTATTTCAATGCAGTTTACATACTCAGCATGGTTAACATAATACAGTTCTCACCTAATTGACCACATATAGCGCGGTTTCAAAAAGACAACTATATCCAAAAATGTGCACTAGATGTCCACTCAGGCTGGTGGCTTAGGCCATTGAGCCTAAAGCCAGACTCCCTGGTTCTCATCTCAACTCTGTCACTTAGTAACTGTGAATGTGGGCAAATCCCTGGCCTCTCCAAGCCTTGGTATCCATCCTCCTCTTTAATATGGGGTGATGGTGCTTGCGCCATAAGCTTGTGAGGATCAAAAGAGGTAATCCATTTAAAGTATTAATATCTAATATGCCACTTGACTTCTTATAAGTATTCAGTACCCGTAGGTTATTATTAGTGTTATTAATGTTGACTTATTATCATTGAGGAGATCCTAAATAATATGCAGTTCTGAAAGAATACCAAGAAATAAAACTACTGAGCAATAAAATCACTGAGTATGTTGGATTGTCTAAGGTGACATTTGACAAGTGGCTTAGTTGGTAGAAATTTTAACCTGTGTGCACCTGTTCATGAATTTGCAAAGGTGTGCACATGTGCAAAATTTGGCATACTTGCTAAAAACTCCACCGCATTATCATTGTGCTTCATACATCTAACCAGACTGGGGAGTCTATCACAGAACAACTGTCAAGTTAAAATTGGATCATTGCTGTCCAAATGAAGGCAGTTTCTCAATTTCCTTTTTCCTTTCTCCACTTCTTGTCACCCTCCCACAAATCAACCTGCTTACCCATGCCAAGAATATATAGCTCAGAAATGAAATCAGGAAAAAAAAAAAAGCAAAAATGAAAAAGAAAGACCTAGGAGAATAGGATTTCAGAGAAAGTAATAAAAAAGCAGCACCATTTGATCAGATATTCATTCATACAATGAACACTGTGAGCTGCTGTGCAACAGATACTCTATTAACCGCTCAATGGTGTTGTCTCTAATCTTTATAACCAATGTACAAAGCATCTATTTTTACTCCCATTTCATAGATCAGGAAATCAAGGCTTTTACAGACAAAGTGACTTGCCAAGGCCACATACTCAGTGTCTTAGTCTGTTTGTGTTGCCATAAAGGAATACCTGAGGCTGGGTAATGTATAAAGAAAAGTGGTTTCTTTGGCTCACAGTTCTGCAGGCTGTGCAAGAAGCCTGGCACCAGCACTTGCCTCAGGAAGCTTCTACTGATGGCGAAAGGCAAAGGGGGGTGGCATGTGCAGATCACACGGGGAGAGAGGAAGCAAGAGAGAGAGGAGGAAGATGTCAGACTCTTAAACAACCAGCTCTCGTGGGAAATAACGGAGAACTCACTCATTACCACAAGGACAACACCAAGCCAGTCATGAGGGATCTGCTCCCATGACCCAAGCACCTCCCTGTAGACTCCACTTCCAACACCGGGGATCAAATTTCAACATGTGATTTGGAGGGGACGAATACCCAAACCATAGCAGCCAGTAAATGGTAAATCAGAATTTGAACCCTAATTCTCACTGGTATCAAAAGTTTTCCTAATAGTCGCTGCCACTTCTCTAGGCTCTGTGGCAGGTGTGGGGCCCTGTATACAGAAACTAAGGTTGGCTCTTGCCCTCGAGGAACATACAGTCTAATGGGAAGGAAAGATAGAAGCAAGTAATGATGCTGCAATGTGAAAACATGCTCTCCAGGGCTAAAGGGAATGTGTTATGAGAGCTCCAAGGAAAAAGTAACTCAACCCAGGGGTAGAGAAAGCTCCACAGAAGAGGCAAAGTAAGAGTTGGGTATTAAAGGATGAATAAGAGTTTGCCAGCCAGAAAAGAGGGAAATGAGCATCCAGGCTTGGGGTAATCACGTAAACAGATGCACAGAGATAGGAAAGATCCTCACATACTAAAGATAGTAAGATGGGAGTATGTGACTGAGCTGTGAGAGAAATGGAACCAGGCTGGAGAGAAAGCCCAGGTGCTGACTGTGCAAAACTTTGTCAGTCATGCTAAGAAGAGTAGAGTAGCTTCTGTAGACAAGCTGCAGGCAGAAAGAGACCAGCGAGGCAGCTCCTGCACCAGAACAGACTAGAGAAGATGAAGAATAAGGATAATGGGGTGAACTGAAGGCACATTCATGGGGTATGGATGTTCTGGCAGATAAGGATGTCAAAGGCTGACATGAAACACATGGGAAAAAAGGTAATGCCTGCTTTAAAAAGGGCCAATGAGACAAAACAGCCCATAAGAGAAATAGTAACTTAGGATCCTCAATATTTAGGATACTGAAGTAATC
The DNA here is from genome assembly GCA_028533085.1 of Varecia variegata. Classification (NCBI taxonomy): domain Eukaryota; kingdom Metazoa; phylum Chordata; class Mammalia; order Primates; family Lemuridae; genus Varecia; species Varecia variegata. The sequence goes on along the minus strand of CM052436.1, from coordinate 159,584,288 downwards.
ACAGAGAAAGCCGAAAGCATATTTGATTTAGACCAGTAAGAAAAAGGGAGACAAAGTCTCAAAAATGAAAATTATGGAGATTCACACAAGATCTCCAATAGAGATCAACAGAACACAAAAAGTAAAATTTTAAGAGGCAATATTCCATGTTTTAACGGGAACTTAACTAAAATGAATAAGAAATTGAAAGCAACCCCAAAATAAAAACACACACAGTAAAGTCTGGTTTAGATGTCAGGCCATTGGACCATGGAATACATGCAAGGACACCAAGAGGTAAACAGGCACCATTGGTAAGCATGGATGATGGCAGCCACGTCGACCTGAGGAGCAGAGACAGTGCAGACTGTTGTAGGGACAGGGATCATGCCCATGGGGAGTTTTTCCGTATTTTCCCCTAGGACATGCATCATAAATCATATATAAATGAGGAGTATGGGTGCCAGGGTACAATCCAGGGAACACGGAGACCTGCAATGACAGCACAACTTCCTTGTTATCTGCAATATTGCTTTCCTGGTGCTAGCTGCAAGTCATGACTCACGCTCAGGAATCAAATGTTCTCCCAAAAACTGTTTTAATTACACACACCACTTCTACAGAAAGGAAGGTGATGTCTTCCCATTGATGCAAGCAGAGCTCTAAAGCCCAGCCAACCCTCTGGAGGATTCAGGAACGTTCCCAGTAAGACAACATAAAGACTGAACACTGTATCTCCTGCTAGATGGAAGAAGGGATGCTGGCTGATCCAACCAGAGGAAGGAAGAAAGGGAGGGAAGGAGAAAGGGGAGTAGGTCAGTTCACGGACAAATCTACCAAGAAATCCACAGACAAATCTACCAAGAATCAAGTTAGAGCTTCAAGGTTCCTCAAAGACCATCTTGTCCAACTTCCTGTTTTATGGATAAGGAAAATAGGCCAAAACAAGGAAGATGCCCCCCAGCCTCACATGGCACATTGGTAGGAGAGGGAGGTGGTGGAACCAGGGCTTCTCACACCTTCCATCCCAATATGCTGCTTTCCCCAGGATCCAGTACCCAAGTCCTCAGGTAAACTAGCCCCTCCTCCCAACAGTGGGCCCAACCCCTTCCTGGGGAATGCAAGCGGGTGGAGCGAAATAAATGGGAGGTAAACCAGCCACACTCTGGTTCTGGATTACTCTGAATTACTGATTTTGGTGATAGATGGATGGCCCCTCTCAGCTCCACTCTCAGAGCCTGCTCCTGTTTGGTGGGTATATCTAGCATGTCTCGAATTATTTTTCCTCATATGAAAATGCACAATTACATACAAGCCTATTTAGAAGGGACAGTTAGCTAGTCACATCTGCAAGGAGGTGACAGTACACTTTTCATGACAGATGTCATCTCCTCCCATGGCAATGCTTGTCTCACTGGAGCAGAGGGAGACCTTGCTCTAGAAGCTCTGTCTAGTAGCTGGGAAGAGACTCTTCCTTGGTTACAGTATAGCTTGAGATTTTTGACCTTGAGCTTTTTAGATAGCTCAAAAATCTACCTAGCAATTGGCAGACCGACCTAATTGAACGTGTTGGCTCCTCACAGGGAGAGGCAAACAGGAGGGTTGCAACGGGTTTTACTACAGTCACATGCAGAAACAAACAGCAGTCAGACTATATGGCAGTAAAATGAGCATCATTTCTTCATGACAGTTTCATGATACAGAAGAAAATAAAAAAGTAAATCTGTGGATAGCGATACATTAAAGAATAGAGAAACAATGGAGCAAATAGAAAGGAATATAATGAGAAATAAATAAATGTATAATCAATCTTAGGAATAAACTCCTAATGAATCAAAATAACCATAATTTAAAAACTAAAACAGATTTGCAGAATTTGCATTTGAACAAGCCATCCACAGCATAAAAAAATAAACATACAATATTTCAGTCTTAGAATGTAAACTCTTGTTTTCAAATAAATTAATCAAGTGCTCATGACTGCCAACTCTGGCACCAAACACTGTAGGCCATAGAAGGGAACAATAAAATAAAGCAGAATCCTTATCCAAAGTAGCTTGAAGTCCTATTTGGTACAAACAAGGTGTACATGACTGAATTAGTGAAAAAGAGAATTTATACAGTGAGAAGCAAAAGTGATTAGGCAACACAGCAACACCAAGTGTTTCTTCCTGTGACCAAAATAAGCCTCCAAGTGTCAATTTTCTTTTGTTGAAAAAAGGTGTGACTATCAAGTGACTTGTGCTTCACTTTAAATAGAAACATATTTAATCTCTCAATGCAACTTAAAAAATCAAATTGGGCAAAAGTACAAGTTAGTCTTCCAATCTTTAGTACAGTGTTTCTCAAAATAAAGTCTGGAGACCATCTGCATAAGAATCAACCAAAACACAAGTTTAAAATGCACATTCCTTGGCCTATTCTAAGATCCACTGTGGGGGGGGACCTCTGGGGAGGCCAAGGAATCTTCATTTTTATAAATACTAAGGAGGACTCTAATGTTTACTCAAGTTTGAGGACTGGGGCTTCCAAAATCCTGTGTCCTAGGCCTCTTCCATATCTGTGCCAGAATGCTCTTTCTGAAACAGAAATCTCATCATGTCATCCTCCTGCCAAAAGAAAGAAAGAAGGAAAGAGAGAGGGAAGGAGGGAGGAAGAGAGAAGAAAGGAAAGGACGGGGAAGGAAGGAAGAAGAGAGATAAAGGAAAGGAAAGAAAAAAATAGAAAAAAAGAAAAAGAAAAGGTAGGGAAAGAGAAAAAGAAAGAACCGGAAAAGGAGAGAAAAGAAGCAACAAAGTCATCTCTTTGGCTTGTGTGAGACTCCTATATTTTAAATGGTTGAAAAAAACCAAACGTATAGTATGTCATTACAAGTGGAAATTATATACAATTCAAATTCCAGTGTTAATAGTTAAGTTTTATTGAAACACAGCCACTCCTATGTATTTGTTATCTATGTCTGCTTTCATGCAAGTGCAACGAGCCTGCCTAACCTGCAAAGCTTAAAATATTTACTATGTGGCCCTTTATAGAAAACAGTTGCTGACCCCTTGCTAGAGAATAAACTCCTTGAAAGCAAAGGTTAGCTCTTGTTCATTTAAAGTTAATTTGCGGTTAGATTAGATTGGAGTTCCTATCCGCTGAGACTGAATATACAAACGGACGTGGCCAGACCATGTATGATAACAGAACTCTAACCCACAACCTCTGCAGCAAACCTTCCAGAATGGTCAGGACTTGGTCAATGACTGCTAGCTTCCTTATTTTTTGCCCATTTCCAACCAAATATTCTCCCCAAACCAATCACATAAGATTCCCTGATTCTAGTTAGCCTACCTTCAGCTTCCTCATGCTAGCAATATCTGATCAAAGGATATAGAGCTGAAAGCTTCTCTTTTTTGGCTGTAAAGCTTTTCCACTCCACTGCCTGCCTTTGAGTCTCCGCTAAACACTAAGAATGGTGGCAGCCTCCCTTGTGATAGCAAGCTGTGAATAAACAGCATCTGTTTGGTCTCCTTTGGGTGGTCTTTATTTCCAGTTAACCTGGAACACGCCCCGCCCCCATATGGTCTGGGCTGTCTACTCCAGTCTTCACTCAGGTGTGGCACCCAGGAGGCCCCTTGCCTTGCTGCTCCCAGGCTCTTGCAGGCAGCCAAGTCTGCGGCAGTGCGGTAAATCAGCACTGTGTCTGAATTCCACTCTCTTTGCATTGAGTACCTCGGCTGTTTATTCTCCACTTGGTAACACCCAGGTTTTGTTACTGGTTCTCATTTGTTTGGAAGAATCAGGCCATTCCTTTTCATCCATTTTTGCTCTCTTCTGTCCTTCTCTTTTGTGTAGTGCTGTCTCAGGGCTGTTGGTCGTGAAGAGGCTCACAGGGTAGAACACAGACATAGGCCCCATTGTTTGTTGTTTGAGCCAGATTCACAGACTGGTGATTCTGAGGTTCTCACCAGATCAGCATCTATTTGGACAAACTTTTCTGTGAGTTACCAATAGAACCAGATTAGGTCCTCCTTCCATCTCTACTTTTTGTCCTGAGAGCCTGGCTTTAATCCAGACAGAGCATTTTCTTTGGTTTTCCTACTGGGAGGGTGCAGATTGTCAGGTCTGCATTTGAGGTGGCCAACTGTAAGGCTGGGGGTCTGAGACACTAAGTGCACAAGCATCACTTTCAACCAACTGTTGCCACCTCTCGTGAGGTCGTGTGTAAGTCTAACTCCTGTCCTCCTCCAGAAAAAATTCTTGCTTCCTATATGTAGTCTCACTACAATCCTGATTCTTGCACCTATCATACCTAATTTCATGAAGGTAATCTTCAATGAGTACTCTAGGGAACATGTGACTTAAACAAAATCATACATTTGAAAGATCCTTAGGGGAAAAAAAGGAGTAAGATTTCTCAGGCCCAATAGGCAGCCTTTTTGATTAGCATGCAGAAGCCTCCAAACAAAATTCTTTGTTTTTAATCTTGCTTCTTAAATTTTTTTCAAAATATTAAGGGGGTACAAATGTTTTTGTTACATGGATACCTTGTATAATGCTTAAGTCAGGGCTTTTAGGGTGCCCATCGCTGTATCCAATGAGTTTTTACTCCTCATCCCTGTAAGGCTGGTGGCAGGCACCCCTCCCCTCCCTAATGGAAAAGAAGAAGCCCCTCCTGTTCCTCAATATCTGCCCTAAAGCTGAAACAAAGAAATTCCTCACTCTTCCCGCAGAAACCTTCCCTCCGGAAAAACTCCCATCCCCCAGCCCTAAAAACGTATATAAACCCACTCAAACTTCTGTGCCATGCGGCTGCTCTGGTTCCACTCGTGGGACTGTGAGGCTCGCCCGGGTCCCTCTCTTGGGACTCATTACCCCCACCCCAATAAAACCTCTTTACTTATCCCTTTCAACTCTGCTCGTCTTTCTTTCTCTGGCGCTGGCCAATCCAAAAAACCTTACAATCCCCCCCGTCTCTCCCCGTTCTTGGTTTCCAATGTCCTTTATATCTCTTTGTGCCCATGTGCACCCATCATTTAGCTCCCAATTCCCCAATAAAGAGAGGGTCCCCTGGCAGAATGTGTTCCAAGACCAATTATTAGAGTACATGTGGTGTTTTTTTTTTTTCCCATTCCTGAGATACTTAGGATAATGGCCTCTAGTTCCATTCCAAACAAAATTCCGATTCAAAAATGCTTCACTAAAGGATTATTTAGCCAAAGCTAATAAACAATTTGACAATCTTAAGCAACACAAACTAGACTCATTTCCCTAGTACATTCCCCCCCTTCTTGTCGTGCAGTTGCCTCCCTACATTCAGCTCTCCCTGTCCCACTTACCCTTCTGTTCTCCTTTTGCACCTGTCACCTCCTCTTCCCCTTGTCCAACCCCTCCCTTTTCCCAGCAGTTCTCCTAAGACTCCAAGATGCATTAAAAGATCTATCCCACTCATGAGCCAGGTATTCAGACCACTGTGGAATTTAAACCTTGCGCCCAGGCTAAATAAAGAACTATAATTAAGGATTCCTTAAAACCAGACAAGACCGGCAACTATTTATAGAAAAATTTAGAATTCTTTTGAGTGCATTTGACCCAGAATTACCAGACTTTATCAACTTGTACACATTGGTTGAAATCTAAATCCTGAAGAGCAAAAGCTAATTGGACTGTCCCAGAAAAAGATGTACCAAATCTCTCTTTCCACAATAAACATGAGGCTTAAAAAAAAAAAAAAAAAGAGGAGGATCGCTTGAACCCACCCAGGAGTTTGAGTCCAGCCTGGACAACATAGCAAGATGCCATCACTTAAAAAAACAAAATAGGCCTGAAAAGGAGGGCAAAATCTTCAAGAGGTCATACCAAAAACATTTTCATTAAAAATAAATTGGACCATCGCACAATCACGCAAAGAGAGACAGATGAAACTATAGGAGATTTTCAAGCTAGATGAGAACTTTCAACAGCATTCAAGAGCTAAAGGTGGTGATCTTACAGCAATTCTTTCATCTTGGCCATAAGTACTCCCACTATCCCTTACAGCCATGCAGTCTACTCCCTGAGGGACACACTGGCTATTCTCTTATGAATGGGTAATTGGAAAGCCCACGTACTCAGAGGTTTCACCTCAAATACTAGATTCTGCCCTGCTGCACAAAGACATGGCAAAATATTGCAAGGGACTCATGAACTATACCAGGCTGTTACCAACAGATTAAGGACCCTTTCCCACAACATCCTCCTAAACAGCCTCTTCATGATCTTAAATCAAGATATTTGTCTATTGGAAATAAACATGAGAAGAAAAAAAACTGCTCTGGAACCTTGTTGGAAGATACCTTATCAAATACTATTAGCTACAAATACAGTAGTGAAACTCCAAGAAGTCAATTCCTGAGTTCACAACTAGAGAAGCAATGCAGAATTCCACAGAACTGGAAAGCTACTCCAAAATGGGACTTCAAAGTGAGAATTCTCAGAGATCCTCTAGAAGTAGCCAATTTTCAGAAGTAGACAGTCGATGAGTTTGAATAGGGGACAGATTTGATCCTAGGCATTGGACCAAGACCCCTGTCTAATGCCTCTTTTGTTTTTCATCTGCCTCCCTACAATCATTCTCATTTTCTATAGACTCCTAATGCTTGTCCACCTATAATGGCCTTTTTTCTCTGTTCTTTCCTCTTCATTGTAATTGTTAGGTTGGAAAATACTCATTCTTAGAATACCCCAAACTGTAGCCACTCCCTCAATCTTCCCGACTGCTGCACAAGCCACCCATCACTGGAGCCCATGACGAAATTCCCCAGGCAATTCCAGCCTTATGAAATGAGACCATAGGGAAACACAGTCAGTGGCATTTCCACTTACACCTGTGTGAACAAATGACCTTAAACAAATCAACCTGTGACTTTGCTAGTGTCCCTCTCTGCCAGAAAATAAAATTATTACCAATCTGTTGTTCAAACTCTAGTTCCACATTTGAATTCAACGAATTTCCCAGAGTGATGGTCCAAATACTTGCCACCTAGAGGAGACTCTTAGAGATTCAAACATGTAACTCAGCTAATGTGATGCTTTGGTTCTAACCTTTTGTCATGAATAACTTTTTGTCCTGTATCTCCACAGACACCTACTGGATACCACTTCTTTTATGGCCAAGAAGCCTGATCCTACTTGTCTCAGACTAATACCTAATGCACTTTAGGAATAATATTCCAAGGCTTGTCCACACACAGACTCTAATTCTATAAATCACCAAGGCTGTACATGAATACCAAAATGAGGCCACCCTTAATTATTCAGGCACTCTACCTGGGGAAATTACTGACTCATTCTTTATGCAAACAATCAGAGCAGTGTTCCCAATGATGGGAATCGTACAAATAGAAACATCTGGCAGAAGTTATTAATGATACCACTTCTGCCCTCGATGGAATACAGGTCAGTATAAACTCATTGGCACAAGTAGTGACGGACACTTGCACTGCTCTAGATTTCTCGTTGGCTATTCATGGTGGCATCTGTGCCATTGCTAATACTGCTTGCTGTACTTGGATCAAGGAAGCTGAAAAGGTAGAATAGACTAAGTATTGCCTTAAGGAAAAAGTTACTTGGATTTCTAAGGTTGATCCTCATGACCTGTGGGATTTGTTCTCTTGGCCTTGGTTAAAGCAATTAGTGATCCTAGTTCTGAAGCAACTTACAGAGACTATTAATTGTTCTCATCTTTGCCACAGTGGCCATGATACTAGTTGCTGCATTCTATCCAGAGCCTTAAATGCTTCTGCACAGTCTCCCACCAAGTGACTGCCATGATAATAAAAAAGGTCAAGAAGATCTTACAAAAACAGTTGACTGGAGACAATGAGATAATCTCTGACAGGTGAAGTTCTGGCTGATGGGTGTTCCTAAATTGCAAATTCACAAGCCAGATAATGAAGAAAAGGGGACTGAGAGACTGAATATACAAAAGAACATGGCCAGACCACGTACGACAATAGAACACTGACCCAAAAACCACATAGCAACCAGACACAACAGTCAGGACTTGGCTGATGACGGCCGGATGCCCCCACTTCCAGCTCGGGGCTAATCGGAGGAAGCTAAACACTCGCCCCAAACCACTCACATGAGATGCTTTTAGTTAGCTTGTCTGTAGCTTCCCGTGCCAGCAACCTCCAAAGCATATATACCTGAAGGCTCTTTTTTTTTTTTTTTTTACTGTAAACCTTTCCCACTTTACCATCTGCCTCTAAGAATCTCAATGAAATACAAATAATGCTGGCTGTCTCTCTTACTATAGCAAGCTCTGAATAAATAACCTGTTCTCTCTTCGTGTATTTCCATGCTACATATAGCCACATGTGTGCACACACATAAAACTAGTAGAGCCATGTGCAAGACACTAAAAATCCCAGCAACCATATAAAGAGGGCAACTCTTCAGTGAGGTAGCACATTCGCACCTCTTCACCCCACCCCCCAAGGGCTCAGGTTCAGCTTCTACCCTTGCTACCCCTTCCCAGGGAGGCAAACCTTGGCTGGCCTGTCATCCCAACACTGCACCCAGGCTCTGCTCAGTTCTCTAGCTTCCCCACCATATGCCAAGGCATACCCACAAAGGGATTACCAGTGTGCTGAGAAGTCACTGATTCGCATGCCACCACCCTAGCCAGGCACCTCTAGTTATAAGGCAGCCTCATCTGCTCAGCCCAGCTGGGCATGCAAACATCATCATTTTCTGAGCATGCCATGACTTGAGAAAGCTGGGAAGGCACTAAGGGGCCTCTGTGCCACTCTGCCCTTGGATCTCTCGTGCTGTGTGCTTGCCTCTGCCCTGGGAAGGAATTTATAGAGGCCTGTGGGGCTTCAACAAGATGCCCAAAATGAGAAGCACACAAATATGATGCTTTCAATGGCTAAGAGAGTTGCCCTCTGACCCCAGGGAAATGAGCTCAAGTCTTCTGTGGCTGGAGCGTGTTCCATGCTTTCAGATTCTGAGAACTGTAAAAGCTGCAGCATGGCTCCAAACAGGTAGAACCCATAATATTCTCACTTTCTCACTGATGGTAGTGCATCTAAATTATATTAACATTAACATTAAATAATATTGCTAAGGCTAATTATTATCATAACAATACATCATCTAACATTCAATGAGCTCTCACTATATTCCAGGCACAACTGCCAAATACTTCATGTTTCTTCTCACTTCATCCTCACAATAGCTTGATGATGCAGGTTCTGTTAATGAACCCATTATACAGATGAGGAAACAGAAGCTAAGAAAATCAGAGCAAGGTCATACAGCAGAACAGGTGCTAGATGCCAGCTCTAATCTGTTAGACATCATACTGTGAGCTAGTAACCTCTAATTCACAATGCTACATATAACCCATATTTGACTGATCACCCATCTTAGCAACTCAGGCAGATAACTTAATATGAAGAATAACAAACATATACAAAGGAGAGAAAATTCATCATTATTCAGCAAGTGAAAATTCTAATTTATATCAAGTCAGCTGTTAATACTATGTCAATTCTAATTAGATACTTGCGCTTTGACAAATACAGAATATAAATATCTTTTAATGTTTCAATTTACTGTGGTTTTAAAATTAACTTTGCATTAGCAATTGTCTTCAAAATTATTTGAGATAACCACTAACTTCATATAATAGTCTATTTTATGCACCAAGCCATCATTTCATCAGCATTTTACAGCCTAATATTAATGGAATTTAACTAATATATTTTAATCATAATGATCCCATAGGATTAAATTACATGACAAGCAGGCCAATATTAACAAAAAATATCTAGAAATCATACTAATATTTGTATGTTATTTCAGAAGAAGTAGGTTCAATAATAAGCTACCTTTATAATAATCAATTTTTATAACCTAGAAAAGGGAAGGAATTTGAATGTCATTTTAGTCTATTCAACCTTAGGATGTGTTACTTCCTAAGTCTGAATATAAGGATATGAATAATCCAGGACATCACCGTATCACGAAAGCATACCTAAGGCTTGACAAGGGATTAGCTGGAGAGCTTTTTGGCTTCTCCATCTCACCGTCCCCACCCCTCCCAGTTTTATGCTGGAAACAGACAGCAGTACATTGGTCTAAAGCAAGTCAGCAAATTTTTATGCAAAATGCCAAATAGTAAATATTTCAGTCTTTGCCAGCCAAGACAGTCTCTGTTGCAACTATTCAACTCTGCCATTATAGCATTAATGCAACCAGAGACAATGAAATGAATGAGTGTGGCTATTGTATAAACTTTATTTTTAATAAATTTTTTATTCTTAAATTTGATTTATTCATGTGCTTTTAATTTATTTTATAAACTTTATTTATGGACATGGATATTTGTATTTTGTGTAATTTTTATGTGCTCTGAAATACTATTCTTGTGAATTTTTTCAACCATTTAAAAATGTAAAATCCATTCTTGCTCTTGGGCTATACAAACACAGGAGGTGGGACTAACTTGGCCCTCGGGTCCTAGTTTGCTGACCCTTGGTCTAAAGCAGAGTTGCCCTCCAGTTTTCCTTTACAATCACATCCTCAGTCAAGTTCACACCACGTAGAGGTCATCCAGTATTTATTTTCAAACAACAAATACAGCAACACTTCAGTGCTTACTCTATGCCAGGCCATGTGTGAAGTGCTTGAGTAGATCTTGTCATTTATTCCTTACCTCAACTTTAAAGTAGGTTCCATTATTATCTCCACTTTACAGATGAGGAAACTGAGGCTTAGAGCAGTTAAGTAACTTGCCAAAGATCGTGAAACCAGCAAGTGGCAGAGCTAAAGCAGTCTGACTCGACAGCCCCTGTTATAGGTACCCACTATTACATGTCTTCCTAAAAAGGCTTCTTTTGGGGGACAGGTGGCAGGAGAAAAGAGTAAAAAACCAGGAAGCTTAATATGAAGAATAACAAATAGGAGACATCAAGAGAGCAAAGGTCACAACCACCAACACAGTAAGGAAAGGTCCCATTTCTACATTTCTTTTGACAAATGACCAGCTCTGATTATTTCAATCTTTTATTTAATAGTGAATGATGCCAATTTCAATGCAACAATATCTACCACTAAGTGTGAGGGACTGAAATCTCCCAAAATCTAACTGAACAGGTATTCAGTTGTCCAGCAAGGTCAGCTTCATATTTTACCTTTTTGGGGAATGGATGAAGCAGCCATCCTGTACATTGTTCCTCGGTACCTGCACAAAGGGAGGGGACCCAGGATGCTCCCAAGGTTACCAGGTCGTATCTGTCCAGGATGAGGGAAATTTACGTAGAACTCTCTCCCCTAAATCTTTCCCTCTGGGAAAGAGACTCCAAACTTCTCTTCCTGGAATAAGGAGGCCAGGACTGGGTGTGGGAAAGGGGCAGGAAAGGGAGGAAGGGGCCGAGGGAAATTAGATACAGTCATCTGGGACAGAGAACTCTAGGGCCAAAGAGGCTCCCAAAACATCCGCTCTGAAGGATAAAAAGAGAGGAAAGAACCAGATCTAAAGTGAAAGGTCCTTGGTTGGGGCCAAGCACACAAATTGTGTCCAAGAGACCCAGCAGGAAGAAGAACTTGGCACAAGTGAGCAAGAAGAGGAAATCTTTGTTGAACCTGTGACCTCATTCACTCCTTCGACAAATATGTGCTGAGTATCACTCTGTGCCACAAATCTAGGCCTTGGGGACACAGCAGTGAACAAGACAGACAAGGTTCCTGCCCTCACTAGGTTTACAGGCTATTAACGGAAAACAATCCAATAATGACAATAAAGGCAGGGGAAATACTGAATCTTATAGGAATACCAGCTGGGAGAGAAGCATTAAGGGTGCTCTGTTAGGCAGCTTCTTAACATGGTTCCCAAGGATCCCCACCCCCTGGTATGCACGCCCTTGTGTAATTCCCTCTCCTTGAGTATGGGCTGGATCTAGTGACATGCTTCTGTGGAATAGAAGATAGCAGGCTATCAAAAACTGTGACCCTGCCTTGCTTGCACCCTTTCTCCTTCTTGCTCTCACTTGCTCATTCACTGTAAGGGAAGTTGTAAATCGCCCAATGGAGAGGCCCAAGTGGCAAGGAACTGAGGGAGACCTCCAGGCAACCGCCCATGAAGAACTGAGGCCCTTGGTCCAACAGCCCGCAAGAAACTGAATCCTGTCAACAAGCTCGTGGACAAGCTTGGAAGCAGATCCTTCCCCAGTCAAGCCTTCAGGTGAGACTACAGCCCGAGCAGCACATTGATTGCAACTTGTAAGAAACCCTGAGCCAGAGGACCCAGCTAAGCTGTCCCCAGATTCCTGACCCACAGAAACTGTGAGATAATAAACATTACTGTTTAAAGCCAGTAATTTTGGAGAAAAATTTTTATAGAGTAATAGATAAACTCATACAGACATCAAATTAGGTTTCTCAGAAAATACCCACATAACTCTTTCAAACTGCTCTTGATTCTCACAAGACTAAGAAATTATAGGACATTTACTAATAAGGCCTAGAAGCTCTAATAACATTAGTAACGTGGATATTGATGTTGCAAAGGAAACCATCCCTCACAATGGGTGAGGCTGAGCTGGTTCCAACTACAAGACAGAGACTCTTACTTGCTCCCAGGGGGGGAAAAAAAAAAAAAAATCAAGTGAAAGAAGAAGGTCCCTCTTTCGGCAATGGGCTGAGAGTGGGGCAGAGTAGGGGATTCGAGCAGAACCCAAATGGAGGAAAGTGCAATAAAGAAGTCACAATAAAAAGGAGGCTGTTTCTAAAACATCATTCAGGAGGCAGCGGATCAACTGGCTTCCCCCAGATTTACTTTCCCCAGGGTAAGAAGCACATGTGACTACAATGGTACTTAGTGTTCACACACCACCCTGGGTTTCCTCCACCAAATCCCTTAACATGCTGAACTGTAAATGAACTGTTTAACGTCCAGTTTCTCCCAGTAGAGTAGCAGGTCAATGCCAATCTCAGTTACCACTGTACCCTCAGTGTCTAGCACAGTGCCTGCCACACAGTAAGAAAGAATTCAATATACATTTGCCAAATAAGTAAAATATCCCAGTGTTGTGACAGGAAACATGTATAGGAAAAAAGACCAGAAAGGAAATGTATCAAAACATAAAAACTGATGACCACTAGATGGAAGAGTATGATCCTTTATTTTGATATGTTTGTTTGCATTTTGTCTGCACACTGTCTATAATGCAAAGAGAAATGCCTGAGACTACCATAAGACAGATCTTTTGGGCCCTGTGCAGTTTACTTTTATAATTTTATAATCTTAAGATTGCTGCCATAAATTTCCAATTTCAAAGACTTATTTATAATAGATTACCATCTCACTTGTCAATTAGTCAACCTGACAACTGAATTCTTAAGCACCATGTAGAAACTTTCAAACATAAATTAAGAGATCAACACCTGCAGAGCAATATTATACATACAATTACAATTGACATTCACCTTTAAATAGAATTAATCACTTCACACATTAGGCCCCTCAAAAGGGTATCAAATGGGAGAACATAGTGTATTAAAAAATAACCACAAGAGATTCTTTGGATTGTGCAGTAGCATTAGCTTTAACCAGACTTCAAAATGCATTAGAGCGTCCAGCCTACAAAACAATCTCGCCCCAAGATACAATCAATTAAGTGGAAGATTGTGTGTGTGTGTGTGAACTTTACATTGTTATCATGAGTTACTAGATAGATCACAAAGGCAGCAAGCTCAATCTTCTTGGAGGGAGCAGATTACCCTTCCAGAAGCTCAAAACTTTCCATTTTGGAAACAAAGGCAGTCTTCTGAAACTAGTTCTCAAGATTGTTCTCTAGATTTATACACATAGGAAACATTTCTTCCATATAATTCCAAGTTCCAAAGAGAATTCAAAGTCATCCATATGTCCCCAGTGTAGAATGTCACCAAATAAGCCAGATGAATTGCACCCAGAGACAGGCTCCATTCCTGCCTTGTCATAACTATACCCACAGTGTGCCAGAAACAGTTAAGGGACACCTCCACTGCAACAGAGGCACTCTGATTCCGGCAGAAGTGCCTTCATTCGAGAAGCCTCACCTCTTAAGTTATTTCTGCACAGTTCAACAGAAGTGTAATGCAAGCCACATGCATGATTTTACATTTTCTAGTAGCCACATTTCAAAAACATAAAAATAGATGAAATTAATTTCAATAATACATTTTCTTTAACCCAATATATCAAAAATATCTTTTTAACATGGAATCAATATGAAAATCACTGAGATACTTCACATCCTTTTTTATACTAAGCCATTTATTAATAAAGCCCTCATGTCTGTCATACAGTATTCAATTCAGACAGCGCACAGTTCAAATGCTCAATAGTCACATGTGGGTTGTGGCTATAGCATAGGACAGCACAGGGTTAGTGCACTCCTACCTATCAGGAGAGACCTTTTTATGTTATTAGTTATCAAACTAGCTCATCTCTCATGAATTTAAGCCAAAGCCCAACCATATAGAAATAAAAAAGCAAAATAACCTAATGTAGTTTCCATTGACTCAGAAAATAAAATATACTGAGAAGCTTCTTTGCGCCAGGCTACTGAGCCAAGGGCTCATCTCATTACATTTAATGCTCACAAGAACCCTATAAGAAGGTACATCTGTGCCAGGTACAGTGGCTCACACCTGTAATCCTAGTACTCGGGGAGGCCGACGTGGGAAGATTGCTTGAAGTCAAGAGTTTGAGACCAGCCTGACCAAGAGCAAAACCCCATCTCTACTAAAAATAGAAAAAATTAGCCAGGCAACTAAAAATAGAAACAACCAAACTAAAAATTAGCCGGGCGTGGTGGCAAGCACCGGTAGTCCCAGCTACTCAGGAGGCTGAGGCCGGAGGATCCCTCGAGCCCAGGAGTCTGAGGTTGCTGTGAGCTAGGCTGATACCACGGCACTCTACCCGAGGCAACAGAGTGAGACTCTGTCTCAAAAAAAAAGACAAAAGAAGGTACATCTGTAATCCCCATTCTACACATGAGAAAACTGAGGCACAGAACGTTAATTAATTTGCCTAAAGTCACACTTCAAGCAGGTGGTGGTACTTACTCAACAAGAGGGAGAAAAGGAAATGCAGGAGATCGGTGGTCTGATGAGAGTTCGCACACCAAAAAAGAATCAGGGAAGTACCTGAAAGGCTGGGAGAGAATTCTAGATAAATTCAGCCACAAAGTAAGGAAGGGAAGGGAGTGAGAAACATGTTCAAGAGGAAAAACAGAATTGGCAACTAACTGAAAATTTGTGTCAACAACTGATGACTACAATGGTGATGAAAATGATGATGACAATGACAAGAACCAACGTATTTGGAGCCTTTGCTCTGGCCAGGCATTGTGCTAAAGTCAGAGTTTCTCAGCTGCAGAACTATTGACATTTGGGCCAAACAATGGTTGTGGAAGCTGCCCTGTGCATTGCAGGATGCTGAACGGCACCTCTGTCCCCGACCTACTAAATGCCAGTAACAGCCCTCCACCCCCAACAAGCACAGCAATCAAAAATGTCTCCAGACATACTTTTCTGGGAAGCATGTTTAAAAAAAAGTCTCCAGACATTGTCAAACGTCCCCCTAGGAGGTAAAATCACTCCCATTTGACAACCCCTATACCGACTGTTTCGCAGACATTATCTCATTTATCCTTCACGGTGGCCCTACTGGGAGCATTATTACTGCCCTCACTTTGCAGATCAGAAAACTGAAGGTCTGGTTGGGCAGCCAACAC
Organism: Varecia variegata; assembly: GCA_028533085.1. Lineage (NCBI taxonomy): Eukaryota > Metazoa > Chordata > Mammalia > Primates > Lemuridae > Varecia > Varecia variegata. The sequence continues at coordinate 159,568,551 of CM052436.1, read as the reverse complement.
GCGGTTCCACCGCTAATAAATGAAAGAACTAGGACTGGAATCCAAGTCTCCCTGACTCCAAAGCATACTTTTACTGCTGGCTTTCAATACGCGTTCCTTCTCTCCTCCAACTCATATAGGGATTTGCATGTTTTCCTACTCCCTGGGCTGATCCCAGAGAGGAACAGAAACAAAACACAGCTGCGGCGCTCCTCACTGAGAGGTTTTCCTGCTGCCACAATCACCTTTTGCTTCCCCTTCCCGCCTGTGTTCTCTTAGCTCTATTTGTACCCGTGTTTCCATAGTTAATCACCTTCCAGGAAAAGGGCAGGGCACAAATGAAAAGATAAGTGTTTAAAGCCTGAATACATACTTATGGAGAAAGAGTCCTCAAACTCAATACAGACATCTAACCACCTGCAATTAAAAGCCACAAATATGTTTTTATAAGGAAATTAAGCTATCAGCCTATCACCTTTGATACAAAGTGAGATGTGACTAAAAATGTAAACTTCACAAATGGAGCTAAAGTTCAAATTGCTACCAGTTGTAAATTTGTTCTTGAAATATCAAACACATGGGAAACAGAAGCTAATTATTTTGTCCTATTTTAGTATGTGAAAATTACTTATAATCTGCCTGTTAAACAATTCAAAATTATTTTAAATGATAATTGACTATCAAACTAGGCCAATTTACACCTACAATCCCTCTGAAACTGCCAAGAAACTGGGACAACCCAGAAGAAAAGAAAAACACTTCCATGTGTGTCAATTTCTTTGTTTCTCAACCACCGGTCCCCAAGTCAGGGAAATCTGAAAAGTTTCACTAAGCACAACTGATAAATAAGAAAGCACTTTTCAAGCATTCAAAGTTTTGCATTATTTGATTTGACTATGCCAAGGAACACCCAATGACTTTGACACTTAAGTCATTATTCCAATGTTGCTCATGAGGTTTTTAATTTTTTAAAGGAGAAAAATGGGGAATTTCTTCTTACCATTTCATTGCCAATATTTTAAAAGTATCATGTAATTTGTTTAATGCCTTTACCTCATCCCAACGAAGGAAAGGAGCATTTGTTTACACACTGCAGTCGTCCCTCGGCATACCCAGAGGATTCGTTCCAGGACCCCCGTGTATACCAAAATCCGCACGGACTCAAGTCCCGCAGTTGGCCCTGTGGAACTTGTACATACAAAAAGTTGACCCTCTACATAGGCGGGTTTCACATCCTGCAGATACTGTATTTGCAATCCGAGTTTCGTTTGTAATTTACTTTTTAAGAAAATGTGTTGGCCAAATCCAGAGAATAAATTCAACAGTAGATTCTTAGTGTCTCAAAAATAAATTTGAGGAGGGAGGGAAGGAGGGATGGAGAAGAGAGAGAAAGGAAAGAAAGAAATAGAAAAAAAGGAAAAGGGGGGAAAGAAAAAGAAACAACAAGAAAAGGAGAGGGGGAAAGAAAGAAAAGAAACGACAAAGTGATCTCTCGGATGGATTATGTGAGAGTTTGATCTGCCTGCAGCTCTGTGTATCCCCTAATATAAAACTCTGAAAACCCCTCTCACCTCTCCAAATTCCCTTACTGTGTATTCTAGAACTCAGGGTCCTCAAGAACAAAGAACCCTGTACCCTCAGCCTCTTGGAGAATGATAGCTTACCTTTCTTGGCTTAACCAGTTTGCCTTCCCAGTTGGTTGGCAAGCACTTCACTGAAGCCTTCCCCTTCAAAGCTCCTGCCCCTCCTTCCCCCATACTCCCTTTCAGCTTATGGCTTCTCCTTTTCACCCAGAAAATGGATGCCGCAAAGAGAATTGCCTTCACCTGCAGCTACCTCATCAACTCGTGGACTTGCATCTGTGCCCAGATCCTCTGCCATCCCTCCTGGATGCCCTGGCCACGTGCCTACCCGTGGGGGGGTGGGGCCTCTTGTGTACTGGATCCCGTCCCCTCTCTCCTGCTCGAGGACACCACTCCGGCGGTGCCTTTTCTACCAAGTCAGACCCATCAGCAGATAAATACATCATCATGTCTCTCATTTCAAAAACACCCTCTCTGGACCCCTCCCTACACCTCCTTCTCCACCTACTGTCCTATTTCTCTCCATTCTCCTTTATAGAAAAACTTTTTGGAAAAGTTGTCTAGGCTTATAGCCTCCAGTTAGAATCAAACTTTTCCCCCACGCTTTCCCCAAAACAGCTCTTAGCAATATTGGTATCATTAGTGACCTTGGTAAGTTTAATGGTCAATTTTCAGTTCTCACATTACCTGATCTGTCTGGCACGTTTGAAACAACTGACTATGCCCTCCCTTGTGACACTTTTCTTCACTTGAGCTCAAGGATACCACACTCCCCTGTTTCATTCCACATCATCTACTCGACCTCTTACTGTTGGAATAGCCCAGGGCTCGGTCTTTGGCCACCTCTGTCCTCTATTTACACTATATCTGCTATATTAAACTCACACTCTTGGTGATCTGATCCAGTCTTTCAGTCCCAAATTTATATCTTTAGCCTGGCTATCTCCTGAATTTCAGACTCGCAGAGCCAAACGACTGTCATCCCCACCTGTATGTCTAATAGATGTCCCACATTTCAGATGCCCAAAACCAAGTCCCTAGTTTTACCCTCCAAACCCGCTCCCCTGCAACATTCCCATCAATAAACAACTCCATCCTCCCCATTGCTCAGGCCCCACACCTGAAAATCATTCTCTTCTCTGTTCCTCCCATCCCACATCTGCTCTATTTGGTTTTATCAACAAATACATCCAGAATCTGATCACTTCTCACCACCTCCACTGCTACTAACCAGGTCCAAGTCACCAACCTCCCTCTCCTGGACTAGAGCATTTGCCTCCCGTCTTCTCGCTTCTGTTAGGTAGCTAGTTAGGATCTCTGGCTCTTCTCAGGACAAGGGTTCCCTGTTTTGGTGCTGTTTCGAGAAATTGCTCCACCTGGGAAGAAGGATAGAGGCGAGCACTCCATTTTGGTGTTGCCCCACCCTTAATTCTATCCCGAGCAACTGCTACACCTGGGGAAGGAGGCTATGCTTTATCAATCTAGAAATTTCCCAGCCCAGGCATAAGATTTAGAAAGTGACCTAGGGTAACCTAAGGGCAATTAATATGCCATTAGCTTGAATCTACATTGCGGTTCACCGCCCCCACTCAGGTGGGCTTTCTTAGAGAGAGCTTGTATATGCAGATGGAACTTTGAGGACACCTGTTGATCATTTGCTAACAACCTACACCTCCCAAGAGCCCTCCTCCAGACTGGCCTAATAAAAGGAAACAATTGGAGAAGTCAGTAGGAAGTGAGTGGGCCCATCAGTGAGTTGGTCTGTCTCCACAAGTGTGTCCACCTGTTTTACTCTACAGTAGAGAGCTGCTCTTGTGAAACTGCTCCCTGCCTGAGTTTACTCTGTCATATTGGCCTTGCTAGTGATTTTTCCAAGAAAGGAGTTAGAGGACCGGGATAATAGTCTGGACTTGACACTTTGGTGTGTCTGGTCATTTTTCAGCCAAGAGCACACCAAGAACCGAGGGCAGACTCCCACCCTAACATCTTTGGTGCCAAAACCCGGGATTCTGACACTTCTACCATTACCCTCCTGTGGTTTGTTCTCAAGACAGCAGCCAGAGGAGTTCTGTTAAATCATCCCATCACTCTTCTACTCAAAAAAACCTCCAATGGAATTTCACATGGAGTAAAACCCAGGTCCTTAAAATGGACAACAAATCCCTCCACGATCCAGCACCTCTCTTTCTAATCCTCTTTTATTCTTCTCATGCCTCTAATCACCATCTCACCTCTCACCCATTGCACTTTGTTGTTGTCGTTGTTTATTGTCTGTCTGCTCCACTAGCACGTAACCTCCAAGAAGGCAGTTTTCTTTCATTCATTTCTATACTCCTAGCATCTAGAATAGTGTCTGGCACATAGTGGAGACTAAATAAAATGTGCTGAATGAATGAAGTGTGAGAGTAAGAAAAGCATCAAGTCACAGCTAAGAACTAAAGATTTAATCTCATCTGTCATTATGTTCCTCAATTTTTTTAGGTATATATCCGGAAGTGGAATTGTTGGATCATACGGTAATTCCATTTTTAATTTCTTGAGTATACTGTTTTCCATAGCAGCTGAACCATTTTATATTCCCTCCATCAATGCACAAAGATTCCAGTTTCTCCATATACTTATCAACACTTGTAATTTTTGTTTTTGTAATAACCATCCTAATGGGTATGAGGTAGTATCTCATTGTAGTTTTGATTTGCATTTCCCTAATGATTAGTGATGTTTACATCTTTTCACGTGCTTATTGGCCTTTTGTATCTCTGCTTTGGAGAAATGTCTATTAAAGTCCTTTGCCCATTTTTTAATCAGGTTGTTTAGTTTTTGTTGTTGGGTTGTAGGAGTTCTTTATATACTATGAGTATTAACCCCTTATCAGATGTGTGGTTTTCAAATATTTTCTCCCATTCTATGGGTTGCCTTTTGACTTCGGTGATAGTGTCCTTTGATACAGTTTTAAATTTTGATATAGTCCAATTTAACTGTGTTTTTTCTTTTGTTGCCCGTGTTTTGGTGTCCTAAGAAATCCCCACCAAATCTAATGTCATAAATATTTCCCCCCTATGTTTTCTTCTAAGTGTTTTATAATGGCAGCTCTTGTGTTTAGGTCTTTGATCCATTTCAGGTTAATGTTTGATTATGGTATAAGGTAAGAGTCCAACCTCCTTTTTTTTTTACATGTCAATATCCAGTTTTACCAACAATAGTTGTTGAAAAGATGGTCCTTTCCCTAATGAATTGTCTTAGAATCTGTCAAAAATTATGTGACCATATATGTGAGGGTTTATTTCTGGGCCCTGTTTCAATGAGCAAGTCTCCTGATCTCTCTAATTTCAATTCCCAAAAATATAAAATGAACAGATTTCAACAGTAGGGATGTATCTTATTCTGTTTGGGATGCTATAACAAAATACCATATGCTGGGTAGCTTATAAGCAATAGAAATTTATTTCTCACAGTTCTAGAGACTGGGAAGTCCAAGATCAAGGTGCCAGCAGATTCAGGGTCTGATGAGTACTTGCTTTTTGGTTCACAGATGGTGCCTTCTTGCTGTGTCCTTGCAAGGTAGAAGGGGCCAAGCAGCTCTCTGGGGCATCTTTTATAAGGGCATGAATCTCATTCGTGAGGGCTCTGCCCTCATGATCTAATCACTTCCCAAAGGCCTTACCTCCTATTACCATCACATTGGTGATTAGGTTTTCAACATATGAATTTGGGGGGCAAAAACATTCAGACCATAGCAGGATGGCAGATATGTACCACACATGCCACAACCCCACAACATATGCCCAGGGCAGACATCACTCACTAATCACAGCATTCTTTCCCAAAAGCTTAGTTATGTTACCAGACTCCTTCTTAACAAAAAGGTTTAGATAACCCTCGTAGAGGCAGAGGCAGAGTTGGCACACAAGTGAAACCCAAAGCCAATCTGGCTAGAGAAAATCTAAGATCCTTATCAGCTATATAACTACCTATGACAGCAAAACTCAGCCAAAGTCCTTCTACACAGCACCCTAAGTGTAGCCAGCATTAGTGAAGAATAATTTCCCTAACTCTCACATGTACCTAAATGTACCAGGTTTGAGCAATCAGTGAGTGGAAACTGAACATAATGTGTGCTTTATAAAGGCTCTGAAGGTCATACAACCCATCATTTATGTAATATTGGAATCTCTACATAAAAATTTCCACATGGTCATTTGATCTATGTTTGAACACTTCCTCCACTGATGGGGAACTCACAACTTTCTAAGGAATCACATTCCATTTTTTTAAAGCTTTGGCTGTTAGGACAATCCATAAACATACACATGCTTTTAAAATGGTTTGCTTTTCTCAGCTATGTTTATTACATTCATTTGGGTCCCTTTAAGAAGTGTCTCTAAAGACACCAAGGCTGCTGAACTACCATGAATGAGACAGCTGTAAAACAAATAAGAATTTTATTTACAGTTAAATGGCCTGAACCGCAGAGTATGAGATACAATTTGGTTCCTGGGGTATCCACTGTAAACTTGGATCCTTCCCAAAGGGAAAGCATTATGAACTAATGATAGATATACGGCTTCAAAATCGTCTCAGTTTTGGAAAAGCAAAGTGAGAACGGAAAGGGTTGGTTTATTATGAATGCAACAGATGACCTCAAAGTACCTCTCAAGAGTGAACTCAGCCCTATAAAAATTAGAGATCCAGTGGAAATAATCAGGAAAACACTTAAACAAAGGTTTGTATCTACACTGGAAAGCCACAGATCACTTGGTAGGAGAAAGTCAAGAAAAACTCAAAACTCATTAACAGCAAAAACTAAGATGTCAACATCCGTACATGCTAGATGAAACTGCACATTAACAGTAACAGTTAAGTCAGAATGAAACACCCCAAGCACCCCAGATTTCTTTGACTTCCGTTCCTAATACAATGGTTATAGAGATCAGATCTGATTACATTTTTCTCTTCATTTGTTTTGATAGAAAGAATTGGATCATGGAATTATCTCCAGAGTTTCCCAACCCTGGCGATCCTTCAAATCCTCTGGAAAACTTTTAAAAATATGGGCTCCACCCTAGACACTCTAAATCAATATCTCTATAGTTGGGTTTTATTTTCTGGTGGGGTTTTTGGGTTTTTTGTTGGTTTGGTTTGGGTTTTTTGGTCCTGGTTTTGTTTTGTGATTTTGCTTTTGTTTTTGTTTTCTTAAATTCCCCCAGATGATTCTGATCACAAACAGGGCTTGGGACCTGCTGGTCCAGACCCCACACCTCTATTGGTTTTCCATGCTAGAAAGACAGCATTAGTAATTGGCTCTGCAAATGAACACAGAACCACTGACACTGGGAGACAGCTACTGCTATTTAAAATGATGAAATGCTAGACCACATGGAAACATGGAGAAGTGCACACAATGTAAAACTACAAAGCAAATGCCAAATATAACACTGTATGTAAGATTTTGGCCAGGTAAAATAATAGGTACAACAGAAGCTTTCACCCAGCATGAACAGCATATAAAAGTGGCTGCAACAGAGCCTAAAGTCTTTTGTCGGGTAGCAAAGAGTTGCCTGAACCGTGAGAGGGATTGGTGGTTTTCAGATGTTCTGCTGTCACAGATGTCCCTTAGATGAAGAGAAGGTCTGCTGTAGACATTCTCCCCTCACTGTGCCATCTCTATTTCAATTCGATAGCAACAAAATCCAACCGCAGTGACCACAACCAATAGGGCTTTGTTTTTCTTCACAAACTAAGAAGGCCAGAGGTAGGTGGTTCTGACCTCAGTTGGGCCACTTTATGATGCCATCCAAGACCCAATCAATCTTCCTTCATACTTATCTTCACACTTGTATCATCATAGCAAAATGGTCCCTGCAGCTCCAGGTATCACGTCCATGTTCAAAGCAGAAGGAAGGGGAAAAGGAGGCAGTGCCAGCTTTCCCAGAAGCCCCCTCCAGCCAATTTCTCCCTGTGCCTCAGCCATCAATGGGTTACATGACCACCCCTAATCCAAAGGATGCTAGGAAGTTAAAAATCTATCAGAGGAAATAGGATTGTCTTGACATACTAATCGTGATTCTCCTTCTGGGCCTGAATAGATAGATAGATAGATAGATAGATAGATAGATAGATATAGATATTGCTGATCAAAATAAAATCAAATTCTGTTATCAAGAAAGAAAATGGATAACAGTTGTTGGGTAGAAAATAGTGTCTCCTGTAACTTTCCTGCCTCAATTATAAATAAATGTCACAGCAACAAAAGAAATGGCATCCTTTGCTTTCATTTAATCCCATAGTTGTTGAAGAACTACGATGGGCCAAGCATTATGCTAGTCGCATCAAGGGCTACAGTCAGATCAGACAGTGGCTCTGCCCAGCTGGAACCTACTGTCAAGCCAAGCAGATAAGACTGGATCACAGACAAGGAGAATAGAGACGTATCAGGATATAGGAGTATATACTATTGAAAAGGTAGCAAAAATGTGCCATAGTGAAATAGCATCTATATAAAGCTCACTAATCTGTAAGAATTTAATATGGATATTAAAATTAAAGTATGTTCAAATTTGAGATATATTATAAATAGAATATAGGCATTAGAGAATATCTGCTCAACTCTAAAAATGCTATGAGCTGCAATTGTTTATAATTACTGTGAAAGTGTTTACCCATTTTTTTATTATTATTATAAAGCCCCATATACACACATAAAACCTCTGTTACAAAATTCAGCAGTTTGGCCTCTGTCTAATTCTGCATAATCCTTAAGGATTCTCATCACACTGTGGGTGTTCTTGGTTTCTCTTTAACCTGGCACAATGCAAAGTGATTTTTAAAATCTTCTAAAATGAACATGCCAATAAAATGGGCAGTGGACCATACCAAAGATTACCTCCCTGCCGTTCCTCCCTTGTTTATTTGACTATTCAGATTCTCTGCCATTTGTGTCTGTGAAACCTGGGATTAGGTCAGGCAGGTGCTGGGTAATATTCTTTCACCATGACAACACCGTCGCCTTTGCTAATGTGCCCAAGCCCTTGGACTGCCTTCGAAAATGATGAGATTTTATAACCTCTCTAGCTGAGCTCTTCTCACCACCTGAACACAGGCAAGGGTAATCAAATTCCATTCAAAGAAGAATATCATTGCCCTCCTGTCACCTCTTTCTTTTCCAAGAGTGTCCTTGCAAGAAGCACATGACCCAGCCATCAATGCTAAAGAGACATGATTGGATAAGGGGCCAGAGCCAGTCCCACATTACTGCCTCTAACTCTCATTTTCAACAGGGCTCCCTGCCTGTGACTAGAATAATTTTCTGTGTAGGGAAAACTGGAATTAACAGATGAATATCTTATTACACAATGGTGGAGAGACACAATTCTCATAGATGATTCCTGTTTTCATCTTCCATTCTATTTCTCCCCCTAATCACTCCATTCCCTTTAAGTAAGACTTTTCCAATATTGTATTTACATATCCAAATCCCAACCCATCATTTTCAGAATAAATATTTATGGAGCACCAATGTGGGCAAAGGACTACGCTCAGCACTGAGCATACAATAGTATCCAAAAGAATCCACAGACCCTGGCCTCATGAAGCTCAAAATCTAGACTTCCCATGGCTATTTCAAAAGCCACCTCCTCCGTGAGGCCTTCCAGGATTCCTTTCCTTAGTCTACATGCTGACAGTACTTTATTCACAGTGTATTTTTAATGTGTATCATTTTCTACTTTATGGCAATCATATATATACCTAATTTATCCTCTCCATCCACAAAAACCATAAGCCCTTATTTTGAACCCCAATAGCACCTCACCCAATACCTTGCTTACAGGTGGTATCCCCCAAAAAATGATCAACTGAATACAACACACAAGGAAGCAGGATATCAAACTTTAAAATCAACACTAATTATATTTCCAGAATATAAAGAGAAATTACAGATAGAAAGAGAAATTTATGAAAATTATGGGGCAAAGCCTTCAGAGTATTAGGAGACAAAGTATAAAAAATTGTAATGCATACATTATAGAATTCTTCTCCTAAGGATGAACAAAGAATAGCTCACTTTCCAGTCTGACCACATTATAAGCAAATGGGAAAAAGTAAAAAATAAGCCAGTTAAGCAATAGCTGTTAGGTGGAAAGAACTGTTCACAGGGGAAATTGATTACATGGGAGGAGGGAAATATACCAAGGAGTTCAGGCAACACAGGAGAAACTGTGCCAGTCAGCCAGACCTTGAGGTGAGAGCTTCACAGAGAGCAAAATACAGAGAAAAAACAGGCCTCGCTGTGGAATGATCTTCAGTCTTTTAACCACAAGATTCAGTAGCACAAAAGGAACTTGACCAAGCAGTGCCCACGATCTCCAGAATTAGAACAATAATACTCAGTTTCTCTGCCAGTTCATAACAGTAGCATGAGAATGAGAAAAGCCACCTGCAAATGAGATGAAACTACCCCACCTGCAATGGCAGGTGAGGTCCACACGTGGTCTTGTTAGTGCCACTTCAGGGCTTGTGCCGCAAAAAGAACAATGTCCTAGGAAGGAGACCAGACGTTAGGTCAATCATGTGTTCTCAAGGGAGTTGGCCTGTTGCTTCTCTAGCTGACTTCTGCTGGAGTCAGCAGAGTTAATAAATCATGTCACTGTCTGGTCCTATTATCTCACCCTGTCTATGCTTTGATTCCACTGCTTGGAAGGAAATCCAAGAAATCAGGAAACCCAGGCTGAAAACCTGTAGATGTCATTCTCTGGGTAAAGTTCAGAGTGTTTAAGAAACCTGCAAAATCTGTCCTGCCTTGACCTAGGAAGGCTAGGCCTACCTAGATGGGGTCCAAGAACAGTAAGTTAACAGCAATTAGTAATAGCTATATAAATCCAACTTCTCAAAGGTTGCTAAGTTTTGGTGGTTAAATCTACAGCTGACTCTGAAAGGGAGTCTAAAATAGGGGTGAAATTTTAACAATGAAAAACCATCTCAGTTAATAATTCCTTTTTCCATGCTCAACCAGTGACAGCCAATAAAATAAATGACCATGTTGAACTTGGGGATGGAATAATGTGTTCTTACAATGGAAAAAAATCCTTTTCTCAAAATCTCTCTCAACAGGATAAAATGCCCTAATTAGAAACTATTTGTTAATTAGCTTTTCCATCAGCTTTTCCATCAAGTATATTTTACCGTACACAAAGACCTATCACTCAGCTTCTTGGAAATCCTCCCACTGAGTTTCAGGGGAAAAAATTACAACCAACTCAACACTGGGTTTCTAATAACGTTCTTATTTCTACACCAAAAATAGAATTTCACGACTATCTCCTGATGGCTTTCTTTTCAAACTAAACTAACGCTAGGTCATTCTGCCCTGCCCCTCAAGTGATTGAGTGATAAGAATGTTATAAGCAGCATTAACAGTAAAAAGCAACAAAGGACAGCAAACAGGAGTGACTGGCTACCTGGTGCCTTGGGTTTGGAAGGATTCTAAAGCCAAAACTAGGTTTAGCGGGAAAGTCTCACGAATGACTAGTGACGTCTGCCACTGGAACCAAAATGGAGAGTGGCAGTACGATATTTGTCACTGGCACAAAATATAAATACGCTAGTTGGATGTAAGAGGAAAAAATGGACACATATTTTTTAGCAAGAAGATTCTTAAGTTGTTTTGGTTTTTAAGAATCAGCTAGTTCACCTGCAACATAACCAAGAGCTCAATGACGGGGCCTGATGGAAAGGCTGGATTCTCAGGTCACAGGGTGTTATCCATGCTTTGGCCTGGGAAATCCAGGATTAACAGGAAGCACTACACATAAGGACCCCTCCCAGGTTGGAGGAGACCACTCACTTACGGTTGGACTCTGACTCTGACAGTCTAATAGAGCTGAGGGCAGTGTGCTGTGGGGAAAATGCACTAGACTCTCAGCACTTACTTCAGTTTCCAAATGTGACTCACGCTCCATCAGACTGACCCCTGAGCTTTAGTTTCGTCATCAGATAAATGGGAACAATGGCTCCTGCACTCACCTCGAAGGATGTTCTGGGGATTATAATGAGAGCCTAAGGGAAGCATTCAGACCACAGCATATCTTAAACAACTTTAATCTCACACAGGGGAGATGTTCCAAAACTAAATACTGAATTAGGTGTCCCATATGAACATTGCAAACTATTCTGAATTGAAAGGTCATCCCTAAGGAGCAGGAGGCTGAGTTTCCTGCTGTGCCCTGGATTGAGGCCACAGTGTCACTCCATCTAAGGGGCCTGGTCACAGCTTTCAGCATGCACCATAGACTACACCCCTGCACCCTCATCAGGGAGGGGACAAGAACAAAATAATGTCAGTAATTAACCTCTATCTAGAATTTTATAGTTCATCGACCATCTGCCATGAGAAGACCCTCACACCAACTATGAAGTGTTACCACCATTCCCATTTTAAGAATAAGGAGAGTGAGAAAGAGAGTGGTTAAGGAAACAAGAAGTGCAGGGCAGGGAGAAGGCTGCAGCCTTGATTCTAAATACAATGTCATCCTACTGTTAAAGGTGAGTATTATCAACTCAAGTAAGTACGTTAGCTGTGACAACTGAATGACGACCCTGGCTTCTCCGTCATGACTTAGGAAGGCATCAGAGAAAATGAGTTTTCATTATAGAAGTAGAAATTAAGGTTTCATATAAAGGAGACTGTACCGATAAGGCAACCATGCACAGGAATGGGTTACTCATGAGATTGTGGAGAATATCTCTCCACGGGGGAGAAAAATGTGCCTGTAATCAGATAATTTTTTTATTTGCCAAATTAATTAAAATCTACCTATGGGCTTTAGGAAAAATATAAAAAATAACTTTCTTCGTCCCCTGGGCATCATAATATCCCAGATCATATCTGATGGGGGATTAATTTTTACATTCCATGGATGCTATTCAATTTTAAGTCAAATCAAATCCTTACCCTGTGCCCACTGTGTACAAAGCACAGTACAGCAGATGACACTCCGTGCAATGTATCCAAGTAAACATATTAGAATCCTGTGGTGTAAATAATAGCAAACACCCATCTTCTGCTGGAAGGTGAAGAGGCACCTCAAAGAGCAAGCTGTTCTAAAGAAATGATTTTAAAGAAATGTTGCAAATATCAAAATTATTGAGATGCAAGTGGATTCATCCAGGGAAACATGTGTCTGTGTTTATACATGAATGCCCATGTAACATTTAATGCCACCACAATAGTTTTATATCCTTTATAATGTTTTCTGGCCATTAGCTATGAAAATATCTCCCTTATATCTTTGGTTCTCCATCCTGAACCAAGACAACTTCAAGGAATGTTTATTTAGTTATGGTATTTGCTACCAACAAAAGCATCCTCTATCTATCTTGTTGGGGCTTTTTATAAGACAATTTAAAAAGGAAGTGGTAGGCATGTGCACAGTGATTCAAATATCCCTGCTTCTGTAAAGAGATAAAAAAGATTCACATTGACTCCCATACTGAGATGGTACTCATTAGCTTCTATCTACTCCAATCTTTGACCACTGCTCGAGAATTCATCATAGCATAAGCTTCTCTTTCAGGGCAAACTCTCAGAATGGGGAAGAGTTAACTAGTTTTACATAAAGTAAAAAAAAATAAAATAAAAAACAAAAAGTCCTTGAATATTTAAAGTGTCACTTGGAGACATGACTTTTATACAAAGTTCAGCAGAAAATGGCTCCCAGTAAAGATGATGGAGGTTGTGATAAAAGGAGCTCAGTGAACAAGGACCTCGTAATTCTAACCCTCCATTCTCCTCACTGGCCACTCAAAAGCTACGGCAGCACATAAAGCCCACACATGGTACCACAGGCCAGGAAGTCCCACACGATATGGCCACCACCAACCTCCATAATCTCACCTGAAACCACTTCCCTCTGGCTCTTTCTTGTCCATGATTCCCTTCTGGTGCCTCCCACTTGTCACTTCCTCTGTCTTCACACCTGCTATTGCCTTAGTCTAGAATGTTCTGTACTCCCACCCTCCCTACCTCGCTGGCTCCAGTCATCTTTTATATCACAACTAAAATGTCACTCCCCCAGGGAAGCCTTCCCTGTGTCCTACACAGTTACATGCTCTGACAGATTCCCAAAGATCTCCTTCCATACACTGTAATTCATTGTTTGTGTAACTCTCTATTGAGTAACTATGGTGATAGACAAGTAGCTCTTGAAACCAAAGATTAAATCTGTCATTTTCACCCCTATATCCCTAATAACTGAGATTGTTTCTAGCCCATAGTGAGAGCGTAACAGACTTATGGAATGAATGGACTGAATTGAATCACTAGAAAATTCTCTAATCAAGAAACTTTCTCCACTAATTCTTTTTTCCAAATCAAACATGGGCCAATTGACTGAAAGCCAAGATCAGCAAACCATCAGTCTCAGGGAAGACCAAAAAAGCATCACAGCACAAGGCTTAGCATCACTCAACTCCCAGATCACCTGGACACCAACTTCTGTGTCTCCTTCAAGGCCTGGGTGAGTTACAGGAAAAAAAAAAAAAAAAAGGAATTGTAATTGTCTTTTGTTCTCCTGCAATTTCACTCTATCCACTGACCTCTGACCTGGTTTCCAGCTCAGTGCCTTTGATAAGTAGAGAATTTTCTCTACCAGCTAAAAGGTCTAAGTGAGGAATTCTCATGGGATGCATTTGCTTGCCCAAGGTCAGTCAACATGCCCACAGCAAGATTTCTTATTTACCAAAACAGAAGTGAAAACTATTGTTGGGAAAGAACCTGCCTGTAGGCAAAATAAGCATATTTAACCAACTCTAAACTATCCAGAATAAAACTTCAACAAGGATCTTAAACTACAGAAATGAAATTAATTTCCTTGTTGAAAATTCAACAGAAACTCCAAACATAATTAATATTTCACATAAAACTTTTGGTTAAACTGTTTTCTAGGTAACTCCAAAAACATAAAAACTACTTTCCAACTACAGTACAGTGAAATTATTGAACAATAGACTCTTAGCTAATTCTGACCTGACTTTTTAACTACCTCCAACCTATGAAAACCAATACAATCTAGAATATGTAAAGAAGTCTTACAACTGAATAATTAAAAGATAAATAACTCAATTAAAAATGGGCAAAGGATCTGCATAGATATTTCTCCAAGGAAGACATACAAAGGGTTGATAACCATGTGAAAAGTTGTTCAACATCATCAGCTATCAGGGAAATACAAATCAAAACCACAATGAGATACCACTTAATACCCACTAGTATGAATACAACAAAAAAGTTAGATAATAACAGATATTGGCAAGGATGTAGAAAATTAGAAATCTTATACACTGCTGGTAGGAATGTAAAATAGTGCAAGAAGCCCCTTTGGAAAACAGTGTGACAGTCTTCAAAAGGTTACACATAGTACACTAATATTCATAGCAGCATTAACTCATAATAGCGAAGAAATGGAAACAACGTGAATGTCCATCAACTGATGAATGGATAAACAAAATGTGGTATATCCCTACAATGGAATATTATCTGGCAATACAAGGAATAAAGAACAGATACATGCCATACCATAAATAAATCTTGAAAACATCATGTTAAGTGAAAGAAACTCATGGCAAAAAGATACATATTGTATGCTTCCATTTACATGCAATGCCCACAATAGGTAAATCTATACAGACAGTAAGTAGTGGTTGCTGAGGACAGGGGGATTTGGGAAAAATACAGAGCAACCTCTAATGGGTATGAGTTTCTCTTTCAGGTGATGAAATGTTTTAAAATTGACCACAGTGATAGTTGATCATCTCTTTGAATATACTAAAAAATCATTGGATTGTACACTGTAAATAACTGAATTGTTCTGTATATGAATTATATCTCATGAAGCTGTTATTTCAAAAATTTCAGACTCTAAGCTATAAAAAACAAAGTGTCAGGATCCTTAAGTACTTTATTTCAAATCTTAAGTTCTGTAACATCGTCTTTGGATTCGGTCTTCAATTGTTAAAAGGGAAACTGGGGTTTCTTGTGGCTCAAGAAATTATCTAGTTGGAGATTGCTGAACCTTGAACTAGATGCTCAGGAAATACTTTCATCAGTGGTTTAGGATCTCTCCTTTCACACAGACAGTTCACCAACGAGGAACTCCAAATGGATACTAAACTAAGAAGCTTTGCTTACAAAGAATTCAAGAAATGCAAAATAAAATAAGATTTTTTTTTGGCTTATAATACTGATAAAAAGCCCAGGATTGGAAAACATGTGGTTAATGAGGAATTCACACTCACTGCTAGTTTAAGTAGAAATCATACAACAATTTGGAGCGTAGTTTGGCACTAGCTATTGACATTTTACATGTTCATATCCTTTCACCTAGAAATTCTTTCCTAGGAGGTTATTCTTCAGAAATTTTTGCTCAACTGAGTACTTATTTGTAATATTGAAAAACTGGAAACAAACCAGATGTCCATGATAAGGGTTTGGTTAAATAACATACAGTCTGTCCACCCAATAGAATATTTGACAGTTATTAAAGAGAATGAGGTGGTTTGACATGTGTTCACCTAGAAAGGTGTCCAAGATGTATTGCTAAATAAAAAAGTAGGATATAGCAGTATGTGTTGATAACATTAATATATTAATAGGAAAAATATGAAGGAATATATTCCAAGTTCAATAGTAGTTATCTTAGAGAGATGGCATTTCCTATTTCCTCTTACATATTTCTTTCAAGTTTGAATTTTTTACAAATAGTATACATTAGTTTTGCAAGCATAAAAAGGAAAGATTTTTTAAAAAGAAAAAATTGTCCCTTCCCTTTGCTTGGCTCACTGGAGAATGGCGGTGAGGGGGGGGAGTGGACACAGAAGGAGGTAGGAATTGCAACTGTTTCCAATAACTGGGAACAGTGGCTACTTCCCACCTTCCACTTTAAAAAGTCACTTCCTCGCCCCTTTTCTCATCTCCAACAGCCCTTCCTTTCACTCCCTCTCAAACTTCACCGCTTCCTACCTCAAACTACTAAATGGTGATCAATTCTCCTGTCCTTCTCCTCTGTTGGGGCACAAGCTCCTAGAAGACAAGGACTCAGTCTATCTTATTTCCACAGCGCAAAGAACAATGTTCTAGAGAGCTTCAGCAGCATGTCAGGGCTTTTTAAAAAAGTTTTTATTTTAAAAGCTTTAAAACTTATTGTGGGTCAGGTGCAATGGCTCACACCTGTGATCCTAGCACCAGGCAGGAGGACTGCTTGACAACATTCTAACTCTCAGGAATTCGAGACCAGCTTGACCAAGAGTGAGATCCCATCTCCATTATAAATAGAAAAATCAGCCAGGCATCGTGGTGTGCACCTGCAGTCCCAGCTACATGGGAGGCTGAGGCAGGAGGATCACTTGAGCCCAGGAGTTTGAGGTTGCAGTGAGCTATGATGATACCACTGCATTCTACCTAGGGTAACAGAGCAAAACTCTGTCTCCAAAAAAAATTGCTTTTAAAATTCAAATAGTAGAAAAACATTCCATTTTAAAGTAAGATTCTTATTTCCCCAGTGCCTGGCTATGACTGTTACCAGTGTCTTGGCTATTCTTTCTGAGACAAGTCTACACAGACACAGGCATTCCTATAGCCCCTTTTCCTTACACATATGGTAGCATACACTTTGTTCTGTAGCTTGCTTTTTTCGCTTTCGTAATGATGCAGTTGTTTCATATTGATGCATACAGATGTAATCACTAATACCTTATTAATCTTGTTAAAGGCTTCCCAATGTTGTATTTTATGGGTATACCATAACAGATATCAAGTTTATATACTATTCAGGATAAGGTCCAGCTATACTCAAAATAACAGTGTCTGTAACAAGATAAAATTATCTTTCTCTATCACAAAAATCTGTGGAAGTAGACAGTACAGGACCGCTCTGGTACTTTATAATGTCAGACACTCATGTCCCTGCCCCCTTGTTACTCCACCATGTATGGCCTCATTCCCAAGTTCACCTTATGGTCCAAGATGGCTGCTCCAACTCCTGCCACAACGTCCACATTCCAGGCAGCAGAAGGGGGTCGCAGGAGGAGAAAAAGACATCCCCTTCCCTTTAAGTGTGCTTCCCAGAAATTGCACATACTGCTCATACTCACATACCCTTGGCCATATTTTAATTACATGGCCATACTTTGTCACAAAGAAGGCTAGGAAATGCAGTCTTTACTTTAGGCATCTATGTGCCCACCATAAATTTAGAGTATATATGTGTTACTATAGTATTTGGAGGAAAATAGGGAGTTAGAAATAATAGTCTCTAACTCGGGTTTTGTCCAATCTTTTGCAAGTCAATCAAAGCAACAAAAAACATCCTTATATCTGTCTTTGTATACTTCTGGGAAAAAATTGTTGGACAAATTACTACAAAGAGGAATATGAGAAACTTTAGAAATTCTATCCCAATTCCCTCATTTTGTAGATGAGGTTTGAGACTCAAAGAGGTAAAGTAACATGCCAAAAGTTACATAACAGCTCCCAGTAGAGTAGGACTGCCAGATAAAATACAGAACAGCCTGTAACATTTGTATTTCTGTTAAACAACAAATAATTTTAATATAAATATGTCACATGTAACATTTGACATACTTAAGTTAAAAAAAATTATCCCCTATCCATTTGAAATTCAAATTTAACTGAGCATTCTGTATTTTTATTTGCTAAACCTGGCAACTCTCCAACAGAGCCAGGTTTAGAACTTAAATCTCTTGACTTTCGATCCCAGTTTTCCCTCTGTACAAGACAGCCATGTCAAGTGGACACAGTTAATAAATGAGGTAGAGCCAACAAGGCATACCAATAATCCACAGGCAAACAAAATATCCTCTCATCACAGATTAATTTTTACAAGGGTTCGAACACCATGTTATTCATGCCATATGCTTAAATTAATTGCATTTTTCTATGTCATAGATACATGGGTGACAGACCAACCACTCCACAGAGGTTACAGTAAATGCTTCAATCCAAAAACCATTACAGCCTGTGTACTTTGGTTCAAAATAACATTAGTCTTACATCAATGCAGACTCACAGAGGCTGAAGGTAGGCAAATCAATCCTGCCAGAGTTCTGGTTTATTACACATGCAGAGAACACAAGGATGGAATAAAGATATGTTAAAGCCTTCAGAACACCTTTGAAATTCAGTCACTTCACAGTAGTGATAGTGTCTGGGGATGGGAAACCAAGCTGAAAATCTCAATTACACTAGTAAATGATTTCATTACATTCCCTACATATGGCTTAAAAAATTAAAACCTCACTAACAAATCAGAACCTTCTCATTCCCCTCTTCCTGATTATAAATATACCCATGGCTAAATAAAGAGCACCGCAGAATTTTTCATACAGAACCACAAGTCTGCTATTTATGATTTGTAATAGATTGGTATATGTTCAGTTCACTGTTTGGTTAACTGTAGGTAAATTTCACCTCATAATGTGGCTAAATCACTTAGAATTAAATTTTATGTTGTCTTCATAATGTCCTAGGGAAAAAAAAGATTTTATAGTTACACATAACATGTATATTTTATAACAAAGAAATCAAGAACCTTACTTCTAAGCATATTTTTCACTCTAATATACATTATTTCCCTAAAAGAGAATTACATGAAGAATTAACTTCCCAAAATTTAATAAAAAGTTCCCTCATACTCCCCTCCAAAAAGAATCTGATTTTTATCCAGCCTCTAAATCCAGCTCCCAATTTCCAGGAAACATAAAGAACAGAGCAACATTTTAAATTCTCTGCAGGGATGCAATCAACAAAAATCCAGGCTGCAGGGAAAACTACAGGACAAACAACCTGGTCTCCTCAATAGCTAAATAACAAATGGAAAAAAGTAAATGAGACTTTAAAAATATTAATCACAATATGTAGTCCTTATTTAAATCCTGATTCAAAAAAACAGTTAAAAAAAAAAACCACAACAGCACTTATGAAATGATTGGAAATTTGAACACTGCCTGAATATTTAGTGGTATTAAAGAAGTATTGCTAATTTTTCAGTGCATGTGACAATAGTATTATATTTAGAACTTTTTTAAGGTCCTTATCTTTTAGAGATAGAAATTAAAACATATATGGATGAAATGATAGAATATCTGGAAGCTGCTCCAAAATAATAGAGGAAGAAGCAGGGTGTGGATGGGGTAGGAGTTGCCACAGGTTGATAGGTTAGGGAAATGTGAGGGGTACTGAGGGGTGGGGGGGGGGGGCCGGGTGAGGGGTTATTACACTATTCTGTTAATATTTCTACATGTTGAAACTTCTCCATAAATGTTTTTCTAGCACATGCCAAAAAAAATAAAATATTAGTATAGTTATAAATATCTGAAATACGGCAATATTCCATCAGAAAATAATAATTTAAGCAATTTTGCTATTTCAGATCCTATTTAGATCCTATTGTAACACTGCATTAATTCAAAACCCTTTGTCTTGAATATTTTTCAGAAGGAAGGTTCTGACTTGACTGTAATAAATTAAAATGAGGAAAAATACTACATGCTAAGGTTATTTCAAGCACATTTAATTTTTCTCCAAACCACAAATATCAAGACCTCTCTTCTAAAAACCAATTACTATTCTCCACCAGTAAACTGTAAACAAAATCCTAATGAATGACTTTGCTAATGCCTGTTTTTACATATTCATTACTCTATGGCCCAGCTCTTAGTATGATATATAAGTGGGACATCAATCAAATATCAAAAAAGAATTTAGTCTGATTTTAACAGAAGCTAAGAAATCTATGCTCCCAACTTTATTTTTGAGAAAAGGTTGCTGACGGAGAAACCTCAAGAGCCATACTGTGAAATAATTTTTATCAGCTTTATTAGCCACAATCTTGCCAAAAAGCTGCTCCATGCTTTCATGCTCTTTTGGTTTGTTTTCTCCCTCTAGCAACCACACGAAAAGGGTGAAATGGGCAAGTCCCAAGGTTGTACAATCTAACCAATGCCTGGGGAAACAGCCTGTGAACTTTTCTACCTCCACTTGAACCTGTACATCACAAAAGCACAAATAATTTTAAAGTAGGCCAGTGCCAACCTGGAGACATAAAATGCATAGTGCCTTTTTGCCAACAAAGCATCATTTGGTCTAGGCATCCTGTGAAGTAAGTAGTTGTGTAGGAGTTTCTCTCACTTTACAAATTAAAAAACTGAGACTCTGAATTAACATATTTGCCAAAAGAGATAAGGAATGGCTGACTTGAACCTAAATTCCCTAAAAACTAGTCCCAATATTTGCCCATCTGCCTAGATGTAAACACATGGTCAGTACAAATCTTTTTCAATGTAAGTTACTGTTCTATACCTGACCAACATTAATTTCTATCATCAACACCCTTCCACACATCAAGGCCAACCTTATCTCGCAAATGATGCAGAATATTCTATGGCGGAAATGTGCCAATCCTGTAAGTTGAATATTTAGGCTCTTTCCAAATTTAAACAATGTTATAATGAAAATCTAGGTATACACATCTATGTGAATATGTCCCATCATTTCTCCAGGATAAATTCTTAGAAGTAGAATAGCTGGTGGGCAAAGGGCATGCACTTTTAAATACTGATTATAACAACAAACTGCTCCCCAGGAGGGCTGGGGCAACTTATACACAAACAGTGATTAAGGTCCATTTTACCCCTGTGGCCACCACTGCACCACTGTGCATTAAACTTTACACAAAAGGGAAGGAGGGGAGCTGAGAAAAAAAAAAAAATATATATATATATATATGTATACAAACACACACACACACACACACACACACACACACTTAGAAAGAAAAAATCTTGCCCAATATGACAGCTGACACTTTGGCAATATAATAGCTGAATATAATCTCATTATTTTAACCTACACATATTTTATTAGTAGTAAGGTAGAGTATCATTTCCTAAATTCTATTTGGTTGGTTGTTTTTTGTGTTTTTCTTCCTGAGAATTGTCTATCCTTGTTTTCCACTAATTTTTCTACTCCATTGTTAACCTTTTTATTATTGATTAATAAAAGCTCTGTATATGTTAAAACAAGGGTTTCTCCACCTTGGTACTTTTGACATTTTGGGCTGGATAATTCTTTGTTGTGGGGGACTGTCCTTAGTACTATAGGATGTTTAGCAGCATCCCTGCCTCTACCCATTAAATGCCAGTAGCACTTCTTCCAGTTGTGACCACCAAAAATGTCTCCACACACTGTCACATGTCCTCTGGGATCCAAACTGTCCCTAGCTAAGAACAACTGTGTTAAGCAGATTAACTCTCTGTTTCCAATTGCATGCTACCACCTCTTCCATCGACCTCCCCATTCAGTAGAAGTGTCCTTTCTTCTATATTCCTTACAGATGATCATAGACTTGAATACTATACTTTCTGGGCAGCCTTCTCAATGGCAAACACCTATAATGGTTCCAAAACTCATATAATGAAATTGAAGTCTAAATCCCTTTAAGTTCCAATCATTAGTTTTGGTTACATCCTCTAGGACTGCATTGCCCAGTACACTAGCCACGAGCCACATGTAACTATTTCAATTTAAGTGAAACTAAATAAAATAAAAAACTCAGTTTCTCAGTCACACTAGCCACACTTCAAGTGCTCACGAGCCACACGCAGCAGATGGCTACCACATTGGACAATGCAGATATAGAATATTCCCATCACCGCAGTGGTCCACTGGACAGAGCTGCTCTGAACCTTGCCACTCACTGTGGTGCCCGGACCAGCAGTATTGGCATCACCTAAAAAGTTGTTTGAAATACAAAATCCCAGGCCCCAACCCAGACCTACTAAATCAGGACGATCTTCATTTTAACGAGATCCCCAGGTAATTTGTGTACGCTCTGAAGTTGAAGAAGCACTGCCCTGGAAGACTCAAACATCTGAGGTCACTTAGCTCTACAAGTTCACTGCTCTACAAGTCTGTATTTCTCCAGACTAAACATACTCAGCCTTTATCATATGATCTAGTTTCCAAATCTCCACAGACCCAATTCCTCACTGCCCTCTATCATCTTACAGTTCATAAAGGACAGGAAGGGAGGCTGTGCTACAGGAAAGGTCTAAAAGTGAGACCATCACCTTCGTTAAGCTGGATACCAGGCTCCTTTCAATGGAGCCTCAGCGTGCACTAGCCTTGTCCTTATTTGGTAATTTCCCATCAGCTACATCACACTAGAGGTACACACTAAACTTGCAATCCGCAGGTTTCTTGGGCCTTCGTCATGCCCTGCAGTTATGTCACATGCACCACATGCTTTTGCA
Organism: Varecia variegata; assembly: GCA_028533085.1. Lineage (NCBI taxonomy): Eukaryota > Metazoa > Chordata > Mammalia > Primates > Lemuridae > Varecia > Varecia variegata. The sequence continues at coordinate 159,545,668 of CM052436.1, read as the reverse complement.
CCCAATGACTAGGTGTCTTTAAATCTTACAATATTCTCAAATATATTCCACATAAATGAATGAATGATGTACCCAGTTAAAAAAAGTATTAGACATATGAAAACACTTGTGAGATGGTCTCTTATTCTGTAAATCATTTAAAATTATTTTTATTCTTCCACTAAACTAATTCTAGAGATTTTAAAATTTTACAGTTGCTCTTATCCCTTTCTCATTTTGCTTTATCTTTTCTGTCTTGTCCCTAGAAATTCCCTATTCACATTTCCCTCATCATGCATATTAGTGTGTTTACATGGACATATGCATTAGGAAAATATATATTGAATGACTTTTTATAAGGGAGGCAACTTGGGTGATTCAAAGATATGCAAGATAAGATCTCCTCCTTGAGGGGCTAATAATCCAGTGGAAAAAAGAAGACATGCACACAAGTAATTACAATAGAAAGCAATACACAGAGCATGCTATGTAAGTAATACAATCAATATGCTATAAAAAATTCAGAGGAGGAAGCACTCAATTTCCAGGTGGGATCCTTAGAAGGGGAAAAAAATTTCTCAGAGGAAGTAGCATTTTCACTCGTTCGATGGAAGGATAGGATTAAAACACATGGGTGGGAAAAAGATTTGGGAAACTAGTCCTAGCAGAAGCAAAGGTACAGAGCATGGGAGGTGCAAATACAGACAGGTTGACATTGGCCAAAGTAAAGGATGCATGGGGGGAAACTAGGCAGAAGGGGCCAGAGCATGAGGTGTGGACGCATCTGATGATGATGAGACAAGAATGGATGGACCCAGGCTGGGCAGTGGCCCTGAGCAAAGTCAACGTCCACACAATACCTAAGCCTGTCTATTATCAGGATTGCCTGAAGGGAATCAATGATTGCCCATTTATATAATATATAATATAAGATAGATCAATCTCATAAGCAATTCCCATGTCATTAAACATGCCTCAAATTTAAATGTCTGGTTTTTCATAATATGATAATATGGATATTCTCCACTATTGGATATAAATATTGGTTAGTTACCACATTTTGTCAATATTTAATATGGAACAATCATGATGAAAATCTTTTTACTCTGTGAGCATATAATTCCTAGAGACAGACTTACTGGGTCAGAGAATATGAACATTTTTAAGACTCTTGATATATATACATTTGTCAATTTCATTCCAGGAAGCAGGTACCCAACTACACCTCCAACATGAGTATGTGAGTTTGTTCATCCTGTGTGGCTACGTCATCTCACCAAAAGAATATGGGCTTCTGGACACTCTACCTCCTGCCCCAGTGGTGTGAGGTGCCAGACCAGAAAGGAGAGGAGCTGATGCCCCAGGGACGTACAAAAAGGGGCCAAGGTAGTATAAATTTCACTCTCTGCTTTAAATGTGACTCCTTGCTGGGCACCCGAGGACCTCACACCCAGGCTGGCTTATCATGGGCATGACCTGTGGAACCACACAGGGCCCCAGACTTAGGAAGAGCTCTGTGCTCAATTTAATGCTCTGCTACCACCATCTTGAAATTCTTAATAATTTCTGAACAAAGGCCCTGCATTTTCATTTTACACTGAGCCCTGCAAATTATGTAGCCAGTCCTGCTCACACCCCATAGGGTCTAGGAGAGTATGGTGCACATAGCAGACATTGAAAACTTCCTCCGACTTGAACAGTATTATTGTGTTTATAGGAAAGTGGGAGGAAAAAAATCAGACTAATCCTCAATGAATGCAAAAAGGCATTATCAAATTACCTCTTAATTCCATTACATAGATCAAGGGGGCAATTAAATTAAATGGAAGGCACAGCGATGCAGAGAAGTCATGGAAAGAAAAAAGCAAACAAAGTTTTAAAAACCCAGAGAGACAATAATTCAAAAAAACACTAAGTTCAAAGTCAATGAGAATCTGGCTTTTCTATGACTATAACATCTTCCCAGTGGATTCTTGAACTGAATAAATGTGATTTCTGCTGGGAAATTTTCCTGGAGGCCATCTGGAAAATTAAGACAGACAGGATAAGTGTCTTTTTATTATTCCGAGCCACATAAAACAACTGGTCTCAGGAGCCGATAAAGACTATTCCAGAGGAACCCAAACCGCTAATCTTTCTACTCCCAACAACTTTCACCCACCCCAAGATGTAATAGACTATTAGTATTCCTAGTGTGAATGCTGTCCTTTTTCCAAGTTTCCTTTACAGCTTAGAAGATCAAAAAGTATTAGAATTCTGTGGATGGATTCACAGGAGAGAGGCCCCAGACTGCATCAGGCAGAAGCATTTCGAGGTTTAAGTCCAAGTCCACAACCTTCTCACGTCCTCTCTGGACACTCTAATTTCCATCCTGACATTCTCTAGAGCATGTTCTTAAGTCCAGTCTCAACCAATTGCTTCAGAACCACACGGGGTGTTTCTTAAGAATACTGATTTCTAGGCCCCACACTGGACCTTCTGCATCAGCATTTCTGGGACAAGACTCAGAAATCTATTCTTTTGACCAACTTTGGGTGAGGCTATGCACAAGCCAGAGCTTTTCACACTTACTGTACACACACATCACCTAGAGACTTGTTAAAATGCAGGTTCTGATTCACCAGGTCTGGGTGCGGGGGTGAGAGTCTGCATTTCTAACAAGCTAAGACCAGTGACTTCCACCCTGGCTGCACCTTAGAGTCATGTGGGGAGCTTCTAAAAATTCCGATGCCCAAACCATGTCCCAACAATTGAATCAGAATCCCTGGTGACAGGGGCCCAGACATCCCCTGGAATGTGACTCTGGGTAGATTCGCCCTGAGCCTGTCTCCCTGTACTCCCATCATGCTGCCCTCCACTTCAGATGCACACGCTATTCCTCTGTCACCAGCTACCCCCTTGGCCTCATTAAGTCCTCCTCTCTGGCTTCACACTGCAGCTCAAGTGTCACCTCTTCAGGGAAGACTTCTCGACCAGTGCCCCCTGTGCAAATCCAAGAGGACTCTGCCTTTATACAGCTCATAGCACCCTACATGCCCTTCGGAGCATCACATATTTCATACTGATGTATTTTTGTGTGAGTAAAAGAATAATGCCCACCTCACCCCACCAGCCTTTGTGAGACAGGGACCCCTTCAGTCAGAGGGCAGTCCTTGGCTCACCACTGTCACCCCAGCAGCTCCCCAGCACTTCATGATAATAACAACTAACGTGTTGAGCTGCCTTACTCTGTGCTGGGCTCTCCTCCCAGCACTTTACAAGGTTGGATTAATTTAATCCTCACCCAATTCTATGAGGTTGGCATGAGCATTATCCCTATTTTATAGATGAGAAACTGAAGTACAGAGAGTCTAAGTTGCTTCCCAACGATGTGAACCCAAGCAATCTGGGTTAAGAAAGGGAAACTGGCACAATGAGGGAGTACAGAGGTTCCTTGGGGAGTCACCCTCTCTCCAAAACACACACACACACACACACACACACACACACACGCACACACCACACCCCCTACCCCAACACACAAACATATATGCTCTGTAATGATCACAATGCCTAGAGAGCCACAGCTCATTCAGTCAAAATAAATGGATTAAACAGTCCGTGTTATGGTGGGGACACCCTAGAAATAGATAAGTAATAGGTATTTATTTATCTATTAGCCGACAGATAATAGAGGAATGAGCAAACAGGGGCATTTTAACAAGCGCACGAAGAACGAAACGGGGTGGTAAGGTAAGGGCTGGCAGGCTCCTGCAGACAGCGCCAGGAGAGCAGGCCTGAGTAGGGCATGTGGCTGAAACCCACTCTGCCAGAAGGAGCAGCACTGCAGGCAGAGGGTGCAGAGGCCCTAAAACGCGGCACGCATGCACAGGCCTCAGTCGGTGTGGCTGTCGCCCTGGAAGGGGTGGGGGTGGTGCCAGAGAGGCGCGCCGGGTAGGAATCAATCATGCCTTCATCTCCAGGAACTTTCCCATCCACGGCATCATCAAGCCAGTTACCAAGACACCTACCAGTGGGCTCACACACCCCTCGCCGTGCTCCTGGACTCGGCGTCTGCCTACAGTGGCTCTGGGCCACCGCCAATGCGAGGCCTCGCCCCTTCGCGCACCTCAGCGAGGGCAGCACGTGTCCCCGGTGTCCCATCCTCAGCCCACCCAACCTGTGGCTTCGCCTGCAAAATAGCTCTGCTCAGAGCGTGTACATTATACCCAAACTCACCGAATTTTATGCATTAATTATATCCAGGTCTTTTTTGGCATACCAATTATACTTCACAAAAGCTGGAGGGAAAAAAGGGTTAAAAAAAACTCTGCTCACAAAGGGCTGATATTTGCATGAACTGATTAGAGAATCTCAGTAGTTTAACTGGGAATATAAAAAGAATAAGCCAGTTGGAGAGAGGGAGCAAAGTGGACACGGAGAGAAATAATCATAGCTAAGATATGCTAATGACTGAACTCTAGAATAAAGATGTGAAACTCGAGGTCCAGCGGTCATGGCTCACGCCTGTAGTCCCAGCACTTTGAGAGGCCAAGGCAGGAGGATTGCTTGCGGCCAGGAGTGTGAGACCAACCTGGACAACACAGCAAGACCCAGGTCTCTAAGGGAAAAAAGAGAATTAGCTAGGCATGGTGGCACCAACCCATAGTCCCAGTTACTCCAGAGGCTGAGGCAGGAGGATTGCTGGAGCCCAGAAGTTGGAAGCCACAGTGAACTATGATGATGCCACTGCACCGTAGAGTGGGTAACAGAACAAGACCCTGTCTCAAAAAAAAAAAAGAAATGTAAAATTCTGACCACCTCAGCCCCATGTATCCTCTACTCCCTGATCACTGATTTTTACAGCGGAAGAAGCATCTCCAAGAAGTTAGTTTACCCAAAATCATAAAGCTGTAGTGGGCAGACCTAGGACCCCAAAGATCTGTACTGTTAACTATTATGATAAACTGCTTCTTATTTTCTTAAAACAAAGCCTCATTACTCCAGTGGGCCTGAGTGAGGCTTTGTTCCTTATAACCTGAAACATAACATCTTTTTCAAGTATTAGTATTAGTGCCTATAATTATAGAGCAATAGCTTTTTTAAAAATTATATGCAAAGCTATATCCAAAATGTCAAATTTTGAGATACATATATACAGCAAACTGATCTTAATTTATGTCCCTGTGATATAGAATATAAATTTAGTAAATGAACTTTGGTGAAAGATTTAAAGACAAGTAATAAAATATGTACTTATTAAATGTACCATGCAATGTGATACATAAATATCAAGCCATATGAATAAATTAACAAAAGTACGCTGTAGGGAGCTCTTCCCGTGGCATTTTATTCCTGTAATAATTATGACTAACATTTACTGAGCACTTACTATGTGCTAAACAATGTGCTAAGCACTCTGTGTATATTGAATCATTTAAACCTCACTGTGGGGGAAACAGTAAAATAACTCCAGTTTACAGATGTGACAACAGAAACTCAGCCCAAATACTATAGCTAGTTAGTGATGTAAAGACAATTTTGGTTTGTTTGGTTTTGTTTTTAGAGGCAAGTTTCAAGTGTGGGTATGTCTACCTCCGAGGCCTTGTTCTTTACTACTCCAAGCATCTTTATTAGAGCAGTTTTCATACTATGTTGTGATGGTTTATTTGAAGGTCTGTCTTCCCCTTTGTTCCCACCTTCAAAGAATTTGCATCCTCTCCTGTTCACCTCTGTCTCCTCCTTGCCCAGGATAGAGTAGGAATATAATAGTAATGCAAATCAGTTAACTGGTCTGTTATTTACACAAGACCTAGGCCAATAATCATTATTCTGCAGGGTAATGAATTATTTCAGAAAAAAAAAAAGAATCCAGAAAGCTAAACGTTGTTTTAGTTACAAAACTCAAACTGCAGTTAATTCCCAAACCGGGGACTGCTAAGTTTTTAGCTTCTTATTAACAGATTGATTTGTGACAATTCTGTGCCGCTCAGAGGAAAGAGAAAAAAACTGAGCATCTCCAAAAATCTCTCATAAAAATTATCTGTAAATAATGAGAAAGATGTCGAAATATTAACGCCTTCTCCATGAGCACATCAAAATGCTCCCTCTGCCACCTTCCATCTGCTTGCCCGCCTCTTCCAACGTGAGCACAGCCCCACTCTGCTTTCAGCTTATCTGGATGTCTAAAAAGATTGGGCCAAAAATTGCTTCAGCATGCCGGAAAGTATAATCCTCACATTTTCGACACATTTAGACACACTAATTTAAAATATGGTGGAAAAATAGCATTCTTGTGGGCTGTTCCTTGCCGTATTTTAAATGCATCCTTCACAAAATTCATTTCTCCATCAAAATCATAGGCATAAACTTTACTTCTAAATGGAAGTAACAACAACAATAATAGCAACTAACACTTACATAGCATTGTTCTAAACATTTTATATACAATGATTCACTTAATAACTGTGATATTGCTATTATTAGCCCCATTTACAGAGCAAAAAACTGAGGCCTAGAAAGTTCTGGTGACCTTTCCAAAGTCACAGGACTAGTGAGTAGCAGAGCCAGGGCTTAAAACCAGAGCTCTGAACTCCAGATTCTATGTTCTTAATTACTATGCCAAACTGCCCAGGAGGCTTCAGTTACTACCTAGCTTTAATCCTTTTCTTCTCCAAGATCCATGGTCATTGTCACATCACAGCAGAAAGAAAACAGAGGGTGTGAGCGGATGGTTGAATACTGGCCCCAAAAAAAGATGTATCTATCTCAGCCGGGCGCAGTGGCTCAGGCCTGTAATCCTAGCACTCTGGGAGGCCGAAGTGGGTGGATCATTTGAGTTCAGGGGTTTGAGACCAGCCTGAGCAAGAGCAAGACCCCGTCTCTACTAAAAATAGGAAGAAATTATATGGACAGCTAAAAATACATATAGAAAAAATTAGCCGGGCATGGTGGCGCATGCCTGTAGTCCCAGCTACCCGGGAGGCTGAGGCAGGAGGATTGCTTGAGCCCAGGAGTTTGAGGTTGCTGTGAGCTAGGCTGACGCCACGGCACTCTAGCCTGGGCAACAGAGTGAGACTCTGTCTCAAAAAAAAAAAAAAAAAAAAAAAAAGGATATGTCTATCTCAGGGAGTCCTAAGTCCCTGAAGCTTTGAATGTGACCTTATTTGAGAAAAAGAGTCTTTGCAGATGTAATTGAAGTCGAAGATCTCAAGAGGAGAGCGCCCTGGATTTAGGGCAAGCCCTAAATCTAATGGCCCTTATAAGAGAAAGGTCGGGGAGATCTGGCACAACAAGACACGCAGAGGAGGAGACATGGCGACAGAGGCAGAAATTGCAGTGATGTGTCTACAAGCCAAGGATTTCTGGCAGCCACCACAAGGAGAGAGGCATGGAATGTATTCTCCCACACAGCCTTCAGAAGGAATCAACCTTGCCAACACCTTGATTTCAGACTTCTGGCCTCCACAACTGTGAGAGAATAAATTTCTGTTGTTTTAAGCCACCAAGTTAGTGGTGGTTTATTATGGCAGCCCTAGGAAACTAACATACTGAGTCATGGACCCAAAAACCTTGGGCAGAAATCCACATTCTCACTTTACAGATCAGGAAACTGAGGCTCAGAGGACTTCATCAGCATGCCGTCAATCACATCATGCGTTTGTGGCAGAGCCAAGCCTGGCTCTAGCCTACATGCTGGGTCTCCCAATTCCTGGACTGGCCCCTTCTTCATTCAGTATCTCTTATCACCTCTTTGAAAGGCAGAATCGCGTAGTGGTCACGAACATGTACTTTAGAACCCGACCACCTGGGTTGGCATCCACAGTTGCCACCATTTGTTAGCCGTATGCCTCCGTTTCCTCATCTGTGAAATGGCAACAAAAATGACACCTGTGTCACATTATAAGGAGCAAATGAGTCAGTATATGTGCCTGGTATACAGTACTACCACTATTAGCTACTATTGTTAGGTCTGGGTGGTGGGCAAACAGGTGGCAAGGCAGGTAGAAGAAGTAGCTAAAGCTGCAGAGCAGGAACCAATCAGGATGCAGACAAGAAACCGCAATATCAGGTATTTGTGGCTAGAGACTTTTCTCTGGATGGAGCATGCACAGTGAGCAACTCCTAGTGACCTTAACTGACCTGGGGCACATTGCTCTCTAAATAGCATTATGGTTTTCACCCCCCTTCCTACCCCCCGCCCGTAGGTTTTTCACGAAGGACTCTGGGACGATGCATGCGTAGAAAGGAAACTGTTATATAACCCCAACCTGTCAATCACCCAAAGGCGGAAAACGGCAACCAATCCCACCCAGGAAAGAGGCGGGACAAACTAGTGAGCCTGTAAAAGACAGTGTGTGCTAAGACTTCAGGGTCTTCTCACTTGCAGAGAATGACCTGTCTCTCCCTCTGAGACGTAATTTCACTTTGTAATAAATGCTGCGTGTGTAGGATTGCTTTGTATTTGTGATCACTCTGTCTTCGGCTCAACTTGGTACCAGTACTCATTCCTGACACTGGGAACCAAGGACCAGGGAACATCAAGGCAGACCTAACATTATTATTATTTTATTCCAATGTCTATTTAACTATTGACATAAAATCAGGAATATGGCAGTACCTAGAAAAAAAAACTGATAGACATATTAACAGGGCTTATGTTCATGTGTGGAAATTTGTGACAAATATTATTTCCCAATTTTCTTATGACAGGGTTGGATATCCAGAGGTAATGTCCATCATCTTTAATTTACACCTCTTAGCCAGTCCTTACTGGCCCTGACGGGAAAAGGAGTGCTTAATATGATTGGCTAGTGACCAGGACATCAACTGGGACACATTGTGTTAGTGGACAAGGTCTCTGTCATGCAAAAGGCCCACAGCCATGGCCCACATCCTCCCTCCCAGTTGTGGAGCCCGAACATGGCAAGCCAGGCCCTGGCCCCTCACCTTCCTGCTCTCGCGTGGTGACCACTCGTGGAAACGCTGCTTCCTCAAGCAGCCCCACCACCTACCAGCTTTCCAGCCTTGCAGGACAGGCCCCTGCTAACCCTCTGTTACCCTTTCACATCTGGGCACCCATGTGGTGAGCACACCAGACCCTCCTCCTCTTGCTAACTCTGCCCCCAAGCATGGTGGCCACATGGGGTCTAAATGCAGCAGACCTGGCCACCTTGGGTCCTGGTCGGGAGGGAAGAGCAAGCTCTCTCACCTAATCCCAAAACATCCCTGCATGGAAGGACACTGAGCCCATCCTCAGGGATTAATAAACCCATGCTCTATCTCCCTTCTGACTGCTGGTCTTTACGTGCATAGCCCCCTCAGTCAGACCCTGGCTAGAGGAGGAAAGAGCAGTAGCATTCAGACACCAGACCCCACTCAAATGCCTAACAAATTCATAATTCTTTCTGATGGAAAATATCTACCACAAGCTATATTTTTTCAAAGAACTATGTCCTCTGATGTACTGAATTTCCTAATAGTCTTCTGAATGATGTTGATATTGCAGATTTGAAGAAAACCAAGAAGATGAAACACCTAGGGAAATTTCTTCCCTAAACCAAACAACCATCAGTCTGTTGTAGAAGGTATCCTGCTTTAATTACAACACTGTGTCTATACACACACATACATGTGCACACACAAACCAATGCCCTTGTCTCATCACATCTACCCCAATATAAAATCCAAGACAGCTGCTGGAATGAAGCTAAATACCATTGAAATGAACAGTGTCCTTAGGAAAGGCAGAGCTGGGATGCTGATTTCATCACAATTCTATCTGCCTGCACTTTTTCCAGGAAGTTCAAGAAGAACCAGGAGCAGCTGTAGAAATCCAAGTCATCAGAAAAGCAAACAAAGGCAACTCCTCTCCTGCAAAGCAAATTCCCTAGAAGAGCTTCTGCATCTGCCTTCTTAGCATAAAGGGGGTGGCACCTAAATCTACAGGGAACTTTTAATAGTTCTCCCTTCCCTTTTGTTCCATTCATTTGGGAAACATGATCCCTTTCACTCTAGACCAGGCACCAGACTGTCATCACCATCCATAATTGTGTCAATTGTCTTTGACTTCCGAGAATTAACCAATGCCTGATACACCTTCTTCATTTCTCCTTCCCCAAATATCCAAAAGGAGGTCCATTCCCATTTTCCAGTGCTGTGTGGGTAGCTCTTTAACTCCCTGAGGCCAAAAGAATTACTACATTAAGATGTCTCTCCCCTCTCTCCCCCAGGTAGAATCAGGGTTTTCACTCAGAACTCTGAGACCAAATGATGCTCATATTTTACTAACATCTTGAATTTGAAATGTTCTTCGTTATACCTTTAAACTGAGAATGTACATCTGTCAACCAAAGGGTAGGCTAGGCAGACCTGGAGAGACAACGTCCTACCTAGGCAAGCAGCAACTGCTGAGGTCCAGCTCACTGGGTTAAGGGCTACCAGATCTACCTGGTATTCAAGAAAATCCAGAAATGCAGGTTTTTACATAAAGTCTTCCAATTTTTCCATCTCAGCAACTAATTCCCAAAGTGACACAGCCAACTGTTAGCAGAGCCAGAATTGGATCCAGGCCTCCTGACCTCATGAAGCCCAAGAGGCCTTGGCTCTATATATATTTGTGCATTTCACTTGACAACTATCTAATAAACAACTGCTATATTCAGGAATGTTATTTTAATGAGTGAATGGATGGATGGATAGATGGACAGATGCACAGACAGCTGAATATTTATTAAGGAACTAAGAGAGAACACAAAGCATAATTCCCAAATTTACAAAATATTTTTTTAAAGTGAAATAAAACATTAAATTCATAACTATCATTTTTCTTCCTAAAATAATTTTATTTGTAATTGACACTGAATAGGGAATGGATCACATAGTCTGAATGCAGAAAGTAAGACAAATACAGAAATCCTATTTAAGCAGGGGCATCCGCCACTTAAGAAAGCCATGCGTAAGGAAGCACTGTAGCTTTGCGATCCACAGGTAAACCTGTTCTTGGATTATTTAAGAACAACCTCTTTTTCCCTCGGCACTCTTGGGAGCATATGGTATATTTCTGCAGCATTTCTATCAGGATGGTAATTACTATAGCTGAGAAATGCCATCAACAGCAAAAGCAAAATTAGTTTTACTTATAAAATTTCTCCTGGGGAAAATGCTGGTGGCTCCTGTCTCCACTGAGTATGGCAATGGGCTTGCTGTGTCATCCCACAGTAAGCACATTGCCCCATCAGCAGCACTTGAATAGAACCACCAGCACATCAAATAGGACTGCCAACATACCTACTGCTGCCTGTTTCAACTGCACCTGCCTCACCCAGCCCCATGCCCCCATCAAATTGCACTCATGAGTCATATTATAACAGCGTTGACTTTCTTTTGCCACCAGGGCACTCTTAATTTCCCTGAAAATTTTAAGTATGTTAGAGTCATGGCATGTTTCAACCAAGTTGAGCCTTTGAGAAAATTTTATTCAGCATCATGCTGCCAAAGGGGAAACTGAGGCCCCAGGAGAGGCAATAATTGGCCCAAAATCACATGTAATTTGACATGAAAGCCAGATCTAAATAAATTCCTACTGGCGGTTTTCTCTTTCTGTTAAATCAAGCCATCTCCTTCAGTTAAAAGTTACTGCTTCTACTTCACACCTACTAATGTCTCCTTATCTGGAGCTTCTCTGAACACTTCCTCCTCGGGTTTGAGGAAGGAAAATCTCACCTCCTGCCCAAGGCTCATCTCTCCGTCTTCCCTCTCTTCCAAACTTTGTTCTACCAATAACCCCTCTCCCTAATGGCCCATTCCCTACAAGTTAAAAATATGGTCAAGTACATCACACATATAAGGCAGGGAGAGATTTCCCAAATTATGCATCCTCTCCAGTTACCACCTCCAATGTCAAGCTCCTTGCAGAAGAATATAAAATCAACATTACCACTCCCAACCCACTGCTGCCCAATAGCCATCCTAACCATCGTCATGACAATGTTTTGGCAGAGGCCAAAAGGAAGCAAATTCCAACAAACCCACCTCCCTACTCAACATCACTGGATGAATGAGGGGTTGTCAACAAAACATGACCAAAAAACCAAACTCCCAATTTCCCTCCCCATGCTGAGCCTGTTTTTCCCTTGGTCTTCCTAGTGGCTCAAGACTCCTTTTGGTACCCCCGTGAGAAGAGAGGCTCCAGCTCCATATAGGCAGGAATTTTTGTCTATTACTCAGCACCTAGCCCAGCACATGGTAGAAGTTCGATAGTTACTGACTTAATCCATTTCAGTCATTCAGTCATCAACCTGTTTGACCTTTTTAAGGGGCACCAAGGACCTCTCCAGTGGAAAGTAGGTAGATACATGTAAAGGCCAGTGGAGAGATTTGGGTTAGAGAACTTGATTTGGGGGACTGTTACTTTGGTACAAACTGTTAAAGTTATAAGTCATTGTAAGAGTTGTACTTGGCTAGATATTATGCAGCAGATGGATTCAGTAGACCAAGATGAGCAAAACAGGCCAAAGTTTACAAAAATCAATCAATCAAACACCTCCTCTGAACCCTCGTATTTCTAGCTGGTGGGATTAATGTGTGCACCCCGCTAGACCTGGACGCCATGTGATTTTTCTTTGGGCAACTTGAGAGTCTGCCTTCTCTGAGGATTCAGAAAACATTGTTTACTGGGAAGTCGCCCTCATCTTTTTTTCTCTATTAATCCCTATATTGATACAGAATTCACAGTTTCCATCTCATGCTGTGGAAAATACCTCAATGCAGCCTACCAGAAAAATGTAATGTGAGTCTTCCTTTATTTTTTATTTATTTTTTGAGCACAAGAAATTTCTGGCTCTGGCCCAGAATTGTCCAGCACAACCATCTGCAAATCAACATGAACTGGCTTGGATTCAGCTGTGGGAGTCAATACCTCAGTCGAGAATACTCTCCTAGCCATCCCTCAACAGCTCATCTAAACTTGGTTTCAGAAGAAGGATATTCTAATTCCACTAACTCTGTAAAAGAGATAGAACGATAGGATAACATAAACTATTATCGCACCTAGTTTAGAGATAAGGAAAGAGGTGCAAAGAGATAAAGTAAGTTGGCCAAAGTCCCACAGCTAGAAAGGGAACCCAGGGAATTCATCTTCAAAGCTGGCACTCTCAACTGCCATCAAAGAGCACCAAGAAGGCAGGCCCCACTAACACGACTTTGTCAGTTCTGCTTACAGAAACTCTTTGAACAGGCAGTATCTCAGATGCAGAGCAAAAAAACTGGGGCTGCCAGAATTACCGCGTAAGCATCATGTAGGAATGTCACTACACATCCTACAATGAGGGTAGGAAATACCTAATAAGTGTTAAGGAAATATTCAAGATTGGCACAAGGTTGAGAATTTCTCATTAAAGTTCATCCAGAAGTACTGAATAAGATTTGGAAAGGGAATGACTTTCTCATATGTGGGTTTCAGAGTGGTTTACTGAAGAGTCCATTCCTGTCCTAAGATCAGATCCCCTTGTGTACACAGGGGTAGCTACTCCATCCTACAGTCAACCTTAACTTTGGAGAATGACTTTGGAGTTGGTCTGCCTGGGTTCATCCGCAGCTCTGCCACTTGCTAACCATAACTTTGGACAAATGATCTCCCCTCTGAGTCTTGCCTTGCTCACATTAAAAAAAAAAAAATGATAATACTAACAGGACCTGCTTCATATGGTCATCAAACGGATTAAATGGGATACCACATGTGAGACCTTTAGCACAGTGTTTGGCACTCAATAGACACTATTAATTACCATGATTTCATTTAGGTAAGTACTTTATGAGCTATACTGATCATTTTTATTCTTATCAGGGGAACACCTTATAGTCAGGTTAGGTACACTAAATGGGAAGGTGATTCACAGGCCTCATATGCTTGCCTGAGACAGGTAGGAGCCCAGACCTTCCCCAACTCCCCCACCCCAACCCCTTCCAGAAGCCCTGCACTGGCTGGGTGTTGGGAGGATACTGTGCCCACTTTCCTGAAGTCTAGCTAGGCTTCTACAGAAAAGACAGAAAGATCACTCCAATGGCTCTTCCAGAAAAGTAAACAAATTAGGCAACATGTCTCATGTTATCAAAAGTTCATTCATTTCATTAACTAATAGGAACTATTTACTCTTGATATACATGTGATATTTAATATTAAATGGCAACATCTAGACAGAGGTTCTTGATCTAAATATCCTTAGATGCCCTCAGAGTTCAGAGCAGGGCTGAAGGAGTAAAACGTGTATGATTCAGGTTATGCACATTTTTCAAAGGAAAATTATGAAATTTTCATCAGCTTCTCAAAGAGTACATGGCTTTCCAAAGTTAAAAATAACAGACAGAAGTTTAAAAATTCTGAGAAGACAATGTTATTTATTATTTGCTACATTTCTAAATTTGAGCAATTTCTAAATCTGGCCATGATTTGCACTGTCCAACTCTCTATCTCAAATACTTATTTCTGTTAGTGTCAGGATTCCTTGGCAACTTTTATATTATTTCATATGGATATTTCAGAAAGCTTTTCCAAGGGATAAATCAGTGAATTTTAATTTCTTTCCATTCCTTCTCAGATAATATGTGTTCAGGAGCCATTTGTTTTTAGAACTCAAGCAGTTATACTTTAAAACAGAAGACATCAAATTATAACATAGCTAGTTCCAAAAGTTTGCAGATCCTAACTAGCACCATAATCCCATTCACTTTGGAAATCCAAGTCTTCAATGAAACTAAGGGAGTTTACAGAAAGCAGAGAATCTACTAAAGTTCCATAAAGGATGCAATCTGACATTATATAAAGGAGCCATGTGGATCCACTAAGACAAGACAGCATAAATTGATCCTGGTATCAATCAATACAACTTCTGGAATTTCTCCAAGGGGCACAATCAGAGGTAGGGATTGAAAAGATGGATGTGAAGGTCAAGAGATTTCAGGAGGCCACCAAAGTTGCTGTTGAAATGGCTAGTCACAGACACAAGCAACAGATGTTAACTTCCCAGACTATAAAAGTCTGACCTGATTGGTCTTGGTCTTCCTAATAACTGACATAAGGCAAGCTTCCAAATATGTGCTGCACAAACATGTTTCCCAGCAACGGCTGTCCTTCCCTCCTTACCACCTTACTCACATACTCCCTTGTTCAAGAATCTACTCATCATGCCCCTTTCTCAGAAAGACTCTTTCCATAGCGCTGCTAGGGGGGCATGGACCTCCTGACTCACTCCCTTGGCCACAGCTGACTGGACCTAGAACAGACTCTGGACCAAAGCTGGATCAGTTGGGTTCTTGGGTCTCTGAATTTGAATCTGCAACAGAGCAACTCTAGGCAGTCCCTGTTGAGCCCTTGAATGGAGAAGGTACATATGCTTTCCTTGAGTGGCCACTTTTTCACAAGGGATATATAACAACAGATATCAAGAGAGAAAATAGGAGAGATAGAGATGGATGTGTGTGTGTGTGTGTGTGTGTGTGTGAGAGAGAGAGAGAGAGAGAGGGAGAGAGAGAGAGAGAGAGAGAGGTGGAGACAAAGAGACCTTGTCTTTATTTCTGATCGGCTTCCAACTAACTAACCCCTGATGCCATCCCCTGTGACACCTGGATACCCTACCTACCTTTAGGGTCTAGGAGGAGTCCTTATATGTTCCCAGTAAATTCACCTTTTTTCCCTTTCAACTTGCATGGGTTTCTGCTACTTGCAACCACATTCTATCTTAAACAAGAGGAGTCTGAATAAATTAGTAAATGAATGGTCTGAATTCTCAAAGAGAACAAAAAAGAGGTTTCATAGGGGAAAGTTGCTGGGAGTGGCAGAAATCAGGAAGTCTGGGATCCAAGAGGGGAAGAACTGTTCTAAGACACAAGATGTGGAACAATCCAAAAAACCAAGGCTGAACAGGTAATGATCACCCCAGTGAGGTCAGAAACCAACCGAAGAGGCAGCTGAGAGGTTCCAATTGGGGACTCCCTGGGCTGGGAGGCCGGCAAGGTGCTCTGAAGTTCCTGAAGATGGAGGCAGGTCAGGAAGAGTTCTAACTGGATTAATGGGACCATCCTCATTAGAGTCCAATGACCCAAAATAAAGAGCTACCCATCCCTGAAGCTCTGCTCTTGTGCATCCAGGGAATTCGTCAAAGTCATAACCACCTGAAAGGATCTGCCAGGCCTTTAATGGGCATCCTGAGAGATAATCTCTCTCACCTTCTGCCACCTGTGGTTTTCATTTTCCAGCCAGCCCTGGAGTGCTTCCTGCCATTCTGCTGGATAGGTTTGCAAGAGAGGAGTGCTCCTTTGGCATTCTCCTCTGCTCATTTACTTGACAAGGAGGCATTTGCCACCTCCTGCTGGCCCCTCCTCCGCTGCTCCTGGCTTCCTTCTTCATTCTTGCTTTCCATTCTTTCCGTATACTTCTGTGACAGCATCCTTAAGATGCTATCAGGCAGCATACTGCTACTTCCACTTTATATTAGGGCTCCCATTTCAGCACCAAATTCCTTGGTTTTTAGGCAAATCTGGTGTTTTCCCCTTTATGACAGTGCAAAGAGCACAATTTTAGAGCTAAGCATATCTGAGATCAAATCCCAGCCCTATCTAATGGTGAAGCCTCAGACAGGCCACTTAATTTCTCTGTGCCTTGTTTCTCTTCTCTAAAAGGAGATGCCACATGGCTTGCAGGGCTTGTTGAGCTCACATACATGGAAAGAAACTAGCAAATTCCTGGCATACAAAAGGTGCTCAAAAATGCTTATTCGCCCTCTCTTTCAAGCTCAGTATCAGACATGGACAGAAACCACCATAAAAAGCCAGTGAACATGTAAAGAAATGATAGTTTTAAAATAGGTTTTATTTCCTGAATGAGTTTATTTCCTTACAAGACTGATATGTATTTACCAAATGTCTACTTTTAAAAGAATTCAGGATATTTGAAGACTCATGATTACTAGTGCATGATGAGGGGGAGGGAGATATCGTTGACAATTCATTCTTTCCCACACAATGACGAAATCAGGTTTTACCTTTCATATCATCATTTTTACAAAAATATATGCATTTTGATCATCACCTCACAAAGTGAAAATAAAGCACTGAGTGCAGTATGATGAAAAATGAAGACATAGTAATCACCTAGTTAACTCGGGGTTTCTCCACCTAGTACCCATTGGTATTCTGGGCCAGGTGATGTGAGTGGCTGTCCTGTGCAGTGTGGGATGTTTAGCAGCTTCCCTGGCCTCCACTCACTAAAGGCCAATAACAAGCATTCCCCCTCCCCCAAGATGTAACAACCAAAAATGTCTCCAGACACTGCCAAATGTCCCCTGGGGGAAAAAAATCACTCCCAGTTGAGAACTACCAAGTTAACTTGATCAATATATATATAGCCAAACCAGACAGTGCAAGCCCAGCCATGGGTTTATAAGATGGGAAGTAGCTGCCTCAGCCTTCACTTCTTGCCAGACCTTACCTACTGAAAAACAAAATGGCTGCGCGTCACTTCCAAGATACAATCAAATGCTGGCTTCACAGAGAAACAGAGAAGAAATTGCTCGTGCCAGGATTCGGTGTGTCAGGCTGCCCCAGCTCTTAGCTGCATGCCCATACTCTGCCTAAAAACCTACTTCCCAAACTTTTGAAAATGCTTTCCACAGCTTTTAGAACCTGACCTTTAAAGCAGCTTTATCTATGTGTGTGTGTGAAATAGATTTACAATTTTCTATATTCCTATGAAGCCAAACCACTTATTGAGTCCAAATGCCAACTGGGGGTGGTAGGAATTTGCACACAGATGTCAGCGGACTTCAAAACAACAACACAAGTTGCTCCACCTGCAACTAATTATAGAAACCGAAATTGTACTCTGGCCAGAAGAGGCCAGGTTCAGAACCCACCCCATCTGTGCTGGTCAATAAAATCACTCTGTTACTTTTCTCTCCTGTCAACATAGACTCGCTTCTTAAAATTCTCTGAGGATGCCGTCTATAGGAACTAACAGTGAATGTTTGGGGGTGACTACTCCCCCTGCCTTTTCTCCCTGAGCTTGGTTTCAATAAGTACCTTTGGCACAAGTGATACTAAAATAATTCATTCACTGAAATATTCCAAAATGTTTTCTTTGGTTGCTTGTGTGCTGTTGTGATCCCATCACCCAAATAAAGTGATCCAGAGAGAAAATGGAAGATGGAAATCATTTAGGTCTCCCAAGGTCCAGCAGACAAGAATGTTTATTTTCCTCCCATTAGCCAAGCATTTCAGAAGAAAACCTGGGAATAAAAATCTGTAAGGCTAGTAATGTGGTGCATATGGCTGATGCTAGGGCTGACTGCAAGAGATTACTGAGGCAAAAACCAGCTGACATCTGTGACAAAGATGTACAGTTCCCTTCAAATCATTCTCTTACATTCTAGCAAACAAAGAAACCAACTGTTGCCTCTGTGCCATCTCATCTATCTTCAGAACTAAAAGAAGTTTTCACCTATCTATGAAAGGCATTTAAAATTGTAATTTCCATTTAAGTTGGTCATCACCTAAGTCTGGACCACAGTTTCTCCAGCTTTCTCTGGTCAAAAGCTCCAGTTCTCTGAAGAGCTAAGGAGAACTGTTTCAAGATGAGGAATATGGACTTGTTTTTTGATGTTCTGAGATTCAGCATTCCAAGTGAAGTTGTGGTGCTAAACTATTGTATATTATCTGGTTCTAAATCCATGTGCCTATGGAATATCAGGAAAAACACACACAAATACCCATACTTCAATTCAGTGTTAAAATGAAAAAACTTACACATGGATGCAACATATGATTGACTGCCTACTTAAGTCCCAAAATGACTGATAAGTCCTTAAAACATTTGGAGAGAGAGTGTGACTAAGGACAACTCAAGTCAGTGCAACTGACATCTGTTTTTGTCCTAGAGGATGTTTGCCCTTCATCCCAGTTCCTTTGGAGAGCACTGCTCCTCTTCTAGTGCCTGTAGTTCTAATAGGGTCACCAGTCAGAGTAACCTCTTCTCACACACTTAACCCTCCACCCACCCCACACACACACACTCACCAAGCCCTGGAGGTAGGATATGGCCAAGGCAGGATCAGAGTCCCTCCATGAATTTTCCAAGTAGAAAGTGAAGACACATCGCTCTCTTGACCCTTCAGTTGTTATACTAGTGTACTGAGTGCCAAGACCACCCACCACACGAAGGAGAAAATGGGCCACACATAGACAGAGGCAGAAAATGAAAGCCAGAAATGAAGCAATGGGGAGAGACAAAGTCTTACTACAGTTTAAGGCCCTTGACCCAGTTAACCCCAAGATCCACACCTGGGTCTTTGCAATTTTGTTATAAGAACTAATAAATTCCCCTTTTTGCTTATGTAAGCTTTGCACAAATAGATTTGTGTCACTACTTTGGAGTCTTGCCCAAATTACTTATTCTAATGTGTAAGGTCCTTAAAGACCTCATTTAACCTCACTGGAATGCACCATTTGGGGGGAGGGAAGTTATGACCAGCAATTGTTATAAATAATAGTTATCAATTAATGATTTCCTATGTGTTTTCAGTTAGGAAGGTATTGAGCTGCAAGTAATAGAAGGCCCAACTAACAGTGACTTGAACAACTAGGGGTTTATTTTCCCACAGGACTAGAAGTCCGGAGGCAGGCCATTGCTGATGCTGGTGCAATTGCTCAGAGATGGCAGGGTACATGTCTCTGAGCTTGTGTTGGCCTTTTTTTCATGGTTACAATGTGGCTGACACAGCTCCAGGCATCACATCAACCCTCAAGACAAAAATAGGGGGCTTTCGGGGGAGGAGCATTGCTAGAAACATTTAGTCCTTTTATCAGGAAAACAAAAGCTTTCCCAGAATCTTCCAGATTTCCACTTGAGTTTTTTTGGCCAGATACTTGAGGAAAAGGAGGAGGAGCCTGAAGCTGAGCCATGAGTCAGGCATCATTAGGACACTTCGGAAGCCCCAGCCACTGAAGGAACCTTTGACCACATAGAAAATACACATCCAAGGCCAGTCATGGTGGCTCACGCCTGTAATCCTAGCACTCTGGGAGGCCGAGGTGGGAGGATTGCTTGAGGTCAGGAGTTCAAGACCAGCCTGAGCAAGAGCGAGACCCCGTCTCTACTAAAAATAAAAAGAAATGATCTGGACAGCTAAAAATACATATATAGAAAAAAATTAGCCGGGCATGGTGGCACATGCCTGTAGTCCCAGCTACTTGGGAGGCTGAGGCAGAAAGATTGCTTAAGCCCAGGAGTTTGAGGTTGCTGTGAGCTTGACGCCACAGCACTCTAGCCCGGGCAACAGAGCGAGACTCTGTCTCAAAAAAAAAAAAAAAAAAAAAAATACACATCCACTTTCACAGGTCTCCTTTAAGCTCTCACTTCCAGAGATGCTCCTGAAGCAGAGCCTTTCCCAAAGTGTGCCCTTATATCCTTATTTCCAGGAATATTTATAGTTTGTAACAGATGGGATTGTTGTTAAATATATGTATATTCACTCCACTCCTTTTCTGCCTTGGCAGGGAGGAGATTTCTTCTGCACCACTGATTTAGGGCTCGGCCACATGACCTGCTTTGGCCAATAGAATGTTGGTAAAAATGATGAAAGCAGAGGCTTTACACGTTTGACGGGTTTGGCTGGACACTTGGCATCTGTGTTCTACCATGAGAAGATGACTCTCTGAATAGCTACTATTCCAAGGAATATGTGGAGACATGAAATATAAACCCAACTTGCAACCTAAAGCCTGGTGCCCAGAGTCCAGCTCAGCCCACCTAAGTTGTAGCCAACCTGCAAATATCTGAGAGAGAGAGAGAGAGATATAAATGCTTGTCTTTTTAAGTTAATAGGTTTGGGGATGGCTTGTTACACAGTATTATTGGAGCAGTAGCTGCCTAATAAGTGCTTAACTTAAAATGAAGTTTCATGGTCAAGTAAGATTGGAAAATTGCTGGCTTAAGCAAATTTAATAAACATTTTTAATGGAAAGAGTTCAAGCATTTCACATGGTGATATGCTATATTAGTTTGCATAGTTATGGGTTGAATTTTGGATCCTCAAAAAAGATGCCAATAACTCAGAATGTAACCTTCTTTGGAGATAGGGTCTCTACAGAGGTGATAAGGTTAAAATGAAGTCATTATAGTGGGCTCTAATCCAGTATGACTGGTGTGCTTATAAAAAGAGGAAATTTGGACACAGACACAGATACCCACAGAGGACAGATAATGTGAAGACACACAGGGAGAAGGTGACCACGTACAAGCCAAGGAGAGAGACCTGGAACAGACCAGACCCTTCCCTCACAGCCCTCAGAAGGAACCAACCCTGCCAACATCTTGATCTTGGACTTCTAGCCCCACAGTGAGACAATAAACATCTGTTGTTTAAATCACCCAGTACTCCAACATATCTTTTTTGGGTGGTATACAATTCAACCCATAACATATCCATTACGACTTTCCAGGATAAGCATACACTGTATGCCATGTCTTAAGTTTAACTGACCAGAAAATCCCCTTTGAAAAGTGTCATTTGTCTGGACACACTTTGGAAATATCAGCTTTGAGAGATCCATGATTTCTCAGACTTACAGTAGTTGAAAGCCTGGAAGAAGGTACAGGGATAAGACAGGTCTATCTGAGTAGCAGATACATCTGAGTTCCACCCACAATCTCGATGGGACCTGACACTCCTGGACTCAGCCCTTGATTCTACAAAGAGTACTCAAGGTGACTGCAATTGCATTTAACCATCAGCAGACAACCCATCATGGGGCAGCTGCCTTGCCATCTTC
Organism: Varecia variegata; assembly: GCA_028533085.1. NCBI lineage: Eukaryota > Metazoa > Chordata > Mammalia > Primates > Lemuridae > Varecia > Varecia variegata. The sequence goes on along the minus strand of CM052436.1, from coordinate 159,523,888 downwards.
CCAACAGGGGATAGAATAAATTCTCTCACTCACTTCCAACTGGCACAACTCAATATACATGGACATTCACAATGAAATGCATATTTTATAACAGAGTTGAATGACCCCTGTTGAAATGGCCCTGTGGTTATACAAATAAAATTTTAAAAATAATAAAGGAAATACAGAAATGTGATCCATCCTAACCTTTTCAAGTTTCATGCTCAGAATAAAAATCAATGAATCATATGTTGAAACTGGATTAAAAACCATCCAAAAACTCATATTAAAATTGATTTAGAGTAAATTCTTTCCTATCATGTCAAGCCAGAAATAGAAATGATCACATAACCATCGCTTAAAAGCTGTAACATTCCCCAGACAGGTTTACTTACACTTCTTGGGTTACGTTTCCCAATGACCTTGTCCCACTTCTGCACACACAAGATGGGTAAATATTAGATCTAGTACAATCTCCTAGTGTGTGATGCTATTTATATTCATGCAGAGCCTTAGCTAGCCATGCACAATCTGGGAAAATGTCTAAAAATTGCTTCAGGTATACCTAATTTGGAAAAAAAATCCATTAGAAATACAAAGTTAATAATTGCACAAAATACCCAGGAATGTGAAAAGTCAATAACGGACATGCACCAAACCAAAAGATGTAAGTTTTTATGAACTTTTTGAAAATTTACTCTTTACCATGTTTTCTCTCTCTCTGTTTTCTATCACATGGGTAAATATAATAGAATGAAGATGTAAGGAAAGACATACCTATAATCTCTCAGAGAAAATTGGGTCACTTTCCTGTAATTGTATCCATCCTCCCATCTCCTCTCCCACCTCCTAAAACATCTATCCCAACCCCATGGGCCATTAAAAACAATAAGGGGGCTTCCTCAAGCAGCAGCAGAACATTCATTATCAATATTTTCTCCTTACTTCTCTCCAAATCGGTCTATGATGTTGAGAGCATGGGCTATGGGTTCATGCCATTCCAAAGAATTAGCTGTCCACAATCCTTGGCCTCATTCTCCCCCAATTCAAGAATGCATATCATTAAGCAAAAGCACAAGCAACAGCACAAAGAATGCTTCATCCATGCATTCTGGTTTATACAAACAAGCACATGACTCCAACTTTTAGTGCTGCAACTCTTAGCAGTAGCAAATATATTTATATTCATGCAGATCTGTGTGGCTGAGAAGTGGGGCCTTGCAGAAAAGCTGTGGGAAGGGAGTGAGCATGGGGGAGGTGGTGGAATATCCACCCAGGAACCTGAGTATCAACCCTTTGCACATAAAAAATTGGGTCATAGCCTCCTGCCCAAACAGTCCTGCACTTTCTGTAACACAGGGAGGGAGTTCAATATCCTCCCTTAGATATGGAATTGGGTTCAGTTCCCCATGAGGACTACGAAATCTACTACAAAGAACTTGATGAGTGTGCCCTCTACAACACTGCACATAAGAAGGAAAGGTCTGTGCTTAGTTAATTTAGTTAGCATTAAATTTATAGAACTATGAACTTCGTATATAACTTGAGTTTCCTCACCCTTACCCTAGAGTGGACCTGCTTCTCGTGTCTCTTCACATAGTATAATTCAAATTGTTTTAGATCATCTGAATTTAGGTTAGTGAAATTCTAATTATCTAAATACCCCTAGAAGAATTACCTTTATAGGTGCAGTCTCTGGCTGTGGTGGATAAGACGCCATACTCATACATCCCTTATCTCTTTTTTTTTTTTTTTTTTTTGAGACAGAGTCTTGCTCTGTTGCCTGGGCTAGAGTGCCGTGGCATCAGCCCAGCTCACAGCAACCTCAAACTCCTGGGCTTAAGCGATCCTACTGCCTCAGCCTCCCGAGTAGCTGGGACTATAGGCATGTGCCACCATGCCCAGCTAATATATTTTTAGTTGGCCAGATAATTTCTTTCTATTTTTAGTAGAGATGGGGTCTCACTCTTGCTCAGGCTGGTCTCGAACTCCTGACCTCGAGCGATCCACCCGCCTCGGCCTCCCAGAGTGCTAGGATTACAGGCGTGAGCCACCCCACCCGGCCCCCTTATCTCTTTTGTGTTCCCTTTTTCCCTATAGAAAAAGTTTCCATGATTTTTCCTCTAAAAGGAAATTAAGTTGCAGTAAATAGTGGAAACCCTAAATAGCACAAAAACCATTTCTAGGAAAAAGAAATAATTTCCTAATTAAGAAAATTTTTGATTATATCACATTCTTAATCATCATATCAAAACTAGTCATTTTTTTCACCTAACATAAATGAAATATGATCTTCCTATTATACTAAAATTCTGTTCACAGCTCAGTGATCCTTTAAGGATATAGTGACCATAAAGTTAAGATCTTAGACTTTGGCAGGAAATAGACCAACACCGTGAAACCCAGCTCAGCCATTTACCAACTGTGTGAACTTGGGCAAGTTGTTTATTCTCTCTACATTTATGCTTCATCTGTAAAATAATAAAAATTCTAGAACCTACCACAGACAACTGATGCAAATACTAAATAATATAATGTACACAAAACACTAAGCACTATGCCTAGCATATATTAATAGTAAGCCTTCAACAATGTCTATAGGTAGCAGCAGCAGTATAATAGAAACAACAGCAATAGCAAAGTCTAGATTGCTCTCCAAACTTTATTTCACCTAGTTCCACTTTTGGGCAAACATAAAAATCCCACTGGTAGTTATCTACCATATCTGTCTCTCCTGCCTTTCATGGATAGAGGAAAAGATTCCAACTCTTGCCCCTTTCAATTATGTCACTTCCAGTCTCAGGAACTGAAGAACCAATGTACCATCTCTAGTCATTCTATTCCCCTGCTGTAGTGACTGTTGAAGCCATGCATCAAGATGCAGAAAGCCTGGATCGTCAGTCATTGCATGGAGAAGACCTGCCCTAGAGTCACCAGACCTGCTTCATACATTAGGCAAATAAGAAATAAATCCCTGATGTGTTAAGTCACTGAGATTTGAGGTTTATTGGTTACTGCAGCAGAACCTATCTTATCCTGACCAACAGGTACTCATATACCACTAAAAGGGATCCTAATACAGTTTTTTTTTTGGGGGGGGATGGGTGCTTCAATTTTTTAAAAAAACTTGCTTTTTGTCAATCTTTATATTCTTTACTTTGTAATACCACATCATATTGCAAGTAAATTGACTTTTCAGACTTTTTATGTTTCTTCCTCATTTTATATTTTTTAACCTAAAAAGGAAAATATTTATATTTTACTTATATTTATTATATAGATCAATACTGGGGCTTTTACTGGGTCATCTGTCACACAGTCACATGTCACCTACAATACCCAGGGTATCCTGTGATCATAGTAGAGGCCAGAACAAGGAAGGGGTAATGGAAGAATCCTCAAGCACTCACTCACTTCTGGCTTGCGGCAACATGAGACAGTTAAGTGGAATTATGGATATTACCTAGTTTAAACTGAACGAACACTCACGAAGTGGACACATAGTTTAAAATGTTTTTACAAAAAGCAAAAAAGGCTTTGTGTACCGTTAAAATTTATGCAATATATTATTTATTTTACCTTATTTCATCATATTTAATTCTTTGTGAATGTCATAGAAGATATGTAACATACTGACACAGTAGTACATCATGTAATTTACAAATACACATGTATAATTGGGGTCTGTGCTCCAAAGAAAATTTAATGATAGAAGCAGGAGATAAAAGTCATTTGGAGCTGACAGTTTAGAGAAGAGCTTTCAAACTTTTTGTCACTACTTACATCATTCCTAAACTGCTTTTAATCATTTTCCAAAAAGCTAAAAGAAGAGAAAATCAGTACAAAATTGGGGAGAAATGCACACTGTAGTAACAGTTTCACAAAGACTTCATGATCCAGCAAAGTTAGAAAGAAGCAGAAATGATAGTGAAGAGTGTTAATTTGATTCAGGAATGAAGAACAAAGCTTTCTGTTCCAACTAAAAAACTCTCATTTCCACATCTGAAAACCAGCAATGGCTCTGTCAGAGAATCAGAGGGATAAGGTGACTGCTTTCCACACACAAAAGGAGAACAAAGGGAAGATTTTCATATGGGTCACAAATGTTTCCGCGGGCGCTTTAGACTCCAAAGGAGTGGTGGCCAGAGAAACAGACAGGAAGGTCAGCAGATGACCCCAAGAAAGGCAGAGCGTTTCATTAGGCCAACATCCAGACCAATTACCGGAGAATCACTAGTTCAGCCAAGTAAGAGTTATTTCAAATTCCTACAGAAGGTTAAATGATATCTGGGGATTTTTGAGCCAAATGGCATCATATGCTCTACGCCCCATCTCTTAGCACTTCTCTCGCCACCAGTGAGAGGTAAAGCTAGGATTTAAACCCAAGAATGTCTGACTCCAAAGCCCTTATGAAAACAGCAGCACATAAAAGGGGCCTCACAGAATAGGTAGGATTTGAAAATGGAGACTGGCTGGGACTGAAAGGAGAAGGCAGGAAAAAGGTATGTTGAGAAGGCCACCAGTGGAAGGGAACAGCAAGAGCAAAAGCATGGAGGCAGGAAACCTTGGGTGTGTGCAGGAATTACCAAGTAATGGTGCAGATAGCATAGGAGTGGAGGGAGGTGGTCCAAGACAAGGCTGGAAAGGTTGGCCCAGGCTTTCCACGAGAAGGTGCTGGGGGATCAGTCAGGGAGGTAGACTTTCTTCCAGAGGCAATGAGTAATCATTGAGAGCTTTAAAGCAGAAGAATGGCATAACTGCAGGTAGAGCCTGGAAAACTATTCTTGCTGTGACATGGAAGATAGATCATAGAAGAATAAGAAGGTACCTTGCACATAGCAGATACTTAATTAATATTAAATGGATAAAAGCAGAAAGAGCAACTTAAAATTTATTGCGTTTTTCTAACATGATACAAAACCCATTCTATCCAATCCCATTTAATATTTTTCAGTTTGCTACTTAGAAAACAAACTCCATTCATTCTAGGGAGAAATAATGGTGCTGGTGCTTCCAAAATAAACAAAAAAAAAAAGAAAATGAATTCACCAATCAAATGTGGCCCTTTAAATGTTGCCATGAAAGTGTCTACTCCTGCAGAAGTTAACATTTTCCTCTTCTATTCAGAGGGAGGTGCATCTGAACTGCTGTTGCAACTGCTAAAAAAGAAAACAAAATTAACCAAGTACAACAGTTAGGTAATGAGGAGAGATCCTCCCCGACTTCTGCAACCATGTGTAAAGGTTATTCAAAAATAAGGAAATCACAAGTTGTAACCTCACATTTCCTATGCTGTCTTGTAGTGTCCGGTCAAACACATACCAAGCCATAACCTCTTGATGATGCCAAACTTTCTTCTGCACAGGTCGTGGTACCATCTGCAAAGAATCAACTACTCAGTGAGAAGCCAAGGTGGAAAAACACTGAGACAAATCATAACCTACCTGATTTTCTTCATGGGAAACCCTCATCTGCTCCTTGAGGACAGACATCCGTGCTGCCTCTTCCTTCCTCAAAACTCTCTCCTTCTTAAGCTCGGGACTCCAGAAAGTCTTGATACTGTTCATGGAAGACCCCAACTTGCTGTCCTTGATGTCTAGCTCTTTCCGGAGGAGGTCATTCTCTCTTTGGAGTTCCTTGAGCTGGGCTTGAAGATCTAACATCGTGCTGTCTCTTACCTGCCTCAACATGGAGGGGACCTGGTGGTGGTGATGATGGGATGCGCTGGTCAGACCACCATGTTGATCTGTGTATGAAAGGACATCTGTGTGGGAAAGTCCAGCGGAAGCAATATTGGGACTACTCCCCATGGCTGTGACCCGGCCTCCATACACAGCTCGATTGGTAGCCCTGCCCAGAGTCATGGTGCCCTTTGGGTAGGTTGTTGAAGCCACCCCTTCATGATCACTCAGATACATGGGTCCAGATGTAGCATAGGCTGCATTGAGGGACTGGATGTTCTCCATAGACAGAGTCTTGCCTGTTCCTCCACCTCCCCCACTACTTGTTCTTCGGTGGCCCAACCGAGGAGACCTTGGCAAACGAGGAGATCTGGAAGGGCTACCTTCCAGATTGGTGATTGTTCTTGCACTTCCATACATTTTTCTTCTATTATGAGGTACTACTGAAGAGAAGAAATGCTATACTAAGTTGGGGTTTAAGCTAATATTTTCACACTTGTCCAGGATTTTCACTGTATTCTCTTCACAGTCTATACCAGAAAATAACTCCAGAGATCTGCAAAATGAGAAAAAGGATAATTAAAAATAAATTTCTTTAGAATTCTGACTATAACTGCATTTTATTTTAAAATATATAGATAAATAATAATGATAGATGAACAAAAGATAGATGATTAATAGAGTCACGCCTATCATAGTCATTCAACAAGAAAAATGACCCCAAAATTTTACTTACTACATGTAAACTTTTTACAAATTTTCCTTGCCCTGGTCCCAAGCAAGATCAAAAGCTCTCAGAGCCAAAAAAGTAGCTCCTTTCCTTAGGAAAATGAAGCCCTCCATTTTGGTTTGTGCTAAGTTAGAGTTAGGACCTCCAGAAAAGTCACCATGGAATTCCCCATCATGGAGACCTTAGCTTTAAAATAATCCATCCTTAGGGGCATGACTCCCATACTCATGTGGCTCGACAGTGACTCTGAAAAGCTGCTGCTTCCTAGGATGTCAAATATTTGGCAAGCATATTGTTACCTTCCCCTCCTGTACCCATTACAGACATCACTAATCCACCCAGTCTTCTTGTCCACTAGGTTCAGAACTCTTCTCAACAAAACACTCTGGATGTTTTACCACCAATCAACTGGCACTGTGGCATTGACACATGAATTGCAACTATTGGCCATCCTGAGGCTAGAAGAAAAGAGGTGTCTCAACCAATGGGATGCCTATACATATAGCCAGATCCTCAGTGCTGTCACCAGAGAAACAACAGTCCTGTCTCTTTCCCCTTTTACACACTCTTTCAAGCTGGCCTGTTGAGAATTCTTTTCCATTTTGGTTGACCTTAATATTCATATTAAACACTTCACACCTGTATAGAAATGGCACAAGGGAGCAGCACATCATGTTAGAGTTCTTGGTCCCATAACTCCTAGAGAAAAGTAGTAGAAGCTCCCCATTAGTGTTACCCAAATATCTTAGTACAGATTTTATATATCTGGGGCTATGGGGCTGTGATTAATTAGGACCCAAATGGCCTTAATGGGGTGCATTATGGCCTCTGGTTCTTCCTCCTAGAGGTCTTTCGTGTATTTTCATTTTTTTCAGCTTTACAATAAGAGAACAGATTCTGGGAAGGGGCAAACTGAGGTTCAGATCTCCACTCTAACACTAACCAGATGAGTGGCCTTAGGCAAATTATTTAACTGTTATGAGCTTCCACTCTCCAATCAATAAAATGCAGTTAATACCACCTCATAGTATTATAAGATACGATTTGTGCCTCGCACAAAACAGGCAATGAATCATTTGTGTTGGTAATGTCTCAATGAGATAAGTACAGTAATAGCAATATACAGGGGCACCTTTTATTTTCCTCTGCCTATCATTCATCCTTCCTCCACACCCCCTCCCAACCACCCCCCACACACTTTCTGGTAGTACTTTCTCTTTTTTCCTTAGAGGAGTTTTTCCCAACCCCCTACTCATAGTTCACAAGGTTTAGGTAAGGCTGACTCCCTCCCCTCCATGAGGGTGAGAACATGAGCCAAGTCTGCCCGATCATCATATTCCATCCTCCAGACGTGGTAGCCAGGGATGAGCATGTGACCCACATTGGTCCAAAAAGACTCCATACCATGCCTTAATCTGGAACAACTGCGAAAGTTAAGCTCTTTTTAAGCTGGAATTATTGTTTTCAAGGTGGATCTCTGAGTACTACCATGTGGAAACGGCATCCCTGAGAGTGAAGCTAGCGACAAGGAAAGCAGAGGTAAACTCTGAAGAGTATGAAACCAAGCCAAGTGACACACTTGACACTCCAGACCTGGCAGTCACTGAAGCAACATCTATCCCCAGGCCACTTTAGTTATATGTGCCAGGTAGACTCTTTGTACTAACGGCCCCAATTCTTTACCCTTTCATTATCTAAGTTTTTGGCATTGCCCTCCCAATCTGATGCTAGGTTCAGTCACGTGACTTGCTTTGACCAGTAAGATAATAACAAATGTGAAACTAGCAGAGGCCTGAAGTAGCACTTGTGTGTTTACTCTCTTGTTCATCTTGCTCATTTTCTTCTACCATAGCAATTAGAACATGACCCATCTAACCTGATGGAAGATGAGAAACATAAAACAGAGCCAAGCTGTCCCAACCAACAGCCAACCAACCCCAAGATGTGTGAGCCAGCCCAGCCAAGATCAGCAGGGCTGTCCACCTTTGCATGAGCAAGCGCAGCTGAGATGAGCTGAGCATCACACACTCGGGGACTAAATGCATGCTTCTTAGCACGGCACTGATGTTTGTGGTTGGCTGCTTCACAGCATTACCTGAGCAATGGATAACTGATACCTTTGTCCATAAATTTCCTCTTTGCTACATTCATACTAGTTAGAATTTCTGTCACATATACCTTAAAGAGTCCTCACATATAATATGAAAAAATGTTTTCCATAAATCCTTCCCCTTTCCCTAAAAAGGCCTTAAAAATTATATACCTGTTTCTAACTGAAGAACTACATTTTAAATGATTCTGTTGCTCAGGGCTTAATTTTGTTTTCCTGGGAAATACATAAAAAATCATTTTGTATCTTAGATTTTTTGCATGAATAATTTGTTTTGCAAAAAAAGGGCAAATCAACTGTTTCAACATGATGAGTAACAGGCAATGGACTAGTGTTATGGTTACACAAATATTGAATAAGATGTAAAAATGTTCATGACATACTGGTGGGGGGGGAAGCAGACTATAAAACATTTTTGTAATTTGCTCACACTTTTATAAAACACATACACACACGCATATACAATCACTAGTGGAGAAGACTGGAATGACACACATCAAAATGGTGCCAGTGGTGGGATTCCAAGAGGTTTTCATATTCTCCCTTTGGTTTATTTGCATGCTCTAAATTTTCTATAATAATAATATATCCTTTTGTCATAAGAAAATATTTTGTTTTCTTTATATAATTCTAATGGTTAAATGAATTTGTTATCTTTTCTGTGCTTAGAATCTACATATCTAGGTCCTAGCTGGGCCACCACTTACAAAGTAGTTTTCCTAGAAGTGACTAAATCTAACTTGTCCTCCCCTGTCTGCTCCCCTTGTACCTAGACACAGACATTTCTGAGGTCTCTCAGGTTTGAGGTCCCTATCCTGAATGTCATAAAATTTACATCCACACAGATATAATCCTCAGCGATTTTATCAGTCCAGCTGGCCAAGGCTTTGGAGAACTGCAAGAACCAAGAAGCAAAAAATTAATTTGTTCCTTTTGGAAACACACACATAACATGTAACATATATAGATAAATCATCTTGTTTGAAATACTGTTTCCTTATTTAAAAAGCAATATATGTTGACACTGGACCACAGTTTCCTTAGGCTCTCCTTTTCTAGGTTTAGTATCAGATTTATGTTAGTGCCATTAAATAGATTGAGCTTTACATTCCTCATATGTTCTGGAACAGTTAGCATAATATGAGTCTTCCCTATTGCTGAAATGTTTGATAGAACACACCTATAAAACTGAATGGACTTGGTTGTTGGTTATCTTTTCATTTTTTACCATGTTTATTGATCTATTTTGGTTTGCTACCTACTTTTTGTCAATTATCATTAAAACCTTTCTTCATAAACAGTCTTTCCCATCTAAATTTTTCAGTTTTATTTGTACTGCTTTGTATAACTTTTCCTTAATTTAAAAATCACCTCCAGTTATTTCCCCAACTCATTTCTAAGATTGTTTGTATTTTTCTACTTCTCTTAAAGATAATATGACAAATGTTTCTCTATTTTCTTAGTGTTTCAATGATATACCTTTCGGTTTTATTGAAATATTTTACTACATTCTGTTTTCCACTTCATTGGCATTTCTTTATCTTTAATAATAATTTCTACTTCCTTTGTGTTTAGTTATTTTTTGCATTTTTGTATTGAATATTCATTTATCTTCAATCATATTTTCTAATGAATGCATATAACATTATACACATGGCTGCATATTCTAGTGTCATATGTATAAAACTCTTCTCATTTGTAAATAGCTTCCTATTTTTCTTTTGAAATATTTTTATATCCCAGGAATTATTCAGAAGAATATATTTAAATGTTAAAGTGAACAGAAATTTTGGAGTAAAATTTTGTAGTTCTAATTTTATTGCATTGGGATTATAAAATATAACACATATGTTTTCTAATCTTTGAAATTTGTCAAGACTTTCTAATTGGCCTGATGCTTTTCTTAATTGTTAAAACAGCTAATAGATTATAGAAAATTTAGGAAATATAGATAGACATAAAGAAGAAAATGAAAACACTTAATCCTGTCACTTACAGACAACCTGTTAACAAATTGATGTTGCTTCCAATTCCTTTTAAGAATGTGTGTGCATATATACAATTTTAGACAAAGTATTATATTCTATATAAACTCTTGTATACTCCTTTTTTCCTCAATGTTTTATTATTAACATCATCTCCTTTTTCCATTTACCATAAAAGCCCTAAAATATTTTTATAAAACATGATTTTTAATGGCAACCATGAGTGTCCAAAGATGGCCATCAAAATTCTTCCCCTTCCTGTAACATTTGTCTTTTCTTCCATCAAGAAATGGATTCTATTTCCCTTTGCTTTGAATCTAGACTGGTCCTGTGATCTGCTTAAACCAACAAATGCAGCAGAAGTGACAATGTTCCAGCTCTGGGCCTAGCCCCCAAGAGGCCTGGCAGTTTCTGGTTTTGCTCTCTTAAAACCCAGCTGCTATGATATAAGGAAGTCCACGCTATCCTCCTGGAAAAAGAAGCCACACAGAAAGGCCCTGGAAGATGAGACACCACATAAGGACAGAGGTCACCTGAAGGAGAACCAAAGTACCCCAGCCAACAGCCAGCACCGAGACACCAGACCAGTGAGACAAGCCACCTTGGACCTCCCAGGCTAGGCCAGCTGCCATCTGAAATCAGCTGCATGAGTGACAGCCAATACTCTATGTAACAGAAGGACCACCAGTCAACCCACAGAATGGTAGGAAATAATAAATTATTGTTGAAAGCCCCCTGAGTTTTACAGATTTTTGTTACACAGCAAAACAACTCAAAACAGTCACTTAATGCTTCATTGAATTGTTATCCAATCATTTATTTAAACAATCACCTATTATGAAACACTCAGGTTATTTATTTTTAAAATAGAAATATCATAAAGGATAACTGGGGAAGATGAAGAAAAATACAAAAAATAAAATAAAATAGAAATATAATTAATATTGTGATTGACAAAGCTTTGTAACATTTTGATTGATACAGATTTTTACTGTTCTGATTGATAAAGCTCTTTACTTCCCTAAAATAAAATTCTAGAATGAGAATTACAGGATCAAAATGAAACAATTTACGCCCATATCTTTACTTATTCTTGACTATTTTTCCTCCATGGCCTCTACTCTTTATTCCCAGCATATGCTGAAAGCCACCATCTCCTCTTGAAGCTGCCAAAAATCGCTGAACTACCAAACTCCGGATTTTAGACCTGTATATTCAGTAAACACACTTTAAGACGTATTTATTAAGTACCAATATTGTGCTACTCCAGCTCTGCTTCAGGGAAGTACTTTCTGAACAGTTATGCAAATGTTCAGATAAACAAGCTAATAGGATTTTCATTTTAGACCAAGATGTCTCAGAGACTTTAGGATACGTATGGTGACTATCCCAAAATTGAGTTATATAATGTACTTTTCCAAAATTTATTTGACAAGAGAACCCTTTTCCCTTCAGAATACCTAAAAACATTTCACTGAACATTTGGATTTACTCATACAATAAGTATTTTTTAAGCATTAGCTTAATTCCCAGTGTTAAATGCTGGGGATAAACACAGTTTCTGACTATTGGAAGTTTATTTCCTAGAATGGACTTTCTCAGACAGAACTTTCTTCATCTCAGATCTAACAGGGTTTGAGAAGAAGATGATTATAGGAACTAGGCACTGATTTAAGGGGAGGGACATGAAATTGACCCAAATGAATCTGAATTGACCTCTAACAGGGAAATACAGAAGATCAAAAGAATGACTGGTTGAAGTTTTGGCCCTACTAGACTACTAGACCAAGAAATAAATATATTTAATAATTCTGTGTCTATTTGTCAAACTTCAATAAAGATGCCAGATTGTCAAAAGGAACACAAGTCAGCCATCAGCAAGCTGTGTTAAGAAGCTGAGGAAACACAGTGATGCTCATACCACCAAGATCACCCTAGATAAGAGATATTATGTACAATTCCACAGAACTTATCAAATCAAATAGGAAATTCAGAGATCATTAAAATGGTAATTTATAATTTCTTCACCACTGTACATCTGCTTTTTTTTTCTTTCTTTTTTCAAGACAGGGTCACATTCTGCCACTCAGGCTGTAGTGCAGTGGCATGATCATGGCTCACTGCAGTCTCAAACTCCTGGGCTCAAGTGATCCTCCCATCTTAGCCTCACCAGCAGCTGGGACTACAGGCGGGTGCCACCATGCCCAACTAATTTTTAAATTTTTTGTGGAGACAGGGGTCTCACCACATTGCCCAAGCTGGTCTCAAACTCCTGGGCTCAAGCGATCCTCCCAAAGTGCTGGGATTACAGGCACGAGCCACCACACCCAGCCTACATCTGCTTCTTAACAGTAGCTTTTAATTGGAAACCTAGGCCCAACACTTTATTTTGGAATTAGTTTCTTCTGCCAAATGTATTAAAGAACAGGGATGGTTTCCCAGAACCATTTCACCCACAAGGCTGCAGCACACAGAGGGATGTCAGTTTCATAGAAGAGATAAAGACCCAGTTAGCAAGGTAAGGCAAAGGCAGGTCCCCAGGGCTGTCATGTCCCCCAAGCCTCATAATTCCTCCTTGTTCTACTGAGTCGCTCACAAATACACACCCCCTCCCCCGTCCAGCTGTATTTAAGTTCCCTGATATATTTTAAGGTACTTGTTTTGACACTCAGGCTTTTTTTGGTTGTTGTCTCCTAATTTCTCGTCTACGCTGATTTTTTTTTTTAATTCTCTAAAATGAATCTCTGAGAAAGAGCAAAAATATCAACTTTATTCAGCAGTCCCTAAGGTAATGTCTTCTATGTCCCACTACCAACTTTAAGTCATTAAGCCATTTCTAAGCTTTTCTACCCACCTATAAATGCATTATAGGAAATAAGGTAGCAGTTAAAACCATATTGTTTTAAATACTATTATGAAGCCAAGATAGGTTCAATCATTAAATTTCTTATAAACTCTTAAAAATACCTGCCATTCTTACATATTTGTGATGTGCAACCCTAAGAAGGATAAATTATTAGTTCAAACTATGCACAGAAACAAATATCCTGACATAAAAAAATTATGCCTCTCACAAAAATTAAATCACGGTGGTTAACAGACTTAAACCTTAGAAATGAAACTATTAGAATTCTAGAAGAAAATGTAGGAAAGACTCTCACAGACATTGGCCTAGGTAAAGAATTTATGAAAAAGACCCCTAAGGCAATCACAGCAGCAACAAAAATAAATAAATGGGACCTGATTAAATTAAAAAGCTTCTGCATAGCCAAAGAAACAATCACGAGAATAAACAGACAACCCACAGAGTGGGAAAAAATTTTCACATACTACACATCAGATAAAGGACTGATAACAAGAATCTA
>CM052436.1:159434444-159509538 GCA_028533085.1 Varecia variegata | reverse complement strand
TTTCCCTGATCAACACCTGGGTGCACATTTGGGAATGATACCAATTGGGTGTCGGACAGAGGTGGGGGGAGGGGATGGGTGTATATCTACATGATGAGAGCGAAGCGAACTGTCAGTGGAATGGACATACTTGAAGATCTGACTCGGGGTGTTGGGGGTCGGGGAGGGGACGGGTGTTTACCTACATGATGAGTGCGATATGCACTGTCGGGGGAATGGACACCCTTGAGGCTCAGTCTCGGGGGGTTGGGAGGGGCATGGGCAATATACTTAACCAGAACGGTTGTACCCCCATAATAAGCTATAATAAATAATAAAAAAAAAATTATGACACCAAAGAGATTAGTTGTACAATACCCTTCACTTTAAAAACACCACGTGGCCCAGAAGTTTTTGCAGTGAGAGATGATGAAGCCACTGCAGTCTAGCCCAGTCATTAGAACAGGAACATCTTTCAGGAAAAAAAATAAAAATAAATTTAAAAATAAAAATAAAAACACCTCATGAATAAAACTTAAAGTCCAAAAGTAAGTTTTGTTTAAGGCTCTAACAAAATAAAACAAGATAGCTTTATGAACCTATAAGAATGCTTTTTCTAATTATGTATGCATTCATAAATAAAATATGCATAAATCCACTCACTCTCTTACAAGGTTTAAGGACTCTTGAACTATAAGCTCAGAGAGGAAAAAGCTAGGGAGATCCTTGATTCCCGTCTACCTCAAGTATCTCAGACTATCATGGTCTGGAACGGTCTATTTTAAGACAAAAGCACTTCCTGCTATCTGCTCTAAATTAGGTTAAGTTTATTTCCATAGATCTCAGCCTCAGCCCATCACCTGAGCCCTGCTGACAGACCGAGTGAGCTGAGATCATCAGTATCTCCCAAGATTTAGCCAACTTAAAATATCCTTTTCTTTTTTTGATCAGCATCTTTAACTTCTTAAAAACTCTGTATCACAGACTACATTTAGTTCCAAAACCCTTTCTAGAGGAAGACATGATGGGGAAGAGATCTCAAGCAAGAATCGGCTGCCCAGGAGCTAGATGTGTTGTATACAGCTAGCAATGTTGTTTAGAATTTTTGATCTAGTTGTCAACATAGAAAGATATAGACATTTTGCATTAAAATCCAGATTCTGACTTTTCATGAAAAATCTGAATATCTGACAATGTTTAGGGTTACTTTCCTACATGGTAACAACTTGCTGGAGTCAATCAGTGGCACCCTCCAGTTTGCCATAGTCCCCTCCACTCCCTATTACCTTATAGTCAATCTGAATCCCTTTTTCCATGCTTGCCCCTATAGGCATTTAAAAATTTTTTTTAATTATAAAATTTTACAGAAGTACAAAAGTTTAGTTTACATATATTGCATTTGCACCACCCAAGTCGGAGCTACAAGCATGCCCATCCCAGGCAGTGCGCACCGCGCCCATTAGGTGTGCATTTACCCATCCTCTCCTCCTCCCTCCCACCTACCTGACACCCAGTGAATGTTACTTCCATATGTGCACATCAGCATTGATCAATTAGTACCGATCTGATGGTGAGTACATGTGGTGCCTGTTTTTCCATTCTTGTGATGCTTCACTTAGAAGAATGGGCTCCAACTCCATCCAAAATAATACAAGAGGTGCTAGATCACCATTGTTTTTTGTGGCTGAGTAGTACTCCATGGTATGCATATACCACATTTTATTAATCCACTTATGTATCGATGGGCACTTGGGTTGTTTCCACATCTTTGCAATTGTGAATTGTGCTGCTATAAACATTTGAGTGCAGATGTCTTAGCCATTTAAATTTTTTACCACTTCTACCCACATAAAAGATCTTAAGTAATTCATTCTCCCTCACCATGCACTTCAAGTCCATTACCAAATCTTATTAATTCTACTTCCAAAATCTCTCTTGAATCTTTTCCCTTGTTTCCACTTCTATCATCACCACCCTATTGTGCCAGCATGACTCTTAAACTATCTCATAGCTCCTAAAGCATCTCCAATCCCACCCGTTTTCTTGTGAGACAGGGTCTCCCTCTGTCACCCAGGCTAGAGTGCAATGGTGCAATCATAGCACACTGCAGCCTCGAACTCCTGGGCTCAAGTGATCCTCCTGCCTCAGCCTCCAAAGTAGCTAGGACTACAGGCATATGCCACCACACTCAGCTAATTTTTTTTTGTAGAGACAGGGTCTTGCTATGTTGCCCAGCCTGGGCTCGAACTCCTGGCCTTAAGCAATCCTCTCACCTCAGCCTCCCAAACTGCTAGGACCACAGACATGAGCCACTGCCCAGTCTCTCTCTCTTTTTCTTATCATCTTCTACTCTATTTCCAAAACATCAGCCAAACTGTTTTAAGATACAATTATGATCACAAAATATCTCCCCTTCTCCCCTTTAAGGCCCTTTGAAACTTCCCAATGCTCTGTGGACAAGACCAAAATCCCTCCTGTGGCCTGAGGCCCTGCAGGATGGGGCCACTGCCAACAGTCCCAGCCTATCTTGCTACTCTCCCCTTCACCGACTCTGACCAGGTCTTCTTCCTGCTGCTCACATGCATCAAGTCTTTTCTCATCTCAGAGCCTTTACATGTGCTGTTTGCTTTGCAGAGCTAATTTCTATTGTTTCCTGTTCCATTATTTAGATCATAGCATCAATAGCAAACCCTCTATAAGATCTATCCCATCCAACTCAGGTCTCTCAGTTATATTCTCTCAAAAAATAATGCTTTTTTTATCATGGTATAAAAGACACAGTATCTTTTTTCTTTTTATAAGAGAAGGTGACTTCATCTTCCCAGCCAAGGGTCATCCGAGTGGCCCTACTGATTAGGCTAAAGTAGGGGGAACCAGGTAACCTGGTTCCTCCAATGAAGAGGTAAGGAAACCTTTCATAACCCAATCAAGGCTGCCCCTCCTCAGACCCCTGGTTTGCAGGATATGAAATTTTCGAGGAGAGGAATCTTGATGCACAAGGATCCTGCCGCCTTCAGGGAGGGAAGTCACTGAGGCCCAGAATTCAGAGTAAGCAAGATCTATGGGAAGGAATGAACATAGGCACAACAAGGCCTGGAGTTCCCAGAAAGAAAATAATTACTTTAAGAGAAGAGGGAGTCCAGGCTGCTAACTGGGACTCAAGACAAGTGACTCAGTCACCATGGAGAAGCCCCTATGGACAAAGCATGTGAGTAAGGCTGGGAGCTTCCGGAGACCCCACCATGCTGCGTGGAGCCTGTGCAGTGGGGCACAACACCGAACACGGGGCTGTAACTCACGAGGAAGTCTGTGTGTCCTAGGTAGGGTTTCCACTAGCAGATGCTGAGACAAGGATTTGGGTGCAGGTGGTTCATTTACAAGGTCATCCCAGAAGTACCGAGAAGACAATTTGGCACTAAAACAAGGAAGTGAAGGAAGTCACTAGAGGGTGTATTTTCAAGAATCTTTCTGCTGTGGGCAACTGGAAGGATCTCTGAGAGACGGTGGAGAACCAGCCTCATAGTCACACCTGGGGAAGGGCAAGGAACTCTGCAGCATGGGCCGAGGGCTACTCCCCTGGCACTTCCAGCCTGTGCTCCCTGAGGCCAAGAGAAAGCCCTCGTGTTCCCACACGGGTCATGAGAGCTGAGATGTGGGTGTGGCACTGACAGCATCTGCTACACCACACCTGGCTCACTCATGTGCAAGCTTGGCCACTGGGGGACTGGGCGGGCCTTCCCTGGCAGGACCACAGAGTGGGGACCACAGAGGGCGCCAGCGTCTTTCAGTCTGAGGGAGATCAGCCTCAACAGCGACACCTTGTGGCAGCAAGATGCAATCACATGGTGGACTGGTTGGACTGACCCGATTTGGGTGTGGAATTTAAATCCATACATCCCCTTCGCTTTGGGGCAGTGTAAGCCTGGCTGAGAGGGGAGGGGGACAGGTGGGAGGGATGACAGGAGAAGTGGGGAAGGTGGGGGGAGGTGGGAAGCCCCAGTGTAGAGACCCGGATCTTCCAGCTGACAGGTAGGTCTCAGCATTTGGGTTTAATTTAGAAAAATGAACCTGGGAACAAGGATTATTTTTCCTCTCTTAATATATTTATTCTTATTTTACTTATTTTTATAAACTGTTATTAAAGTATAACATATATATTAAAGTATACCTTAATTGCACTGATTAATTTTTACAAAGTGAACACACCTATGTTACCACCTAGACCAAGACTTAGAGCATTATCAGCATTTGAAAGCCCATCTCATGTCCAATAATCCATATATGACCCAAAAGCATTTCCACACTTCATAATTTCATATTAATATGTGCAATTACTTGTTGGGGGTCTCTCTTCCCTTCTAATATAAACCCCTACACTGCACTCCAGGTTTTAACATTCATGCTAACACTTGTAGAGCCCAGGTCAAGAGTACAAATGAAGTCCTGGTACCATATGTCTACACATTTTAAACATATAAATCAAGTTAATAAACTGGTAAATAAAATATTAATATGTTATATCCTCCTCCCTTGACAAATACAGAGATGGGAAAGGTGAGGTTTGAAGTTTGAACTTAGAATTCTTAGATGCCTCAGAATTCTAGCCAAAACATGGTGGAAGAGGAAGGCCTGCCCCAGGTAACAGTTCTGGCTCACCCACACGCAGAGGCCTCACACACATGGACTCTGTAGCATGCATGCTGAACCAGTGCCAGCTATATCAGGGGTCAGCAAACTCTTTCTATAAAAGGCCAAACAGTACATATTTTAGGTTTTGTAAGCTATTCAGCCTCTGTCACACCTACTCAGTTCTGCCATTTCAGCCCCAAAGCAGCCATGGACAATGTGCAACCAAATAGGCATGGCTGTGTTCCAGTAAAATTATAAGCCTAAAACAATTAGGTGGTAGTTAGATTTGGTCCATGGACAGTAGTTTGCAGATGCCTGGTCTATAATCTCACAAACAGGTGCCCCTCAGCAACCCTAGGCCTAGGAGTATGCACACTGGTAGCATAGTTTGATCCCAGGAGCATGGAACTGGCAAAAAATCCCAAGCAGACCCAGGAAGACAACTCTGGGTCATTTAGGTAGGGAGGGCACAGGCCTGTGGGTACCCAGAATGGACTCTGGAATGCCAGGCACAGGCTCCAAGTAGGGGGAGGAGTCTGAGGCACTTAGCTCCCCAGACACCTCCCCCAGGGGAAGGTACAGTCAGAGGAGGGCCAATGTGGGCTCCTCTTGCCCAGGCCTAAGGGAACACAGGAGCTATGCAAAACAGTCTTTGAATATTTGAAAGAATGAAGCTGGTGCTTTAATATCATTTTCATCTTATCATTGAAATCACTTCCATGGCAGTTATATGACAATTTTGTAATTGTAGCCAGAGAGGAGAGACACAGTGTTTTAAAAAAGGAAAGTGGAAACCTCAAAATCAGATCTGGTTGGAGTCATGTTTTTAACTTCTTGATGTGCAATCTTGAGCAAATTAGTTCACTTCTCTAACCCTCACTTTTCTCATCTGTGAAATGGGGATAATATTAGTACTTTTCATAGGGATTTAGGAAAGATTAAGTGAGATGATACAAGAAAAGTACTTAGCACAATACCTAGCACACAGCTAATGCTCAATAAAAGTTAACCTTTGTAAGCCCAAGGCTACCAGAACATGACACACTGACTTTAAACCTCTAAGTTTTCTCAGAATTCTTTCAGTTCATTAAGGTTAGCCTTATCAGACACTTCTGAGTCAACCTCAACCTGCTGTTCAAAAATGCTCAAGACATCGACCATTCTTTTAACACCAGAGAGCAAAATGGAATTCCCCCCTTGATCTGCAGGCTACAATATTATGCATCTGTAGGTATTGAAAGTCCCAATAATAACCCATTTAATCTTCAAATGCCATAATGATGTGAATTGTCGGGGGTGGGGTGGGGGTTCAGCTTGACACAGCAGAGATTTTTCAAAAACATTCTTCCATTATTCTCCAAAAAGCTCTATGCAACACAAACACACCTATCCAAACATGACTACTCTCTCCTCTAGTTCTCCCAAACTCATTTTGTAATTACTGTTTTCCACATGCAGATTTCACATGATTACATGTTCGGCTGCCGTGGCTCATATTTTATGGCAAGGTGCTTGAGTGAAGAGGCTGACTATATTCCATATTGCAAAGTGAGGGCTCTGCATACCCAAGTGTTAGTGAACTGTTCTAAACAATGCCATGGTTTAAATTTCAAACTCTATCAATTTATTTCAAAGTACTAAATTTAAAATCTGAAACACCTGAAAACTTTTGTTAAAGGAACAGACTATTATCTATTACATGACTAAATCCATGAGTTAAAAATATAGCAAAACCCCCAAATAATAAACAGTAAAAATAAAAAATAATTTGAGATGTTAAATAAAATTAAAATAAGAATTACGGTTAATATAACATGCTGATTATAACAATGTTATTCATTGCCTCATAAAGTCTCATAAATGGAACAAATTAAGCTGGTTGCACTGAGAGATAAATAACTAAGGTTTTTAGATTCATTTTTAAAACATCTGTGCACTTCCTTTAATCTGCAAATGTAAAATGTCAATTGGCAAAGATTTAGCTATAGTATACTTACAAAAAAGAATATTCAGGAGTTATTGGGTCTTACACTAAAAAAAAACCTCAATCTGTCACCTAACAGATGTTTCAGAGAAAATGACAGAAAGAAGAATAACATCTCTACTCTCTTGCCCCTGAAAATCCAATCATATAAAATTTTGCTACATTTACAATAACATAAGGATTATGTCTAAATAGCTTTTTACAAGAAAAGAATATACATGTAATCACATACACGAGGAAAAATGTTAGCAAAGATTGTAAGCTATTAAAAAAAAAAGACCACAATCAACAGCAGGGGGTGGAGCATGGCTTCAATGTGCAAATTTCAGAGACAAACATTCGTCTATGTATTCTGGAAAGAAGAGAAAGAATAAATGTTATGCCCTGACTCTGAGGTCTCTCAATAATATGGCTGATAACTGTGGAGGAGTCCCGTGGGAGCCTTCAGCAAGGATCAAGTTCAGGGTGCTGAATGACACACAGAAACCCCTCTAAAAACTGAAATATAGTAAATAAGAGTAAGTACATTAAATCATCAAGAACTGAGTCAGTTCTCTCATCTATGAATGGATAGGTGAGCTTATCTAACATAAAAATAAATAAAAGGGGAAATTACCAGACATGGTTCAGATCTAGTCAACAAATATTTCTAGAGAACAAATCTGAAACGTGGTTTCTGACATGCCAGAGACCCAAATCTCACTATTTAAAAGGGAGTCATAGCCCCTTTATTCGGGTTTACATTAACAACTCTGATTGCTGTGCAAGGCTGCCAGGTGCTGTGAACGGGGGAAGTAGAGGCAGGCCTTTCTGGGAGTGACAGAGAGCAGTCTCAGATGGAGAGAGTCCTATGAAAGGAAGAACAGTGTAGGAACAGAGAGGAGAAATTTCAGTTTTTTAAACCTGGGCAAGAGTTGGGGATGAAGGGTAGATCCACAGTCATATATACTAAAGAATTTTCAGATCTCATGAGAACTGAGGGGTTGTTTTTGTTTCAGCAATCTGAAAACAAAATGTAAGTACATTCTTTTTTTTTTTTTTTTTTTTTTATTTTGAGACAGAGTCTCACTCTGTTGCCCAGGCTAGAGTGAGTGCCGTGGCGTCAGCCTAGCTCACAGCAACCTCAAACTCCTGGGCTCAAGCAATCCTTCGGCCTCAGCCTCCTGAGTAGCTGGGACTACAGGCATGCGCCACCATGCCCGGCTAATTTTTTCTATATATATGTTTATGGTTGGCCAGATAATTTCTTTCTATTTTTAGTAGAGGCGGGGTCTCGCTCTTGCTCAGGCTGGTCTCGAACTCCTGAGCTCAAACAATCCGCCCGCCTCAGCCTCCCAAGTGCTAGGATTACAGGCGTGAGCCACCGCGCCCGGCCTGTAAGTACATTCTTGATCATCAGGGCAGCCATGCCCATTGAGTTTGAGCACCAAGTTGTACCCTAAGGAATCACTGTGGGCCAGCGAGGACGGAAAGATGATGGACTGGGGCATCTAAATGATGTGTTCTTACTGGGTAAACGGATGTCAAGTTCCTCAGCATGAGTCAAAGTTTCACAGAAGTTGAATATTGTGAATATGGTAGAAGAATTGAGTCATCACCCAGCACACAGCAGGTAGACCAGCTGACTGGCAAAGAACCTGCCCAACATCATATTCTAGTTACAAGCAGCAATTTAGTTAATGCAGTTAAATTAATGTTGTTAATTTGAATCAGTACCGTAATATGAAGTATATCCAATTTCTAAATTGATTTACGTTTTATAAAGGTGTAAGAGCTTAAAAATAAAACTCACCAGCTTTATGTTGATACAATTAAATGTATCGTTACAATAACAATAATTTAAGTCAACCCCGGGGTTCCATGAGAAATTACTTTCTTTAAAAGGGGTCTCATCCAAGTTTGAGAAACCTTGGTTAAGTGATTGAGCATACACTGGATTTGAGTTCCAAATCTCACATTTACTATCTGTTTAACCTTGAGCAAGTTAGCAAACCTCTCAGAGCTCAGTAAGTATCTCAGTAACAATGGCCTCAGGTGTAACAATCAATGGCTACTTCACAAAAATAAGGTGAATAATGATTAAATCAGAGAATGCAGAAGTGCTTAGCACAGTGCCTGGAGCTTAGTAAATACTCAGTACAACCACCATCATCTTCAATATTGACCATAGACTCATTGTGTTTTCTTAAATTAGACCCCTTATTACAATATGTTTCTTCCTCACAAACAAAATAGGAATAACAATATTAAACATCTTGCAATGAGTCTAAAAAGGTTGCAAAAAAATTTTTGCATGTTAAAGTAAAATTTTAGCCAATGTAGTAAGTTGCATCATGTGTTCAAAATATTCACCATCTCCCCACAAGACACCTAAATGAGTATAGCTTTAATGAATCTTTAGTAAATCCTATATATACACACAGTAATTTGTCCAACTCTTATAGTAGATTGTGAGCTCTTGACGGTGGCAGCCAGTCTGAGTTACCTTTATGTTCCCCCACAATACTTAATGCTTTCCAATAGCAAGCACTGAACAAATATTTCCAAATTATGGTACAATTAGTCAAGATACTCAAGTTGAAATACATAAATAAGTTACCAGATAAGTTTCTTTCAGGTTCTTTCATCTCCACTTAAGATCAGAGTTCCTGATAATGGGTCACCCTTTGTACTCTATTCTCCAAAAAACAAAACACTCTTTAGATTTGTCATCTAAATTTCAAAACACTCATAAAATGCTTCAGAAGTACTTTTCCTTTTAATAAAATTTTTTTTTCATTTTGAGCAATTTTAACACAATTAATTTATTTTAGAAGTTTAAAGCTTTATAGAGATGGGACTGGTTGGTTGAAAGAAATGGAAAACACTGGGAGAAGGAGAAGAGGCAGTGTGAACCCGTGACTTGGGGAGAAAAACTTTGAATCTACAGTGTCTCAAGGAGAAATGCTGTTGTGTGAGCAAAGCCAGCAGCACAGGGCCTATGGCTTGATGGGTAACCAGAGACGTCCTGTGGCATACTGACTTTTTATTTAATCTGACCTGAATTCCCTAACATCCCAGGACCACGGTTGTAAATGGCCACTTTTTACACTGTCTTCATCCCAGTAGTACCTGAATAATGTTCAAACTCCTCGCCATAGCACATGGGTACATAATTAACTGTGTTTCAAGAGGAAACATTTATATAAACTAAAGGTAAATGTTGCCCCTGAGCCCATCCCTACAATCTCCCTTCTGTAGGAAAAGGGTCTTTCCTGCTTCATTGACATCTGGCTTGGCCATGTGACTTGTTTTGGCCAATGAAATGTGAGCAGAAGTAACACATGCCATATCTAAACAGTAGCTATCAGAGCCATCTTGTGGGTAAACCACTGTTTTTCCTTCACTACCATAAGAATGGCCTGTTCAAGAAAGGCTCCTTCAACCTGGGTCCCAGAACAAAGACAACACAGAGCAGAATCACAGACAACCCATGAGAGAAAGAAGCCACTGAGATTTGGAGGTCATGTGTTAGCTCAGCACAACCTAGCAATATCTCACTGACACACCCAGCTCATGAATGCAGTGCTAAAACAAAATATGTAAAACAACATTTAGGTTAAAATATAGGACAGCATTTTCTCACTGATTTATCTCTCATTTCTTTCTTCTTTTTGCCAATTACCAATCTAAGTAATGTTACCTTTTCAGGGACAGAATATCTCATGTTAGGTCTCTAGATAGATGCAAATCATTTATAAATGATGTCTTTTCAGACACCGATACATACAACCATTTTCACTGCCTCCAAATGTATTCTCTTTTTCATTCCTGGGCTCTGATTTCTTTTCTGACAAATAACTACTCCTGATGCTTGGACATCAAGATGAAGGCGATCATTGAAAAGGCTCAAAGAAGCATCAGTTCTGCTATGAGATGATACAGTTGTACAAACAGCACAAATAGTGAATGCCAGGGATGTGGGCTGGAACTCATGACTGTGTATATGGTCAGCACAGGTATGAATGAGTGCCTGTCCTGCAACACTGCCCTGGGAAGAGTTCAGCTGTGCCTGGCCCAGGCAAACCTCACCACAGGAGGCCAAGAGAAAGGGAATCCACACACTTGCCACTTGTGATTCCATCTTACGCTGGCTTTGTGAGTTCCAGATCACACCAAGTGATGTCACTGTCTTTATTTGAGCCTTTTGCAAGACAGATATCTGATTCAACCCTGATAGCTCTTTGAAGGCAAGAACCATGTCTCGTTCATCTTCATATCTCAGCACTATTATACTTATACTTAAAAAGCAGCTCATTGTAGAGCAGTTAAGAGCATGGGCTTTGAGGCCAAGAGCCCAAGATTCAAATAAATTCTAGTTTCTCTATTTACTTGAATTGGGATCTTGTGAGCAGATGCTATAAATGCGTACCAATGTCTCTCTGACCTGAACATCTTAGAGTGCCCCAAGGGACTTCCCACTGCCAATATCAGCATCTCTGTGTGAGGGATTTTTTGAACCTTGAGAAGCTAGTCTTCCCTTGCAGGGGCAGGATGGAAGTGCCAGGGAATTAACCACCCTTAAAAACAGCTGACAGATATTTATACACCCGTGTTCATAGCAGCATTATTCATAATAGCCAAAAGGTGGAAACAACCCAAATGTCCACTGACATTGAATGGATAAAGAAAATGTGATATATACATATAATGGGATATTATTCAGCCTTAAAAAGAAATGAAACTCTGATATATGCTACAACATGGACCAACTTTGAAAACCTTACGCTAAGTAAAATAAGCTAGACACAAAAGGACAAATTTTGTATGATATCATTTATATGAGGGAGCTAGAATAGTCAAATTCAGAGACAGAGAGTGGAATGGTGTTTTCCAGGGGCTGGGGGAAGGAAGAATGGGGAGTTGTTATTTAATGGGTACAGATACAGAGCTTCAGTTGGGATGATGAGAAAGTTCTGGAGATGGATAGTGGTGATGGCTGTACAACATTGTAAATGTACTTAATACTACCAAACTGTGTACTTTAAAATGGTTAAAATGGTAAATTTTATGTATATATATTTTACCAAAATAAAAAATAAATTTTTAAAAAGGAAAGAAAAAAACAATGAACATGAGCTAGTGGTTACACATCCCTATTTTCTTACCCTTCATATGAGAACATCCTAAGGCAGGTATTTTACCCATTTCCTCATGGGATTAAACTCCAGTGACCACTGCAGCAACTGAATAATGCCCCATCTATTGTCTGCCTTCTATTACCTGTCTCATATCCTCATTCACCTTCTACTGTTCCCTGTATGTCCCAAATTACTGCTTGGACTAGAATACTTGTCTTAGGATCTGGTTCTGTAGGAAACTCAACTATGACATCTAGGCAAATTTCTTAAACTTCTCTAAATATTAATTTCCTCATCAATAAAAATAACACTTAGATTATGGAATTACTGTGAAGATTAAATGAGATAATTCTTGAAAGTGCTTAGCACAATGCCTGACTCATAGTAGATACCTAATATGAGTTTCTCAAACTTCTGGTCCAATAATTATTGGACTTCAGGTACAATAATTTTTGAGAGAAGACATATAAAATATATCTCTCAGTTTCAGGAAGAAATTAGAAATCCAAGAGCCAATAGTTTCCCATCTTCCACCTGATTAATACATCCCGGGATTTAGCAATCACCATTTAACCACAAGAGATATTAAAAGGAACTGGAAGTTTGAATTGAACTCAATCCTTTGCCTAGAAAAGGGATGAGCCCACAAAGGAAGTTAGATAAGCTTTCCAGATACCAACCTGACCGTCCATGGCAGACAGGTCACCACCATTCCCCTGTGACCTAGGGAATTAGAGGGCTGTGGAGTCAACTGTATACAAACTTTAATTCTTATCCCTTTCTCTCTTTGGCTCTGAATGTACCATCTTAGCCACTAAGGGTTATGGTGAAGACTAGGATACATTTAGCCTTTTTCTAGTTCCACAGTGCTCCATTCTAACCAACCAAACCATGGAATCATGAAATTCCATTGTGGTGTATCCTTTGCCAAGTACCATTTTATTTGCTTTGGTTTCTCTTTACTTTTTTGCCAAAATACATAGAGAATCACATATGCCACCTAGCAAATCAAAGTAACAAGTTACTAACTCTGGTGGACTCTCTTAAATAAGACTGATGAAAAATCCAATTTCTGTACCTTACTTTTATAGAAAATGCCTTTCTAAGTATACATTATTTTAAAAGCTGAACAAACAAAAGTTGACTAGACTTACATGTTAAAAAGAAGTTCTGTTCCCAAAAACAAATAAATGGTAAAAATCCCCAAATTACCTCTTTCCCTTTAACATAATCCCTAAAGCTTTTTTCCAACATTTCATACATACACAGCCTTTAACTTTGTTCTTATTCCTCACAATTATACATAGTTGGCCAACTTAAGTTGACTAAAGCTAAACATCAGCCATATTGGGCATGTCTAATGGTTCAATCTTTGCCTCAATTACATCATGAGATTCATACTTCTCCCGATATTACTGCCTACATTTTTCCATTTTCCACCTATAAAATAATGACAAAATTCAAGAAATATTCAAGCGATTGCACAAACTCTGCTAGACAAATATGGTGATGCTGATGAAATAAAACTACTTACTTGTCAGCAGGTAAGGTCATGACACAATAGCTCAAACTGTTCATTCATAAATTGAGGCACACGTAACCTAAACTTATGTACCCCCATAATATGCTGAGATAATAAAAAATAAAATAAAGTAAATTGAGGCACAGAAGTTAAGATCAACATATGAAAGGCAGTTTAACAGTGTTAACATATAATGTAAAAAAGTATAAATAAATCATACCAAAATAAAGTCAGAGGCAGCCAGTATCCATGGGACACTGAATTGTGTTCTAGCTCATAACTCCCAATCTTGCACATTTCAGGGAATAATTAAACCATTTCCATTCATGAACTTTCTCATACCACTTTCAGAGGCTGTACACTATAAATTACTCCTAGTATTTCCCTCTATTAGCCTAACGAAGGTTTGCAGTTTTGTTCCACCCATTAACTGCAAACCTATGCAAAGATTTTAAAACAAGATCTGTACTCTCTGTGCTCTGCTTAAAACTCACTGAAAAGAACTTGGTCCTGGACGATATTTGTAGAGATTCCCGAAACCAACTGTGCAGTGGAGTCCTGCTGCAAATCCTTTATCAAGAGATTTTTTTCCTCACCTGGAAAATGGTCTCTGAAAGTTACTAAGGCTTCATAAATTGTGTTTGATCAATGAAATCAGAATGGGCACTGCTAGGATTCCCAAGGCCACAATCAATCTTTCTATTGTTCTACAGGTCTGCCACCCCCTCATCCCAGTTTCAAGCCCCGCACTCCCACAAGCACCAAAAGCAAGTAACCATTGCCATAAAAGCAGCATAAAAGGAGAATAAAGAGAACCCAGGATCTCTGGTTGTGTCAGTCCCCTACTGAAAACTTCTTGAAGGTTAAGCTCAAGCCCCAGCTCCTAATGGTTTGCAGAGTCCTCATGCCCTGTCACACTCTCTGGCCTCTCTCACCATCCTCCACCTTTGACCAAGCTAAACTCCCGCTCTACAGGTCTACCTACTTTCACCTCCCCAAACCCTGAATCTCCCATTCTCTCACTCGCCTTTGGACCTGGCACATGCTGTTCCCACTGTTATTTGTACCATCAAGTCCAAAGCCTCCCTATTCCAGTAATTCCATTTACCCTTCACTGACACCTTGGGTGTTACCTTCTTCAGGAAGCCTTCCTTCAGCCTTCAGCCTTCCCCCACGAATCTCCCAAGCCCTCCATGACAACTGGACGCTCCCCCACAAAGGCACCCATTACTGCCTGCTTACTTGTCTGGAACTCCACTAGACACCACAATCCCTGAGCCCCCCAAAATCACCTGCTCTATTTACAGTCCCCTTTGTGCCCAGAGAGGACTGGCACAAAGCAAGCACACACACAAATGATGAACAGATAATATAAAACAGCTTAATTCTTTGTTAATAATGTCCATCAGGAAGGCACACCAGCCATTCCTGCTTTCCAGGTTAAAATATGTAATAAAATAATAGTTACTTAGTTGAACTTCTGCATGAAGAAACTGTTGTAAAAAAAAATCATAGATCTGGAAGAGGGCCTTTGAAGAAAGTTGGACCAGATGACAGAGAAACAGAAATCCCAAATAAGGAGAAAACTAGTGGCAAAGCCAGAAAGGGAACTTAGGTCTCTTGACCCCAGGTCAGTGCTACATCTCTGTATCCAAAATAATCTGCTCTGAAGTTATTCTAAGCAACTATTCATGTTGTGAATTCAAGGTGGCCCGTCAATGCATTCAAAGCCTGTGTATAAAAAGACAGATCTTTCTCTGCCTTAACAAAAATGGTAAAGAATTCCCCTGCGTGCCCCTGGTCACTGCTCCATGCTCCCAAGCGTGATGAACAGCAGCCACCAAGACCCAGTTGCCTTTGTATCCACCCAGCATCAAACAGGACCTATTTTCAATGAGCCCGTAAGAATGCCAATCTGTCATCCATTCACTACCCAACCTCCTGCTTGCACCCAGGGAGAGGCTCCAGGAACAAGAGAGAGAAAGAGCCAAAATGGGGAACAAAGAAGGGGTAGGAGGGAACTTTACAGCCTAGAAGAGAAGAAAAAACACACATCACCAGAAGGAAAGAAAAGACATCAAAAACCCTCTCCTGAGAGGTGAACGTGAAAGAGTCAACACCTGCCCCTTGAACCACGCATGGTCTTGCTCCTCAAGGTGAGGACAGTTAGCTGGAGCCAGCTGGCAGGACAGAGCATCGCTAATCTGCCTAAACCAAGCACAGAAAGCCATCTTTCTAGGACTTTGATGCCCACCAGTATCACTGAAAAAAAAAAACCAGGGATCCCAGGACCAGCCCAACCTCACATCTTGCTCAACTCTCCACCCCCAGAGCAGCTCCCAGACCCCAAACCCACCTTCAGTCACCTCGGGCCCACAGAGGATGAACTTCCCAGCCTGACCACACCCCCCTTGCTATAGAGAAATTCACCATATAAGAACTAATAACCACAGTGAACAACTAGGCTTAATTTCTTATATGAAACCCTGTTCTTCTTGCTATAATTAGTCATACCATTTTAGCAGAAATGTCTCTCACGGTTTGCATAAGCATCTGAGTATTCTTAAAGAACAGTCACATTGCTCAATTCCCATTCAAGCTCTTGTCTTCTGACCCACTAGTTTGCTTTGAATTAACAGTTTACTCCTAATGCATTTAGGGGAATGCACTTTGCTGCCTGCAACTCATTCATACCCTGAAATCACGGAATGACAACTACCTTTTGGGGTGGAAAGCAGTATGGCAGAAATAGAGTGGTAATGCTACCGGACTCCACCCCACCCACCACACACACACACACACACACACACAGGAGAATTAAGTCAGCAAAATCTGGCCTCTCAAGAACCATGGCAAAATAAAGCTGCTGGCATAAGGTGTCTACAAACATTGCCACTGGCCTTTGAGCCTTTGATCTACAGGGGTATCCCAGAGATGCCCTTCCAACCCATACTCTTCATCCAGTGGGCCCATAATCTCACCACTGACTTCCAAGAAAAAGTAATCACTTAGTTCCTTCCTGAAAGTGCTGGCTGACTTTATTTCCTTTCTTCTTGCATGCTTGCTCTCTCTTTCTCTTTTTTTTTTTTTTTTAATTTTGTTGAGTGCCCATTAGGTGCCAGCAACTACAGAATTTCCTGGGATGTGACCAAGATGAACTCTGCTTGGCAGAGTCAGTATGAGTTCAAGAACAGAGGAACTGGAACATCAAAACAACAAATCAGGAAGATTTAAGCGGAGAATGAATACCCAAGAGGTGAAGAGCAGAACTTGGGGCACAGCCCTGGGAGTTGGCCAGCCAAGTGCTGAGGAAATTCAACTGGGGCAGAAGTCTAACTGACCAAAGAGAGGGGCAACCAAGTATATTAGTGATTAAGTCAGTGAGGTGGTGGCCCTGAGCTTCCCCAGCTGAGGGAATGTGTAGAAAATCACACAAAGACTCAGGCCTGGCTGTAAAAGCGAGACAGCCTAGCTCTTCCTGGTGCTTTTGGCATTGACAGTGGTGGAACTCGGCGGTTGCTTCTGTTCCAATTGTGGGGCCACACATTGCTCCAACTTTGTCCACTGATAATTTAGCAGCCTTGAGAGTCAGGCAGATGTGGGTTCAAATTCTGGCTGTGCCACAGCATTAACTCTGAGCAAGTTCTTCTGTTCCTTCATTCATTTAACAAATATTTATTGTGTCAAACACTCTTGTCATCATGGATACAGCAAAAGGCAAAAGTTCCTACCTTCATGGAGCTTATCATATTTTTTGAGCCTCAGTTTCCTCATCTATAAAATGGGATAATACACTTACCTTTATAGGTAGTATGAAATGAGCAATATAAAGCATCTAGCACAACACCTAGCACATAGTAAATGCTCAATAAATGGTACCCTTCATAGAACAGAGCAAACTGATCTACAACTTCCAACTGGTGTATAAGCTCTAAGTAGTAAGGAATTATCTATGGTTCACCTCTATACCTATAGTGCCTATCATAAAGTAGATACTCAATAAATATTTTACAAATCAATAACTAAGTAATCAATAATAGGCATTGTCATGGTAATCAATAATCATTAATTCTCTCCAAGCCACACAGATTCTATTACTTTAAAAAGCAATAGGGGCCAGGTGCTGTGGCTTATGCCTGTAATCCTAGCAATCTGGGGGTATGAGGCAGGAGGATTGCTTGAAGCCAGGAGTTCGAGACCAGCCTGAGCAAAAGCGAGACCCCCATCTCTACAAAAAATAGAAAAATTATCTGGGCATCATGGCACGCACCAGTAGTCCCAGCTACTCAGGAGACTGAGTCAGGAGGATCGCTTGAGCCCAGGAGTTTGAGGTTGCAGTGAGCTGTGATGAGGCCACTGTACTGCAGCCTGGACAACAGAGCAAGACTCTGTCTCAAAAAAAAAAAAAAAAAAGCAATAGGGCATTAAAGGCTTTTTTTAAGAAAGTAAGGCGCACTACACAATATGCCTTCAGACTTTTTTTTATACATAAAAACAGATGTTATTGAGCATAAGTATTCCAATTCAAAGAATCTATTATTACAGAAACCTGCACGGACAGCTGAGGTAGATGCCTGCCCATTGCTTTCCTAACCACAAAGTAAGGACAGGTTGGCCAGGCTACAGGTTAATCCAGAAGGTACCCAAAAAGTAAGTTACATAAAAGATGATGCATCAGTAAGGATAAACTGAAAAGTGCAGCAGAAACCAACAATCACAATCTCCATGGCTTAAAACAACAAAGGTCCACTTCTTGGTCACAATATATGTCCAACTGCAGTTGACTGGAAGCTTTGCTCATTTAGTGATTCAGGGGCTGAGACAGATGGAGGCTGTATCTCAACATGTGCTTCCATGATCATCACAGCAGTAGAAGAGAACACTGGATGGCCTCACACTGGAAATTAAACGTTCTAGCATAGAAGTGATACAAGTCACCTCCAGTACATGCCTGAAGGAGAGAAACGATGGCAATGGGGAACATTAATAGTCTCCCCCATAGATGATACTAAGACACAAGCTGTGGAATGACAAAGGGATTTGTTAAAGAGGATGATCAAATAAAATGTCTGGATAGCTGTAAGGTTCACGTAATCCTGACCAGGTATCATTTTAGAGCAGTGGCCTCAACATAAAGATGTCTAAGACAACATAAATCTGGACCCTAAATTTTCAGTACAACTCTGTTTTCTATAAATATATTGAGGGTCCAGATAAACTTTCATTTAGGAAACAAGTTTTAACAGCTGAAAAAGATTTGAAAGCCACTAATGTGAATCAAATCTCTTATTTTACGGACTTAAAAAGTAGAGAGAGAGAAAACAAAAAGAGTGAGACCCAGAAAATTAAAATGACCCCACTCTAGCCCTCCGAAAGCTCTGGAATGGTTAGCAGATGACAGGCAGAAATAAGTTCATTGACAAAGTCTGTTGTATCTCTGCAGCACCCTCTGACCTTACCTGTCCTCTCTGCTACCTTTAACTGGCACAATGCAGCCAGGGCCAGACTAAAATCATGTCATATGAGATCAGCAGGGCTCACTAAATGGTATCAGCAATGGGTAGAAGTCCCCATCCTGCAGCACTAAATAGTGATTCACATGCCATTAGCAATTCTCTATATTACTCATTCCCTACTCCCTGGCAAATGGGAAGCCATCAGTAGAAGTTAATACCAACCTTCAGGAGACTTTTGTTTTATTCTCAGAAGATTACAGGTTAACAGCTAACTATGATTTGTGTTCACCCGATTCCATTCTCTTCTCGCATTCCCAGCTCTGCTCTGTGCCAGCTCTCTCTCTGCCTTCATTCACACCAGAGCACTGCGTGTCAAGTACTTAAGCCTCAAGGGTGTCCCAACCTCCAGTCTCTGTCTTTTTCAATCATCTTATACTTACTAGCCCATGAAATCAAACTCAAGCTTTTCAACCTGGAATCCAGTTGCCTCCTCAATCTTACTCCAAACCTACTTTCCCAACATTATCTTCACTATGGTACTTATCCTGCCTGGCCACAGGTGGGATGATGGACCCAAAAGCCAAAATGACATTGTTTTGATCTCCAACTCCTCTACTTACCGGTTGTGTGATCTTTGGCAAGTCCTTGACCTCTCTGAGTTTTGATGTTCTTACCTGTAAAATAGGTTTGATAGCATGTACTATGAGGGGCTCTTGAGAAGGTATATGTCAGTGGGGAGTATGTTTGGATGCAAGTAGTAAACAGTGGCTTACATGTAAGAAGGTTTTTTGTTTTAGGCAATAAGAAGTACAGGGGAAGGGCCGGACATGATGGCTCACACCTGTAATCCTAGTACTTTGGGAGACCAAGGTGGGAGGATTATGTGAGGTCAGCAGTTTGAGACCAGCCTCAGCAACATAGTGAGACCCCCATCTCTGCAAAAAATTTTAAAAAAAAATTAGCCAGGTATGGTGGCACACACCTGTAGTTCCAGCTACTCAGGAGACTGAGACAGGAGGATCGCTTGAGCCCAGGAGTTTGAGGCTGTAGTGAGGTATGATGACGCCATTCACTCTACCCAGGGCAACAGAGTGAGACCCTGTCTCCAAAAAAAAAAAAAAAAAAAGAAAGAAAAAGAAAAAAGAAAGATCATAATAAAATATCAAGGAATAATATAAGCATTGCTGAAACTGAACTACTGGCAAGTAGGTGCTCCATGTGACAGCCAAAATGTTAGCTGACAAAAAAATAAATAAATAAAAAGGCTAAAGAATGTCTCAATAAAACAGAAATGCAGATTGTATGAGTCAACCTAAAAGTGAAAGACTGTTCAGGTGAATTTGTGGATTCCAACATCATTCACCTAACTCGTTTTTCAGGATACCTGTTTTGGCAAACCTCCACCATTGAGTTTCGCCAATGGGAAGAGACTGATAAGGCTTATGTCTTGTGGCTTTTTCAACATAGTAAAACAAGAGGGCCATACTATTTTAAGAGAATAATTTTGAATATAATTATATTTAATCACTAATGAGAAAGGTCTCTTTGTAAGTAAAACAAAAAACAAAACAAACAAAAAAACCCTCTAATACCTTAGGAGAGAAAAAAGCAAATTGGATGGTGTTAAAAGCATTTATTCAAACAAGATCTATTCAAAACTCCAACTGGAAATTTAAGGTATCAAGAAAAATGGAAAAGCATGAATTTTGTTTTGTTTTGCCTTCTTTTAAGTCATCATCATCAAGTTTGGAACTAAATTTCCATTGGGCCAAAACTGATCTACTAGACAATACACAAAGTTACTAAATTTGCCTATTGGCAGAAGCAACAGCCTTCAAATGGAAAGGCAAACAGGCTGGTGCAAGGACAGTCAACACCACAGTGAACTCTTAAAAGGATAGGCTCTATGTATGCTGGGAGAACCCACACTTCAGACTGGACACATGCAGGCTACACAACCAAAGTCTGAATTCAAGGCCATGGCCAAGGTCATGAGCTCTGGGTCAGACAAACCTGGGCTCAAGATCTTGCTGTCACAATGAACTGTGTCAAGATACTTAATTCCTTTTAGTTTCCTCTTCTGTAATTTGGGGATAATAATGGTACCTACCTCACAGGGGCTCTGCAAGGTTTAAAAAGGATAATCCATGTAAAGGACCCTCCAAAGTGCTAGCATATGCAATGATGATGATGATGATAGTAACAGCAATAATATTGCCTTGACAAACCTGTCTTCCACATGAAGACCATCCTAATCAGCGTATTCTGGCTCACAATCTGTTCATGAAATGCTAAATTTACAGCATTATGTTCACATCCAGGTACAGCTTCTATAAGGTGACAGCTCCCTGGATCGACCAGTAATTTTTTAAAATGAATTCAGGGAGAAGGGTGTTGAAAAATTAGCCTTTCACTGATAGAAAATTTAGAAGGATCTGGTCCTTCGCCCATGATTCATCCACCCATGAAAGTCTTGCTGGTGAAATCCATGACACCACCACCATTCACACTTCCCTCCCCCCCAAAATCGTGAAAGTCTTTTACTAAAGCACAGAAGCAAACCAACAAGATGGCTCACATTAGGAAAAAAGCAAACTCTTCTGCCCCCCGGAAAGAATATGGCTTGACCCCACCACCACACTGAAATTCCGCAAAAGAGAACAAGGCAGTCCTCACTTCCAGAAGTTGAGTTAACTGTCAGAACTAAAAGAATCCCTTCTATTCACGTTAATCCTAATAAAAAACACTTGCTGGCTTCAAAAATATCTTACAAATCCATCCAATAGAGCCAGGAACCAAGTACTGTATATTGAGAAACAATGTGACTTTACAAGGACAAAAGTGACCATAGGAGACAAAGTGCCACACCCTTTTCCCAGATAGCTTAACAGTAAACGGTGTCTCTTATAAAGGCTGCAATTCTGGAGGAATGGGCGGACAATTCTAACACCACCACTCCCGATTTCATTCTTTACCCAGGTCCCTTTCATTTTTAAGCCAATGGCCTCAGCATCCCCAACTACTACAACTAATAACCGGGGGTCGGGGGAGGAGACAAGGAAACACAGGTCAAATATACTTGCTTCTAAGCCCATTTCCGAAGAGTTTTCTTCCCGCTTGTCTGTCTCTCACAGCTGGAGCCCCATACCCAGTGGAAACCAATGGTTAAGTAAAACCACTGATTTAAAGAGCCAACCAGGAAACTAACCATGACAAGTGGGAGCTGCCCTCCTCTCCCGAGCATTGATTGGCTCTTGGGGTTCCACCGGTCCTCATTCTACCCACGTAAGTGGCAGGTGTGGCTGTCAATCTCAGAGGGAACTGACAATTCACCGCTCGGGGAGTAAATTGCCTTTCATCCAGCAAAGGCAGGTAGCCGCCTAATCGATCCTCTCCCCACAGAGCGGACCCTCCCCCTCTGGCAAGGAGAAGAGAGACCCTTAAGTACAAAATAAATAAGGCAGGGCCGAACGCAGAGTTTACGAGCGCTATTTTATTATCCCGCACCAAAGCAGCCCTTAATCTTCACTGTCCTAAGATGATCTTTCAAAGGCTCGTACAGTATTTTTTCTTAATTAGGTACACCCTAGTAAGTACCCTTTTTCTTGTGTAATTAGGAGATGGGGAAGAGGAGGGAAAGAATACCGTTCAGTTTAATTTCACATCATATTCCTTCTCATACAGCATCCCCTACTCCTCCCCGATAAATACGGCTTCATTTTCCCTGACACGGATTTTTGCAAAAACACACTCCCCTCGGAGCCCACCCAGGCAACCAGGCACCCCACCCCCTGGGATGGGGCTTCACCTTTCTCCACTTTGTTCCGCTTGGGGTTCCTCCAGACCCCCACCCCCGCGAACACCCCACCCCTCGAGGCAAGAGGGGAAGCCAGGCGAAAGAGGGGGCTCTGGAGAGAAGAAAGGCGATGGCAGTGAGAGTGCCCGCCGGAGAGGGACTGCGGGAGGTGGCCCCGGCCGCTGGAGCGAGCGAGCGGCGCCCGCGCGCCAGAGGAAACCGTGCACTTGTTCCAATCCGGGGGTTTATACATCACGGCAAATCCGCCCTTAGGCCGCCCCATCCCTTCACGCGCCCGAGAAAGCCCCGAAGGAGACGGATGGTTCACCCCTAGGCTCCCCCCGATAACGCATTGCAGCTCCCCACGAGCGAGGGGGACCCAGCACGAGGGATGCCCGGCACCGGCGCCCCGAGGGAGCCGGGCACCCGGCGGCCCCGGCCCCGGCGTCGGCGTCTCACCTTTCCAATGCTCGCCCCGGGGCCGTCCCACATGGATTTTTACACCCTCACGTCGCCTTGGCCCCGGGCGGCCGGGAGGAGCCGGAGCCGGAGCCGGCGCTGGAGCCGGAGCCCGAGCGAGCAGGAGCGGGAGGCGGAGGAAGATGAGGAGGAGCGGGGAGGGAGGGAGGGGAGGAGGAGGATACCACGGTGAGGGCCGGGGCCGGGCGCGGGGCCGGGCGGGGCCGGCGGCCGAGGGGGCGGCACCCGCCGCAGTCCCGAGACGCGCGCTCGCGCGGCGCTGCCAGGCGCTGCGCTCCGCGGGGCCCCCGCCCGGCCGGCCGGCGCTCGCCCGCCCGCCCAGGCCCTGACTCACATTCCCAGCATTCCCGAGGAGCCTCTGGGGGGGCGGGGGCTGGGGCCCCGGCGCCTCCGCGGGGGGCAGCAGAGAGCGCAGAGCCCTGGCCAGGTGGGGCGGCAGGGGTCTTCGAAGCGCCGACTCCCTGCAGGCCGCCGTCGCGAAGCACCTGGCCCCAGTCTTCTGTCCCAGACGCCCCTTCCTGGGAAATCCCCTCCAAAAGCTGCCAGGCACCCCCGGGACTTGTCAGGTGGCCTTGGCGACGCGGGCAGGGATGCCACTTACCTTTTAAGTTAAGCTAGAGTGGGGTTCGGGAGTCCCATGTCCTGGCACTCTTCCATCGGCTTTAGTGTTCTTTAGGAGGGTAAAGGGATTTCATAAGATTTTTATTTTCTTGTTCCCCCAAGGAAAGAAGAGAATGGAAGATGAGGAAGAGAACAAAAAAGACCATATTCATCATATTCATTGGATGCCTCTTCTGTGCCCCGAAATGTGCGTGCATTGTCCCAGTGATGGTAGAAAGGTTATGTCTGAGTTCATACACACATCTCAAGGTAATGTGTAGGAGGATTTGGACAAGTTTCACGTTGGAAAAAGCATCCACGCAACAAGTGTGGAGCTCTGGCCACTGCCATTGTGTATTAGGGAGGGGACTGGGAAAACATGGGCATCTTTAAACTTGGTGTCTCTCCCTGAGTAGTCAATTTTCAGGGCTAGAGCCGTGATTTCCTTCCTGTCCTGATGAGACTGCTTCCAGCAATTTCAGTGACCAGATCTCAATGTCTCCTGCTGGGAAGCTCAGACAAATAAAGCAAATCCAGCCATGGCTTGTCTGGGTGTGCAGAGGTATGCAATTAGTACAATGAGTAGGGGATGGCTCCTTCTTTCCTCCCCTGGTGGAAATCCAAATATTAAATAATTCCTGCTGAGGGACTTGGACTCTGAAAGACAAGGATGCCTTCCTGTTCCAGCCAGAATGCCTGTTCCTTAAGCCTTACTTTTATACCTCTGGTATTTAAAGTTTTTCATAGACTTGTGGCCTCTGAGGCCTTGTTGCCCTCATCCTCTTCTCCATCACCAAGAAATCGGCACTCATTCTCCTGACCTGGATGCTCCAGGGGCAAAACCAAGCTACACTGCATTGTGGGTAGTTTCCCATGTACATCCTTGGCAGCTTCCGCTCAAAAGGCTTGTTATATATGAGAGCCTTGTTGAGAGTACTTTGAGAATTCCTAAAATCCCACATCTTTTGAAATGTGACCAACATTTTGAGTACCTCCTATGTGTGAGCACTTACAATTTTTCAGCTACTCTCACAAAAATCTCTGTAAGATGTTTACCATCTTTCAGAAAAATCAGGTAACATATCCAAGGTGATCCTGTTAAGAATTTACTTAAATCAGTGCCCAAAGAGTTCAGTATTGTTAGCCACGCATTCTCTTTTCCTTTGATCCATGGGCTCTAAACAGGAATCTTTGAACTTCAGGGGGATAATTTATTGTACATTTGCCTATGTGCATTTTTCCCACAGGGAGAAGATCCATAGTTCTCAACAGATTTCTTTCAAAGTGAGTCCTTGACCTAGAAAAAGTTAAGAATAATTACTTTAAGTAAAAAGTGACTTTATATAGTAAAACAAGGACTGGAAGTTTTAGGGATCTTAAGCAAGTCATCTTCATCTTCTCTGGGACTTAGTTTTCTCATCTGAAAAATTAAAAAGCTGAACTAAAGAATCTTAGGATCCCTTCCAGCTCTAAGATTCTCTAACTTCATGTTAAAATACACCTATATGTGTATGTATGTGCACAAATGTACACATACACAAACATGTACCCCTCTCAAAATGCTAACAAGTAACCATTGTGTGATCTTACCCTTCAGGACAGAAAATTATAAAATGTGTTGTGTTTTATAAAACATGGTCTATTGCTCCAGGGTTTTTTGCTGTTGTTTGTTTTGTTGGTCTTTCACATCTTTCTTCAGCATGGCAATCTCTTGTCCAGCAAGTCTGAGAGAGCACACTTTCATGGCAGATATTTTTTCTCACGTACTCATTCATTTGTTCATTCAGCAAATATTTATTGAGCATGTACTCTCTGCTAGGTCCTGTGGGCTCAAAGCCCCTGCCCTCAAGGACTTATAGTTTAGTGAAGGGGACAGACAAGAAGCAGGTAGTTACAATACCACCTATGAAGGGACAAAGTTCTGGGAGCTGTGGGAACATGCAGGAAAGATAGCCAACTATTGCCCTAGGGTTCAGAAAAAGGTTTCCCAAGGAAATGTCAAATTTGCCTGCCACATCCAACTTTGCTGCCCTACCCTGTACTCACCCTGCATTGGCAGGCTGCATGCTCTGTGAACCCAGCCAGGGTAGATGGGGTCTGTGGTGGACACGTGCCCCTGGGTGGGCCATGACAGGCTCTCTCCCCAGCATTGGGAACTAAGCTGCAAGATTGAGTCAGCCAGCTGGCTCTGAATGGTGAGCTTGAAGACTGTGGTGGCCCCATCCAAACTATGGTACCCAAAATTATGATGCCAAAGTGACCACCAAGTAAGTTCTAAGACCCCTGCCAAGGAAGCTGGTCTTCAAAGAGGAGAATAAGCAGCCATGTAGACAGAAATGAGATTCCTAAAGGCCTAAAAGATTTAGATGTCTAACTGCTTACTTGACATCCCCAATGTAGGTATCTTACCAGCCTCTCAAACTTGATTAGTCCTAAACAGAACTCTTGATTTTTATGCACCAAGCCTTTTCTCTCCCAAGGTTACCATCAGGATAATGACATCATCATTCATCTAGTTGCTCAGGTCCAAACCTAGGAGCATTGTTAATTCCTCTTTTTGCTTATACCACACATCCACACCATCAGCCAGTTCTGTCAGCTCTACCCAGTCCTGAGCCAGGCCTTATCAGAGCCTGAAGCAAAAGCAAAACTATGCAGTCTTACATATTTTTTTGAACCAAGTAGAAAAAGTTAAGGAAAGCTCTACAATGAAAAAACATAACTACATATAAAGCACCATTTTGCCCAATCAGTTCTCCTACCATTGTCAACCCTTATAAACCTGCCAGTGGAGGAATATGATAGCCAAGTGGCCTTGGAACCAGGCACTAGTTGGAAACAACTATTCTTGTTGCACAATGATGCAGAGTCATAAGACAAGCTACAACCTGTCTTTGTTTTTGTTTTTTGTCCATTACGGATTTTTTGTATTCATTTTGAATCTAGTAATAGCAAAAAAGAACAAATACTTGCATAGCCTGTACTATGTGCCAGGTCCTATTGTAAGCAGTTCATGTGCATTGATTCACTTATTCCTCACTATGGACCTGAAAGATACCATTATTATGCCTATTTTACCAAGGAAGACACTGAGGCACAGGTAGATAAGGTATAATAACTTACCAAGGCTACACAGCTAAAAAGTTGCCAGACTGAAATTCTAACCCAGGTGTCCTGGCTCCAGAATCAACAAGGTAAAAAGTCAGCTGCACTTGGTGAGTGATCAGCTATGGGACAAAAGAGAGGAGTCAGGAATGCTCCTAGGTGCCTGGTTTGGGCAGCTGGGTGGATGGTGCGCCACTGACTAAGACTAGAAAGAAAGATTGGGGTGGGGAGTACAGGTTTATGGAAAAATTATGGGTTTCATAGGAAGCCCATCTATCAATAGTTTATGGGTTCAGTTTGGGGCTTTTTGTATTTGAGGTGCCAGGGACCTTGTGGTAGAGGTATCCAGAAGATGGCTGACTCAAAGTACTTTGAGGTCAGACAACAGATACGTGGTAAAGACAGTAATGAGAGTCTTCAAGTTTGATAATAAGAGTCATGGGCGTGGCTGAGTAACCCAGAACAGTCATTAGAGTGTCCACAGGAAGAGTCTAGTTAGATGAGAAACAAAATCCCTAAACAACTCAAAAGACTCAAAGTCCTTCTGAGGCATGTCATTTGTACACAGGTCTGCTAATGGGCTAGATTTTAGCTCAAGAGAAACATCACTGGGCTGTCATTAAAAAAAAAAAGTTGTGACCAGCCCAGTGAGACCTCATCTCTACAAAAAATAAAAAAAAAAATTAGCCAGGGGTGGTCGCACGCACCTGTAGTCCCAGCTACTCAGGAGGCTGAGGTGGGAGGATCGCTTGAGCCCAGGAGTTCAAGCTTGCAGTGAGATATGATGATGCCACTGCACTTCATCCAGCCTGGGTGACAGAGTGAGACCCTGTCCCCTCCCCCAAAAAAAAGGCCCAATTAACTGACCCACCACCACAACAGTTGATTGCACCAGAAAGCCAATATAATGGCTCAGTTAAGCCATTCAGATTCTATTTGCCAGGAATGTTTTAAGACCTTTGTAGGCCCTAAACATCATAGCAAACATATCAAAATATGTATCTTTTTTCTATAAAAATTTTTTAAAGTTTTTTTTAATTTTGCTTTTTAAATTATTTGACCAAGAATAATTTACTTTATTCACTTGTGGCTATGCTTTGTCCTTAATCATTAGGCATACTCAGAAATTATTGCCTGGTGAGAAGAAAATCTAACCTACAATTTTTTTCAAATGGAAGAAAATATAAGTATGAAAAACCATAAAGTTATGTTTTATAGACATATAATTTAATATCTAATTCCCACTTTACAGGTTTCTGTAAATCTGTAATCTCAAGGCAGAAGTTTCAAGACAAATCTTTCAAGGGCTAGCAAAAATGTTGATTAAATGTGCATATAATGTAAGATTATATCAATTTCTTTAGTTCCTTGGTTTCCAATAACTTTTCATTTCCTGATTCTAATTCATGAAGTCCGGCCACCCTTGCTGTCCTTAGATTCCATGAGAGGTCTCTGTGTCCTTTCAATAAATAGGTGCTTTTTTTTTTTTTGCCTCCTCAGGTATCTTGAGCGAGTTTTTTCTCATTCTTGTAGCCACAAGTACTGTCTGAGTTGAAACGCCAGCTTCCTTACACTTAGATAAGCCCTTCACCCTGGGTTGTGTCTGTTTCTCTGTGGTATTTTCTGTGAGCTACTGCCCATTGCTTAGTTAGGCCTCCTCTTCCTTCCTATTCCCTGGCTTGGCTATTTAAAGGTAGTTCATCAGCACATTTTAAATTATGATAAAAGCTGTTAACTTAGGAGAATTGTTTAACATGCCCATGCCCATGTTTAAAGAACAACTTCCAGGTAGAAAAGTCCTGTTTGAAGCTCTCAAGAAGAGGAATAACTAGAGACACAGGCTTTAAAGCTTTCAAAATGCTGTAAGCTCACATATTCCTAACGGCCTCATTCAAACCCTGGCTCCTTTAGTCTCGTGCTTTTTGCTACTAAAGAAGTTACATTCAAACACCTCCATGTTCCTTCTAAAAAGCTAAAGGCGTTAAAGAGTATGTTGAGCTATTTTAGAAACCTATGAAGAGTTCTTACCTTGAGTCCTGTCTGCATTTCCATCCATGCACTTGCTGAAAGGACCCAGCAAAAATTTCAGGCAAGCTAATAATAGGATTCATTACATTAGAGAAAAAAATAACAAAATTGGAGGGTGGTGATAAAATATGAAAGTTGTTTGAAATATCAATTACACAGTAAAGCCAACCTTTTTTTCTCTGTTCTTCTTCATAATGGCAAAAGTTCACATTTAATAGTATGTCTTCAGACAAGTTACTTACTTTCAGGTTTAGTTTCCTTATTTATAAAATAGGAGTATTTCCTTATTTATAAAAATAGGAGTTTCTTTTCAAAATGGCTATGATGAGAGTAAAAATATAACTATTTTGGTAAAGTCCTTAGCTCATTCAAGAAATTGGTGGCTTCTGTCCCATAATGATGATTGTGTTGAGGAAAAGAGTAAAATTTACTTGTAACACTGTTAGGAATTTTAAATTAATCCGTGAAACTTCATGCTAAATGG
The DNA here is from genome assembly GCA_028533085.1 of Varecia variegata. Classification (NCBI taxonomy): domain Eukaryota; kingdom Metazoa; phylum Chordata; class Mammalia; order Primates; family Lemuridae; genus Varecia; species Varecia variegata. Next base: position 159,480,355 of record CM052436.1, on the reverse strand, counting down.
CCAGGACCAGGGCAAAGCAAGCGAAACACTAGCATTGGATGCAAAATTTAAGGGGGCACCAAACTCTCAGTAATCAAGATACATTATTTTTTAAAAACAAATCAGCAAACTACAGCCCATGGGCTGTTTGTTTTTGTGAATAAAGTTTTATTGGAACTTTTGAGAAACAATGGAAAGACTCAAGAGAGAAAAGGGCTGGAGCTTCGATTATAGGAATTTTACACCTGGAGTTTCCAATGAATTTCTTATATTGGGGCTTTTAACTAACAGCCAAATTCCTGTTGCTGAGGTCCCTGTGCTGCTGAGAGCGCCTGCGTTTACCCATTGTCTTTACAGCCTAGACACTCTCTGGACAGGAGAAAAACACCTCCCCAAAGGCGTGTGTTCTCCTTGTGAGAGGAAGGGTAACGGGCCACTCAGAAATGTTTCTTGGAACCAAAATGGACTTGTTTACCCATTTAATCAAGGACCCAAGGTCTATAAAATACCTGCTCTAGTCTATATATTTAAAAAGTCAATGAGATAAATGATTGAATAAACACTCTGAGTACTTGATAAATATGAGTCATTTTTTAGTAATAAGAGAATTGTTAATGTAATTTGAAGAGTGGAATCTGCAGTTGTACTGCACAGATATAAGTGATGGGCCCATTAATCAGCCTGCCTCAGAACAGGGGCCAAGCTAGATAAAGGGAAACGGAGCATAAACCCAGAAAACAGGATTGGGTGCTGGTTTTCCTTCCAAGCATTAAGTATCTGTCCTATCACCTACGAGAGTGGCTCAGATTACTAATTGTTCTAGCAATAAGCAATTCTTACAGACAGTACAAAGCTTCATAACTTATGTTGCCAAAATTTCATCCATTTCTTAAAACAGGTTTTGGATCATCTCTGAGAAAGAATTCTTTTCCAAACAAAAGCCTTAACTACACAATTAAATGAAAGCGAACTCATTCGCTTGGAGGAGAATAATGAAAGAAAACAAGTTATTTTAAATGATAAAAAATGTGTACCAAATTGGCAACAGCTTTAGAATGATCACTCCTGGGTTTGATTAATGAGATACATTACCAGCTGAACAAACAAAGAGCTTATCAGTTTAGGACATTTTTTACTTAACCTTTTAATGAAAATCTTAAAATTTTTTCAGCTTACAAAAGTAGGACAAATGGGCTGTGAAGTAAAATTCAAACGTTCCAGAAAAAATGAAAGTCTTCTCTCTGAGATAGCCACTTTTAACAGCCTTTTGTACATTCCCTTGGATTTTTTTAGTAAATATATACATACCTATTTATTTATTTGGGTCCAATTACGGTTTTTGTCTTTCATTGTCCCTTATCCCTTCCTACCTTTACTCCTTGCTCTTCTGGCTTCAGAAGTTGTCACATCACCTTTCCTCATTGGCCACAGTGGTTGCTCCAAGAGCTGGACTCATAACCATAGCCAGGCCAATCAGAATCCTTTCCTGGGATTTTTTCAACTACTGGAACTCTATTCTTTTCTCATCTGGGAGCTATAAGAATGTAATATCAGGGTTGGTGGCATCCATGGCTCCACTCTCATGGAAAAGGGAGAAGCAGAGAGAAGAGGCAGACAGAGTCTTGGCCCTGAGAACATTCAAATTCCTCATTCCATTGCTGAGGACCCTGCCATTCCCGCCATTCCCAAAGCTCTTTTGTGCAGCTCTTTCTTCAATTCTCTGAGCTACTCCAGCCTCCTTCCAGTTCTTATGACTGTACTGGACCCATAGTAAGTTCCGTTTCTCACTGAAGCTATTCTCCATGGTTGTCTGCTACACGCAGCCAAAAGAGTCCAAATGTACATACTCTTCTGCAATTTGATTTTCTTCAGTTAAAATTGTATATATCGGCCGGGCGCGGTGGCTCACGCCTGTAATCCTAGCACTCTGGGAGGCCGAGGCAGGCGGATTGTTTGAGCTCAGGAGTTCGAGACCAGCCTGAGCAAGAGTGAGACCCCGTCTCTACTAAAAATAGAAAGAAATTATATTGGCAGCTAAAAATATATATATAGAAAAATTAGCTGGGCATGGTGGCGCATGCCTGTAGTCCCAGCTACTCGGGAGGCTGAGGCAGAAGGATTGCTTAAGCCCAGGAGTTTGACGTTGCTGTGAGCTAGGCTGACGCCAGGGCACTCACTCTAGCCCAGGCAACAGAGTGAGACTCTGTCTCAAAAAAAAAAAAAAAAAAATTGTATATATCATGGACAATTTCCATGTCACTTCACATCTCCCTTTTCATTTTCAATGGCTGAATAATGGTCCATTGTGTGGGTGAATGTTTATGACCTTTTTCTAGAGCCAAGAACACAAGAGGGTTTTAAAAGTGGTAAACACAGAAAATTACATTCAGCTTGAAGAGCTGCAGCCACATCAGGAGGGATGATTGTTATGTAAATGAGAACCAAGCACTGATGAAGTTGAAGTAGCACTTATTCCCCCACCACCCAGGCAGTACTCAGCACACCTGTCTTATGGAGAGTAATTTTTGGCATTTGTTTTCACCTTTGCAGATGACTAAAGACTATGCCTAAAATATGTACCCCAGCTTCCCCACCTCACCTAGCATTGTAAACTTGAACTCAACCACTCATTCACAGGGTCTTTAAATCTGTTTGTTAGATAAATGTTTTGAGTGAAATTGAGAGGAGGCTATGTTTGTACTAGTTGTTGAGGCCTGGAACCACAAGTACAATTAGTCCCAAGTTTGAATCCATTTAAAGATCTGATACTCAATATTTCCACCATGCAGTTTCCAAGACACGGAGCAGTTGCAGTTAAGGGTTAGAGTTGGGCATTGGGGTCACACAGTTATGGACTCAAGTCCCAGATCCTCCATGTACAAGCTACGGGGTCTTGGGCAATTTACTTAACCCTTCTAAGCCAGTTTTCTCATTAGAAAAAAAAGAGGGATCATTAATAGTACTTGCCTCATAGATAATTTGAGAGGATTGAATAAGAAATTGCATGGAACATTCATATGACTGTGCTAGGCCATAGTAAATGCTCAGTAAATGAAGGCTGGCATCATCATCTTCTTTGTGATATATGGTAAATTCAGTTGTCAGTGCTATATACTGTTTCCACTTTCCAAGATTTTCAACTGCCAATGTGACTTTCAGAAACTGTTCTTTAAAAAGCTGGGTGCTAGCCAGAAAACATTTCAAAGCAAAATCGTCCTAAAAATAAGAAAAGGATGCATGACTTTTTAAATGTTGAGTTTCTCTTTAAGAGCAAAATTATACTGTGAGTAAAGATTAAAATTCATTCTTTCTGTGACCTTGTTCCAAAGTGAAGTTTATTGGAGCATGATACATGTCAGATGTTGTTTAGAGTGGCATATGCCCTTCTCAGAATATGTTGAGCATACACTGCATGTCTGGGGGTTTCTCTACCAGGTATTTTAGAGCTGAAGAGGGAAGAAGGATTTATTTGACTACAACATCCACAGCTCTCAGGCTTGCCCTGGATTATGTTCTGCAAAGTACAAACAGGTACCAAAAGGATAATTTCCTCGATCCTTAAGGCAAATAGTTTGTGAAATAGAATTCAAGAGCCTTTCCTCTGATGGTTTTGAGGCCTCAGAAATTCAGACTAATTATTCGTAGAAAAATCCATAAGAGGAAATACTGTAGGCTGAACTGGGATCCAATTTAAAACCTTCCAAGAAATGGGCTCCTTCCTGCCATTTCCATGGCTTAACACCCTCTTCTCTTACCACTCTACCTCGTTAATTTCTGTTCTTCCTTCAGCCTCAACTCAGGTGGCATTTCCTCCAGAAGCTCTCCCTGAGCCCCATTAGGTACTCATGCTGTCAGATCTCATTGCCCACTGCATTTGCTTTCATAGTTCTTATCAAGGCCATAACGGAATCACGGACTCAGTGCTGTCTTGCCAACACACCTGGATGCTCCAGTTTCACCAGCAATAGGACCACTTCTATTATACTAATCCCAATGCCCAGTACCTTGTAGTGATATAATAAATATCTGGAAAATTTGAGAAAAAAATTGTTTTATTCGATAAATTTTGACTATAAGGTCTGGAAACCCAACAAGTAGCTAATTTGCTAAACAGTTTTCCTTATGAAGGTCAAAAAAAGTCTTTATTCCATGTAATCAAAAATATATATATACTAATATATAGCACTAATTGATATCATTTCATCTACATTCTATGAAATTAATTGGTTATCAGTTTCAGGAAAGAAAGTGATAATTATAACAATCAGCACTAATTGGATGTCTAACTGGCTAGACTAAAAAAGGAGTTCAGAGAGACTCAGATCAGAGGGGGCTTGAAAGTCATGCCTTACCTACCTGCACAGTCACACCTGAAAGTGAGGGTTCCAAACAAAAGCCAGAATGTGCCAGAGGGTCACTGAGGAGGCTGCTCACCTTCTTGAAGCACCTGCTACATTGAGTTTCCGTACAATGTTGACTGGAAGAAACTCCTGAGACAGCTTCCCCTTCCCAGAGCCAGCTAGTCTCTGCTTGGATCCTTTCTGAGACAGAGGGCTCACTTACACCACAAGGCAGTGTGCTCCATTATTGAACAATTCCAAGGGTTAGGTAGTTTCTTCCTATGTTAAGACCAAAACGTGTCTGACTAATTCCACCCATCAAAATCATTTTGCTTCCTGACAGGTGCCCCAAAGTTAACAGTTCTGGTTCTGGGGTAAGTTGAACTCATGTTTGAGTCTTACTAGTTGTGTGATTTGGGCAAATTGCTTTACCCCTCTGAGCCTCAGTTTCCTAACCTAGATACTTAATCTTAACCTGTGGTCAAGATTATAAGAAAAATGCATGTCAAGCACTTAGCCCAGTGCCTGACTTATAAAGAGAAATGTGATCTTCTTATTTCTTCTCCCACATGGCAAGCTTTCAAATATCAGAACACAATGACCGTTTTATAGGCTAAGTCCCCAGTCTCTTCAGCCATTTATTCTACAAGGCACACTGTGACACCTAGGTGATTAGTGTCACAATGGACTCCCAAAATTGAATCAAGTTCTGCAGGAGATGATAATTCTAACTCATAGAGCTACTGAAGGGGTGAAAGAAAGTAACACAGGAAAAGCACTTTGGTCTGTGCAGGCATACAAGGGGCATGTCTTTGCCATGTCTGCACCCTGAAGTTCTGTATAAGCAAGTGAGGAATTTCAGCCTTGTAGCAGTCCCCTCATACTAACGACTTAGTTCAACTGAAACTCCTCTAAAGGTAAATTTTGTTGTTCTTGCATTATGAAACCAATACAGGAAATTTGCAAACTCTTGAAAAGCAGAAAGAAGAAAAATCTTCCATGATCCTACTATCCAGAGATTGTCATTGGCATTTATTGTCTCCTTTCATTTTTAATTTATAGCTGAGTTGACCTTAAACAATTTCCATTTAATAATGTAACCTCTAGCTGCAAGGGAAGCTGGGAAATATAGTTTCTTTTATCTGGGCACTTTGCTGCCTTGAATAAAATTCAGGTTTTGGCCGGGCGCGGTGGCTTACGTCTGTAATCCTAGCACTCTGGGAGGCCAAGGCGGGTGGATCGCTCAAGGTCAGGAGTTCGAGACCAGCCTGAGCAAGAGCGAGACCCGTCTCTACTAAAAATAGAAAGAAATTATCTGGCCATCTAAAATATATATAGAAAAAATTAGCCGGGCATGGTGGTGCATGCCTGTAGTCCCAGCTACTCCGGAGGCTGAGGCAGGAGGATCACTTCGGCCTAGGAATTTGAGGTTGCTGTGAGCCAGGCTGATGCCACGGCACTCACTCTAGCCCGGGCAACAGTGCGAGACTCTGTCTCAAAAAAAAAAAAAAAAATTCAGGTTTTATTACTAAGAAATATGGGAGAATGGATATTGGATGGGCAACTGGCAGTGTCTGTTGCACCTCTCTTGTTGGACTAGTCCCATTCTTTCTCTGTTATAAACAATGTTCTGATGAATGACTTGTAGGAAATTCTTTGCACCTACCCATGATTATTTCTTTAGGACATGTTCCTAAAAATGAAACTGCTGGGCTTAAGGATATGTGCCTTTCAAAGCTATTGTTACATATTATGCAATTGATTTTTAAAGCAAATACAGGATGCTATATTCATTGTTCTTAAATTTTATCCACTAGATTTTAATAGCTTAGTGATCTGACATTTCAGTGTGACTTCTGCTCCCCTCCCCAGACTTCTCCTATTTAAATTACTAATAAAAAGGCTTGGAAAGGGTTCTGTAACATTCCATGACAGACCTACCTCCAGTCTCTCGGCACAGTTGTTTAAAGAGCCATGACTTTATTCCATATTCATTAGACAAATATTTCCTGAATGCTTACCATATACTAAGAACTAAGCTAGAGAACACATATACAGAACGCATAAGACCCCATACCTGCCCTCAAGTGGCTCAGAACTACTTCTCTCCAGCTCACATTTACCACCTTGTCCCTATGGATGCCAAAGAAATTTTGTCAAGTGCTTTGTCCACATTAGGGTACATTTTGTCTATAATATTCCTTTGAAATTCTGGTCTAACAATCCAATCAAAAAAGGAAATAAGGTCAAGTTGGCTTCATTTGTTTATACCATCTTCCATAGAAATTTAATAGCCTTGCCACTTAGATCATAAGCAATTATACATCACGTTTATTTTGTACTCTACCCTGAGCTAAGCCCATGCTCAATAAATATCTGTTGAATGAATATTCAATGAATGAATCTGTTGAATGAATTAATGAATGTGTGAATAAATTAGTATTTACTAATTCTGAAGCCAAAATGAGGCTTATTCCTCTATTTAAAAATATAATAAACCTCTAAATGTCTTCATTCTGTGAGTGAATTGTGAGCAAGCACGTGCGAATGTATTTGTGAGTGTGTACATGTGCAGGTATATGTATGTAAATATAATTCTGTTGTGCCACTTCAAAATAAATGGTAGCAGCCAGCTGCAGTGGTTCATACCTGTAATCCCAGCTACTTGGGAGGATGAGGCTAGAGGATCCCTTGAGCACACAAGCTTGAGGCTGCAGTGAGCTATGATTGTGCCACTGCACTCCAGCCTGAGTTACAGAGCAAAACCCCCCAAAATAAACCATCAATAAATTAAATGATAGTGGTTTTATAAGATTCTGAAGGGTTCCTCCACTATAGTTATTTTTATAATCCTCTTCATTAATTCTCAAAGTCATTAAAAAGCAAAATGTTGGCCGGGCGTGGTGGCTCACGCCTGTAATCCTAGCAGTCTGGGAGGCCGAGGCGGGCAGATTGTTTGAGCTCAGGAGTTCGAGGCCAGCCTGAGCAAGAGTGAGACCCTGTTACTAAAAATAGAAAGAAATTATATGGACAGCTAAAATATACATAGGAAAAATTAACCGGGCATGGTGGCACATGCCTGTAGTCCCAGCTACTCGAGAAGTTGAGGCAGAAGGATCGCTTGATCCCAGGAGTTTGAGGTTGCTATGAGCTAGGCTGACGCCACGGCACTCACTCTAGCCTGGGCAACAGAGTGAGACTCTGTCTCAAAAAAAAAAAAAAAAGCAAAATGTTTAAATAAAGTAAATTTAATTGTGACCTAAATCCATAGGTCCAACTCATTTTTTATGTAAGATAAGTGATGGAAAAGAGTCTAATGTTTTGTCTGTTTTGCAAAAATTCAAAACCTTTCTCCTTTGGGCAAGGAAATACTCACACCATAAGGAATAATTCTTTAATTGCTTCTAATTAGAATAAATGCCCATGCATCCTGGGTCTCCGGGAACATGACTAACACTTGCTTCACCTTGCAGATGAAGCGTGGGTGAGGGTGTGAAAATGCTGGGTATCGCCTCAACACCACCTCCCCCTCTAACCTTACAGCTGAAGTTACGCACCCACTAATATCAGTGGGCCCAGAGGCTCTTTGCAACAGCAGAGTGTGTGAGACCATCAGGGAAGCTCAGATATTGACTCATTCTTGAAACAGATTTTCAGAGAAGTAGTTTTAGGAATTAGGAGACCATGGCTTTAGAGACCAAGAGACCCCTGAGTTCCACCCAGGCTCTCCCTCTGACTCAGCCAGATGACCCTGGCAGCATACTTAACCCCTACGTAGAATGGGGATAATAGCACCTCACAGGATTCCATGAGCTGATTCATAGTAAGCTCTTAACGCAGTGCCTGACACAAAGTTTCTATTCAAAGTTGTTAGCTAGGACCATTCCCACAGATGGATTTAATCATCAACATCGTGGCACCTATGTGTTCTAGAAGCCTCCAGACAAATCTAATATGTAGCCCAGGTTGAGAACCCCTGGTTCACTTTTGATCCAACACCCACCAAGGCCGAGAGAGAGACACCTGCTGTCCTTGGTTGAGCTCTAGTGGCCAATCAATTACACGTTCAGAGGGAGGAAGAATGAATTTTACCTAAGGGACATCAGGCTGTGTAGGCAAGGTTAGGGGGAATTTGACGGGGACGGGGGTTGAGAAGGAAGAGAGGCGGAGGTTTACACTAGTCTTCTGCAATGCCTGTGGTGGGTGAGGACAGCTTGGAGTCTATTTCAGATACTGGTGAAGGTCTCCCACCCACTCTCCCAGGAAGTCGTGTCTGAGTCCTCTGCAATGGGAGCCTCCGAGCAGGAAGTAATGGAGCCACTTCCATTGGATAAGGGTCTGTGCAACAGGGAGCAGAAGCAGAGCTGATTTGAGGTCCAGATGACAAGGAACACCACCGATGGTATTAATAGGAACAGGAGCCACCCTTAATACACATTCTTGCACCATGCACTTTTCATGCATCGACAATAACAATAGCTGATATTCACTGAGTACTTAGTACTTCTCAGGCACTAACCTAAGTGCTTTACAGATTTACTCTCATTTAATCTTCAGAGCAACCCTCTGAAACAGCTACTATTCTAGCCACACTGTAAGAGAAAGGGAAGCTCAGAGAAAGGAGGTGACTTGCCTGAGCTCACCCAGCTAGTCAGGTTCTGACTGGGTTGTCTGCCTCCCAAATCCAAGCTCTTGACCAACCGCTAGACGACTGAGCCTCCCACGAGCTGACAGGCTGAAACAGCTCCAGGATGCCCATCTCAGCCTTCAAACAAGCATCTGTCTCTTCAGAAGGTGCTGCCCACACAGCCATAGGATATAAATTTGTATCAACCTACTCGGAGTGGGCTGTGGTTGGATGTTCCAATTTTAATCGTCAACAGCAGTGCCCAAGTGGTTCTGGCCATTCAATCCACTTTGTCAGAGAAAAGGCATCTGGCAGTCTGTCAAGGCAAATGCCGCAAAACACATAAAGGTAGAGGGTGGGGAGCAGATGTAGCCTCTGCTGGTAACGAAGAATAAAGGACACATCTCTTCCATGAGACCAGCTTCTAAAACAAAAAAATGAACCCAGCTTCTGAGCAGTGGAAACTTTTCCCAGGTTATCAACAATAATAGCAATATATTTAATACACCTCTGAGTATCTACATGCTTCTTCCTTGCCTTGATCCATTAATTTGAGAAGGTGCATAATTAAAAGTAGCCCTGGGCCGGGCTCGGTGGCTCAAGCCTGTAATCCTACCTAGCACTCTGGGAGGCCAGGGCGGGTGGATCGTTTGAGCTCAGGAGTTCGAGACCAGCCTGAGCAAGAGTGAGACCATCTCTACTAAAAATAGAAAAAAATTATATGGACAGCAAAAAATATATATAGAAAAATTAGCCAGGCATGGTGGTGCATGCCTGTAGTCCCAGCTACTCAAGAGGCTGAGGCAGGAGGATTGCTTGAGCCCAGGAGTTTGAGGTTGCTGTGAGCTAGGCTGATGCCATGGCACTCTAGCCTGGGCAACAGAGTGAGACTCTGTCTCAAAAAATAAAAAATAAAAAAAAAATAGCCCTATTCACAGCATCTTCACCCCAAGGGGCTGAAGCACTTTTATGTCATAAGTAAACTAGAGGGGACAATGAGATTTCTGGTTGATCTCTGCCTTTAGGACTAGACTTTTGACCTTAGTTGAGTAACTGTACTACAGGGTACACATGGGAGGAAGTAGAAAACAGGGTGGCTGACCCTTTCACATTGGCCACCTGCGAGGGAAGACACAAAGGTAAACAGAGAAGGTGTTATTTTGTCACTGAGTTTCATCACCATCTGAAGCTGTTCCCTATTGCAGAACGTGTCCTTTGCAGCATTTACAAGCCCACTAGAAGTTGACATTAATGACTGCAGGCAGCACACTTTAGCTTTCCATTTGTTTGATTTATTTCATCCTCCTAAAAACCCTTTGAGGAACTAACTGAGTGCTGATATTATCCCCACTTGACAAGGAAAATAAGGCACAGGGCTTTGCTGAGTTTACATGGCTGGGACTAGAATTGTGACCTCTGACCTGTCCAACAAATTCATAGCTAACCATGTTCGTACAGAAATTGACTTAGGGGGTTCCTGTCTTGAACTCCTTTTGAAAGTAGAAGTGATACGAGCCTTAAAAAAATGAAGGTGCGTATGAAAGCTATGGAGCTGGGGATGGGGAAGATTAAACACAGGAGGACTCTTGAGCTGAACTTGAAGGATAATAATAATAGAACCCATAATAATAGCAGAACCTGCCACCACTCACTGAACACTTGCTGGGTGCCAGGCATTGGGCCAAGAACTTTATATACGTACATTTCTTCATTTAGCACTCGCTACAGTTCTGAGAGGTGGGACGTTATAGTCCCCATTTGCAGGACAAGGGACTATATCCCACAAAGTAACTCTCCCTAAATCTGGGCATTCCTCATATCAAAGCCATTACCGTTCACCAAAACACCATGCTGTTTTCTGCAATTAATGGATTGGGGGGAGAAAAGACATTTCTTAAAAGTAATTCAGTGGTCTGAACCTTAAAATTACATTATCTTAAGATTTTTGCATGCCAAAAAGAACAATCAGGCAAGTGTTTTTAAGGAACATTCTACATTATTTTTACATTTCCCATTGTCATATATAGCGTGGCAGAATGGTTAAGCAGGCTGGCTGGCTTTGAAGCATGAGAGCCTTTCTCAGCCTCAATTTCCTCGTCAGTAAAGTGGAGATGATATACTGCCTCCATGGCTAGGTGCAGTGGCTCAGGCCTCTTATCCCAACACTTTGGGAGGCTGAGGCAGGACTGAGGACTGCTTGAGGCCAGGAGTTTGAGACCCCATAGACCCCATCTCTAAAAAAAATTTTAATTTATCTTAAAAAAGATTATACCATCTGTTAGTGTTCTTGTAAGAATGTATTTATATAATATATAAGGCATTTAGCACAGCTTTTGTTACATATGAGCACTCAATGAAAGATGGCTGCTATCACATCCTGGTAATATAATGATATTGCTAATAAATAGGAGAGATGCTATAAGCAGCAAAATGGACTGGATTCAGATTATAACTTTTTAGTCTCTTCAGTGCTAATAACCATTTATTTCCCATTGGTGGGTATTCGTTGGTGGCTTTTCCTGAAAGCTTAGATTTGTGACTTTGGTGAGGAGGCTTGTGGAGTCATTGTAGAGTGTTGGTTGCTTCTGCTTGATAAACAGCAAGCCAGAGCAGCACCAATGGTGGGGTGAAAAGACGTGATTGATTCGCCCTTTTCCTACTGCAAAACCGGCCTGGGCAATGCAGGCACACCAGGTGAGGACAATGCAGGAGACACCAGTTTTTCTTCAGTTCAGAAAATTATATTGGAGCATCCACCAAATGCTCATGGGGGATAGCCTTTCTTGTTTAGGGGAAGAATAGCAGTCACGTGCACCCCAAGTTTCTCAGTCCCTCCGCTATGCAAGAAGAAACAGCAGCAGCTCCAGCTGGCTGGTTCCCTGTCGGGGCTTGATGCTGTCGGCAATATCCTGGATCCTCAGGACTTGCCGCTACCCATCAAGAAGCCACACTGAAAGCCCTACCCACATCAATGTTTTGTCAGCAGGAACTTGTCTGTAGCTTGGCACTCTGTATGGGTTTGAGATTCCATTTCCACACATGTTGTCTTCCTAACGTCAGGCAAGTTCTTCCTCCTCTGAGCCTTGGTTTCCTTATCTGTAAATTGGAGATAACAGAAAACCCAAATTTTGTTTTGCAATAACACAACTTTGAAAATAACATTGTGATAAGGTTCTACCAACAAACTAATTACACCATGGCACACAATGCTGTGACTTAGCCCTGGAAGTTCTTTGAGGCTATAAAATTCTTTTTCTATAAATAATTCGCAACTGTAATTTCTTTTTGCCAGTGTATACACTCTGCTTCCGATTTAGAGGAGTGTTTTCCCCAAGAGTCAAAGTGCATTTCATGAAATGTTGATACCATGAGTAGCTCCTAGAAGAGGAACTGGACGCCATAAACCTCTCAGAGATTCCCAAGGCACATTAGCAAATCAAAGCTTCCAAGCAAATAAAGTCCTACAGTAGAGAAACCTATCTGTGTTTAACTCAAAGTTTCCTAGTTATTGGTCCATTGAACCCTTTTGTCCTTGAACTTTCATTTAAATCCATGAAGCTAGTGATCCAAGGAACATACTTTGAATAACCATTCTCAAACTTTCATGTCCATCGGAATCACCTGGAAAGCTTAATGAGACAGATTTCTTGGCCCTGCCTCCAGAGTTTCTGACCCAGTAGGTCTGGGATAGGGCCAAGAATTTGCATGTCTAACAAGTTTCTAGATGATGGTGATGATGCTGATCTGGGGACCACACTTTGAGAATCTCTACTTTAAGATATGTAGAATGAGACCATCTTTCATTCTGTACTAATATCCAGGCTATTTTGGTAATAACTCTGGGCTACCAAAATCCATAGCAGACATAGAATGGTAGATGTGAGAGGGAACTTGAATTCATTTATCTATCCATTTATTCAACAAATATTTATCAAGCACCAACTATTTGTTAGGCACTGGGCTGGGCAGTTGGGATAGGTGGAGAAACACTGGCATGATATCTATTCTCTTAGTGTTCCTAATATAGTGGGGAATAAATTAAACACAAATAAACATGATTGCAAGCTGTGATAAGAAGAATTAGGAAGGAAAAGTAGAGCATAGCTAGGGAGACATTAGCATAGGTACTTAGTTTAGATGGGTCTGATTTAAATATAACCACAGTTGGCCAGGTGCAGTGGCTCACGCCTGTAATCCTAGCACTCCAGGAGGCCGAGGCGGGAAGATGGCTTGAGTTCAGGAGTTTGAGACCAGCCTGGGCAAGAACAAGACCCCGTGTCTATTAAAAATAGAAAAAAATTAGCCCTGGAACTAAAAATAGAAACAAAAACTGAGCCAGGCGTGGTGGCGAGCGCCTGTAGTCCCAGCTACTCGGGAGGCTGAATCAGGAGAATTGCTTGAGCCCAGGAGTTTGAGGCTGCTGAGCTAGGCTGATGCCATGGCACTCTAGCTGGGGCAACAGAGCGAGACTCTGTCTCAAAAATAAATAAATAAATAAATAAAACCACAGTCATTTTAACTCCTCCCACCAAGAGACAGGGTCTATTTTCCTCTCCTTTGAATATGGGCTGCCCTTGTGACCTGCTTTAACCAATAGAATATGGCAAAATTGATGTCATGCATGTTGCAAAGCCCAGGCATCAAGGGGCCTTCAGCTTCCCTTCCCACTCAACTGGAAGCCTGAGACCACCATACCAGAAAGAAGCTGGGAGGAAAGACCATGTGGAGAAAGAACCACACCCCTGCTCAGCCCAGCCCCAAGTCAACCCACCAGCTGACTGCAGCCACATAAGTGAGCCTAGGTGAGACCAACAGAAGAACAATCCAGCCAATGCAGAGTCATGAGAAATGATAAATACTTGTTTTAGGCTGCTATATTTGGGGTGCTTCGACAGGAAGCAGGCAAAACTATTGGGGATCATGCAAGAGCTCTTCAAGAAAGGTCCTTTAGGCTGATGAATGAGTAGGAGCTGGAAGGCAGAGAGCAGCGTGGGAGAGAATTCCAAGCCCAGAATGATGGAGCCCTGTCTCTGGGATGGGCAGCTCTCAGTTTGTCCAAAACTGAAGGGAGTCGCCTGCAGGAGGGGATAGACTGGAGTGGGTAGTGGATGCTGTGACAAGCCATCACGATGCCCCCGCCACCGCCCCTTCAATATTGAGGCCCTCAACGCCCTGGCTTCTGCTAGCAGTGATGACTAACAGCACTCGGCTGATCCCTCTCTGGGAATTGGTTTTGGCTGAAGAGAGCTTCCTAGCTTAAGGTCATGGTCCTCCTGGTGGGAAGCTTTCATCCAATAGTCCATGTATGGATGTGGGAGGGGGCAGGTGTTAGTACGAAGGCCTGTCCTCTACTTGCAGCAATTTGAGACAACTCCAGCGCTTCCTGTGGAATCAGCTGAGGCCTTTGTTGTGACTGCATCACGGTTCAACCTCAGCATCTGCCCAGTCCTGCCTTCCTCACTCCCCTTCAGTGTGGACCCTATGCACTCCCCACTGAAATTCTTCCTGCATCCCAATCTCTATCTCAGAGTCTGCTTCCAGGGAACCCAGAGCAGAAGTGGGAAGGACATTTGGAGGGACTATTCCAGTAGCCCAAGTGAAAGAAGAAGACAACTTGGACCAGAACAGTGGCTTTGGGGATGGAGATAAACAGACACATTTGAGATTAAGAGGTAGAGCTTGGAGAACATATGGTTATTTGAAAGATGGGGAAACTGAAAGCAAGACAAGATCACTAATGATGCTGTGCTGCGCCATATTAGAGCCTGAGGCAAAAAGAAAAATCAGTAATACTGATCTTATATTTATTTAAAATTTTGGTATTTTGTTCACCTTGGGGTTTTTCTGTGTTCACTTTGATTTTTAAAAACATCGTTTCTCTTTGTTCCTGAGTTTTTTGGCATCCCCTTAAATTTTACACTCCAGACTTATACCTCACCTCACCCTAGTCCTGCCCCTGAAAATGTTTATTGTTTTAGGACACTAAGTTTTGGAATAATTTCTTACATAGCAATAGATAACTAATGGGCTAGCAATGAGTCCTTTGGAAATTTGCTAAATCTCTCAAAGCCTCAGTTTCCTAGTCTGTGAAATAGGGATAATAGCATGTTTCACATAGTTATTTTGATGATTAAATGAAATATTTCAGGCAAAGCCCTTAGCACAGTGACTGCCACAGAGTGTTTCCATTCAATATGTCCACAATTATCATCAATGGAATCATGAGTTAGATCCTAATTTTAAGATCCTAGAATGATGTTGATCATTTTTTTTTCAGAATTCTGGGCCGAACTTCCTGTTCTGTTTCTTAAATAAGTTTTCTAAATTTTCTCTATTGCTCTGTACATTTCTGCTTTTTAAAAAATATTGGGCATGAGTTTAAATACGAAAGGTAATGCCTGGTTGCTTCAGAGCAACTGGTAATGCTTGCTGTTCTGAATGAGAAGAAGGCATCTTGAGTTACTATCTTAATTACTATTAACATTTATCAAATACTCATGAAGTGTTAGGGCACTGGGGCAAGTGCCTCACAGACACTGATGTTCAATCCTCTAGGCCACCTACAAAGCAAGCATTCCCCGTTCCCCCAAGTTATTCCCCATTTTACAGACAAGGGGGAGGCATAGAGAAGGTGAGCACCTTATCCAAGAGCACAGCTGGAAGGCATTACTGCCTAGGGCTCCAAAGCTTGTGTACAGTTTGCAAGTGGAAATATTTCTCTCAATTCCAACGGTGCCCTTGATGGGGCAAATCACCTTTCCATTGCCCACAGCAAAAATCACATCTGGGTGGGCTCACCCAAATGTAATAAGGGTGTTTCGCCTCTTAGAAGTCAGTCCTTTCAAGGATTTCTCTATTAATGATATGAATTGTAAGCTGACACTGAGTCAGCACGTTGAGCCTTACTGGTATCCCTGCTCCTGCATGAATAACAGCATGTGCTGAGTCAGAGGTTTGGAGTTGCTTTAATTCCCTCCCTGTGGCTTTCGCCTCACGAGTTGGCTTACTCCACTGCCGTGGCCTGATATGCCAGCACAACACAGCAGCCTTCTTGGGTTGCAGGACTCTAATTTTTTTCAGTACCTTATGGTCTCTTTTGCCCTTGAACTACAGATATTGACTTTTCACTGTAATGCACATTATCTCGAGAAATTCAAAGCCAAAGAAAAACAGTCTACAAGGCCTGCCTCTGTCTGAATTGTAACAGTGTAGGAAATGGGAGGGATTGTGTGAGGGCCATATTTGTTCCCACGAGTCTAGACTTCCTTGCACAGTTGGAGGGCTTATCTTTGGAGTAGCGTGAGCCAAAACATCTGGATTTTTTGCTTAAAAGAAGTCCACAAGGCATAGTATACATTTTTGTTCTTTCTATTTAATAAAATAAGAAACTATTTGGGAGAAGGGGGTCATTGTCTTAGTACAGCTTATTAAGTTTCTGCTAAGCACATACCGGGTTGCTAAGCACCCATCATTTGTCTTAGGTTCCAAAGTTTCAAGTTTAAAATCAGATCCAATTAAAAATGAACGCCCCCTCTAAAGAAGATGTAAATATCCTAATCCAAGGAAACAAAACCCTTGACTTCCTGTGTTATAGAAATCCTAGAAAGTGATAGAAGTGTATGCACTACACTATGCACATAATAAGAGAAAAAGGAATTATTTATGCACTTTGAGGATCAATTTAGCATCATCAGTTCATTCCACATTGTCAAGAGTGTTTATCAAGCACTCTTCCTGAAAGGTCTCTGCCAGCTGGAGAATTTTCTGACCTATAATTCACAGAATCTTGTACTTGGACAGGCTTTTTGAGGTCATCTCATCAAATGCTTTCCTGGTGCAGAGTTTCCTCCCTGACATTCTGACAGATGGTTTGCAGATTCAGCCGCTACTCTAGCACCGTGTCCCCTTCTAACTTTTCCCTGACCCCAGGCAGAATTCACTGCTATCCCACTGAGTCTCTGCAATGCGGACTGGATTGTGTCCCTGCCAAATTCATTTGTTGAAGCCCTAACCCCCAATGTGACTGCATTTAGAGATAGAGCCTTTGAAGAGATAATTAAGGTTAAATGTGTGCATCAGGGCGGGGCCCTAATCCAGTCCTACTGGTGTCTTTATAAGAAGAGGGAGAGACACCAGGGTTGTGCACACACAGAGGAAAGGCCAAGTGAGGACACAGCGAGAAGGCAGCCATCTGCAAGCCAAGGAGAGTGACCTCAGGAGAATCCTACCCCGCCAGCACCTTGATCTTAGACTTCCAGCCTCCAAATTTGTGAGAAAACAAATTTCTGTTGTTTAAATCACCCAATCTTTGGTATTTTGTTATGGCGGCCCAAGCTAAGACACCTTCTTCTAGAGTTTTTAGGCCTTCTTCTACCCAGCTTGCCTGTTTGGTAGTTTACACTCTCTTGTTTTTAGTCTTTAAACCAAATTTAAGTCTATTCTAACACTCACTCCTTTGTTCACACCTTGCTGTATCAATATATGTCTTCTCTCCTAAACCACATCCCTAACTCAAAGGAAAAAACAATCAGATTATACAAGCTTCATTTATGCTGAAATGCCTAGAAGGAAGTTACATAGACTGTGAGCATTTAATAAATCTGAATTGCTTAAATAAGAGGCAATTAAATTACTCCTGCTAGTTACCAGTTGTATAATCTTTGATAAATCATTCCTTGGTTTTCACATCTGTAAATGGGGAATAAACTCTATCTCCTAAATAGAATTTATCTGATGAGATTGTAGTAAAGATTCAATGAGATAAAACTGTCTGGCATACAGTAAGTGCTCCATAAAAAGAGAACGATTATCATTATTATTTTGTTCTAAAGCCACATCTGGGAAAAGGAAGATGATCTCACTCAGAGGCATAAAATCACTGCAGATTCAGTTCTCTAGCATATGAAGGAGTATATATCTCTTGCCTTTCCCTTTTTCTTTTTTTGGGATGAGCCACACAGGACTGTACTGGTTGGAAGAGATAAATAATGGAGCCCAAGTTCCCCACTCTCTTCTCTGGCACTGGAGAATGGAATGCTTTTGCCTCGGTAATATTTTCTAGTCCCACTAGTCGTTATGTTTCAGTTTAAATAGCAATTCGATGCATCCAATGCATCACCTACAATGTGCTCTATTTACAGAACACATTAAATGTAAAGATGAAGAAATGTTAAGAGATGGACTTGCCAATCCTGGGATGTGAAGGGCCTACTTCTGTTTTGTTCTAACTCTAAAAATGCCAATATCCCAAACATGATTCTGAACAGATTGTACAGAAAGACAACTTAACCATATTAATATCTTATTAGAAAACTTCTAATCACCCACATGCAGATGGGGGTGTAATCTGTTGCAGGGTTTTAGCCTTTGTGGTGATTCATTCCCCTCACCCCATTTTCACAAGTCAGGGGAATTATCCTATGATTGTACAGTTTGCAAACATTGATAAATCTGGTGCCTTAGATCATGTTTATGAAGAATCTGTTGCAACACTCACTCTTTAATTTAGAATCTTTACAAAGGATTCCTCCTGTGGCTGGTCTAGTAATCTTTCCATTGCTGAACAGAGTTCCCATTTCCCAAAACCTCACTACACCTACCACAGTCAAGAGCTTAATCAATACTAATTGAATTTTGCATAAGACAGTTTAAAAATGACTCATGTCATACCTTGGGTCTGTGCTAGTTTCATAGCCAAGAAGCCTGGGTGAGAGGCTGGTACACCCACAGTTGTAGTTCCCTAGTATCATAAATTTGCAGACTGGACACGCAAACTGATCTGTGGAGCTGCCAAGAGACTTTTGTGATTTGATTCTTACTGAAAAATTTCCAGGGTAATATCCCTCTCATTTTAGTAATGTCCTCTGATAAAGTCCCTTGCTGGGGACTAAAAGGAGAAAAAAAAACTAAGAAGAATCAAATTTCTTAGAGACATTAAATATAAAACTGAAAAGAATAAAAAATTTTAAAGGATACAGACACAGGGAATAGTAATACATCTGGCCTCAATATTTTGGTTTACACAATTCCGTTTTATCTTTTCTACAATTATAAAATGGTACATGCTCATTGTATGTGTGGATAATAATACAAATGTGTACCAAACAGAAAGTGAAAAGTCTCTCATCTTTTCCCTGGCATTTCAGTCTCTAAATAAAACCTATTGCTAGTACTTTTGGTATGCCAGCCATGGTGGCTCACGCCTATAATCCCAGCACTTTGGGAGGCCAAGGAAGGGGGATTGCTTGAGGCCAGGAGTTTGAGACCAGCCTGGGCAACATAGCAAGACCTTGTTTCCACAAAAATTTTTTTAAAAACTTAGCTGAGCATGGTTCCACACACCTGTAGTCCTAGCTACTTCAGAGGCTCAGTTGGGAGGATTGCTTGAGCCCAAGAGTTGAGGTTACAGTGAGCTATGGTCTGTGTCACTGTACTCCAGCCTGGGTGACAGAGACCCTGTCTCAAAAAAAAAAATAAAACACGTTAGCTCATGGCCTTCTAGATTCTCCTATGCATACATATGCAAATGTATTATATTTACCTGAATAGATTATACTATGCATACCATTCTCTATCCTGTGTTTTTTATTAATAATCCAGCAAAATATTATGAATATCTTTCATTGCCTATTCATATAAATCAAACTTCTTAGTGACTGCACAGTAATTACTGAACCATAATTTTACCTATCTCCTACCAATAACATTTAGATCAGTTCCAGTTTTTTACAACAACATCAATGGTATACTGTCTGCATGATTGCAGTACAAAAATACTGCATTTTATTTACATTCTTCTAGGTTAAATTCTCAGCATGGAATTTCTAGGTCAAAAAGAATACCCATTGATACTTTGATATATTCTGCCAAATCACCCTCTAAAAAGTTGCAACAATTTAAACTCTCAATATACATCCATACTTATTTGCCCAGTTTTGAGCATTGTGGACAGTTTTCATTTTTATGAATTTCTTATTTTTACATTTGCATTTATAATCTCTTATAAAACAGTAAAATGAATGTCCTGGCTATTGTTTATAAACTATGTGACAGTAGACTTTAAAACTTGAGTTCTTTAAGTTAATTCAGGCAATATAATCTTTAAAACAAAAAAACACTTACCTTCTTTTCCTAGGACATATCTTTTCCCAAGTATTTGAGAACTAGGTAAAAATTCTTGGTCTCTATTGTTAGCTGAAGTTTTCACCTCGAGTTTCTGGGCTGCCAATCTCACCAGGATTTCTGATGGTCAAGTGTCATCTCATTTCTTGGGTGAAGAGCATATTGAAATGCTATCACTAGCTGACCCTTCCCTGACATGCTAGAGCTGATTCATGTTGGACTGACAGAGAGGACAAAAGAATACAGCACAGTCCCATAATCCAGTCTGACACCTAACACTGAATGATTCTCAGCCACAGAGCTTTGCTGTGGAAGCTCCAAGACATTTTCTAGACTTCCTAGGGTCACCCCAGTAAGCTACCCGTTCTATTAATACAAACTTCAGCACCTGGACAGCTCTCTTGGCACTACCTCTAGAGGGCATAGTAAGCAGCTTGTTGAGCCCTCTAGTGGTAGCTTTAGTTGTTGCACAGCTGTTTTCTTAATTACAAGCATGCCTCAGAGATATTGCAAGTTCAGTTCGAGATCACCTCAATAAAGCAAATATCACACACAATACAGTGAGTCCCACAGAGTTTTTAGTTTCCCAGTGCATAAAAAAGTTATGTTTACACTATACTGTAGTCTATTAAGTATGCAATAGAATTATGTCTAAGAAAACAGTGTACATACCTTAATTAAAAATTACTTTATTGCTAAAAAATGCTAACAATCATCTGAGCCATCAGCAAGTCAGAATCTTTTTGCTGGTGGAGGGTGTTGCCTTGATGTTGATGGCTGATGACCGATAAGGGTAGTGGTTGCTGAAGGTTGGGATGGCTGTGGCAATTTCTTTTTGTTTGTTTGTTTGTTTGTTTTTGAGACAGAGTCTCACTCTGTTGCCCGGGCTAGAGTGCCGTGGTGTCAGCCTAGCTCACAGCAACGTCAAACTCCTGGGCTCAAGCGATCCTTCTCCCTCAGCCTCCCGAGTAGCTGGGACTACAGGCATGAGCCACCATGCCCGGCTAATTTTTTTTCTATATATTTTTGGTTGTCCAGATAATTTCTTTCTATTTTTTTTGGTAGAAATGGGGTCTCACTCTTGCTCAGGTTGGTCTCGAACTCCTGAGCTCAAACGATCCACCCGCCTCGGTCTCCCAGAGTGCTAGGATTACAGGCATGAGCCACTGTGCCCGGTCGGCAATTTCTTAAAATAAGACAACAATAAAGTTTGCCCCATAGGTTGAATCTTCCAATCTTCCTCTCATGAAAGATTTCTCTGTAGCATGCAATGCTGTTTGATGGAATTTTATCCAGAGTAGAACTTCTTTCAAAATTGGATTCAATCCTCTCAAACCCTGCCACTGCTTTACTGGCTACATTATATAATATTCTAACTCCTTTGTTGTCATTTCAACAATGTTCAAAGCATCTTAACCAGTAGTAGATTCCATTTCAAGAAACCACTTTCTTTGCTTATCTGTAAGAAAAAACTCCTCCTCCATTCAAGTTTTATCATGAGATTGCAGCAATTCAGTCACATATTTAGGCTCTACTTCTAATTCTAGTTCTCTTGCTATTTCCACCACATCTGCAGTTACTTCCTTCACTGAAGTCTTGAGCCTCTCAAAGTCATCCATGAGAGTTGGAATCAACTTCTTCCAAACTCCTGTTAATGTTGATATTTTGGCTTCCTCCCATGAATCACAAATGTTCTCAATGACATCAAGAATCGTGAATCCTTTCCAGAAGGTTTTCAATTGTCTTTGCCGAGATCCATCAGTGGAATCACTTTCTATGGTGGCTATAGCCTTGTGAAATGTATTTCTTTTTTTTCTTTTTCTGAGACAGAATCTCGCTCTGTTGTCCAGGCTAGAGTGCCATGGTGTCAGCCTAGCTCACAGCAACCTCAAACTCCTGGGCTCAAGCAATCCTCCTGCCTCAGTCTCCTGAGTAGCTGGGACTACAGGCATGTGCCACCATGCCCGGCTAATTTTTTCTGTATTTTTCTATATTTTTAGTTGTCCATATAATTTCTTTCTATTTTTAGTAGAGACGGGGTCTCGCTCTTGCTTAGGCTAGTCTTGAACTCCTGAGCTCAAACGATCCACCTGCCTCAGTCTCCCAGAGTGCTAGGATTACAGGTGTGAGCCACCTCGCCCGGCCTGAAATGTATTTCTCAAATAATAAGACTTGAAAATCAAAATTATTCCTGAATCCATGGACTGCAGAATGAATGTTGTGTTAGCAGGCATGAAAAAAATTCTCATCTCCTTGTACATCTCCATCAGAGCTCTTGGGTGACCAGGTGCATTGTCAATGAGCAGTAATCTTTTGAAAGGAATCTTTTTTCTGAGCAGTTCTCAGGAGTGGGCTTAAAATATTCAGTAAACCATACTGTGAACAGATGTGCTGTCATTCAGGCTTTGCTGTTCCATTTATAGAGCACAGACAGAGTAGAGTTAGCATAATTCTTAAGGGCCATAGGATTTTCAGAATGATCAATGAGCATAGGCTTCAACTTAAAGTCACCAGCTGCCTTAACCCCTAACAAGAGAAGCCAGGCATTGACTTGTCCTCTCTAGCTAGGAAAGTCTTAGATGGCTTCTTCTTTCGAAAGAAGGCTGCTTCATCTACATTGAAAATCTGTTGTTTAATGTAGCCACCTTCATCAGGGATCTTAGCTCGATCTTCTGGATAACTTGCTGCAGCTTCTACATCAGCACTTGCAGCTTCACCTTGCATGTTTATGTTATAGAGATTGTTTCTTTCCTTAAACCTCATGAAACAATCTCTGCTACCTTCTGACTTTACTTCTGCCTCTCTCAGCCTTCATGGAATTGAAGGGCCTTGCTCTGGGTTAGGCTTTGGCTTATAAGAATGTTGTGGCTGGTTTGTTCTTCCAACCAGATCACTCAAACTTTCTGCATATTGGCAATAAGGCTGTTTCTTATCATTCATATGTTCACTGAAGTAGCACTTTTAATTTCCTTCAAGATGTTTTCTCTTGCATTCACAATTTGGCCAACTGTTTAACACAAAAGGCCTAGCTTTCAGCCTATATCAATTTTCAGCATGCCTTCCACATTAAGCTTAATAATTTCTAGCTTCTGAATTAAAGTGAGAGACATGGGACTCTTCCTTTCACTTGAACACTAAGAGACCATTGTAGGGTTATTAATTGGCCTAATTTCAATATTGTTGTAGCTCAAGGAATAGAAAGGCCCAAGGAGAAGGAGAGAGATGGGGGAACAGCTGATCAGTGGAGCAGTCAGACACACACATTTGTCAGTTAAGTTTGGCATCTTATATGAATGTGGTTCATGGTGCCTCAAAACAGTTACAATAGTAACATCAAAGACAACTGATCACAGATCACCATAACAGATATGATAATGATGAAAAAGTCTGAATTGCGAGAATTACTAAAATATGACACAGAGACATGAAGTGAGCACATGCTGTTGGAAAAATGACACCAATGGACTTACTCAAGGCACGGTTGCCACAAACCTTTGATTTGTAAAGAACACAACATCTGAGAAGTGTGATAAAATGTAATGCAATAAAATGAGGTGTTCTGTATTCAGGTGGTACATGAAAACATTGTCATAAAAGATCCAAACATCTTAAGAATATACAGAGTGAATATGCAAGTTCCCATTACCCTCTCCCCTCCTACTCCTTGCCTCCAAGGTAAACACTGTTAATACACAACATATACATACATTTACTTACCCAAATCTTTTGTTTTGTGAATGGATTTATTCCAGACCCATGTGCTTTTATCTTTAGTTAATAAAATTCCTAGGAGACTTTTAGAATCTCAGTACACATATGTCTTCCATACTGCTGTATGGCAGTCTGGAGGAGTGGCTCAGAGTGTATGTGTCAGTGTCACACTGGCCATGATCCTGGTTCTACCACTTCCTGGTTATCTGATCTTAACCAAATCACTTGACTTCTGTGTGCCTCAGTTCACTTCACAACTGACAGGTAGAAATAATAAAAGTATGCACCTCAGAGGAGCATTAGGGGAAAGAAACAATAAAATGCAAGTAAGCATTTAATAACTTTTAGCTGCTATTATTGTTATCACTACTATTAATACTATTAATTACACATCAGCAGGTACATAGTATACCATAGTGTTATAGACTGTATGTTTGTATCCCCCCCAAATTTATATGTTGAAATCCTAACCCTCAATGTGATGGTTTTAGGAGGTGGGCCCTTGGGAGGTAAGTAGGTTATGTGATTGAAGCCCTTATAATGGGTTTAGTGCTCTTTTAAAAGAGACCCCAGAGCTCTCTTGCCCCTTTCTTCCATGTGAGGACACAGTGAGAGGAGGGCTATCTATGAACCATGAAATGGGGCCCTCCAGGCACCAAATCTGCTGGTGCCTTGATCTTGGACTTCTCAGACTCCAGCCAGAACTGTGAGAAATAAATGTTTGTGGTTTAAGCTACCCAATCTCTGGTATTTTTTGTTATAGCAGCCTGAACAGACTAAGACACATAGTATGACTGTATCATAAATTATTTAATGACTGCCTTATTGATAGACACTTGGGTTGTTTTCTAGTTTTCCTCTATTGCATACAATGCTGTAATGAAGACTCTACTATATATGTCTTTATGCCCATGTGTAAATAATTCTTTAAGATATATTCCCAGCAGGAGAGAGAAAAATCAGTTAACTTTCAAAGTCTCCTAAAGCAGTTTGTTAGATGCTGGAGCAGTTTGTTAGATGTGGAGTTCTTGCTTTTAGGTATAGGCCTAAAGGTATCCAAGGGTTTATAGAACTTATTTTGCTCTAATGTGTTTTGTTTTGGGTTTCAGTTGTACCAATTAAGATGCTTTTGGCTGCAAGTAAGGGAAAGGCAAACTTAAACTGGCTTAAAAATAGAGAAACTACATTATCTCATTCAATAATTCTGGACGTGTTTGACTCCAGGATGATTTATTTGGGGATTCAAAGGCATCATGAAGGATCCAGATTCTTTCTATTTTTCTGCTTCTTTGTCCTCAGCAAGGCAGGGTGGCCCCTCAGTCTAGCTCTGTCATGATCTCAAAGTGGCTGCCACAGTTCTAGGCATCCTGTGTAGATATGACAGTATCTAGCAAACAAGGGACTGTGCCTTAGAATGTGTCTTGTCATCTAGAAAAACTTAGAAACTTTCCAGATTTTTCACTTCTGATTGGCTGGAACTGAGTGATGTGTGCATGTTTAAGTCAATAACTGGTAAGGGAATGGGTACCACCCCTGGCATGGGTACTGGGGGTTAGGCCCATTTCTCATGGAGGAGAGTAGACACCTAAACCAAGTTGGGGTTCTTTTAAAGAGCAGGGAGGGGTAAAGATTGTTAGGAGTTGGGTACTACATTAACTTGCTAGGATGGCTGTAACAAAATTCTAGAGACTAGGCAGTTTAAACAACAAAAATTTATTTTCTCCTGCAGTTGCAGAGGCTAGAAATCTAAGACTAAGGTGTCAACAGAGATGGTTTCTTTGAAGGCTGCTCTCATTGGCTTGTAGATGGACATCTTGTCACTGTCCACACATGGTCTTCCCTGTATACATGTCTGTGTCCAAATTTCCTCCTTTTATAATGACACCAGTCGTATCAGATTAGGGCCCACCCATATGACCTCGTTTTAACTCAATTACCTCTTTAAAGATCTTGTCTCTAAATACAGTCACATCCTGAGGTACTGGGGCTTAGGAAGGACTCCAACATATGAATTTTGTAGGGATAAAATTGATCCCCTGCCAAGTACCAGTGATAACTGCCACTAGTTGTTTCCAGAGCATACTGAGAACCAAAAAGAAGAAAATCCAAATTACTCATAACCTCATCATCCACAGGGACTGACTGTGTCTATCCCTCTAGTCACTTGTTATGTGTACACAGCCAACATGGAGCGATGTCCTTTTTACCAAAGTGAGATCCTACTGTGCCTACTGTTTTACAGTCTGATTTTTGTCTTACCGTATCTTGAATATCTCTCCATGTCAATTCTATTTTTTAACAGTTGCAGAGTATTATTTGGACAAAAGTCCAAAGGTGGGAATTAGCCTGACACAAGAGGGCTGGGAGAGCAGGGAGGTAGGTCTGACTGATTGATGGGAAGAAGTGAGAGACAAGTAGGAAATGGGAACAGATAATGATGGCCTTGAAATGGAGGGGAGGGAGGGTAGTTATGGGGAGAGTTGAACATGGTGTGATGGGCAATAGGGAACCATGGGTGGCTCTCAACCAGGGGTGATTTTGCCCTCCAGTGGGCATGTGGCAGTATCTGGAGACATTTTTTGGTTGTCACAACTGGGGAAGGTGATGCTGGCATGCACAGGACAGCTGCCACAACAAAGAATTATTACCCACCCAAAATGACAGTAGTGACGATGTTGAGAAGCCCTGGTTTAGGAAGACAGTGTGGCAGTTGCTAGCAAGATGGAGCAGAGAGAAGAGGGTAGAAGCAAAGAGCCCAGGGAAGATGCTCGTTTGGGGACAGGAGTGAGGTGAGTTTCCAGAAAGGGCAGTGAACAGGAAACGGCAAGCCCTCCACGTAGTTCAAGAGAAAAAGAAAGATGCAATTTGTAATTCCTCTTTCAGGAAGTTTTCTATAAAATGTAGGAAAACTAAGCTTAAGACTTTTTTTCTTTTAAATCTTCTAAGGGCACCTTATTTTATGATCTAAAAATTTATAAATAATATACAACTTCAAGAAAATTGCCTTGTTGAGGGAGTAGGGCACAAAGCTTTAACTGTACCAGTAACATTTTCTTTCTTTTTCTTTTTTTTTTTAGAGCAGAATCTGAGGCAAATTTGGCAAAATGTTAACATCTGTTAAATTTGGATAGTGGGTACATGGGTGTCTGTTATATTATTTTCTGTACTTTATATATACTTGAAAATTCTCACGATTAACAAAAAACAGGGTGGGGAAGAAAGAAAGAAAGTCTTGGAGTGGTGGTTGATAGTTTTATTAGAATCTTTATTGACATTTACAAATGTAACTTTTTAAATTACAGAAGTTATATGTGAATATGTGCTAATTGTAAAAACTGTCCATTAACACCAAAAAAAGAATAAAAAATAGAAATTGCCCATTCATTCTCCCACAATCCTTTTCGTCTTTCCATAGGTAACTCCTGTTAAATGTTAGCATATATATCTCCAGATATTTTTCTATGCATTTATAGAAAGGAAGGAAGGAAGGAGGGGAGAAAGAGAGATATGTGGTGTCTAGACAGCTATCTCCCCATCTATCTATCTTATGAGGGACTATACCACTCATACAACATGTTTTTCTCATTAACACATCTTACAGGGTTGCCCTTTCATGCCAATTCATAAAGATCTACTTCTTTCTTTTTGCTCCTCCATGATATTTCATTGTATGGTTGTACCATAATTTGTTTACTAAGATTGCTATATATTTAGGTTGATTCCAATGTTTTGCTATTTCAAACAATACTGGAACATATAATTGGTGTTCATATGTAAGAATTTCTGTAACGGAGAGTCACAGAAATAGAATTTCTGGGCCAAAGGATATATACATTTCTATATCAGCACAGCAAGATCTACACAGCAAGATTACTCCACCCCTAAACAGTGTATGAGCTACCGATTTCCCTAAACCCTCACTGATGCTGTATGTAATCAACCTTTAAAAGTTTTGCCACATTTCTCAAAACTACATCTAGAAATCTCCTCCACAGACATACTCATACCTGTGTGAAGTCATGCATATACACTGGATGTTAATGGAAAAATACTGAAAAAATATTTCCACCAATAGGCAAATGTTTAAATAGACTGCTGCATATCTGCACAATGAAATTCTATAGAGCTATAAAAAATAATGAGAAATGTCTCTGTTCTTGTGCTGCTATCATGCTGTTTTGGTTACTATAGCCTTGTAGTATAGCTTGAAGTCTGATAAATTGATGCCTCCCGATTTGCTCTTTGTGCTTAAGGTTGCTTTGGTTATACAGTCTTTTCTGGTTCCATACAAAGTGTAAAATTATTTTTTCTAGATCTGCAAAAAATCACATTGATATTTTAATGGGGATTGCATTGAATCTGTAAATCACTTTGGGTAGTATAGACTTTCTAACAGTTGATTCTGCCAATCCATGAGCATGATATGTTTTTCCATTTTTTTACGTCCTCTGCTATTTCCTTCCTCAGTGTTTTGTAGTTCTCGCTGTAGAGGTCTTTCACCTCCTTGATTAAATATATTCCTAGGTAATTTATTTTCTTTGTTGCTACTGTGAAAGGTATTGAGTCTTTGATTTGATTCTCAACTTTACTGTTGTTGGTGTATAGGAATGCTACTGATTTGTGTACAATGATTTTGTAACCTGAGACTTTGCTGAATTTATTTACTGGCACAAGAACAAAGACATAGTCCAATGGATCAGAACAGAGAAAGCAGACATAAAACCATCCTCGTGTTGCCATCTGATCTTTGACAAAGAAGACAAAAACATACACTGTGGGAAAGAATCCCTATTCAATAAATGGTGCTGGGAAAATTGGATAGCCACATATAGAAGACTGAAACAGGATCCTCACCTCTCACCACTCACAAAAATTAATTCACGATGGATAACAGACTTAAACCAAAGGCACGAAACTATAAGAATTCTAGAAGAAAATGTTAGAAAAACTCTTAATGATATCAGCCTCGTCAAAGAATTTATGAAGAAGACCCTAAAAGCAATCACAACAACAAAAATAAATAAATGGAACCTGATTAAATTAAAAAACTTTTGCACAACCAAGGAAACAATCAATAGAGCAAATAGACAATCTACAGAACAGGAGAAAATATTTGCATGCCTTATATTCGACACATGGCTGATAATTAGAATCCACAAAGAACTCAAGCAAATCACCAAGAAAAAAAATCAGACAACCCCATTAAAAAGTAGGCAAAAGACATGAACAGAAACTTTTCAAAAGAAGGTAGACTAATGGCCAAAAAACATATGAAAAAATGCTCAACATCTCTAATCATCAGGGAAATGGAAGTCAAAACCACAATGAGATATCAACCAACTCTAGTGAGAATGGCTTTTTTCAAAAAGTCCGTGGATGCAGAGAGAGAGGAACACTTATACACTGCTGGTGGAACTGCAAATTAGTACAGCCTGTATGGAAAGTAGTATGGAAATACCTCAAAGAACTAAAAGCAGACCTATTATCTGATCCAGCAATCCCACTATTGGGTATTTACCAGAAGGGAAAAAAGTAATTTTATCAAAAAGACACTCGCACCCAAATGTTTATTGCAGCACAATTCACAATTGCAAAGATGTGGAATCAACCCAAGGGCCCATCAATACATGAGTAGATTAATAAAATGTGGTATATGTATACCATGGAGTACTACTCAGCCACAAAAAAAACTGTGAATCTTTTTTAACCTTTTGTAACAACTTGGATGGAACTAGAGACCATTCTTCTAAGTGAAGTATCTCAAGAATGGAAAAACAAACACCACACGTACTCACTATTAAATTGGAACTAATCAATTAACACTTATGTGCACATGTGGAAGTAAAACTCAACGGAAATCAAGCAGGTTGTGGGGGAGAATGGAATGGGTAAATCCACACCTAACAAGTACAAGGCACACTATCTGGGTGATGGGCACACTTATAACTTTGACTCAAACTGTACAAAAGCAATCTATGTAACCAAAACATTTGTATCTCCGTAATATTCTGAAATTAAAAAAATAAAAATAATGAGAGAGCTCTCTACGTAACCATAGGCAAAGCTCTTGAAGGTAGAGGGACAGAGCAGTATGCAAAACAGTTTATACAGCGCCCAACCATTTGTGCATAGAGTGGTGGTGGTAGATATACGTGTTTTCCTGTACGCACATTAAATATCTCTGGGAAACTACATGAGATGCTGATAACATGAGTTACATAGGGGGAAAAGAAACCAGAGATCTGGCAAAAAGAGGTGGAAAGGAAACGTTCCATGTACATTTTTATACGTCTTCTCATCTTATCTTTGAAACCCTTTTTTTAAGAGACAAGAGTCTCACTTTGTCACCCAACCAGGCTGGAGTGCAGTAGCATGATCATAGCTCACTGCAGCCTCGAACTCCCAAGCTCAAATGATCCTCCCATCTCAGTCTCCCAAATCACTGGGACTGCAGGCATGAGTCTCTGCACCTGTCTTGAACCCATTAAATGTACTACCTGCTCAAATAGTTTACACAGTTTGAATTGAAACAGAGAAAATTTGCCAAACGATAGATGAAAAGTGCTCCTGTTGCTGTTTTAGAGTGCAGTTTCCTAATTGCTGGTGAAACTACTTATTTTTATGTTTATTGTCCATCTACTTCCTACTCTCACATTTTGCTATTGAGTTGTTGCTTAATCCGGATTATTTTATAGGAGTTCTTTATAGATCAAGGATTTTTTTACAGCTTTCTTGAGGTATATTTTACATACCATTAAAGTTAACCATTGTAATTGTACAATTCAATGATTTTTAGAAAATTTATAGAGTTGTACTATCATCACCATACATCAAGGACATTAATCCACCATTCTAGAGTTCCTTGATGCCTCTTAACTGCATAATTCTTTGCAACATAGGCAGAAGAAATGTTTTCCTCCACTCTAACATTTGCCTTTTAGTTTAGACTCTGATATGGACATTTTTAAATTAATCTACCTAGCTAGATTTGAACACAGAAAGACAGAAGTGACCAAAAACAAGGGGCAAATATCAGTCTCCTACTGGGTCTCAGAAAGAAAAAAAAAAGACTTCACTATGCAAACAAACTGTATGATGTATTACTTGACTTTGTCATTAATTTCATTTATAAAAACTAAATATGAACTGTGGGTATCTGAGAATATGTATCACTGCCAAAGCAATTTGTGTATTAAAAATGTAGTACAGGCCAGGCGTGGTGGCTCACGCCTGTAATCCTAGCACTCTGAGAGGCCGAGGCGGGCGGATTGTTTGAGCTCAGGAGTTCGAGACCAGCCTGAGCAAGAGCAAGACCCCGTATCTACTAAAAATAGAAAGAAATTATATGGACAGCTAAAAATATATATATAGAAAAATTAGCCAGGCATGGTGGCGCATGCCTGTAGTCCCAGCTACTCGGGAGGCTGAGGCGGTAGGATCGCTTCAGCCCAGGAGTTTGAGGTTGCTGTGAGCTAGGCTGACGCCACGGCACTCACTCTCGCCCGGGCAACAGAGTGAGACTCTGTCTCAAAAAAAAAAAAAAAAATGTAGTACATGAAGAAAAGGACTACTTTTGAAAAGTCATAAAATGTATCACACATACAGGGGTATATGTAATGTATACAATTTTAGAATAATAAAACAAACCCGTGTTCGTAGGTTTATGGGAATAGTCCTAGGTTGCTAGGATTTGCACCCAGGTCTGTTAGCCTACAGAGCCCAACTTTGTAACCACAGAACTCTACTGTCTTCAAAGCCTGCAAATGCTATAAAATGATTCTTGAAATTTTAATACTCATATTTCTAGGTAGTTTTTTCCCAGGTGTGCATGCACTCCATTTCTCCTAGCAATCAGCAGTGTGTGTGTGTGTATGCCTGTGCCTGTGTGTTTTCTTTTTATTACATTCTCCGTAATATGTATTTTCAGCTTGTTTGAATAATTCAACAGACAACTGTCCTGTTCTGTCTCTTAGATCATCCTGTATCCAAATAAGCTTTTTTCTTTTTTAAAGCAGGTTTTACCTCTTTTGGCCCAGTTGGAAATTTTTTATATTTTAAAACCATGGGCAAATGATAAAAGTTTCACCTGCTGCCCAACTTTCTCTCCCATATGGAGACAGAGGCAGATATTTAGACTGCATTTCCATATCCAAGTAAATAAAGATAAAATCTCTGTGGAGACATACCATTTTGATAGTGATCTTTTCCTACCTGAATTTTCATCTCTGAAATTATAAGGGGATCTAGAAAACAGTTCCATTCAATAAACAATGTTTGCATAGTTCTCCTTGCTAAGACTCCTCTGGAGGTAAGTCTAAGCATAAATTGGACTAAAAATCAACTTCCACTTAAATAGATCTGTTTCTAAGAGCACCCAAAATTACAAGTCATGTGAAAGAGTGCTGAAAACACCATCTTTCCCTGATCCCAGAGTTTGTCTGTTTTCTGAGTTATACATATGTTCTTCTGATACGATTTCTTCTGATCTATAGCTCTGCTCTGATGGCAGCTAAAGATGTGGTAAAGTTGATTTGAACTGGGCAGAGCAAGCATCCATGGGCAGCTTGTATCAAGTCTAAAGGATAAAAATGAGTAGATTCAGAATTCACTGGTAATTTAGCTTAGCTCCAGATTACCTCTTACGTAGAATTGCCAGATAAAACACATGCCAACTATTGCATGGAAGTTATGTTGCTTTGTTTAAGTATTCATAAAGTCAGCAGTAGCTGACATGCACTGATTTTCTAGAATAGAAAAGTTTTCCAAAGCATGTTTGAAACATACACATGCTAAGAAACAAGTTTAAAGGGTGATGTTCAAGGAAATCGAGCAATTTCCACTTCTGTGCAAAAGTGGTTATCATTTGAGTTGTTCTCTGTGTCAGACCCTTTTATACATACTTGTTATCAACTGCAAAGCAAGTATTAATATCCATATTTTAGATGTGTTTAGGAGGAGACAGTCCCAGGGAGAAAAACTGAGTTGTCCAAAGGCGCACAACTGACGATTAACCTAAGCCATGTTCATTTGGCACCAATTCCTGGGCTATGTTTACTCCACCAGGCTTATTAGCCTTCTTTCCAGGTTCAGCAGACTCATTAGTGACTTCTTGGACTTCACAACTTTGTGTTGATTTAGGTCTTCCTCTTCCTAGCAAGGAATTGGACTCCCTCAATAATTTCATTGCAGGCCATTTGCCATCAAGTTAACAAATGACTCTGCCTCAGGATGGAACTATGTTGACGTGTCTACTGATCATGCCCCTGGTTTGCAGATAGTGGCTGCATTCAGTCTCTGGTCACAGAAGAGCCACTTCTGGTCTTGCATGATAGTCCATGGAGCAGGGATAGGAATTATGAAGGACATGTGCTCTCCTCCTGCCTCTGTCAGCCAAGAAGGCATTGATGATCTATCACGCATGGTAACTTTCCCTATGGAGTTCAGGTTTGGCTTCAGGATCCTTCTCAACCTGGCACTCCAGGCAAACCGATCAATTAAAACTAGCAGGTGGGGCCGGGTGCGGTGGCTCATGCCTGTAATCCTAGCACTCTGGGAGGCCGAGGCGGGTGGATCGCTCAAGGTCAGGAGTTCGAGACCAGCCTGAGCAAGAGCGAGACCCCATCTCTACTAAAAATAGAAATAAATGATCTGGACAGCTAAAAATATATGGAAAAAATTAGCCGGGCATGGTGGCACATGCCTGTGGTCCCAGCTACTCGGGAGGCTGAGGTAGGAGGATCCCTTGAGCCCAGGAGTTTGAGGTTGCTGTGAGCTAGGCTGATGCCACGGCACTCACTCTAGCCCGGGCAACAGAGTGAGACTTTGTCTCAAAAAAAAAAAAAAAAAAACTAGCAGGAGAGATGAAACCCAATTGCTATCGCTGATACAGGAAAACTTCCTTTAAGCTCACTAGATGCAGAACCTTTCTTATTTAGTAAAATGTCTGAAATTCTAAAAATAATAACTTCCAAGTATACACAGCTGGAATTCAAATTGTCTAACATAAGTAAAAACTTAATCCATAATCAAGAATTTGTAATTAAATCAGAACACTGGCTAAATAGGCATTCGTGTTTGCTTTAAACATAACCATAAAAGAACCTATAGCTACTTCCCAGAAAACAGAGGTCTCTGGGAACCCAAATTCTTTGTTTTTATTGGGCCTTGGGTCTTTAGTATATGAACTGTAATTCAGAATCAACCAATTAATCAAAGGAGCTGTTAAATTCATCTGGTTATACATCCAGGGAGATTGAATTTTCTCTTCTCTTGTCTAAAAGACCTTTTTTCATTTTTATTCATTCATGTAACAAATACTTACTGAGTGCTGGCCACAGTGCCCAGTGCTGGGGATGCCAGCAGTGACCATGGCAGAGGGGATCTCTGCCTCCCAGGATGCTCAGTGAGCAGTTTTCATGCATTTGTGCTTCCCTGGGCAGCAGCCTCCTGCTGGGCAGCTCAGCCAGCAGCAAAGGGAGGAGGTTTACAAACCACCACTGTTGCTCACTCTAGCCGCTACTCCAGATAGCTCTAACAGCTTCCCGATACCTCTTTTTGCACCACATGGAACATTTTATAGCCAATCTGATACAGATAAAGAAAAAACATCCTAAGCACAAACACAATCTTTCAAGTCTTGGGAAAAGCTGCCTTGTTTTGTGGAGAACACCATTGTAATTCCTTGAAAACATTATTTACTATAAATTGAGAGTAGCAAACCCAATACTCAAATGTTTGGAAAGTTTTGCTCCACATAATGTCTCCAGTTTTTTTAGAAAAGAGAAAAAAAACAAACTCAGGGGAAATGGAAATATATATTAAAGGGTGGGAAGAAGTTAGAGAAGTAAATACTGTGTATTCGTTCCCAAATGTGAATTGGGAATTTTTCTTTTGGACTCCCCAGTGGACGTGGGCATGGTTTTGTGACTTGAGTATTTGAAATATTTGCATATTCAAGCTATAAATTTAATTCTAAATGAATATAACACTGGAATGTGATCCCTACTAGAGTACAAACTCCATGTGAGCAGTGAGATTGCCCATCCCCAGAACCCAGCATAGTGCCTGGTGCAGAGTGGGCACTTGATAAATATTTAAGGAATGAATACATGAATAAGCAAACACCAGACAGGGGCCTATGGAATTATAATTGCTAGATTCTACTTTCTATATTTATCATATCCATTTTACCTTTTCATCTGAGTTAAAATTGCATCGCTCCAGTGCCTTCTCTAACAATTTCAATGTGCTTAACAATTTTTCTGGGTATTACTGAGCTTAGGTGATTTCCTTCCTGACATTTTCGTGCTTCAATCTGGAAAAAACTTGTCTGCAGCTTTGAAGGATGCTGTAACGCTGAAAATACATTTTAACATATTGGTTTTGCATTTTAGGTCTACAATAAATAAAAGACTGAGTTTGCAAAATATAGTCTAATCTGGAAGAATATGATGGAACAAGATATCTTGCCCAAACCCTGGGCCCTAGCCTTTGGGGCGGATATTCATCCACCCACCTCCTGACATATTGGCCTTCAGAACAAAAAGCTGCTGAGGAAGGAATTGCACCAAACTCCTCAGCCTGCTCATCCATTTGCACTCACAGCCTCCTCGGTAAAAGGGACTGTTACGGACTGAATGTTTGTGTCCCTCCAAAATTCTCATATTGAAATCCTAACCCTCAATGTGGTAGTATTTGGAGGTGGAGCCTTTCGAAGGCAATTAGGTCACAAGGGTGGAGCCCTTATGAATGGGATTAGTGCCCTTATAAGAAGAGGCCAGAGAGTTAGCTAGCTCTTTATCTGCCATGTGAGTATACAATGAGACACTTCTGCAACCCAGAAGAGGGCCCTCAGCAAAACTCAACCATGCTGGAACCCTGATCTCAAACTTACAGCCTCTAGAACTGTGAGAAATAAATATGTTTACAAGCCACTCAGCCTATGGCACTTTGTTATAGCAGCCTGAATTGATTAAGATTGGGAAGTCTTGGTTTTGTTTTTGTTTTTTGTGTTTTGTTTAGATTGGACAGAATAGGTTGTTTTGTTGCTTGCAATTGTAAAATCCTGCTCCTGCTGAAACTAAGGTCTCTACTCCTTTGAAGTTCAAAGTTATTCAAACTTATTTGGTAGCTTGAGGTTAAGTTATAGCATGGTTAGACCTATTTTGGGACCATTGACACAACAAGAAATAGAACAAGGAAGTAACAGATACAAAACAAATTTCCTTATATAGTCGGGTATGCATTTCAGAGCTGACATGGCCCCACTCTGAGCCCAGTGATGAACCCAGGGATCTGGATTCTTTCCACCCCAGATTCTTCATTCCATGCAAAATGGTAGGATCTCTACTTTTAAGGGGAGCCTCTATGGGACACAGGAGTCGTTGGAAAACTGTGTGTCCTTTGCACTGAGTACTTGCTGGTTCAGTGTTACAACAAAGAGAAGACAATTTTAAACCAAGTCCAAGCCATCCTTCTCCCTCCAGGATCCAAGTTCCATAGACTTTTCGTGGCCTGGCCCAGGTCAGGGGTGGCTCTGATCAAGGTCATAAAGATGGGAAGAAGGCACAAAGAGGCCCCTAAGAGGAAATATCATGTGGTTGGGAACCATGAATGCTGACCTCTGTACCAGGAATCGGGTGGAAGGAAACCTTCAACGTAGGTACGACAAGCAGCCAAACCAGAACCTTCCCCATGTGTACATCCTTCCCAGTGGTGGACGTCAGCCCACAGGAACTGGCAGTATGAGAGAATCTAATGAGCATATTCCCAGGGCCCGCCAGTTCAGCAAAGAGCACTGTTCCCTAAGTATAACTCAGAGGGAAGACATGTCCCCCCTTGAGGAGCCCTTGAGGCCTGGGTTGGGGTCTATGGCAGCAATAGCAGCAACAAAAGCCACTGGGGGAGGCAGCTCAACTCAAGCTGCATCTTTTCCAACTGCAGATGAACATACCAAGTGTTGATCTTGTCCATATGTGGCCACTCAGCTGCACAGTTTCATTAGGACTCTGGCTCTGACAGAAGCAGCAAGTTCTAGAGCAGGAAGCACCCTGGGCAGTGGCTTTGGAGTCCCTGAGCCTCCTAGAGGCACATGTGAATTCCACTCATGAGGTAAGAGCCATCAGAACCAACACTGGAGATATGGGAGCTATTAGGAAAAGAAACCTAGACAGAGGAAGAAGCATAGCAGAAGATGTAAGAGGAAGGTAATCAGTTTGTTTGGCACACTGCTGAGTTTGCTGTGTCTACAGGATGTAGAGACAGAAATATATACTTGACAGTTGTCTAATAGGTTGGAGTTCAAGAGGAATGTCCCAGCTGAAGACATGGGCATAGGTAGGAGTCAAAGCCATGGAAATGGATGGTGTCTTCCAGACAATGTGTCAGGAGAGGAAGGCAAAAAGTTAAGGAAGGAAACTTTGGCAATTCCAAAATTTAAGGAATGATAAGAAGAAGAGGGTCCCATGAAGGAGATAAAGAAAGAGTGATCATAGATCAGGGTACATCAACCTCAGCACAATTGACATTTGGGTCCCAATAATTCCTTGTTGCAGGGGGATGTCCTGGGCATTTGTTTAGTGACATCCCTGGCCTCTACTCATTAGAAGCCAGTAGCACTCTCCTCACTCTTGTGTAGCGGAAAATGTCTAGAGATATTCCCAGATGTCTTCTGTGGGGGGGCGGGGGGGGGCGGCAGGGAACTACTGGTCCTGATTGAAAACCAC
This sequence comes from Varecia variegata, assembly GCA_028533085.1. NCBI lineage: Eukaryota > Metazoa > Chordata > Mammalia > Primates > Lemuridae > Varecia > Varecia variegata. The sequence continues at coordinate 159,442,853 of CM052436.1, read as the reverse complement.
TGATCAAAGATGTAAGATGAAAGCTGGAAACAAAGTACATCACAGAAGCCAAGGGCTTGAAAAATAATTAGTAATATCAAATACCTAAGAGATATTAGGTAAAATGAGTACTGACAGGACTTGTGTTTAGCCAAAAAGTCATTGGTGAACTAATTGGGAGCAGTTTCAATGGGACACCAGACTGGCTGAATGTTCATCCAACAAATAAATAGTAAATGACATTCATGAGTTAAAAGGGTGTTTGGTTGAACTAGGTGACCCTTTTAAGGTTCCTGCCAACCCTGAAATTGTGTCATTCCAGATGACATCCAAGGAGGATCTTTTGGGCTCCCGCCGCTGTGGTCTGCTGGTGGCCTACTGTGTGTACATGTAAAACCAGCCATGTCTCTGCTTGTCCTACTCAGGTCACAGGAAATAAAACTCCAAGGAGCTGGCCAGGCGCGGTGGCTCACGCCTGTAATCCTAGCACTCTGGGAGGCCGGGGCGGGCGGATCACTCGAGGTCAGGAGTTCGAGACCAGCCTGAGCAAGAGTGAGATCCCGTCTCTACTAAAAATAGAAAGAAATTATCTGGCCAACTAAAATATATATAGAAAAAATTAGCTGGGCATGGTGGCGCATGCCTGTAGTCCCAGCTACCCGGGAGGCTGAGGCGGTAGGCTCGCTTGAGCCCAGGAGTTTGAGGTTGCTGTGAGCTAGGCTGACGCAATGGCACTCTAGCCTGGGCAAAGCGAGACTCTGTCTCAAAAAAAAAAAAAAAAAAAAAAAATCCAAGGAGCTACCAATTGCTACATGATCTGGACCCAGTGCGTGATGAAAACGAAAATATGGTTTTTCTTTATGTTATTACATAACCAACAGTTAAGCAATAAAATTTTTAGACAGGGTTTCACTCTGTCCCCCAGGCTGGAGTTCAGTGGTGAGATGATAGTTCACTGCAGCCTTGATCTCCTGGGCTCAAGAGATGCTCCTGCTTCAGTCTCCCAAGTAGCTAGGACTACAGGTGCATGCCACCATGCCCGGTTATTTTTTTAATTTTGGTAGAGACAGAGTCTTGCTATATTGCCCAGTCTGGTCTCAAAGTCCTGGCCTCAAATGATCCTCCTGCTTTGGCCTCCCACAGTACTGGGATTATAGGCGTGAGCCACTACACCTGGCCAACAATGAAATTTACTAGACTTTAAAGGCAGTTGTGGCTTAGAAAGAGGCTGAGTTCACAAGTGAACCTGAAAGTGTCGGATTTAAGGTTGGTCTGAGAAGAAAAGACCGTGGGGCTGAAGTCACGCAGGGCCTGCTAGAAGTGTGCGTGCATCGTGGAGTGACTCCAGACTTCATCTTGGGGGCTGTCTGCAGATCTAACGAGGGGGGCTGGCATGCGCTGACAGTGCCGTGGGATGCCCACATGGTAGTTAGCCTACACGATTGCTGGCACTCTTCTCTGGCATTTGAACAATCTAACTTCTATGTGAGTAAAAAAGAAATTGAAAGCAACGATCAGATTTTCCAACTAAGTCAGAAAGAAAGCGTAGCAGAGATCCTTTTTTTAAATGTGGAATTGAGAAACGAGAGTTTTAGCCCTGACTTAGTTGCTAGCCAAGGGAGAATCACCTCTCTTCTCTGCACAGTTTCCACATCTGAACTAGATGGCAACCAAGATGCCTTTTGCTTTTCTAGTCGAGTAGGGGGTTCGTGGTATGTGTTTCCACTATTGAGCTTGTTATTGCCCTTCCTGGTATGGCTGGTTTAATTGGCTGCCCCACCCCCAGACTGCTACCTCCTTCCCAGCAGCCACTAAGCCTCTCTTGTCCACCACTGAACCCCCAGCAGCCTGCAGTGCTTGACAAATATCTCTTGAAGGAATCAATGCTTCTGCCTCTAAGAGGCAGCTCTCATCTTACTCTACTTATTTAAATTTTTATAGAAACCTAGCTATGGGATGTGTAATAAGTGGCAACATTCTGAAATCCTTTCCACACCTCTGACAGGGATATCACTACTATCCTGTCTTATGACTTCTGGCCAAACCCAAATTGGAACCTGCATCCCACGTCAGCTATTTTAAAAGAGAAAAAAAATCCAACACTTCTAATCCTGTTAGGTTTCTCACCAGCCCCAAGGAGGTTAACTTGCCCTGGGACACCAGAAAATGATGCACTGAGGCTTAATGGGTAAGGGGTTTTACTTTGGAGAGATGTTAATAGAAATGTTTTGTTCCTGGATAGAGTTGGTGGTTGCACAACACTGGGAATGTAATTAATGCCACTGAATTGTTTGCTTTAAACTGGTTGATTTTATATCGTGTGGGTCTCACCTCAATAAATTATTAAAAATTGAAAAAGCACCTGAAATATATTTTTCCCGTGAATTTGCTGTTTCAAAAAAAGCACTCTATCAAACATTTATTTGAATACAAAAATGAATTCCAAATTAAATAATTCCTTTGGAGAAAGGCCCAGAAAAAGAATATAGAGCTGTTTATAACTCATTGTTAATTTGCAAATGATGCTGAATCCTTGCCATGCTTTTGCATAATGTGGTTCAGTCAAGTGTTTGGTAATGAGTAGTTTATTTGGAGCCATTTTTCCGAAATAAAGGATGCTATTCATGAAATGATTCTTTGGGTATTTATAGCTATATGCCAATCTTTGTTTTATAGTTTATGTGAAGACTCTTTTTTGAAAGCCCCAGTTTGTGACTTAAAACCCCAAAGAAGCCTATGGATGCTCCTCATTGATGACTGATCATTCCTCCTCCTTGAATCCAATGCTTTTAGGGCGATGCGATAGTTTGCTAGGACTGCCATAACAAAACACTAGAGACTGCATGGGCTTAAACACCAGAAATTAATTTTCTTACCTCTCTGGAGGCTAGAAGTCCAAGATCAAGGTTGTGGCAGGCTTGGTTTTTTCCTCAATCCTCTCTCTTTGGCTTGCAGATGGCCACCTTTCCGCTGTGTCCTCTCATGGCCTTTCCTCTCTGGAAAAGGCATCCCTGGTGCCTTTTCTTGGTTCCAGATTTCCTCGTCTTTTAAGGACACCAGTCAGATTGGGTTAGGGCCCACCCTAATGGCCTCATTTTAACCTAATCACTTCTTGAAAGGTCCTATCTCCAAATATAGTCACATTCTGAGGTACTAGAGGTTAGGGGCTTCAACATATGAATTTTGGAAAAATACAATTTAGCCCACAACAAGCAGTTTCTAAACTAACCCAACATATTATAAAAGTTTCAAATAATAGTGCAATATTAAAGTAGATTCAACCTTTACTATTGGCAAAGACAGGCAGTTTCATGATGTTTTTCTCATTTTGCTTCTGTGGCCAAGAGGAAAAATAAGAAAGATTTTAAATAGTATAAAGATGCTTTTGCTTTCCCAGGGTCTAATTTTTTTCTTTTTCTAGGCAAAGCCTAGTTGTCAATAAAGTGCCCATAATGAAGTTCTCAATAATTTAAAATACCCTTTTAAGTGCATGGTATATTGTAGGTTTAACTAGATGGATATTAGAAGACCTAGATCTTATTCCCATTGGGAAATACATGGCTATTCTGAGGTAGTCCCCTCTGTAAAATGGGAATGATACTCATCTCTTTCACTGGAAAGACATAAAACTAATACATAATAACATTGGTTCTAATTTATGAAATTCAACATTAACACAAGGTGAAATGATTAATAATGCCATCCAGTGCAACAAACGGAGAGCGATACAATTATGTAAGAAATAAATTTGTGACAGAAAACTTCTCAATTAATTTTTATGTAGCCTTTACTTTTTCAGCTTGGTTTTATTTCAAGCATTGTTGAATGAGTTTAGAAAGAGTAGTGAAATGTATGTATCTGCCATCAAGCAAGTTGCTCTTTCCATTAGCTAAGAAAAGAATCTGGAGGTGGGGTTTAGGAAGCAAAGAAACTCAACCAGATTCTAATTTCGTTTTTCCTTGTATGTACACATTTTTTTTTACATGAATTTGTTTGAACTCAATCAGCACTGCTTTTGTAAAGGAAATGCGTGAAATGAAGGGGATTGGAGAATTGGGCAAGTGTCTATGGCAACACAACATTGTGAGGAATGACAGTGCACATCAATCTGTGTTATCTGACAGCAAACCAGAGGAGCTGGATGCATGCCTGGAGAAAGGTGGCAATCAGCTTCAATTTGTCTTCTGTAAATAAGGATTCACGCTCTTCCAATGGAAGTTCAAAGCTTTTCATTTTTGTCTTTCCTATCTGCATAAATGCTCACCAAGGAAGCATTAGACTTAAAGAAGATTCTCACAACTCGTAATTGCTTATCCTTTTCTCTCTTGTTAGTTACATGTTGTGAATACTGTAGGAAGGCTGGGTTGTTAACACTAATTATTTTAATCCTGATTTATTATTCAGCTTTGCAAATGTCAGTCCCCATATGTCTCTGCTTCTACACCTAAACTTTGAAGGTTATATATAGGTAAGATAAAGACACACATGTTAACATTTTCAATGAACTAATAATTCCAATCTTACACAAACTCTTCCAGGCAATAAAAAAGGAAGGAATAAGTCCCAAGTCATTTTATAAACTTAATGACTTCTATATCAAAACAAGATGAGGAATGCACAAGAAAAGAAAATTCCAGGCGTATTTTCCTCATTCGCACAAAAATAATAATTATAAACAAAATATTGTTAAACTCAATTATACACTATACATCATGACTAAGGTAGGTCTAGCTAAGAAATGTAAGAGTAGTTTAACATTAGAAAAATTTGTGAGTGTGCTTAGTGACATTTATTGATTGAAGGAGAAAAAAAAATCAAACGATAAACCCAATAGGTTCAGAAAAAGTATTTGATAAAATTAACATGAATAACAAAAATTCTCATCAACCTCAGAATGAACCTGCAAAGGGATTACTACAAAATATCTACAGCAAATACCTTTCATAATGGTGAAATATTGATCATTCCTGTTAAAAACAACAATGTGAGGCCGGGCTCGGTGACTCACGCCTGTAATCCTAGCACTCTGGGAGGCCGAGGTGAGAGGATCGCTCAAGGTCAGGAGTTCGAGACCAGCCTGAGCAAGAGTGAGACCCCGTCTCTACTAAAAATAGAAAGAAATTACCTGGACAACTAAAAATATATATAGAAAAAATTAGCCAGGCATGGTGGCACATGCCTGTAGTTCTAGCTACTCGGGAGGCTGAGGCAGTAGGATTGCTTGAGCCCAGGAGTTTGAGGTTGCTGTGAGCTAGGCTGACGCCATGGCAATCTAGCCCAGGCAACAGAGTGAGACTCTGTCTCAAAAAAATAAAATAAAATAAAAAACAAGAATGTGACAGGTCTGCTCACTATTACCACTCCTATTTAGCTTTATATCAGAAATCCCAGCCAGCAGAGTAAGATATGAAAAAGAAATTAAAGTTACTAAGATTGGACAGAAAAATAAAACAAGCTTTTTATTTGAAAATGATATAATGCCTTACATAGAAAAACCAAAAGAATCTACTGACAAATTACTGAAATTAATAGTTATAAGACATAACTTACAAAATTAAAAACAGATATGAGTATGAAACATCCAATATTGCTTTTAAAAAGAGATACTATTTACAGAAGCAAAAGCAACTATACAGATACCATTTGCAAAGTCAAAAACTGTGAAGGTACTTTAAATTAAATATAGTAAAAGATGTTCAAGACATTATGAATAAAATTTAAAAAAAAAACATTTTTAAAAAGACTTAAATGAAGAGATATGCCCTGTTCGTGGATAGGTAGATTCTATATCATAAAGATTTCAGTTCTTCTAAACTAACCTCTAGATTCAATGCGATTCCAATCAAAGAACTTGACAAGTTGCTATTAAAATATATATGAAAGAGAAAAGACCTTCCAAAACGAAAATCAAATTGTAAAGACTTGTCATCCTGGAAATCAGGACTTAGTTTAAAGCTTTAAGCATTAATGAAGACAATGAGGTACTGGCACAAGGCAAATACACTGATGGAAAAAAAAAGGCCCCCGTAGACCCCCGCACACCTGGAATCTTGTCATGTGATGGAAGTGGCCTTGCAGACCAGTGGAAGAAGGATTCCAAACCCATCCCCCCCACACACAAAATCAATTACAGGTGGATTAAGGACTTTAACATGAAAAACGCAACTTGGAAACTTTCTGGGATAGAGAAAAATTTCTTAAATAAGAGATAATATACGCAAACAATTAAGGAAAGTATTTATAAATCTTACTACACTAACATTAAGAACTTCTGTTAACAAATACATGATAAAGAAAGTGAAAAAAACAGGTTACAGACTGGGAGGGAGCAGATGTGTGCCATGCAAGTAAGCCACAAGGGATAAGTATTCAGAACACATATAAAACTATGTCAATAGGCCGGGCGCGGTGGCTCACGCCTGTAATCCTAGCCCTCTGGGAGGCCGAGGCGGGTGGATCGCTCAAGGTCAGGAGTTCGAGACCAGCCTGAGCAATGAGCGAGACCCCGTCTCTACTAAAAAATAGAAAGAAATTAGTTGGCCAACTAAAATATATATAGAAAAAATTAGCCGGGCATGGTGGCGCATGCCTGTAGTCCCAGCTACTTGCGAGGCCGAGGCAGTAGGATCGCTTAAGCCCAGGAGTTTGAGGTTGCTGTGAGCTAGGCTGACGCCACGGCACTCACTCTAGCCCGGGCAACACAGTGAGACTCTATCTCAAAAAAAAAAAAAAAAAAAAAAAAAAAACTATGTCAATAAGCAAAAGACAACTCAACATAAAGACGAGCAAGTAACAGGAGAATAAACAATGCAATATAAAAAGGAGAGAAATACAAATGACTTTTCACAGAAGAGGACACACAATTTAATAAGCATACTAAAAGATGAAAAACCTCACTTTTCATCAGGAAATCATCAGGAAAATCAGGAAAATGTCAATTGAAACAAAAGAAATACCATTGTATTTCTTAAAGATCGGCAAAAATTAACACATATGAAAAAAAAATTTTGGTGAGGATTTTAAACAACAGAAATGCTCTTTTGGTGTTAGTGGGAGTGTAACTGGAAACTTTAAAAAGCAATTTGGCCCTATCTGGTAAGGTGAGCATATGTATACTCTATGACCAGGAAATTATTTATAGCAGCATCATTTATGAGAGAAAAAAACAAAAACTAACAGACAAAAAGTTATGTAAATTAATAGGTAAATATATTTTTGGGGGCCAGGGGGACAGGGTCTCCACTCTTTTGCCAAGCTGGAGAACAGTGGTGAAATCATAGCTCACTACAGCCTTGAACTTGGGGCTCAAGTGATCCTCACGCCTCAGCCTTCCAAGTAGCTGAGACTACAGGCAGGAGCCACTGTGCCTGGTGGATTTTTTAAAATATAGCATATGCATGTAAGTGTCCTATACAGCAGTGAAAGAATTACTGCTCGCACGTCAACATGGGAAAATCTTAGAATCATGGCATTGAGTGAAAAAAGCGAGTCACAGAAGACTTCTTAGAATATGAATCCATTTATACGAAATTCAAGAATAAATCAAACTAAGCAATATCCTGCTAAAGATACTATATTTGTTTGCTGGGACTTCCATAACAAAGTGGATTAAACAAGAGAATTTTATTTTTTCATAATCCTGGAAGCTAGACGTCCTGACATCAAGGTGTCAGCAGGGTTGGTTTCTTCTGAGACTTCTTTCCTTAGCCTCTAGATGGCTGTTTTCTCCAAACGTCTTCACATGGTCTTCCCTCTGTAGGTGTTTGTGTCCAAATTTCCTCCTCTTACAAGGACACCGGTTATAGTAGATCAGAGACCACCCATGTGACCTCATTTTAACTTCATTACCTCTTTAACGATCCCATCTCCAAATACAGTCACATTCTGAGATACTGGGGCTAAGATTCCGATGCATGAATTTTGGGGGAACACAATTCAGTACACAACAGATATATACATATGAGTAAAACTATAATGAAAAGGAAAAAAAAGATAAATCAAAATAGTAGGTCTCTTGGGGGCCAAGAGAAAGACAAAACTAAGCAGGAGCATATGGGAGCCTCCAGTGCTATTTGTGAAGCTCTGCTTATGTGAATATCCTGGTGTCCCCTATTATACCCATTATATATTTTTTGTATGCTTGAAAATTTCATAATAAGTCTTTTTTTTTTTTTTTCTTTTTTGAGACAGAGTCTCGCTCTGTTGCCCGGGCTAGAGTGAGTGCCGTGGCATCAGCCTAGCTCACAGCAACCTCAAACTCCTGGGCTTAAGCGATCCTACTGCCTCAGCCTCCCGAGTAGCTGGGACTACAGGCATGCGCCACCATGCCCGGCCAATTTTTTCTATATATATTTTTAGTTGGCCAGATAATTTCTTTCTATTTTTAGTAGAGACGGGGTCTCACTCTTGCTCAGGCTGGTCTCGAACTCC
>CM052436.1:159399261-159433944 GCA_028533085.1 Varecia variegata | reverse complement strand
GAACAGTCAACGTAGGAAGAGAGAGAAACATTCTTCTCCTCCACTTATGACCCACCACCCTGCTTTAAAAGGTATATGGTAGTAAGAAAATTTAGTTGTTGTTGTGCTTTTTTTTTTCTAAATTAGGATCTATTGCTGCTCCATTTCTTCTTGCTTCTTACTTTGATGTGTCATCCTGGCTGCCTGTGGTATCATATTAAGAATCCCATCAATGATTGGATAGGCTATTCCCAACTCTTCATTAATCAATTCATTTGTTGATGCTTCATATCTGAGCGGCTTCTTCGAGAGCGGGCACACCAGGAACTTCAGCAGCGCCGGGTCGAAGGCGCGGGGCGGCTCCTCCGCCTTCTCGCTCCCGTCTGCCGAGGGCCGCGACCCCGACGCGTGCAGGCCCCTACGGGCGACCGCGGACGTCGGTGCGCGTGTCCCCCGCAGCGCTAAGGCGAGCTTGCCGCACGCTCCGCTCAGCATGGTCTAGCCACCGGCGACCGTGCCCAACCGTCCCCTCCGCCGGCCGGGGGCCAAGCTCAAAAATCAATTTAAATTTAACTCTGTGTTCAATTTTTTTTAAACTGCCCTAGAAACATTATTTTATTTTGTAGAACGGGGGTCTCACTATGTTGCCCAGGCTGGTCTCAAACTCCTGGCCTCAAGCAATCATCCCACTTTGGCCTCCCAAAGTGCTGGGATTACAAGCCTGAGCCACCATGTCAGGCTGATTTTACTTTTTTAAAGTCTTGTCAAAAATGTGACCTTACACTACAGTAACCAAACATGAAGATGCTTAAATAATTTTATATAAGGGGGTTAATTTGCAAAAGTCAAACTTCAAGTACTAGTTTGCACAATCACTCAAATCTTATGAGAATTGCTTTGGAGGTGATGTTTCCTATTTCTGCCCAAGAATTAACTTTTGCTTTATTAAGAAAGTATTTTTTTAAAATGAGCTTAATATGATTAGAAAATATGTCTCTAAATCTTCAGGAAGACTGTTATGATTTTCTATAATTTTATATGGTTTATGTTAACCATTTAAAACCACAATTATTCAGGTAAAATAAATTTCATCTGTGGACATGCCCATATGGTATTATTATATATGAAGCTGGACCTACACTGCCACCTGCTGTGTCAAGATTAGGTTTAGAATCAGCCACATAACCCGGCCTTAAAGAATGCAAAATATACATATGAAAAGCCTGTATCACTTTGCTTTTTGAAAAATGAGTGCAAGGGAAAACGTATGCTTGCAGTTATTTATTTCAACTTGTATCAGCAAGTTAGAGAGAGGTTGAGCAGTCAAAAGTAGATTCTAGAAGAAGAGCAGGGGCCATGGGTGCTAGAAAACAAAACTGGAGAGAGTCAGTAATGAGATGCTGCAGTATACCACTCTACAAATGGTGAAGATGCTCTTAATACAATTTTCCCGAGCACCTGACCTGTCTTGCTGATTGTAACTGAAGCCTTTCTTTTGGTTTTATCCTGTAGGTGTCCTTCTAATAAGGAACCCAAATAGAGACCATCACAGAAGGAAAGATACCGAGCTCGAAACATTGCAATCCAGTTCCCCATTCCTTCACCACTTTTATGTAAGAATAAACTGGTTTAAATGCATATCGGGCAAACTAAAAAGAAAACAGGAGATAGAACCAAAGAGAAGCCTTTGGGGTGTAGGTTAAAGGAGCCCAGAAAAACCACGTCACTAGATGGTATTGCTAAAGAGCGATCTTAGACATATTGGTAGCAGGCCACATCTTTCTGAGTCAGGTTTTTATGCATGTGCTGGTATGTGTGTGTGGGGGGGGTGGAGGTGGGGAGTAGCTCGGGAGTTTGGGGAGAAATCAGAGACAAGGAAAGCTAGGGAACTCCAAGCCATTCAAAACTCAAAAGCAAATTCCATAATTTGTTCATCACTACAGATATTAATTGGGTCTGGGGGCTCAACTCCTGTTGGGTGCTGTAGTGGAACAGAGAGGTGCTTCATGGAACAAGTATAGACGTGTTCCTTAACAATGGGGATACCTTCTGATAAATGCCTCTCAGGTGATTTTGTTGTGTGAACATCATGGAATGTACTTACATAAACCTAGACGATGTAGTCTACTACTCTCCTGGGCTATGTAGTATGGCCTGTTGCTCCAGCCACTGTCATATATGCAATTCATTGCTCACCAGCATGTTACACAGCGAATGACTATATATATACTAACATTAGTTTGACCGCTTCTTTAACAAACTACCACAAATTTAGTGGTTTAAAATGGCACAAAATTTATCATCTTATAGTTCTGTAGGTCAGAAGACTGACATGGAACTCACTGGGCTAAAATCTAGGTGTTGGCAGGGCTACCTTCCTTCTGGAGGCTCTAGGGAAAAATCCATTTCCTTTGTTTTTCCAGCTTCTAGAGGCCACCTGCATTCCTTAGCATGTGGCCTCCTTCTTCCATCTTCAAAGCCAACAATATAGCATTTCTTTGACTCTGTTTGCATTGTCACATCTCCCTCTCTGACCACCTTCTGCTTCCCTCATCTACTTTTAAGTACTTTCGTGATTTCATTGGATCCACCGGTATCATCCAAGATAATCTCCCTATTTAAGGTGAGCTGATTAGCAATCTTCATCCATTTGCAACCTTAATTCCCCTTTGCCATGGAAAGTTACATATTCACAGGTTCTGGGGATTAAGATGGGGACATTTTGGGGACACCATTACTTTGCCTACTGCAATGTGCTTCCATGTATATGACCTGTCATAAACACAATTAATTGGTGGCACACTTCATTTTCCACATAGGGAAATATGCTCACCTTTTACTTCCAGGTGCTTTATTAAGATTGACCAGTGAAGAAGTCTCCACGTGGGCACCACTTCATCCTGGGGAGTTAGTATAGAGAGCTCTGTTCTAATACCTCTATTCCCAAGAGGATTTTCCCCAAATTTAAGAGTCAGAGCTGCCCAGCTAATTTCTCCTTGGTTGCTGCTAAGTCTTGTAGCAATCATAGTACTCCTTTTCTTTGGTATGTCTAGATAATATATAAATTATGAGCCTCTGTTGACCCCCTACTGGTTCAGAAGTAGCATTTTTTCCAATATATGTGATTCCTTTTCTAACAGGCAGTCATTGGTTTGTGGCGATTTTAACATATCTTCTTTCCAACAGATATTAATTTAGAGTTTCTCATGTGTCAGGCTTTGGGAGAAAACAGTGAACAAGGGTGGCATGTCCCTATTCTTGCAGAGATTACAATCTAGTAGGGATTCAGAGAGAGCCACACTGGATAACAAATGCTCTGTGGAGGGAAGTACAGAGTACACCCTGGAGGGAGGTCTAACCTGGAGAGGGAGAGAATCTGCAGTAAGAGGAGCCTCCCAGGAGGATGTGACAGCTCAAGGAGGACCCTTGGAATAAGTTACTGAGGTGAAGGTGCACCACGAGGAACAGCATTTCAGCAAATAGAAATAGCATCAGGAAGGCAGGAATTTTGTCTGCTTTGGTTATTGCTTTATCCCTCATGCTAAAACAATTCTTGGGACACACTGGCTATGTTTGTAGAAGTGAAAGGAGATCAGTGTGTTAGGGGGCACTGCGGAGAGGTGACATCTGAAAGGTCAAGATGGGGCTCATGAGCATGTTAAGCCCTTTGGACTTTTCTATCAGGGGCCACAGAGTTGTTTAATTATTGAGAGCTTTTTTTAATAGATTTTCTTTTTTTTTTAAGCAATTTTAGGTTCACAGCAAAATTGAGAGGAAGGTACAGTGATTTCTCACATATGCCCTGCACAACCCCCCACGCACTCACAGCCTCCCCCATTATCAACATCCCCCACCAGAGTGGCACATTTCTTACATCTGATGAACCTACAATGACATGACACACCATTATCACCCAGAGTTCATAGTTTACATTAGGGCTCAACTGTTGGCATTGTGCATTCTATCGGTTTGGAGAAATGTGTAATGACATTATAGTATCATAAAGAGTAGTTTCGCTGCCCTAAACATTCTCTGTGCTCTTCTTATCCATCCATCCCTCCCCACTAACCCCTGGAAACCACTGATCTCTTTACTGTGCTCATAGTTTTGCCTTTTCCAGAATGTCATATAGTTAGAATCCTACAGTATGTAAACTTTTCAGATTGGCTTCTTTCACTTAGTAATTTGCGTTTACATTTTCTCCATGTCTTTTCGTGGCTTGACAGCTCTGATTTTGGGGGTTGGGGTGGGTTTTTTTTATTGAGACAAGGTCTGCCTCTGCCACCCAGGCTGGAGCTCAGTGGCACAATCACAGTTCACTGTAGCCTCCAACTCCTGGGCTCAAATGATCCTCTTGCCTCAGCCTCCTGAATAGGTGGTAGTACAGGCACACAACACTTCACTTGGCTTTACAGCTCAGTTTTTGTTATCGCTGAGTATTTAATTCTCTGGATGTGCCATGGTTTATCCATTCACCTACTGAAGGACATCTTGGCTGCTTTCAAGTTTTGACAATTATGAATAAAGCTGCTATAAATATCCACGTGCAGGTTTTCCTGTGGACATAAGTTTTCACCTTGTTTGGGTAAATACCAAGGAGTGCAATTGCTGGATCATATGGTAAGAGTATGTCTAGTTTTGTAAGAAACCTCCAAACTGTGTTCCAAAGTGGCTGTACCATTTTACAATGAATGCGATTGCTTCCTCATCAGCATTTGGTGTTAATAAGTGTTCTGGATTTTGACCATTCTAATAGGTGTTTAATGGTATCTCATTGTTGTCTGAATTTGCATTTCCAGCTGGGCGCAGTGGCTCACGCCTGTAATCCCAATATTTTGGGGAGCCAAGGCAGGAGGAACACTTGAGGCCAGGAGTTTGAGACCAGCCTGGGTAACATAGTGAGACCCTTGTTTCTACAAAGAATTTAAAAATTATCCAAGCATGGTGGTGGCACACCTGTAGTCCCAGCTACTCTGGAGGCTAAGGTGGGAGGATTGCTTGAGCTGGAAGTTGAAGGTTGCAGTGAGTTAGTGATGTATGATGGTGGCACTATACTCCAGCCTGGGTGACAAAGTGAGACCCTGTATCTTAAAAAAAAATTGTATTTCCCTAATGACATATGATGTAGAGCATCTTTGCATATGCTTATTTGCCATCTGTATTTAGTAGCATCTTCTTTGGTGATGTGCTTGTTAAGGCTCCCAAGTAGCTGGGACTACAGGCACGTGCCACCATGCTCAGCTCATTTTTCTGTTTTTTTTTTTTTTTTTTTTAGAGATGGGGTCTCTCTATGTTGCTCAGGCTGGTTTCAAACTCCTGAGCTCAAGCAATCCTCTCACCTTGGCCTCCCAAAGTGCTAGGATTACAGGCGTGAGCCACCGTGTCCAGCGTGGCCCATTTTTTAATCGGGTTGTTTGTGTTCTTATTGTTTGGTTTTAAGATCTCTTTGTCAGCCTGGCACGGTGGTTCATGCCTGTAATCCTAGCACTCTGGAAGGCCGAGGCAAGTGGATCATTTGAGCTCAGGAGTTCGAGACCAGCCTGAGCAAGAGCGAGACCCCATTTCTACTGAAAAATAGAAAGAAATTAGCTGGATAACTAAAAATACATAGAAAAAATTAGCCGGGCATGGTGGTGCATGCCTGTAATCTGTAGTCCCAGCTACTCGGGAGGCTGAGGCAGAAGGATTGCTTGAGCCCAGGAGTTTGAGGTTGCTGTGAACTAGGCTGACGCCACGGCGCTCTAGCCAGGGTGACAGAGCAGGACTCTGCCTCAAAAAAAAAAAGTTCTCTTTGTCTATTTTGGGTAATAGTTCTTTATCAGATATGTCTTTGGCAAATATTTTTCTCCCAGACTGTGGCTTATCTTTTCATTCTCTTGTTAGTGTCTTTCACAGAACAGGAAATTTTAATTTTAATAAAGTCTGGCTTATCAATTCTTTCTTTCATAGATCATGCCTTTGTTGTTGCATTTAACAAGTTATCACCAAACCCAAGGTCATCTAGATTTCCTCCTATGTTTTCTTTCTTTCTTTATTTCTTTTTTTTGAGACAGAGTCTCACTCTGTTGCCCGGGCTAGAGTGCCGTGGCGTCAGCCTAGCTCACAGCAACCTCAAACTCCTGGGCTCAAGCAATCCTCCTGCCTCAGCCTCCCGAGTAGCTGGGACTCAGACTACAGGCATGCGCCACCATGCCCGGCTAATTTTTCTGTATATATTTTTAGTTGTCCATATAATTTACTTCTATTTTTAGTAGAAACAGGGTCTCACTCTTGCTCAGGCTGGTCTCGAACTCCTGAGCTCAAACAATCCACCCGCCTCGGCCTCCCAGAGTGCTAGGATTACAGGCGTGAGCCACCGTGCCCATCCCCTCTTATGTTTTCTATAAAGTTAGTTGACTATATTCATGTGGGTCTATTTTTGGGCTCTCTATGCCACTAATCCCTTTATCCATTCTTTCGCCAATACCAGAGTGTCTTGATTACTGTAGCTTTATAGTAAATCTTGCAGTCGGATAGTGTCAGTCCTCCAACTTTGTACTTCTTCAATGCTGTGTTGGCTATTCTGGGTCTTTTGTCTTTCCATATAAACTTTAGAATCAGTTTGTCAATATCCACAAAATAACTTCCTGAGATTTTGATTGGAAATGCATTAAATCTATAGATCCATTTGGGAAGAACTGACATCTTGACAATATTAAGTCTTCCAATCTATGAACATAGAATATCTCTCCATTTATTTAGTTCTTCTTTGATTTCTTTCATCAGAGTTTTGAAATTTTCCTCATCTAGATATAATGCATATTTGTTAGATTTATATTTAAGCATTTCATTTGTTGGGGTGTTAACATAAGTGGTGTTGTATTCTTAATTTCCATTTCTATTTGTTCATTACTGGTATATAGGAAAGCAATTGACTTCTGTGTTTTAACCTTGCACCCTGCAACTCTGCTATAATCACTTATTAATTCCAGGGTTTTTTTGTTGTTTTCTTTCAGATTTTCTACATAGCAGATTATGTCATTTGTGAACAAAGTTTTATTTCTTCCTTCCCAATCTATATACCATTTTTTTTTTTTTTTTTGTCTTAGCTCAGAGTAAGGCTAAGTTCTGGGATTCGCTCAGAATTCCAGTCTGATATTGAAAAGTGGTGGTGAGAAGGGACATTCTTGCCTTGCCCCAGATCTTAGTGAGAAAGCTTCAAATTTTTCACCATTAAGTGTGATATTAGCTGTAGGGTTTTTTTGTAGATATTCTTTATCAAGTTGAGGAAGTTCTACCCTATTGGGAAATTTTAAGCAGCAGAGTGAGTTACGTGGATTCACATTTTAGAAATCATTCTGGCTACAGAGTGTAGACCAGTTAGAAGGCTATTGGAATTCTCCCAGGGAGAAATGAGTGTGGTCCTAACTAGATGCAGGCAGTGGGCATGTAGAGAGATTGAGTATAATTTAGAATCATCCACTTATGAACTGAAAGGGACCTTAGACAGATCTTGCCTACTCTTTTATTTTATATGAAGAATCTGAGGTCAGAGAGGGTTAATTGACTTACTTCAGTAGTGATTTTCTTACTCTTCCTCCACTGCTCTTTTGGTATTTCTGATAAATGGTGTTTCTCAGAATTGTCCAATTAAGACCTTCATCCTTTCACACCCATACAACTTAACATAATTTAATTTTGCTTTTGTCTAACATCACAGTTCTTTGGTTTGTATTATATCATCTGGTTCTGGAGACAGAGAAGACTGCTAGTGAACTTGCTCTTTGGAGCTGCAGTCACAATTGAATTAAAAACACTGCCTGATAGCAACGATGTGTAAGGAGGATAAGTGAACTCCACAAATGGAGGGTGTGGGAAAGCCTTCTTGGTCATGTACTTCTGAAAATGTTTTTGAATAGTTTTAAGCAAAGCTGCAGAAATCAATGAACAGGCTTAGGATGCAGCAGGGTTTTATTTATTTGTTTTTTGCATACTATCTAAATGAGTCTGCCAAAGTCCATCTAGAAAGAAAACGAAAAAGTCAACGTCAGAGTCCTTAAGCATTGACTGTGAAAAAGGAATCTAGGTTGTCCTGATAGCAGCAGGTCTCACAGTTACACATAGATCTGAAGCCACTGGTTTTCACCATTAATCAAAATGACACTGGGCTAACTACAGATGCTTGATGTATATATCATGCACACAATTTACTATTCTAATGTAAATTCAGCCTGAGTGGTGCACTGCCACACACTGCTGGTCATAAATGTCTAAGTATGTCTGATAAATTGGCTGGGTGGGCCTGCCATAAATGAATTTACCAGAGCCTCCTTCAAGGTCCTAAGGAGAAGAAAGATCTCAATAGTGGGGACTTTGCCTGCTAAGATAAAAATCAAGTGAAGGTGCTCAAAATCATTAGTTATTAGTTATGCAGATTAAAACCACAGTGAGATACAATTTCACATCCACTAGGATGGCTAACATTAAAAGCCCAACAATACTAAATGTTGGTGAATACGTGAAGCTACTAGAACCCTTATCCTCATACATTGTGAGTGTGACATGGTACAATCTCTTTGGAAAACAGTCTGGTAGTTCCTTAAACAAATTTGAAAGTATCTGCTATAAGACTCAGCAGTTCCTCTCCTAGGTCCTTACCCATAAGAAATGAAAACTCATATCCACAAAGAGACTTGTACAAGGGTTTATAGAGCAGTTTTTTAAAAAATAATAATCCCAATTTACAAATGATTCAAATATTCAACAAATATATTGTCATATATTCACATAGTGGAACACTACATAGAAATAAAAAAGAATGAAACCCTATACTAGCCAAGCATGATGAACTCACAATGTTTTTGCTAAGTGAAAGAGACCAGACTCAAAAGCCTACCTGCATGATGCCATTTATGGGAAGTTTTAGAACAGACTAAACCAATCCATGGTAATAGAAATCAGAGCAGAGATTTGCTTATAGAAAGGGGTGGGGATTGATAGAAGCGGGTACAAGAGAACATTCTGGGGTTGATTTGAGTTGTGGTTAAATGTGTATATATGTTTACCACAACTGTTCAAGCTGTGCTCTTAAGATCTGTGCATTTTATTGTATGTAATTTTTACCTTAATTTTTTAAATGGGAAAAAATTGAGCGATCTAAAACTCTGTAAGTCACTGGGCTCAAACAGTACTTCTTTGGTAACAATACTAATTACTTCCAACATCTACATGGCACTTATGTGTCAGCACCACTCTAAGCGCTTTGCATGTATTAGACTCACTTATTCCTCACAGGAACTCTATGAAGTAGAGTACTATTTTTCATTCCTATTGCATCAATGAAGAAAATGAAGTAGAGGAAGTTAATAACTTTCCAAAATCACACAGCTAGTAAGCAACAGAGCTGAGGTCTGAATCTGGGCAGTTTGGTTCCGAAGCTCTAAAAAACTATGCTATGCACTGAAACAGAATAGAACACAAAGAGCATGCATTTTTTCTTCCCCACAGGTGACTTGCAGCTTGAGTATCTCAAGGACTCTAGTGCACTACTGGTGGGACCTGTAAGTACTTTGGAGACACTTAGCTTGGGCTAAGATCACTCAGGAGCAGGTTGGGGCAAGATTACTGTCAATGTGACACTCTTTGTACTACAAGGCAGTGATACATGTGGGAACCATGCTGCATATAAATGAAAGGTCTGATTATAATTTCTCTGACCCTCACGTACCCTTGAATAACCAAGATTCACAGCATTTTACTAACCTCTCTTGTTCTTGGGGAATGTATCTCAGGCAGATCAGAAAGGAGGATGTGCTGTTAAGGGATGCTACACCTGGGAACTTGATCTTTGATTCTTATCTCACAGTATGCTTGGAAGATGGAAGAGTTTTGTACTGTTAATAGTTTCTTGTACCTGGTGAACAGGTAGGCAGAGAAGAGTAGTGTGAAGAGGGTATAAAAACATGTAAGACATGCCTTATTGAAGATGCAGAAAACAAAATACAAATCACCCCTGACTATTAGGTGATCATCCAATCTCAGAGGCTAAGCAGGGTCAGGCCTGGTTAATACTTGGATGGGAGATAAAAAGTTGGTACCATTAAAAATAAGTGGGGTGACCATTCTATGTTTAAAAAAGAGTAAAGAAAGGTGACATTAGCAAAATGATGGAGTAGGCTACTTTAAGTTCTAGTCTTCCACCTAAAAAAAACAAAACAAAGCAAAAAAAAAACTCACAAAAAAGCAGAAATGGTCAGAACCAAAGAACCTATAATTAAAAAAAAAAAGTGTTACGCTTGAAGCTCTGACTTGGGGGGATGGGGGGGGCATGGGCAATATACATAATCTGAACTTTTGTATCACCATAATAAGCTGAAATAAAAACAAAGAAAAGAAAATGGCAATTTAGACATTAAAAAAACAAGTGTTGAGGATGGAGAGAAATTAGAACCCTGGAATGTAAAATGGTGCAACTGCTGTGGAAATGGTTTGTCAGCTTCTCAAAAAGTTAACGCTAGAATTACCATTTGACCCAGTAATTCCACTCCTAGATATATACCAAAAGAATTGAAAGCAGGGATTTAAACAGATATTTGTACACAAGTATTCACTACAGCATTATTCTTAATAACCAAAAGATAGAAACAACTCCATGAATGGATAAACAAATTGTGGTTTATACATACAATGGGATATTAGTCAATCATAAAAAGAGATGTTCTGATGCATACCTAAAACATGGATGAATCTTGAAAACATTATGCTAAGTGAGAGAAGCCAGATACAAAAGGACAAATATTGTATGATTCCACTTATATGATATGAAATATTCAGAATAGGCAAATTCATAGATACAGAAATGAGATTAGAGGTTGGTACGGATTGGGGGAGGAAGGAATGAGGAGTTATTGCTTAATGGGACAAGAATTTTTGTTTGGGGTATTGAAATAGTTTTGGAAATATATAGTGGTGATGTTGCACAACATTGTGCCACTGAACTGTGTATTTGAAAATGGTTAAAATGGCAAATTTTGTTACATATATTACAATAATAAATAGTAAAAAATTTAAAGGTTTGTCAAGCATTTAATAATTAATACATTATGTTATTTTTCTGAAAAGAGAGACAGTGTAAAGATACATAACAACCAAACGTAATGTGCAATCCTTGATTGGCTCTTGCTTTTGAAATAACGATCCCATAAGATATTCTTAAGACAAGTGGTGGAAATTAAATAGGAATGGGACATTAGATGTTCTAAGAAATTGTTAATTGTTAGGTGTAATAATGGTGCTGTGGTTACATAGGAAAATATTTATTCTTAGGAGATGCATGCTGTAATGTTTAGGGGTAAAGTGTTGCAATATCTGTAACTTACCTGAAAATGTGTGTGTGTGTATGCATGTCCTGGAGCCCATACATGTGTAGAAAGGGAGAGGGAGAGAAAGCAGATGCAGTAAAATATTAACAATTGTCAAATCTAGGTAGGGGGCATACAGATGTTCATTGTACTATTTTGTCATTTTTTGCATGTTTAAACATTTTCATAATAATAGAAGTTAGAAACAGAAGTAACATTTTAAAAGTCAAACCACTCTAAGATTAAAATGTACAGCCTTTACACAATGGTGCTTGAAGTAAAAAGTACACTTTTTATTATGGTTTTAACAATGTGTCAATAATTTTCTGAGCAAGCAAAATTTCTGAATTACAACAAAGTAACAGAAATGTAATTTCACAATTTTTTTTATTTTAGAAATTATTTTAGGCATTATATGTCAGAGAAAGAAATCCTGTTATTATTTTTTACTTTCTAAAAATTTATAAAAATCAAATAATCATTAACTTTTCTGCTCTTGAGTCTCCTAATGTATAATAGATTTATAATGGTAATCAGTCTCAATTTCTTTCTGGATGTATTTATATTTATAATATAAATAATAGAATATTGTCACAATGGTGTTTAGAAACATGTTGAAGATGAGATAGCTGATTGTAATGCCACTTGGATGCAACAGTCTTTCTTTTTTGAATTTCTGGCAACTTCTCTAAAAATAATTAGTAAATGAGACATGCTGTAATAATAAACTCTACATATAAAAATTTTTATTTTAAAATCATTTGATACATGCACTAGAATTTATTTTATGACATGTTGCTATTGAAATCACTATAATATTCTAGAATCTTCCTTTTTCAATAAAAACCTGGTTAACCATTTGAAAAAAAAAGCCAAACCACTCCCACCTCCCCCAAAATACTCCCATTAACATGCTGGTTTAAATCCTTTTAGCCTTTTTTCCCCCTATGCATAAGAAAAAAGTACCCCTTTAAAATAACAACAACATGGGATCAAATGTATATATCTGTTTCTTCAGTCAAGTAAGTCAACAAATGTTCATTTAAGTATATCCAACACAGGTCAGGTACAAAAATGAATATTAAAAGATCTCTTTGAGTTTTCCCTGAATGTGCCATGAGAATTCAATATGTCTCATTTTTTTTTATCAACTATAGTTTTAAATACATGAAAAAATTGTGAACTTCTAGCAACTACATTATAATTTAGGGGCATCCTCATCATGAAATATCATTCAGTCAAATTTAATAGCTGTTGTTGGCATTTTTAATTTTGGCTGTTCATTCGTTTAACAAATATTTGCTGTCTACACCGTGCAGTGCCAGGTGCTGTGGCTACAGAAATGTGCAAGATACCAACTGTCTGCCCCTTTAAAGCTCACTCTGGCACAGGCTCTAAAATGCATTACCTGCCCTGATCCAAAGGGCTTCGTGCAGAAGTGACGTTTAAATTGAGACTTGAAGGATCACTAGGAGTTAGTCACACTCATACAATTCTGGAAAGAAACATGGGCTGTGGCTTTAAACTACTCGGCGGTGGTCAGTAACTTTGGGCAAGTCGCTTAACCTCTCTGTGCCTCAGAGATAATGTAAGACTTAAATAATAGACAAGAAGGCTTAGTTCCATGTCTGGCACAGTAACAGCTGAATTTACTGAGCACTTGCCATTGCTGCTATTTAAAAAGAACTACAATGTGCTAGGATTAATGCGGGATCACAGCAAAAAACAAGACATTCCAGTATCTGCCCTAGATATCCCACCTCCCCCAACTTTTTTTGTACTAAAATAAGCCTCTCTTCCAAATATAAACCATAGAAAATGTTAATTTCCTTAAAACATTTATGCTTTTTGTTTTTCCCTATTTTTGCCACCTTCGTCTGAGTCTGGCCCTTAAGGATTTTACAGCGCTGTGCATAGCAGAGATACTTTGCAGTTTTATTCAAAGTCTTTTGTTTTTTTGGTAAAATTTCATTTCTCCTAGGGCTCCTTGTGCAACTTGGGAGGATACAACTGCAAGGAACGCAGGCCTTCATCACCGACCTGTTTTTAATAGAATCATCAGCTGGATCAGATGGAATCCCCTGGAGTCCCGCCCCGGCTAAGCGCACCCGCCAGTACACCCCACTCTGATTGGCCCATCCTCCGGCTCGCCAACATGGCTGTATCCAATCGGTGTGTTGCTTGTTGAGTGGCGGCCCGCAACCGTGGTACACAGGGGGCTTGAGCGTCCTGTGGAGAGTGGGCGGTCAGGCCATGAACTTGGGGTAAGCTGGTGCGAGGGAGGTGGTCGTCAGAGGAGATGGGGGTGGTGAGTCTGAGTCGGCCCTTGGAGTTTTTCGCGGGGAACCTTCTGTATCCTCGCCACGCCGAGCGGCCGAGCCCAGTTCCCTGAGGGAGAGAGGGGCTAGGGGAAGGGGTTGGCTCTTACAGACGCCGCAGACCTCACTTTTTCACTTCGTAACTCTCGTTAAAACTGTCTGCGAACTCCTTTCCGTCTTGTTATTTACCTCAGGATGGGGAGGGAAGAGAGGCGTGGAGGAAAGGAGAGAAACGGTGAGGGAAGATAAAGAAAGCTTAGCGGCTTCCCGGGAAGGAATCCTGGCGCAGGCCCTGGTTCTTCGCCACCCTGACTTTGGAGTCTTGCAGAACGTTGGAGCGCGCAGATGAACACAGGCTTCTCAAGGAGTCGGTGTATTACCCAGTGCCTAGCACCTAATAACGCTCATTAACTAGTGGTTGAATAAATAAAAGGGACTGTTGGGTGGTCTTCATCACTCTGAAGTTTGTTATTTTTAGAAGATGAAAAGCCACTAAACTCAGACTTAACTGCGCATCGTTCAGTAAATAATGTTTTAGAATCTGGGCTTACAGAAATAAGATAGTCTGGCCCTTAAGGATTTTACAGTGCAGTGCATAACAAGAGATATTTTGCAGTTTTGTTCAAGGTCTTTTGTTTTTTTGGTAAAGTTTCACCAACGTAAACATAAAACTGTTCATAACCTTGCAACAAGGAAACCCTTAAAACCTATTCTTTCCAATGTTTTACCTTTAATAATTAAGTTGAGGCAATTTGATTTCTTCTACCTAAGCAACACCGAAGATTTCGCTTTTTTTTTTTTTTTTTTTTTTTGAGACAGAGTCTCTGTTGCCCGGGTTAGAGTGCAGTGGTGTCAACCTGGCTCACAGCAACCTCAAACTCCTGGGCTCAAGCAGTCCCTCTGCCTCAACCTCCCGAGTAGCTGGGACTACAGGCATGCGCCACCATGCCCAGCTAATTTTTTCTGTATATTTTTAGTTGTCCAGCTAATTTCTTTCTATTTTTTAGTAAGGGGGGGGGGGGTCTTGGCTCTTGCTCAGGCTGGTTTCGAACTCCTGAGCTCAAGTGATCCACCCGCCTCGGCCTCCCAGAGTGCTAGGATTACAGATGTGAGCCACGACTCCCGGCCGATTTCGCTTTCTTAATCAGACCTTTTCCAAACTGTCGCCATGAACTGCACTGCTGGATTTAATTTTATCTCTTGGACTTGACTTTTGTACCCGTTAATGTGTATTGACATACCCGTACCCCCGTTTTTTATTTCCTCGTTGTAAGACAGTGAATTGCTGTATCCACTGCCATTTTTGTTTCGGCGGAGTTTTTATTTAGAACCTTAATAGACGTTCGAGTTTTGTTGGCAGTGTCTACTGTTACTTTATGCCTTTGTTTTTGACATGCACATATTAAGCATCATAGCAACCCAAGTTTATCGTAGATTTATAGTTGTGATGGTAGCAAAAGTGTCACTGAATGTGAATATGTATTATTTAAAATATTCGAAATTTGGAACTCGGCTCACTCAGTTGATAACCTTGGCATTATAGTCATTTTAAGGTGCTCTAGCACTCCATAGACTGTATTAGTCATGAATTCTTTATGAAACTAATAAATAGTGGTTAATTATGTCTTGCTTGTTTAACTTAGCTGAGGAGTTTTGGTAACAGCATTATTTTTTCCAGGCTAGGGTTAAATGATAGTATGATAACTGAAATAATTTAATGCTTACCAATAACAAAAATGAGGTTGCAAGTTAAAGATGAACAAATTCTTGTATTATTGAAGTTTCAAGAAGAATTTTCTCCCTGTAGGTAGTAGTTTTATCTTGAATTGAAAATATTTTTATTTAAAAGACTAGTTTGATATGTACAAGATTCCTTTATAAATTCAAAGAAATAGATTTGCTTTCAAGGTTCAGATGAACATTTCTGGCTATTTAAAATGTTGCTGTTAGTTAAAAATGACATACAACTTTTTTTTATATTGCAGAGATGGTTTAAAGCTTGAAACTGAATTACTGGATGGAAAAACCAAGCTAATATTGTCTCCATATGGTATGCTGTGTTACTAGAAATCCAAAAAGTTAACTTAAAAAATTCATACTTAAAATTTATATTAGCTTAACAGACTTTTTGCTTGTAATAGAGTGATGTTTAAATGATACTTTGAAAATATTTGTTTCCTCACACTTCTTAAAATTTACTGTTAGCTGTGGAGACTTCATTGACTTAAAAAAAAAATTTACCAAGGAAAATCAGATTAATCACTGCTTACTATTGTCAGTATTCAGATTCATAATATTTAATGTTCCAGTATATTTTATGTGAATGTATCTGTTCATTATATGCATATAGCAAATATCCTTATTGCCTGATAAATATTATAGGTTGAATTTATGTCATCATGTTTTTTGAAAGACTGTTATTTGAGAAAATTTATAGTAAGACCACAGTGAAATGCTAGTAGTTTTCAGTATTAATTTTAAAACTGAGTATACTTTGGTAGTCTTCTTCATATTGTTTTTTTTCCTGATCTGTTTATAGTTTTACCTTGGAAAGATAACCAAAATAAACAAAAATGAAATAGAAATAAATAGTTGAACCACAGTGTAAAAGTTAAAACACTCAGCCAGGATCTAAACTTAATGCTTTTTGGGATAATATTGCTATCTTAACATCTTAAAACGAATACTAATTAAAATTTTCTTTCATGACTGCCTTAGTATATTTTTGGTTGATAGTTTAGTAATTTCTTTTTTCTTTTGTAGACCATAAATCAAAAATTTCTGTGAAGGTAAGCCAAATGACTTTGACCTGACCTGTTTTCAAATGTAAAATCCAGTTTGCTTTACAGTGGTTAGAAAATAATTCCTGGGAAGTGTCAAAGTATTCTGAGGGGTTTGGAATGATGGTGAAAAGTTACTGTTTTCTTGCTATCAGGCTGGTCCTTTCACAGAAATGGAATCATAATTTTCAGTTCAAAAAGCTGTATAGAATGCTTTTCTCTAGATCAGTGCTGTCCAGTAAAGCTTTCTGGGTTAATGGAAATGTTCTAAAATCAATATGGTAGCTGCTAGCCTTGTGTGGTTACTGAGCGCATGAAATGTGGCTAGTGTGAATGAGGAATTGACTTTCTAATTTCATTTAATGTTTAATTTAAATTTAATAGCTATTGGACAGGGCAGCTCCAGAGATTTTTAAAAATAGATACTTAGACCTTAGTGCAAAAATATTTTTTCTGTTCATATTCAAATTCCATTTGCCCACACCAGAAGGTAAGTTTGATTCACAAATTCTAACATGCATTTAGCTCTCTCCTTTAAAAGATGGCAATTGAGCTTAATCGTACGTTTCCTCTTAAATTAAATTTTTCTTTATTAGGAATCCATTGTGTGTTTTTCTACAAAATACATTACTATAATTTTTTTTTCTTTCTTTTATACCCACTTTACAGATAATAAAAAATTTTTTGATGCTGCTGTTTTTCTTATTCCATATTTCTTTTTCAGTTTGTAGATTAACATTGGCAGGAATTTCTCCTCTCCTCTTCCATAACTTACCATAGCCCTTTTTTCTTTTCTTTTTTTTTTTTTTTAGACAGAGTCTCGCTCTGTTGCCCAGGCTAGAGTGAGTGCCATGGCGTCAGCCTCGCTCACAGCAACCTCAAACTCCTGGGCTTAGGCAATCCTACTGCCTCAGCCTCCCGAGTAGCTGGGACTATAGGCATGCGCCACCATGCCCGGCTAATTTTTTCTATATATATTTTTAGCTGTCCATGTAATTTCTTTCTATTTTTAGTAGAGACGGGGGGTGAGGGGGGGGTCTCGCTCTTGCTCAGGCTGGTCTCGAACTCCTGACCTCAAGTGATCCTCCCGCCTCAAGGCCTCCCAGAGTGCTAGGATTACAGGCGTGAGCCACTGCGCCCGGCCCCCTTTTTCCTTTTCATCATTGCAAACCCAGTTTGGAGGATGTAGCACTTTACCCTTCAGCTCTGAGCCCTTGATGCCTTTGTTATTTCTTCCAGGGCTAATCAGGGTGGAGAAATTGTTTGAGTACCCAGAATGTCACTCAATAAATGGGTGATGATGATCAGAGCAATTCTATAAGCTACTTATAAAAATTATTCCTCTCTATGTATATAGTTATGTACCTTAAGAGCTTCCTTATTCACAGAATACAGATTGTATATTATTTCCTAGCCTTTTCCTATTAAAATATTATAACTAAGTGGTGTTATTTGAGTCATGTTAATGAATATAGTGCTCTTTTTCAAGCTCTTAAATGAAAAGCTACTTGTAATGATTGATTTCTATCTTCTGCAGGCCTCTATTCTCTTTCATGTTACCTCTTCCTGTTGATATCTTTAATGGATTTGCTATAGTAGCCACATTTGTGAAGACATTTCACTGTCTTTTTAACCAACTCAGAACATCTGGAAATCCCTTTATAGGCCTATAATAAACAAAGTTACTAGTCTTAAACTTTTGTGTATTAGTCTTGGACTTTGCATTATAAAATTCTATCAACCGTCCACGGGTACTTTATCCTAGGATTTTTTTCCACAGTAACTAATACATTCTCTGCTGATGTTAATCTTAAATTGTTTACTGTCTTAAATTGTGTTCATCCCTATTGCAGTTGGGAGTCCAAAAAAAAAAAATGATGCACCTAAGTCTGCTTTCTGTATTGATTGTTTTCAAGGAGTTTCTCTTCCTGTAGTTATAGGGGTTGCAGAGATCTTCCTCCTTCCTTTTTTGCTCTTCACAGAAGATAAAACACCAAAATCAGTAGTACTTACCTTTTTGTTTTAACTGTTCTTTAATCTCTCACATCCCACATTTCTGCAGTTATATATTGATTTCTCTTTTCTGTAAGTTATTTATGAATTCTCTCTACATAGTGCTTTTCTTTTTTCCTTCTCCTGGGGTAAGCTTCTGAGTGACTGCACCACCTATAGTTTTGTGTTGTCTCTATTCCCCACTGATTGAATTGGTGTCATCTCCACAGTGTGTTCTTTAAACATAGCCAAACTATATCTCATTTTCATCAAGTTTTACACATGTGTGGTCAGAGTGTTTTCCCAAGTCTATCAAAATCTCTCCTGCATTTTTCTTTAATCTGCTGTAATGAAGTAAAGATAGTTACAAGTCTAATTTCTTAGGCTTATAGGAAGAGAAATGAAAGAAATACAAATGATTCAGTGTCATAAGTAATTTATAAAAATAGTGGATTTTAAAACTCTTAAAATGGTCTCAAATATTAGTTGAAATATAAAACATTAAAAATTTTTTCATGGGTATTTCTACATGTGAGAATTAGTGACATACGAAAGGATGTATGCAATATTAGTGCTAGGTAGCACATTTTATATTTAAGATGTTACTTTGATGCCTTCTGGCATTGGGATCCTGGCCCCATATAAATTATGAAGTCAGCCATTATTAAACAAATGCATTGAATATTGTCTTTATGATATGAAAAATATTGGTAAAATTAAAACTAGGTAAAAGAACAACATGTTATATAAAAGTGTTTTTATGACATGAAGGCCCTGTTTGATCTATTAACTTTTATCTAATCCAGTAAACACTTGGGAAATGATTTGAGCTAGGTTGCTTTTTCTTATGTAGTAACCTGAACATGATTGAATATTTTGTGGTTCGTGATTTTTTTGCTGCCTCCGTTCATTGTTCCTTTCTGGCTTTAAACTCTCTGTTTCTAGAATTAGGGGTATCATGGTCAGGTAAATAGTATAGTACAGATAGAATAAAATGAGTGCTGTAGTAGAGTTATAAAAAGGAGAAAACATTGGAAAGAGTAGCTCCTTCTGGTTTGAGGAGACCAGGGCATGATTCATAAATGATGTGACATTTTATTTTATTAATTTATATATTTATTTTAGAACCAAGAGATAAAAGCAAGAGTGACATTTTAATTAGAATTTTAAAGGTGAGGGAGATATCAAAGAAGTAGGGAAGTATACTCCAAGTATAGAGAAAGTAGTGAGCAAAAGGTACAAAGCGTAGGTTGAATTTGGGGAATAGTGTGTACCTCAGAGGAATCATGGAATATAAAGTGGGGGTGGTATCATGAAGAGTTTGAATATATACTCAAGGACTTTGAACTTATGATTTGCATGTAGTGAGCCTAAAGGATTTTTGAAAAGGGAACTAGATGTGATCTAATTTGTGTTTATAGGAAAGGGCTTTGGGCAGCTCTGTGAAGGATGGGTTATCATAACTGGGAGACCAATTAAATGCCAATGACAGTGTTCAGAGAGTCTTAGGATGCCCTGAACTTGTATAGTAGCTAGAAGAGTGGAAAGAAGGGGACAGAAATGAGAGACTTTCAAGATATAAGGGAATGGGGAATATACTGCACTTCTTAGCTTTGTTTTTTTTTTTTTAAGAGATGGGGGGTCTTGTTCTGGCTGGAGTGCATTGGTGCGATTATAGCTCTCTGTAACCTCAAACTCCTGGGCTCAAGTGATCCTCTTGCCTTAGCCTCCCAAAGCACTGGCATTATAGGCGTGAGCCATAGTACTTGGCGTTTCTTAGCAGCTTAAGTGAGATAAACTGATAAGGGAACTGAAATGTTCAACTCTTCCCCCAAAAAGGGCCTGTATGAGTCAAAGAACAGTGAGATCAGTAGGAGATGGGGTAGTTGGAGACTAACTGAGGTGGTAGAGTTTAGCTTTGTAAGCCAGGTGCAGTCTGCTGATAATTTGCTTAATCTACACAGTGGGTTTTCAAAAACTAGAATGAATTGCCAATGTCAAAACATTGGAAAGTTGAATGTAAAATCCGGCATTCTTGGTTCTCTTGAAATAGTGGAGGATTTAGCATTTAGACTTAGATTCCTGTTTGGCATTGTACGGTGATTCTGAGTGGTAACTGTCTCCTAAAAGTGCTCTTCTTCAGTTCATCCCAATTCCCATCCAGTCTAATTCATGGGGATATATTTTTGTTTGCCACCTCTCATTTAGAGAATTAGTTATACTAAAATAGCTGCAGGGATGGGAGGGTGAAAAGGCACTTTAGATTGAGATATTGTATAGTCAGAAACCTAAATCCAGGAATAAACAAGGTGTAAGTGAGGTGAAGAAGATAATAAGAGATCTCATGGCTGATGCTGCAGGTATGGTTTGAAAAGTAGGTTGAAATGTGATTGGCTAATTGGTCATTGTGGTTGTATACTTTGGAATTTCTTGAAAGACAAAAATTTGGCTGTGATAAGCCAGATAAAAGTCATTATGGCATCTAACCCACTCTTTGACAGCAAGGATCTTGTCTTGTCTTTATAGCCTCAACACTTTTCCCATAGTGGTGAGCACATAAAAAGGAACACTTGGTATTGATTGAATTCAATCGTTATAGGTTAATTGGGTTTGCAGAAATGTACAGTGGATTAAAGGGAGGATAGACTTGAGTTAGGTAGACTGTAATCTAGTAGTGATAATAAAAACCTGAATTTAGGCTTGTCATGTGAATGGTAAGAAAAAGATAATGGGAAGGAAGAAATGACTAATCCTTGCTGATAAGCTAAAGAAGACACTGAAGAAAGAGAAAGAGTGAAAGATGATTCCATGGTTCCTGGTCAGAGAGATTAGAAAAACAGTGCCCCAGTAATGGGGTGTTTTGGAAAGTGGAACTAACTTGGGGGCAAGAGGTAAAGAATTCAATGTTAGATGTAGCATAGTTGAGGATATTCAACAAAAACACCTGCTCTGTTCCACTCAGCTGTTCTAGGTACTGGGGATACAGCAGTGAGTAAATCAGACAAAAATCTCTGCCGGGTGGAGTTTACAGTAGGAAGGTGTGGGATGGGCAGATACAAAGCAAAATGAATAAATACAGAATATTGCAAGATGAAAAAGTGCTATGGAGAAAAATAAAGGAGAGGAAGAATCACTGTCATCTTAGGGGCACAACAGCCCTGGGAAGAGGGAGTACTAAGGTGGTGGGAGTGAGGGTAGAGTAGGAAATGTGCAATCTTAAATAGGGTGGTTAGGGAAGGCTTTGCAGGTGATATATGAGCAAAGATTTGAAGGAGGTGAGGGAATGAGCCATGTATAATAGAATATGAAGGCAGAATGTCCCAGGTAGAGGGATTGCTGAGTGCAAGGAACAACCAAGAAGCCCATGTGGCTGGAGATTAAGAGACAGAAAATAAAGTCAGATGTGAGAGAGATAATGGGGGCAAAAGAGATAGGGGCATGGGAAGGTGCTCACAGATCTTTCGGGCTTTCTAGAACATAGTGAGAAGTCCACCTTATCCTCTCTAGGTAAGATAGGACATCATTGGAGGCTTTTCAGGAGAGTGACATGATCTGACATATGTTAAGGTAATCGCTATGGCTTCTGTGTTGAGAACAGACTGGGGAGCAAGGATAGAAACAGGGATACCAGTTAGAAGGCTTTACAGTAATTTGCAGTAATTCTGGCAAGACCTAATAATGTCTTGGAGTAAAGAGGGTAGCAAGAGGGATGTTCAGGGGTGGTCAGATTCAGGATATGTTTTGAAGATGGAGCAAAACAATGTTTGATGACAGATTAAATATGGTATAATGAGAGAAGAGTCGAGGATAACTCCAAAATTTTTGGCATAAGCAACTGAGATGGGAAAGAGTGTGAGGGAAGGAAGTTATTTAGGGGCAAGAGGGAGATCAGGAGTTCAGTTTTGTACATGCTAAATTTGAAATGTCTATTAGAAGCCTAGTGGAAATGTTGGATAGGCAGATGGAACCTGACGTGAGGGGAAAAGAACACCTGGACACAAAAGTTTGGGAGTCATCAACATGGATGATATTTAGAGCCACAGGAGTAAATGAAAATAGCAAGTAAATGAGGGAACTTAGAAATGAGATTCTGGGACTGATTCCTGGGCACTCAACCTTAAGAGGTCTGGGAGAAGGGGAAGAGCCAGCAAAACTGAGAAGGAGCAGTGAAGTAGGTCAAAGAAGAAACAGCACTGTGGAGTCCTAGAAGTGAAGTAGAGAAAGTGTTTCAAAATGGAAAGAGTAATCAACTGTCAGATGGAGCTCATAGGTCAAATAAGATGAGGAATTTGAGAATCGGTCACTGTATTTGGCAATGTAGAAATTATTAGTGACCTTGAGCAGTTTTGGTGGGGTAATGAAAGGGTGAAAGCCTGGTTAGAATGGTATTATAGGAGATGAAAGGAGAAAGTGGGGTCAAGAATTTTTTAAGATGGTAAAATACTGGGTGTTAGGCAGGTGGGAGAGGGGATGAGGGGATGGGTATAGTCACACCTAATGGGTGCGGTATACACTGTCTGGGGGATGGGCACACTTGTAGCTCTGATGGGGCGGGGGGGGGGCCGTGGTTGGGGGAGCAAAGGCAATATATGTAACCTAAATATTTGTATCCCTGTAATATTCTGAAATAAAAAAATAAAAATCAAAAAAGAATTTTTAAGATGGTAAAATAATAATATATTTGTATGCAAATGGTGTGATCCAGCAGAAAAGAAAAAAGTTATGGTTTAATAGAAAGGAAAGAATTGCTAGAGATATCCTTGAAAAAGAGAGACGGTTACAGGAAAGTGTACAAGTAATGACAGGGCATGTAGTTTGTTTGGGTACGGATGCTGGTATAGATTTAGTGGTGGAAACTTGAAGTTTTCTGCTGAATGCTTCTCTGTAACATTTTCAGTGAAATATTAAGGTCTTCAGCTGAGAAAAGAATGGGAGAGAAAATGTTAGGGGTTTTGGGAAAGAGGAGAAGGTGGAACTATTAATAGTTACTAAAGGAATGAGAGAGTAAATGAACTTGGGAATGTATGACTGCCAGGTACATTAAGAGCCCATCTGATGTTCTTGTTTTTATGAGTTTAAGATGAATCCGGTTAGCATGACTCTGTTGTTTTTCTCCATGAGTGTAGGCACAGAGTAGATGAAGAGTTGGATTTTACCAGAGTTGGGATTTACCAAGTGTACATGACAAGAGAACAAAGCAAAGGAATTAAGAATGGAAGAGTGATAATTTTGGTTGATTGTAGAATTTAAGATTGTTAAGAATGAGAGCAAGAGGGTGGTGGTAGGATGGACAGATTATAGATCCTAGTAGAGTTAATTGTCGGAATTGGCATATGAGAGGGAGTAAGTTGGGAAAAAATGGTCATTGTCCAGTGCTTGAAATTGCGATTATGGAGGAGTTGCAGTTATGAATAGTTAAAAGGTCAGTATAAGATGTTACTATGGGACATGGAATAACTGAGGTAGCCTGGAGGACAACAGTATAGGGACAGAGTTTGAGGAAATGATAGGCCAAGATATTAGAAAAATTATCTGTGTGTATATGAAAACACAATAATTAGGAGTTATGTGAGAGACAGGGATGGTGACCCATGAGCTAAGATATTCAAGGAATAGTACTATGGTCTATTGATTCATTTCAATAAAATGGGTAGCCTGGGTGGTTTAATGACTATGAGATTCAAAGCTGGAGTAGAATGGAGATGTCTTGTAACAACTACAATAGAAGTTCTGTATTCTTCATTATCCTGAAGTAAAAGAATAATTTCTAGTTGTTGGAAGAAGCTTTCAAGTAAAGATTTACAAATGTTAAGCGTTAATTTCTTATGGCTATATTATGTAACTAAATAGCAAAATGGAATAAAGTTTAGAAGACAGATTTATCATAGATTATATAGATAAAGATAATTGATTTTTCATGGACCGTTGTAAAGATATTCTTGTGTTTTGACAGATGGGAAGTAAGACTAGGATTGCAAAACGTCCTTTAAGAATGAAACAAACTGGACACTTTCTAAAATCAACACAAAATACTTGTGTCGAGAGTGAAAAACTTTTGCAGAAGACAGTTGGTTCAGAAACTTCACAGGCGAAAGGTGAAAAAAATGGAATGACTTTTTCATCCACTAAGGATTTATGTAAGCAATACATAAGTAAAGACTGTCTTCATATCCAGAGAGAGATTATACCTGCCACCTCTCATATGCAGAAGACTAGAAGCACTGTAAGTACATCTCTAGGAGCTAAACAGAAGCCTCACAAAAAACACATCACAGCTGGAAACACAAAGAGCAGTTTGGTATGTCTAACACAAGACCAGCTACAACAGATTTTAATGACTGTAAACCAAGGAAATCAATCTATTTCTCTGAATGACAATGGAACGAAGGAAGAAAAAAGTAAGATTATTATAAAGTTTTAATGAATGTTAATTTTCTCAACATGTATTTCAAAATTTCATATTTATTGGGTTTTAGGTAACTGTGCCTTTTAAATTCTGATTTAACATGTAACAAGCTTTTAAAATAATTGTTCTTTTAGAGGACTTTCCCTAATATGTAAAATTATTTTTATAGTTACCATATGCCATATTTTAAGGTTAATGCTCAGAATATTATTCTTATAGCACATAGCCTTAGAAAACCTGGTTTCTTGGACTCTAAAATAAAGATGTTAGTACAAAAAACTATTGTATTTACTTTAAAATGTTAGAGGCTTTACTTATATTTAAAATAATGATATGAAACGTTCTGAAAAAATCCACTATGGTATTTCTAGTGAAAACTAAGGGAACCTTAGCATGAAGATCTGACTTGAGTTGCTCTTCTGGCCCCTGCATTTGCTTGTCCTGTCCCTCAATCCGTGCTAAGGATTGGCAGTACTATTTTTTTGACCGGTGTAAAACAGACTTGGAAGGAGCAGTAGAATGTTATAAAATATTTGGTTTAGAAATTATAGCTGGGACATAAAGACAATGGTTTTCCACTGATTTCACAGCTAAATGAGAAAAATAAAATTAAGGTAATGAGTTTTTATTAAGCTATTAGCATTTATTCCCCTTTAGGTTGTGATTTATGTTATAATTTATATTATTTGTGAAAGTATGTTGGCAAGAGTAAACGGAGGTTTATTTTTCTGTTGCTTATTTTCTTCCCTATTTGACACAAGAAGTTGTATGGCTATGGCCATGAGCAAACCATTTAACTTCTGGGCCTCAGTTTTCTTTTTTTTTTTGACAGAAAGGAAACATAATACCCACCTCAAAGATTGTTGTGAGAGTTAAATTAGGTAATATATAAGACTTTTAAAAACTATATAGTAGTATGCCAAGATAAGGTATTATAATAGATATAATTTAGTGTTAATTTTAAAACATGCATTTTACCTCCTAGGTCAGTATAGTCTACATTTAAACAATATTCCTAATCAGCCAAAGGATGAAAACAATATGGGATTACTCCAAAAAACTGAGGATGTTTCTTCTGTCCCAGATGAAAATAAATCTGTCTTAAATAAAAATCAGGAGACATCTAAGTGTGAGCAGAAAATTGCCATGTATGTAACTCATATCTGTTATTGTGGGGTCATCTTGGAAATATGGTGTTTTTTTTTCCTTGCATGTGAAATATTTACTCAGAAGACTTAGAGCTTTTAAAAAGCTTATTAATGAAGTAAGCTGTGTGAAAACATAATGATAAGGTTTCTGTTATTTTTTGTGTTTTGCCTTAGAGAGAATGAATGGAAACCAGCTGACATATTCAGTACTTTGGGGGAAAGGGAATATGATAGAAATTTGTTGGAAGCAAAAAAAGCCCAGTGGAGGAAAGAGCTTGGTAGGTAATTTTTATACTTTTTATTTTAATTCTGTTAGCTTAAGAACTATATATTGAGGACGAAGTTGTAGGGGCTAAAGGAAAACTTCCCTTTTGCCCTCTGAAGGTTCGCTGACAAAAGGCAGATGAATAAGAGAAGAGG
Source organism: Varecia variegata (assembly GCA_028533085.1). Classification (NCBI taxonomy): domain Eukaryota; kingdom Metazoa; phylum Chordata; class Mammalia; order Primates; family Lemuridae; genus Varecia; species Varecia variegata. The sequence goes on along the minus strand of CM052436.1, from coordinate 159,407,562 downwards.
CATACAAATTTATTAATGTGCAGGGGGGAGTCTTGCAAAATATAAGACTCAAAGAAATGGCTAGATGGTTGATGCTTTTATACTATTTTGACTTTGCTGAAAGAGTAGAAGCTTGGAGCATGGCAAAACAGGTTGTGGGAGGGGGAGGAGAAGAGTCCTGGCTTGCGGAAGTGGTCTTTGTTGTGCAGAGGAAACATTACAGGTAGCAGCCCTCAGAGAGAATAGATGGTAAATGTTTCTTTCTGACCTTTGAAGGTGTCAGACTCCTCAGTTAATCTTTTCTACATCTGGACAAGGGAGGGCCCCCAGAGAAAGCCTGACTGCATCAAGGCAGATTTTCTCTACAGAGGAAATCTCCACAAAAGGCAGCTCTGCAAGGCTACTTCTGTTTGCCCGCCCTCTGAACAGGCATTTCAAAATATGACAAGTATATTTTGGGATGAAACATTTTGGTTTCCTTCAAAGTAAAGTGGTCCCGCAGTATCTGAGGGATTGGTTCCAGGACATGTCCACCCCATGCCAAAATGCATGGATGCTCAAGTCCCTTATATAAAACGGTATAGTATTTGCTTATAAACTATACACATCCTCACATACACTTTAAATCATCTCTAGATTATTTATAATACCTAATAGAGCGTAAATGCTATGTAAATATAGTGTATTATTTAGAAAATATTGACAGAATTTGTACATGTTCAGTATAAATGCAACCATTCATTTTTTCCCCCAAATATTTTTGATCTGTGATTGGTTGATTTCCCCCAAATATTTTTGATCTGTGATTGGTTGAATCTGCAGATGTGGAACCCACAGACAGATGTGGAGGGCCAGGTGTATATCTTTTAGTATGGTTTTTACCCAAAGTCTTGTTTTATAACATTTGACATCTAGAGTAGTTCTCTGCAAATGCAGAAGCTTTGTGGTTTCATATTGCAGTAGTTTGTATCTTTTTATTTGGTACTCTGTGGTGTGCACCAAAAACATTCCTGTCACCTGTATCATTCTGGAGCCCCTGTAGCTCAAAGATTTTTAAGCTTTTCTCATTTCCTGAAAATCTTTTTTCATATTTTTCCATTACAGAAATCCTGTGGGTATAAGGATGGTTTTATTTGAAAAATTGATTTCATTTTTTCAAATAACCAAAACATTCTAATCAAGAATAAGCAGCAATATGGTAATCAGTCGGTGTATTTTAGACAGAAATAAGCTTATTGCACTATTTTAGCCTGTGGACTGTATAAGAAACAACTGTTACTTCATAGATTCAATTTAAGGTTCAGGTACCACAGTTTGCAAAATGGATGACGTAATAGTTGTATTTCTTAGGACTATATATGCTAAAGGCACGAAATGGGCTTCATCCTCCATTCAAAGAGGAAGTCCTGTGAGGCAGTCACTAACCTTGCTGGCATAAGTGACTTAGAAAAAGAGATAAGCAGCAGAGTAGGGAATGAATTGATGTTGGAAGTCAAGGTAACAGAAGAATGAAGAAAGTAAATTTTTGGTAGTGTTGCCACCCAACCAGGTTCATTTGTCCGCTGCCCAAGAGGAAGCCAATATGCTGAGTCAGCAGGGTTTATGGCAGAGAAAGAGTTTATTCTGCATAGCACTAAGCGGGAAATGGGAGAAATTTCTCAAATTGGCCTCCCAAGAATTTGGGAGACAGAGTTTTTAAAGACAGTTTGGTGTAGGCAATTGAATCTGCTAATTGGCTGGGTTTGGTGGGTGGGGTCACAAGATCAGTTGAGTCAGTTCATCGGTATGGGCTGCTGGTCTGGGTGGGTCAACCATTCCACTGGAATTGGGGACGAACCTGGAAGATACCTCAGAAACTACCCCTAGGTTTCAAAAAGGTGATATTATCTATGGAGAAAGCTAAGAATCTTTATGACCACCAGCTATGTGGCTGCAGAGTAGCAATTACAGAGAAGTAAACAGGAGGACAGTGGCTAATTATTATCATTATTTTTAGCTAGGCTGTTAAGCCCTTTTTATTGATTTGTAAGGGCAGTTTCAGTAGCAGTATCAGAAGGTTTGGAGGTCTGATGTGTGTTTATGTCACAATTTCAGCTTTAAATATTTTCTTTCAACACAAATTTTAACATCCAAATACAATACCAAATTTCTGAAATAAGATGGAACTACTTGGAAATGACTGAAATTTTGTGCTTTAATTACTGTCTTTAAAAAGTTTACTTTTTCTTTTAACTTGATACGGTTAGCAAAGCACATCTCATTAAGTCATGCTTCCATTAACTTTCTTGGAATTTAGATTTATACAAATTTCTGAATTTTGTATTTAAGGAACTGTTGATTGAGGGTTTAGTTTTTACTGTGTCTGTTAGACACAGGGTTTATATTGTTTACTTTTCAGCAATAAATGAGAAATAACAGCTAACATTTATTGCATGTTCACATTGTGCAAGACCCTCTACTGAAATAGGCACTATTACTATCCCTGTTTTACAGAAGAAGAAACTGAGGTTTAGAGAGGTTAACAGCAGTTTGCTCATAGTCACTTAGCTAGAAAGTGGTTGAACTTGAATTTGTCCCCAGGGTTCTCTGACTCCAGAGTTCTAGCTTTTAATACTCTTAGTAATAAGTGAATGAACATTTAGGAAAGTGAAACCTAAGAATAATTAACATAATATAAAATAAGTTATTCTGATAAAATTACTTCTTATTGATAATTGTAATAAAACAAGCATTTTTACATTCATTGTGCTGTTCCTAAGTTTGGTTCTGATTACATTTTTTCTTTTATTTCCCTAAAAATTCCTCTCTGCCTTGTGAGTTAATCTCCTCCCTAAAAACCAGTTTTGATTAGATCTGTGTTGGAATCTGCATTTATTAAGAAGGTCATGATTTGTTTACATAATTCTTTTTTTTGCAGTTTTTGTACAATTTTTTAAAAAGGACATTATTTACAGATGAACAGGTTGCTTTGAAGAAGAAAGAAAAAGAAGCTTCTGAAAAATGGAATGATCCTTGGAAAAAATCTGAAAGTGATAAAATAATGTGGGAAAAACTTCAAATTCTTGACCAATCTAGGGTAAGAGTATCAAAAACAGCATTTGTGGAATATAAGACATCTTAATTGCAACTTTAAAAATGTGAAGCAATGTTCATATAATAAAACTTATTTTTAAAGCTTATTTTTTTAAAAGCCCTTTTCATATGAAAAAGTGTTATTTTGAAAATAATTATGATGCCAACTAGTCTCTGTTTGCATTCTATAAGTTGTCTTACTGTGGTGTTAGGTGAGTGTAGAGGCCTCAGGTACTTCCTTTAGGCTCTTATAAAGGAGCTCTGTGATTTTTTTTTTTTTTTTTTTTTTTTTTTTTTGAGACAGAGTCTCACTCTGTTGCCCAGGCTAGAGTGCCGTGGCGTCAGCCTAGCTCACAGCAACCTCAAACTCCTGGGCTCAAGCAATCCTCCTGCCTCAGCCTCCCGAGTAGCTGGGACTACCAGGCATGTGCCACCATGCCTGGCTAATTTTTTCTATATATCTATTTTTAACTGTCCATATAATTTTTTTCTATTTTTAGTAGAGACGGGGTCTCGCTTTTGCTCAGGCTGGTCTCGAAGTCCTGAGCTCAAACAATCCGTCCACCTCGGCCTCCCAGAGTGCTAGGATTACAGGCGTGAGCCACCGCGCCCGGCCTCTGTGATTTTTTAAATGTACACAAAACTCTACGACTAACCATGTGGTAGAGTTGTGTATCCACCACAAGGTTATCTGGTCAAATACAAGTGTTTGCTTATCAAACATAAGTATATACCACGTGTCCCTTGGGTAGTATGTTTATGATTATGAAATTTTATCTGTGTTTAATTTTAAAGTGCCTTTGTTTTTCTGTTTGTTTTCAGACTTCTGCTAGCTCTTCAAGCATTCTATCACAATCTCCTAGTCAGGTTATGGTGGTCCGGGCTGATGGGCATTCATTACTTAGAGCTGGTCAGATGTTAGAGGTAAGTCCTAATTGTCAGTACTTTGAATGTTTAATCTCTTTAATACTTGACCTCTGTATAACCCATTTCCCTTGAAGGAGTGGATCTAAGTCCTCTTTATTTTTAATTACCAGTTAATTTTTACTGAGCATATTATGTTCCTTAAATTTAAAAAAGTTATTAACCATTATTTTTTACATGTATTATCCCTTCCTCTTTGTGCACATTGACATTTTAACAAATGTATTCTGAAAATAATGCAGTATTCTAAAGGGATAATTCTGATGGTAGAAATTTTCAGCACTGTGGCCAACTTAGGTAGATTTCTTATAGAACCCCTTCAAGTTGGATTGTTTGCAAGGCCGTCTGTTTTGCTCCACCTAGGGCTGACTCACCTACATGAAACATTTTTATCTGTTGATAATTTTACATCAATAAAGGAAATGAAAACTCAATTGTATTTGTAATCCTCAGAACACTTTGACTGAAAAGACAATAAATTAATCTTGATAGAAGTTATTTTGGAAAAGTCTAGAGTATGGGTGATAATTTTAAGTGTGTAAAGTTTAGAAGTTGATGTATGCAGACACCACTAAAAGCACAACTAAAACTAATTTTTCATAAGTTGGTATCAGTTGTTGGCTTATTTATTTTTCAATGTCAGGATTGAGGAATCTTTAATGCTAAAGATGTTAAATATTTCCAGTTATCAAATTTTAAGTTGAAATGTTAGTATATCACTTATTATTTCTCAACGTGTGTGTTCTTTTAGGTCATTTATTACCTGGAGGTAGTCCATACTGTGATTATTAATACATATGAAGAATTAATCATTTGAGGTGACTTTTAGATTTTAAAGTATTTTGTATATATTTTTTAATGATAGCATGTATTTTTTTTATAATCAAAAAACCAATAAAGTTATTCTAATTTTGGAGTCAGAAGTGGGAGGTTGGTGATGGGAGAAGAACTAGAAAGGGAAACACACTAAATTTAGGGATGGACAACCAAGAGTGTGATCATTTGCTCATTCTTTTACTGTTTAAATGCAGTTTTTGTGTATTTGTATGTGAATGTGGTCTGAAATTAGAGAGATATTATTGAGGGAAAAGGAATTAACTGTGTAACAAAAAAGCCCCCTTCTCAAATACCTGAGAATATTTTTTTTCAGAAAACCCAACTGTGGCCAACTATTTATACTCTTTGTATATCTAGTTAGCCTCTTCCTATAATTGGGAAGAGGAGAAGTTTGGTTTCAGTCACCAAAGCCTCTTTTGTTAAAACATGAGATAATGCATGTAACGTGCTTAGAATAATGAGTGACGTAGAAAATATGCTAATGAAGTTTTGCTTAACTTATAATTTACAAAGTAGGTCTGTTTAGAGCCCTGAGAGTGTTCAGGGTCAGTCCTCTCACCAGTTTCCTCCCTTTTCTCATCTTGATTATCTAGTCTCACTCCTCCTCTCCCAGTTGAATTCTGTACAGCCTTGTGTTTTTCATCCCTATATTATTCTTTTATATACATTCCTTTATACTGTCCATTTTAAAACTCATTTTGTATTTCTAATTCTAATTACAGCTTCAGCCTTTTTTTTTTTTTTTTTCCAAGAAACAGAGTCTTGCCATGTTGCCCAGGCTGGACAGGTGCGATCATAGCACACTATGGCCTTGAACTCCTGGGTTCAGGTGATCCATCCTCCTGCGTAACATCCCCACTAGCTGGGACTATAGGCGCAGGCCACTTTGCCTCAGCCTTTTTGAGAATACCTCACCTTTATGAAAACTTTGCTTTCTCTAATGGCTCCCCCTCCCTGGAAAGTCTCTTAAGAGTATATTCTGTTTTACTCTTTAACATGGGGTAGAAAGTGAGGTGTTCATTCTGCTAGCTTCTTATTCCTACCAGTAGACTGTAGTTGTGCATTTGACTGAGAAAAAGTTTCTCACATTTTTTACTTTTCCTTCTTTTTAAAATTTTTTTTAATTGTGGTAAAGTATGCATAACATAAAATGTACTATTTTAACCATTTTTATAGTGTATGGTTTTGTGGCATTAAGTACATTCATGTTGTACAACCATTGCTACCATGCATCTTCAGAACTTTTTCATCATCCCAAACTAAAACTATACTTGTTAAATAATAACTCCCATTTCTCCCTACCCCTTGCCACCACCATTCTACTTTCTGTCTCTAAATTTGACTATTTTAGGTACCTCATATAAATAGGATCATATAGTATTTGTCCTTTTGTGACTGGCTTATTTCACTTAGCATAATGTCTTCAAAAGGTGCTATAGCATATGTCAGAATTTCACTTCTTTCTAAGACTGAATAGTATTCCCCTGTATGTATGTACGTACCATGTTTAGTTTATCCATTTACCCATTAATGGACATTTGAGTTGTTTCTGCCTTTTGGGTATTGTGAATAATGTTGCTGTGAACATTGGTGTACAAATAATCTGTTTGAGTTCCTTTTTCAGTTCTTTTGGTTATATACTCAGAAGTGGAATTGTTGGATTATGTGATAATTTTATATTTAATTTTTTATGTTAAATGTTTTTACCAGTTTTAATTTGGTTATATTTTGTTTAATCATTCCAGTGCTTTCCGTAGCAGCTGCATGATTTTACAGTCCCCATCAGCAGTGCTCAAAGGTTCTAATTTCTCCACATCCTCACCAACACTTATTTTCTGATTTATTGACAATAGCTATCCTAATGGGTGTGAAATGGTATCATTGTGGTTTTGATTTGCACTTCCCTGATGTTTAGTGATGTGGAACATTTTTTCACGTGCCTATTGGCCATTTGCATATCTTTGGAGAAATGTCTATTCAGTCCTTTGTGAGTTGTTTTTTGTTGTTGAGTTGTAGGAGTTCTTTATGTATTCTGTATGTTAATCCCTTATCATATACATGATTTGCAATTATTTTCTTCATTCTGTGGGTTGTCTTTTTACTCCTTGATAATAGTGTCCTTTCATGCACATAAGTTTTAAATTTTGATGAAGTCCATTTTATCTAGTTTTTTCTTTTGTTACCTGTGCTTTTGGTGTCATAGCCAAGAAATTGCCAAATTGGATTATCATGAAGTGAGCTTTTCAATCCTGTGTTTTCTTCCAAGAGTTTTAGCTCTTATGTTTAGGTCTTTGTTCCATCTTTGTATGTGGTGTAAGATAAGGGCCCAACTGTATTCTTTTGCATGTGGATATCCAGTTTTTCCCAGCACCATTGTTGAAAAGACTGTCCTTTCCCCTTTGAATGGTCTTGGCCCCCTTGTCCAAAATTGTTTGATTATATTGTGTATTCAAGGATTTATTTCTGGGCTTTCTGTTCTGTCCCATTAGTCTATATGTCTGTCATTATGCCATTGCCTCATTGTTTTGTTTACAATAGCTTTGTAACAGGTTTTGAAATTAGGAAGTGTGACTCCTTTAACTTTCTTCTTTTTTGTGATTGTTTTGGTTATCTGTGGCTTCTTGAGATTCCATATGAATTTTAGGCTGGATTTTTCTATTTCTACAAAAAATTGTCATTGATATTTTTATAGAGATTGTGTTGAATCTATAGATCACTTTGGGTAATATTGATTTCTTAACGGTATTAAGTCTTCCAGTCATGAACACTGGATATATTTCCATTTATTGATTTCTTTCAGCAATGTTTTGTCGTTGTCAGCGTGCAAGTCTTTCACACCCTTGCTTAAGTTTAGTCCTCAGTATTTTATTCTTTTTTATGCTATTGTATATAGACTTGTTTTCTTAATTTCCTTTTCTACATGTTCTTTGTTAGTATATAGAAACACAACTGATATTTGTGTGTTGCTTTTGTATCCTGCAACTTTGCTGAATTTGTTTATTCTAAAAGGTTTTTTTTTTTTTCTTTTTCTTGCAGGGGGAGTGAGGAGGGTGGTTCACTTTCCTTTTTTTTTTCTTTCTTTGAGACAGAGTCTCACTCTGTTGCCTGAGCTACAGTGCCGTGGCGTCAGCCTAGCTCACAGCAACCTCAAACTCCTGGGCTCAAGCGATCCTTCTGCCCCAGCCTTCCAAGTAGCTGGGACTATCGGCATGTGCCACCATGCCCGACTAACTTTTTTTCTATATATTTTTAGTTGTCCAGGTAATGTCTTTCTATTTTTAGTAGAGACAGGGTCTCGCTCTTGCTCAGGCTGGTCTCGAACTCCTGAGCTCAAATGATCTGCCTGCCTCGGCTTCCCAGAGTGCTAGGATTATAGGCATGAGCCACCATGCCCAGCCATCCTATTAAGTTTTTGAATTTCAAGAACAAGGATACCAGCCTGAGCAAGAGCGAGACCCTGTCTCTACTAAAAATAGAAAGAAATTATCT
>CM052436.1:159370524-159398761 GCA_028533085.1 Varecia variegata | reverse complement strand
CTCGCTCTTGCTCAGGCTGGTCTCGAACTCCTGAGCTCAAATGATCTGCCTGCCTCGGCTTCCCAGAGTGCTAGGATTATAGGCATGAGCCACCATGCCCAGCCATCCTATTAAGTTTTTGAATTTCAAGAACAAGGATACCAGCCTGAGCAAGAGCGAGACCCTGTCTCTACTAAAAATAGAAAGAAATTATCTGGCCAACTAAAATATATATAGAAAAAATTAGCCGGGCATGGTGGCGCATGCCTGTAGTCCCAACTACCCGGGAGGCTGAGGCAGGAGGATCACTTAAGCCCAGGAGTTTGAGGTTGCTGTGAGCTAGGCTGACGCCACGGCACTCACTCTAGCCCGGGCAACGACATGAGACTCTGTCTCAAAAAAAAAAAAAAAAAGAACAAGGATAGACTACTTCAAGCACTTAAGCATAAGAAGACAACAAAAATCAAGGTGACCTTAGATTTCTCCTTTGTAGATAATAGAGCAATATTTATAAAGGTTTACTAGATAAAGACTGGACTAAAAAATTTAATGCCTGGGCAACATGTTCACATATAAAGGGAACATAAAGACATACTCAGTCCTGGAAAAATTTATAAAATATTCCTCCCAAGGATTTCCCCTTGCACCTTTTTTTTAAAATAAGAAAAATTCTTAAATATTATTTCTGAGTTAGAAAAATGAATCAGAATTAAAACACAGTTACGAAGAGTTTGTGGTAAAAAGGAATGTACAGCTGACAAGTCTCTAAGACATTGTGAAACGAAAAAGGTAAGTTACATAATACATATAACCATATCTATATTTAAAGAAAAAAACTTTAAAAGACTTATGAGCACATATGTATATTTATATACACATACACACATATAAATGAAAAGAGAATGGATTGTGGACATTGTCTAACTCTGGTTCAGAGTAGTGGAAACAAAGGGGAACTTTCCAGTTTTGTTTGTTATGCTTTTGTTTTGCTAGAATATTCTGCAAAGTGTTTATATGTTGTGTGATCTCTCCATAAAGGCAGAGTTAATTATGATTGTGAAAAATCAGATAAAGGTTAAAGAATGTAGAAGACTTAGGTAACCACTAGTATAATTATAAACAATATCACCAACATAGTGTGTTGTACAAATACTACACAATAAATATTACTAGCAAGATAACAAAAATCAACTCTAAAAAGTCAAAATATCCTTTGTTAAAAAAGCAGAGGTATGAGAACCCCAAAGACTTGCTTAAAAGAGACACATCTGCAATAAAATTATACACAGATTATGTAGCTGGACATGGTGGTGCATGCCTGTAGTCCCAGCTACTTGGGAGGCTGAGGTGAGAGGATTACTTGCACCCAGGAGTTCAAGGCCAGCCTGGGCAGCATAATGAGACCCCTCTCTCTAAAAAAGAATAGTAAATTAAATAGAAAAATAGATAATGTAAGCCAGTCAAAATCTAAATAAACAAAAAGCAAAATTGATGATACTAATTTTGAAAACATTACTTCTGGAAAGAAAGCTATTGACACAGAATATTTTTGTAAAAAGCAGAATCAGTAATTAAAGATGTAAAAACTGAATTCTCTGAATTAAGTGATTCATGAGTCAAACAGAAATAGGAGAAATAGCATAATTTTGTCAGAGTATTATCAGAGGATTTAGACAATATGTGTCAGTAATTTTATTTTCTATAAACACACAGTTAAGATTCTCAAATGTCAATGGAACATTTGCTCTATTACAGAATTTGCTATAATGTTGTAAGAAAAACATAACCAAAAATAAAAGTCAAGCAGAAAATATTGACAGCAAATAAGCTTTACAGACTCAAATACTAAGATCCCATGATCTGAAGACACTGAGTTCTAGTGTAAACTGCTGATACTACTCCCTAAGGTACTGGAAAAACTGAGGGGGAGGGGTATTTTGTTCATCTTTTGGATTGGTAGGTAGCCTGGAGTGGAAGTTAACCCAGCCTCTGTTGGGGAATAAAATAGGAAATAAACTGATGGAGTTCTACTCTTGCTAAACTGCTTTCCCTCCTCCCTGTGTGCCATTCACTTAAAAGAAATAATGCCTACTACATTTACTATAATAGAAAGCATTGTTCTAGCTGTTCTCCAGAATAAAATCTTAGGCAGTGCTTGCTTGAATCTTCTTGCAAAGAGCTGGAAAAATCAGGAACTACCCCACCCTTCCTGCCTTAAAGTCTCAGGGCTGAGGAAAGACCATTACAATCCAAGTAGTGTTCCCAAAGAGTGAAGCTCTGACCTAAGGAGTTGTTTTGAAGGGTGGGGAGTAATTATGGTTTAACCTTATGCCTGGAACTTTCCACCTTTGAGCTAGTCTGCTTTCCACCATCCCTTCCCGCTCAGTTTTATTGGCTGCTCATTGCTAGACAAGTGTGGCTGATAATGCCATAAAAATAAGCTCACTCAAATAACAAAATATTGGAAGAACACAACTATTTCAAAGGAAAAATAACAGAGGAGGCCAGGCGCGGTGGCTCACACCTGTAATCCTAGCACTGTGGGAGGCCGAGGCGGGTGGATCGCTCAAGGTCAGGAGTTCGAGACCAGCCTGAGCAAGAGCGAGACCCCGTCTCTACTAAAAATAGAAAGAAATTATCTGGCCAACTAAAAATATATATAGAAAAAATTAGCTGGGCATGGTGGCGCATGCCTGTAGTTCCAGCTACTCGGGAGGCTGAGGCAGTAGGATCGCTTAAGCCCAGGAGTTTGAGGTTGCTGTGAGCTAGGCTGACGCCATGGCACTCACTCTAGCCCGGGCAACAAAGTGAGACTCTGTCTCAAAAAAAAAAAAAAAAAAAAAAAAAAAAGATATTCAGGCTTTTTATGTAAAAAAGGAATTATAAAAAGGGGGTGAAGATGATTTATGGCTGTAGCTGAGTTAACAGGGTACTGTGAACCGTTGTGTCGTAACTTAGATATTTTCCTGTTATTTCAGCAAGGCTGCCCCTTTCAGTTATTACCGCAACACTGAAAGGATGACCCATAAAAGAAAAAGAAAATTGATGAATGACCATAGTCAAAAGTTCTGCTCTTTAAAGATTACTGTTAAGATTATAAGATAGAGGGAGGAAAATTTACTAAGTACCTATCCAATGAAGGACTTAAGTTCAGAATATATTTTTTCAAATTCTCAACATTCAGTAATTAGAAAACAACTCAGTATGTTAAAATTGACAAAAGGCTTTAATAGATGTGACTCCAAAGAGGATATGTGGCCGATAAGCATGTAAAAAACTGGAATTTTGAACCACGTGCTAAACCTCTATGAGCCCTCTGGTTCTATGGGGGGATTTTAAAGTAACTTTTAGGTTCAAAGGAATTTCTTTTTAAAGTGATTTCAGCTCTTTGTTTTGCTGCTCTTGCTCTTGGGAGATCCTGATCTTTGTAGCCCAGTGTCCTGGGTTCCCCACCACCCACCTGAATGCCTTTTCTGCTTGGCTGGTGGACAAGGTGGGCAGGCAGATGGTGTCTCAACTGGGGAATTATGAGCTGGCAAGAGGGCTGTTCTGGCCTGTGGCTAAGTCACCACTGAAGAGTTCTTTCTTAGAGCCATATTTTTATAGTCTGCTTTAAGGGGAAAACTAAATGGAATGGAAGCATCTGTAGTAGACCATTTGAAAATTTTCAGTTCTGCATTACCAGCTGTCATTCATACAGCATTTGTATTAGAAGTGAGACTAACACTACCTAACAGAATAACTTGCAGATAGCTAAAACGTAGTGGGTTCCTTTGAAGGAATCTTCACCCAAGGCTGTGACGAGAATAGGCTTTCAAAATGGGTATTTAGAAAAGTGGTTTTTATGTAGGGAAAGGGAAGTCTTAGATCAATAATAGGGAGATAAGTTGAAAAAGTCTGAGTGAACCTAGGAAAAGGCTTCTTTCCTAAACCTTATGGAGGAATTAATGGGAAGGAGTACTAGAAGATGGTCAAAACAACATTGTTACAGTGTGTCTTACATCCTACACATTACCTGCCTTAACTTGGCTTCAACTGATTGTGCTCAGTAAACCAAAAGGGTTAATTCTACCTACCACCTCTCCTCATTCCTATTTTTTTCATTCCTCTAACTGAATGCACATTGGGGGAAACTTTAAAAAAGAATACAAGAACAATTTAAAGGCTTTCCAGTTAGTGACAAAGGGAAATGAATGATTCAGATGGCGAACAAATGGTAGTGGCTTTGTAAGGCATCTTTGAGTAAGAAATTAAAGACTGAATTGAGAGAAATGATTATTCAATTGTCTGCAAAGTTTTAAACATGAAACATTTTGAGTGATTTTAGGAATTTTTAAGGGTAATTTTGACTTGCATCTAATCCTTGAATAATTTACAATGCCACTACACCAAAATGTGGAAACAGATCTGGTTACATAGACTTAAATAAAGATTTACAGTATTCTAAAATGATTGAGTGCCTTGTTGAGAATTTCCCCTAGAGAGTTCAAAGGGTCCATTTACATGCTTGTTTTTCTTTTCCCATTTTGACCTCTAAAATAAATTTCTAGAGGTAGAAAAATCATTTACCTTAAGATAATGCTCATGCTCCTTTTAAGGTGGTTTTTTTAGGCTTAAATAAATATAGTTTTTAATCTGTTTAGAGTATGTAGGAGGACCTGAGACATTATGATCTTTCCTTTTTGTGTAAATATTTAATACTTCCTTTGATCAAAGCTGTTTCTGGTAAAAGCAAGGGCAGAAAGTAACATTACAAAGTATACTGTCTCTATAGTATTCTGTCAAGCCATTTTTCTTTAATTATGTCCTGCAATTATTTCATGTAATAAAATGTTTGTTGCTTGGCTGTTGGCATTTCAGGACAATTTGAGTAGAATATATTCTTTCCCCTTTTTTTAGAGCATACTTAAATGCTCATAAATTAGAGTGACAAACTTTTATGCTACCGTTTTTATTTTTATTTTTTCCTTAGGATTCAAGGACTTATTCTGGACACAGTCTATTTTTCTTATTGGAACATCATAGGTTGTGATAGAGCTCTGGCAGCAGAATCAGAAAAGAAGGGTATCCTAGAGAGAGACACGATTTGATAGGGAAAGCCTCTGGCTCTCACATATCTTCCTATATCCTCCTGATTCTTGGTCCAAGGGCAATATTTGTTATATTCCGAGGCCAAATGTAAAACAGTATTCATCTGTTTTTAAATTGTCAGTAACTCTTTTAACTTCTAAATGTAGCTATATTAGAATTTTGAAAATCTTATAATTGTTTTGGAGAATTTCTAATTTTCATTAGAAAATTTCCTTTGCTTACACTTAGATATCTTCTTATATCCCTCTGGCAGTATTTGTTTAAAGTATGATTCTGAGAATCAGAATGTACCTACTTAATTCTTTAAATTCTTTGTTTGAAATTATTGCTCCTCTTAGAGATAGATAAATGCCTTACTAGATTAAATCTGTATAAATTACTTTGGCAAGATTTACAAATATAAGGCTAGAAAAAGAGACTGAACTTTAGATGGTTTTGATGACTGTTGTTTAGGAAACAGTGCTGCTGAAGCACCCTTTCAGTACTGTGAAACAAGAACAGCAGAGAAAATGGATTGAAGAGTTGAATAAGCAAATAGAAGATGACCGGCAAAGAAAAATAGAGGAAAAAATTATATATTCAAAGGTAACTTATGAGGTTTAATGTCTATAAAAGAAAAAAATAATAATTTCAAAGTCTTGAACCATATTAACCTAGAGGTATTCTGAAACTGCTTGACAAGACCAGAGTATTCATATTATTCCACATTTGCCCGTGGGAACCTGTTTTCATTGAATGCATTTAATGTAATTTTGCATTGCTTCTTTTAACTAACTTTTTAGAAATTTCCTGATTCTTTGAATTTCTCATTTTTTCCAAGCTAGTTATCTAAATGCATAAGGAATCAAAACAATACAATTTTGTTAATTTTTATGATTCTTGTTCTGGTTTTGAGTGATTTTTAGAAATTGTTTGTTATTTAGCATTTTATGTGAGAATAATGAAAAATTCTTAGCAATTCTTATTTGTCTTAATTAGGGTGAGGAGCATGACAGATGGGCAGTGCATTTTGATTCATTAAAGGCTTATCCTGGTTCTCTGTCTCAACTGTCCTCTCGATCAACATACAAACAACCAGAGTACTTCTGCGTCTCTCCTGACACTCAGGAGCTGGCTGATACCAGCAGTGTTTTTACACCTACAACTGGGAGCCAGGTTGAACCTTCAGAGGAGGAGCCTATAGCAAAACCTGTTAGAGATGTGGTTATGGCAAACAATCAGAGAACAAAGTAAGTTCATTCTTATGTATTTATTGGTTTTTAAGAAAATCTTCGTGCTTTGATAGGACTCTTACGTCTAATTGGTTTCAGGTATGGCATTTTTCTTTGAAATAAAAATGGTTAGATTTATCCAAAGCAAAAATGATTTAGCTTGTTGAACGCACCTTTTTGGGGTTTTTGAATAGCTAATGTATGTATCTTGCCAGCTTTCTCCGTTCTATGACTGCTCTCTTGGACCCAGCTCAGATTGAAGAACGAGACAGACGTCGACAAAAACAGTTAGAACATCAGGTATTGCATTGTAAAACATTGTTATTTGCCTTAATAAGTAATATTTATGGCCAACATATACCTAAGTGAATGGAAATTAAAATTCTGATCTAAACTTACAGCATAGGTCCTATCCAGTCCTGTCATGAATCTAATCCCTACCCCCCTCTGCATTGTGCTACTAGAATTATGCTTATGCTGAGAACTAGACAATGTCACATACTATAGCCACCTGCCTTCTAATAGACAAAGTCTTTAATAGATAAATTGTATGAATTTGTACTGTCTCAGGTTAGTATTGGATGTTTTTTCATCAATTTCTTTTTTCTGAGTTCTGTTCAGAATGAGAATTATTAATAGTTCTTTGAAAGAAAACTATAGGGGGTTGAAGTAAAATTATGATTAAGAAATCTAGCAGATTAATATAAGCAAGGCTAAGATTAAAACTCCAAATTTAATCTAATACTAAAGGGACTTAAATGTCTGAATAATTCTTTAAAACCTTTGTTATTTGATGAATTTGGCATAATGTTACACTTACTCAGTTCAGTGAGCAGACATAGAGCAGCTGCTATTTACCAGGCACTATGCTAAGCACTGAACTTACTTCTTCAGTTGTTTTTCTATTATTTCTCTTAACAGCCCTCCTGGGATTGAAGAAAAAGCATGTATTTAAAGTTTCAAATAGGAAGTTAAAAAAGAGAGAGAGAAAGAAAAAGCATGTAGAAGTTGACACAGGACAAGTGGGAGATGGGAGAAATGCATAGGAAATTTGACATTTCACTTCACTCATATACATAATACTTTCTGTATACCGATAAAACTTATTTTCGTTGTTTTTTTTTTTTTTTTGGAGATGGGGTCTCGCTTTGTTGCCTGGGATAGAGTGCAGTGGTGTCATCATAGCTCACTGCAACCTCACATTCCTGGGCTGAAGCAATTCTCCTGCCTCAGTCTCCCGAGTAGCTGGGAGTACAGGCATGTGCCATGGTGCCTGGCTTATTTTTCTATTTTTTTTGTAAAGGCGGGGGTCTTAATCTTGCTTGGGCTGGTCTAGAACTCCCGACCTCAAGTGATCCTCCTGCCTCGCAAAGTGCTAGGATTACAGGCGTGAGCCACCATGCCCGGCCATGATATAAAACTTTGATTTATTTTTTTAATTTGAATTTTATTTTTTGTAGAGACAGGGTCTTGCTATATTGCCCAAGCTGGTCTAAAACTTCTGGCCTCAAGTGATCCTCTTGCCTCAGCCTCCCAAAGTGCTGGCATTACAGACTTGAGCCACTGTGCTGAGCCTGATAAAACTTATTTTATTCTAGAGTCACCAAACAAATGCTTCATGGATTTTTATTTGTGACAATGATTTATGTGATTGTTTATGACTAGAAAGCCATCACTGCTCAGGTAGAAGAGAAGCGCAGAAAGAAGCAACAGGAAGAAGAGCAAAGAAAGAAGGAAGAACAAGAAGAGGAGCGTCGCTTAGCACGAGAACGAGAAGAGATGCAGAAACAGTATGAAGAAGACATACTTAAGCAAAAGCAAAAGGAAGTAGGTATTTATATTCTAACTTTTAACATTTTAGAATAAAAATGTTTTTAAAGGAAAAATGTTTTTAAAGGAAAAATAACCAGAAGCTGAACATTTCTATGTATTTTGAAATTATGAAGCTATATGTGGAAACATTAAACTTCTGTGGTGAAAAATGGAAAGTAAGAGAGAAGCTTGAGGTTTTATTTCACATTATGTAGCTCACAAATGCTATACTGCTTTGGCTTTTTCTTTCTGCTAAAGGACGAGGTCAAGATGAGTTATCATAGGACAAAGCAAAAGCTACCCATGTGCTTGATTTTTATCTACTCCTAGATACGAGGGGTTATCTATGCTTCATTTCTAAGCAATTATTAGTGTAATTTTTCTAGTTAAGAGAAATGATTGGCCTTTCACTTGCGAACAGGTGCATATATTTGCAGAGTGACGGGGAATGATGATACAATTTGTGGTCATGTTAGATGTTTCCTATGTGCTAAATGGCCTTTAATAAAAGAGTAGATATCTGGTTGGCTGGGAGAACCCCTATATTAAGTGGTGCAGACAAGTTGAGTATGGTGATGTCAAGTGCCATGTTTGAGCTGACCTGACAGAGACATTCAGCAGCTAAAGATTTAAAGGTTTAAAGAGTAGAGCACAGATTCTGCATTTTCTTGCCTTTTCCTAGTTGGCAGCCTTTAGTCCAAAATTGGCTGATAAAGGGACACATGGTCTGGGTTCCAATTTCCTTGAGTTGAATAGGCTGAGCCAACTACTTCATGTGGCAACCATATACATGAGGAAATCAAAGTATTATCATTTGCTTGAACTGTAAGAAGTGGCTACAAACCTTGTGTTTTACCTTAACATTTATTTTTAAACTCAATAGAATTATGATAGAATTGACCATCAGTTTTTAAAACTTTGATAACTTTATTAGTATAAATTTGAAATGGATAAAAAGAGTTCTCATATTTGTGGTTTAATGTAGCTGTAGAAAAAGATGGTAAAATGTCAGCTTCAAAAGGGCAGGAACTTTGTCTTGTTGACTGTTCTACCCCTAGTATCTAGACCAGTGCCTGACAGACAGGAGAAGCTTAGAAAATATTTATTGTGAGAATAGTCAAGTCTGTGTTTACTAATTGTATTTAATAACTGTGTACATGTTGTTATTGATAGGAAATTATGACTCTCAAGACAAATGAGATTTTCCAGACAATGCAGCGAGCACAGGAACTAGCACAGAGACTAAAACAAGAACAGAGAATCCGAGAATTGGCTCAAAAGGGACATGACACTTCTAGATTGATTAAAAATCTTGGCGGTAAGCGCTTAACCAAAATTTTATTTATAGTATTTTTTGAAGATGATTTTTAAAAATTGTCTTTTTTTTTTTTTTTTTTTTTTGAGACAGCCTCACTCTGTCATCCGGGCTAGAGTGCAGTGCCATCATCATAGCTCACTGCAACCTCAAACTCCTGGGCTCAAGCAATCTTCCTGCCTCAGCCTCCCTAGTAGCTGGGACTATAGGCACACACCATGATGCCTGGCTCATTTTTCTGTTTTTAGGAAAGACAGGGTCTCACTTTTCCTCGGGCTGGTCTCAAACTCCTGAGCTCAAGGAATCCTCCCGCCTCAGCCTTCCACAGTGCTAGGATTACAGGTGTGAGCCACCACACCTGGCCAATAATTATCTATTTTATACCTTTAATACATGTATTAACTAAATATTTTTAGAGGAATTTTAGACTTTAATGTAACTTTTGAAATGTTTATTTGGAAAGCTGCTTTAAAAGTAGAACTAAATAAGGTTATACTTTCTGTTGTCTTTTCACATCTTATGTGTTGCTCGCAGTAACCCTGTGACATAGGTAAAATGTATACTTTTGTGGCCATTTTTATAAAGAAAAAAATAAGTGATCTCCCTAAATTCAGGAAGGGATTACAATGTTGGTAACCTCTTGTAAGAAAATTTAGGTTAGCTCTTCTAAATTTTTATTACCATGTTCATTCTGATTAAACTAAAAGTCTTGTGAATATTTCAGTTGTTGCTATATAAAATTTCTATTAATATTCCTTAATGTCATTTTTATCAGATAATTTATTTCTCATTGTCAGTTGATACAATACAAGTGGAATATAATACATCCACTAACAACATTTCAAATTCAAGACATGAATCTGATGAAGTCAGTGGTGAATTGAATACATGTATCAATTCTGCAGTTTCTCCTAAGAAGGATACTGGTGTACAAACAGGTATTTGTACAGAAATTGTGATTTAAAATTTACTTAAAATCAAAGTCACAAATAAAGCAATTAAAATTAAGTTCAACTTAAAGTTTAAAAATTAAAGAAATTTGAGGTTTTCAGTAAGATTGAGTTAGAAAATAAAGGGGTAACAGCTGTGTTGAGATGTTACATACCATAAATTTGTCCTTTAAAAAAGTAACAGTTCAGTGTTTTTTCGTATGTTCAGAGTTGTGTAACCATCACCAGAATTTTAGAACATTTTCATCACTGTAAGAGGAAACCCATTAGCAGTCATGTTATATTTCCCCTCTCTCCAGTTCACTTTCTGTCTTTGAATATTTGCCTGTTCTGGATATTTCATGTAGTTGGTATCATACCATATGTGGTCTTTTGTGACTGGCTTCTGTCACTTAGCATAGTGTTTTAAGGTTCATATGTTGTAGCATGTTTTGGTACTGCATACCTTTTTATCACTGAATATTCCATTGTATGGATATTCCACATTTGCTTATTCATTCATGAGTTGATGGGCATTTGGGTTATTTCTACCTTTTGGCTATTATGAATATGCTATGAACATTCATGCACAAGTTTTTGCATGGACATGTATGTTTTTAGTAGAGAGAGGAGAATTGCTAATTCATATGATAAAATATAGTTAGCATTTTGAGGAACTACCAAACAGTTCTCCAGAGCAGCTGTACCATTTTACATTCCTACCAGCAATGTATGAGGGTTCTTATTTCTCGGTATCCTTGCCATACTTGTTATTCTAGTGGTTGTGAAGTAGTATCTTATGTGGTTTTGATTTGAATTTCCCCAGTGACTGATGATGTTGAGCATCTTTTCATGTGTTGGTTTTAAATTTTTAAATAGGTAATTATACCCATGTTGGGTATTACCATAGGTCTCCATGATCATGAGGCCCTTCAGCTTTTCAGCCCTCCTTGGAAATTTTTTTTTTCTAAGTAACTTCTTGGAAATCTTTTTACTTTTTAAACTAGTTACAAGTGGACTCTCCTGTTAGTCCTTGGGCATTCCATGGCAACTTAAAAGAGACAAAAACCAATTTGGTTGGCCATAAGTTAGGAGATAATATTGTCTAAGCCATTCTGGAGTTGGGTAGCCTCAAACACAAAATGTTTTAAGGAAATCCTTTTCCTAACAGCACTGTATTCTGCCAATTAATTTTAGACTCTAATACAGTACCAAATTAGCTGCATGGTATGATGTCGGATGGTGTTAGTGATTGTGTGGCATTGTGGGTATACTCAGTGCCACTGAAATGTATTCTTAAAAATGGTTAAGATGGAAGTTTTTGTGAAATTGGAACCTTTGTGCACTGTTTGTGGAAATGTAAATTGGTGCTGCTGCTATAAAAGACAATATGGCAGGTACTCAAAAGATTAAAAATATAATTACCATATGATCTACCAATTCCACTTCTGGGTATATATCTCAAAAACTGAAAGGCCGGCCTCAACTAGATATTTGGACATCTCTGTTATGCACAGTAGCATTGTTTAGAATAGCCAAAATGTGGAAGCTACCAGTGTTCATGGTCAGATGAATGGACAAATAAAATGTGGTATTGTTCAGCATTTAAAAAGGGAATTCTGACACATGCCACAACATGGATGAACCTTGAGGACATTATCTTAGGTAAGCCAATCACAAAAAGATAAATGTGTCTCCATTTATGTGAGGTATCTAGAATAGAAAATTCATAGAAACAGAAGATAGAATGGTGGTTGCTAGCAGCTGGGAAGGGGGAATGGGGAATTGTTCTTTAATGGGCATGGAGTTTTAGTTTTGAAAACTTAAAGAAAAGAAAAGCAGTCTTAGAGGGCAGTAACTAATAAAATTATTGGTTAAAATGGTAAGTCTTGTTATATTGTACAATTCTTTTAAATGAATCATTTGAAACTTTTTTTTTAGATGACTTAAATACAGGAATATTCACCAATGCAGAATCACATTGTGGATCATTAACAGGGAGGGAAATTATAAATTGCCCATCTCCCGGGATTTCAGCAGAATTTAATGGCGAGTTTAGCTCTAAGAAAAACAAGCAAGAACTAAGTCAGGATAAAGGAGCTAACTTAGAAAAAGAAAACAGCTGGTATAATGACCAGTGTAATCAGTTCGCAAGAACAGAGAAACAAACAAAACACATGAAGAAATGCCAACAAAGGCCTGATTGGAATATAAATAAGCCACTCAAAAGATATATTCCAGCATCAGAAAAGTACCCTAAACAGCTTCAAAAGCAGAGAGAAGAAAAAAAAGTAAGAAGGCAGATGGAACTGCTTCATTTGGTAGAAAGAAATAATCCTGGACACCTCTCTCAAAATAGAGGCATGTCACCAGAAGATTTTCATTCATCTCATCAAGAAACTGAGTCAAAGTTCAGGTGGCATCTAGTCAAAAAGGTAAAAGTCTTCTGTCTTAAAAAGATATGTTTAAGTGTAGGTATTGATGTTTCTAGATTCAAAACAGTGTTCCCCACATGCATGTTTTGGTAAGGCTGTTTACACAAGAGTTTAACAGAAATTTGCTTTAGTTTGTATTAGGGGTCAGCAAACTACAGCCTATGGGCAAATCCACTCTGCTGTCTGATTTTGTAAATAAAGTTTAGTAGGAACACAGCCATACTCATTGTCTATGGCTGGCTTCATTCTACAGCAGAGTTGGGTAGTAGAGTAGAAACCATTGCTCAGAAAGCTGAGAATATTTACTGTGTAGTACAGAAAAAGTTTACACTTGAACAACTTCTGTAGGATAAATGCTACTCTTTATTCAAATACCCATTTAAAACGCTTGTTTATATAGTCAGTCCAGAAGACAATTTGGGAGATTGGTACTTACTGGATTAGTCTAACTGGAAAAATAATAAATCTGTGCTCCATTGGGCACTGTTATTCAAATATTACCCTCGGATTATTTCAACAAGTAACCACTAAAAATATTTGTGGGGACATATAGAAATGCTATAGATTTTTTTCTGCATTTATTATCCATCTTTTAGGAAGAAGAGCCTCTGAAAATTAATTCATGCAGCAAGGAAAGGTATGTTATTTAACAGATTGAGTCCATAGCCAGTTGTCATTTTCTGGGTGGGACAGAAATAGCACAAAACATCTGCTCAATAAGATCGTACCACTGTACTTCAGCCTGGGCAACAGGGACCCTGTCTCTTGAAAAAAAAAATTTTAAACCCTCAAAATCTAAGTGATATTAGGCACATACATATATGAAGACAGTAATAGGAAAGGATATGGCTTCCAGGTGAGGAGTAGAGGTTTAAGGGAATAGGGTGGCACTTTCACTGGAGTTGGACTAAGCCTGGGCAGGAATATGGGCAAGTTTCCATTATCTCTAGACTTAGCTAAGCCGTTTTGATTTTCCAGGTATGTCAACAGTGGAATAGGCATTTTGATTGGATGGGGGCGGGGTGTGTGTGTGTGTGAAATGACTGATAGGACAGTGAGAAGTTAATAATGGCAGATTTAGAACCATTAGCATTTTTATTCTTTTGTGCATGAACCAGCTGGTTTAGAGTTGTCTCAGAATGGGGGCCTAAAAGCAAGTTTAGTTCAGATGATTTTATGGTGAATTATCTAAGGAGAAGTATTAGGCTCAAATTAAGCCAGCCAAGCATTGATCCTCAGGATCTAGTTATTTAATTCCCCTTTGTACTAGAGTACATGTATCTTAGCTAGTGCTAGTAAAAACACAAATTAATCCCTTTCTATTTTAAGGAGTTATTGTAGAACTTCCTTGAGATGTTAGAGGTACATTTAAAATAAATTAAAATGTGATTAAAGAGATATTTTTAAATTAAATAGGTCTCAGTCATCACCAGTTCCAGCAGTGAAAAACAGAACCCAACAAACTCAGACTAATCCTTTATATTTACCACTAAAAAACAGTACCTTTGAAAGAGAGAATCCAATCTCAGGAGGTAGTGAAACGGAATTATCACCGGGAATTTCTGAACCATCCCATTTTATTCCCTATGTCCGAACAAATGAGATCTATTACCTTGATCCAGATGCACCATTGTCTAGGCCTTCAACACAGGACCCTCAGTACCAAAATTCACAAGGTAAGTGTATGTAAGTATTGTTACTGTAAAAAAATCGAAGATCAGTGTGAACTCCCAACCCCTAAATTTAACTTCCAAATTAGTCATTTCTGCCCTTTGTTCTAGAAAGTCTTACTAAGGGTTGCCCCTGGAGAGGTGGAAATAATTTCTGAAATCTTGCTTAGTACTTTCCTGGGATACGAATTTATTAGTGAACCCTTAGAGTACTACAGTATACAGCTATATCATTATTAATGTATTTGACTTTTGTCACTTTCATCTGGCTTCAGACTGTGACCAAGAACAGCAGCAGCAGCTATTTGACTGTGACCATGTCAGAGATCCACTTCTTAATCCTAACTTGGTGAGAAACAGGGATCGACAGCAAGCAATCCTTAAGGGACTTTCAGAACTGAGACAGGTAAAGAACCTTTTCAACAAGTGCGTATGTGACTTTTCTTTTTGTAGGGGAGAATTGAATGACTAAATATTTTATGTGGCTTTACTGCAGCCCAGTTTTTAAGGAAAAAATGGGACTTTCCTTGGATTTGCTTTCCCATTACCATCTTTAAGAATAAGAATATTTTCCAGTATGACATCATGAGACAGTTCTAATATTAAGACAATTTTATTGAGTAAAAAATGCATACATTTGAATGGTAAAACATGATCAATAAGGCCCTAAAACCAAAGACAAAAAATACACAATTATGCATTAATAAATTCTCAGCAAGCAGCCCATGCTTTTTAAAAAATGTGTTGCCAGTGTTTAGAACAGCACATTGACGTCTGTCCCAAAGAATAATATAATTCAGTGTGAAATTATATGTATAACCTTACCAGACTACTTTTTCTCCCAGACTAATTGTGACTTCTCATTATTTAAGTCTCATATTACAACAGGTAAACATTATAACTTTGCTCCAAACCTATAACCTATCCCATGGACTTTAATGCTTGCAAAATTGGTTCTACAGGCAGTTTTGATTTGTTTATATACTCTTTTTATTTGGGGAAAATAAGTTGTGCTGTTAGAGGAGTGCCCTTTCCCACATCCAGTCATTTACCAACACTTTCTGTATTTCACAATGTTGGTTCAGATACTGCTTACCCCATTCTTTCCCTCTATAATAGAGCTAGAAAATCATTCCACTTTGGCCCATTTACTCATGTGAAGACAAACTAATAACAGGGTTATTAAGAAAGTAATAAAGTGTCCTTAGTTTTTTAAATGCTAATTGTGGTAAACTTGAGAGTTTTATATAATTTAGCCTTAGTAACTAACTCACACAGTAAAGATTTGACGTAAATTTTCCTTTACAGTGAGTGACAAGGTGTTTTTTTACTTCTAGCTTAATGGAAAGAAAAGTTGTGAGGGAAAGAGTGGTGTGTACATTTACCCACTGATACAGTACCCAGTCTTATTTCAGCAGGGCCCTTGTTTTAGACACTAAGGTTAGAGTGCAGTCAAGATAACCATTTTAAGAGCACTTAGGGGTAGGGGTAAGGGAGGATTTTCTTATAATCAGTTATGAAATTATGAAAAGTCATCCCTATTGGTTTTTAATCCTAAAAATATAATTTTACAAATATGTAATAGTTACATAGTATCCAAATGTTTCGTGTAAGAATTACTGAAAAAATTTTTGAGTAAAAATTTAATATGATAAAGATATTCTATCCTGAGCTGCTTATGTAATATTTTCCAAGTACATACAATTCTAAATTAACAGAACAGGAATGTAAGATAGGAATCATTTGCAAGTTGGCTTGCACAGCTTACTAACGTATCAATGTGATTTCAGGGCCTTCTCCAGAAGCAAAAGGAGTTGGAAACTAATTTCATGCCTTTAGCTGCAAATCAAGAAGACAATTTTAGTTCTTCGTTTTAAATGTAGAAAACCAAATCCTTAACATTTGATTTGTGTCTTCCAAATTATAAAATGTGCTCATGGCTCAACTGTATTTTTCAAATAGCCTAGAATTTTTTAAATGCTCATTAAAAACTTGTACATTACATATAAGTGCTGTACTTTTAAAATATAATAAATAACTTTTTGTAAAAGCTTAGTAAAAAAAATTTTTCTGCTGTGTCACAATCTGAGTATTTAAGCCCTATAATAATACTTTCTACTTACCTTATTATAGTCTGGAGTTACTGACCTATTAATGTTCTTCCATACTTTTTATGGAACTTACTAATGAAAGTACCACTCATGCATTTTGTTCTACCAGAAGGACTTTTGAGGTACCAAAGGTCTGTCCGACTTACCAACGTATGTAGACTAACTAATTTTTTACTAAAATTCATCTTAGGTGCACCGGTGGAAATTTTTTTCTTTCTCTAAATCCTGTTTTTATGACATTATAGAAACTGCAATTTTCAAAAACATTAACAAGTTAGTAAGGAGAGGCAGTTGTTAGTTTCCACCATATAATTTCAAGTATAGCACTTATGTGCTTAAATAAAATGCTAATTACTACTACTGAGACTACCTCAGAAATGTATTTCTAAGACTATCAATCAATTTAAAATCTGTTTTTTCATTGCCTTTGATAAACAGAAACCTATCTTTTGAAATGTGAACATAAATTTGGTTAAATCAAAGATCACACAAAGCACTGAAAATTATCAAATACTCTCAAAAAGTTACCAGAATTTTAGTGACAGGCAGTTTTTACATGGCTAAGCCTAAAGATAAAAAATAATGCTGCTTGATAGTAAGGCCTATGTACATAGTTTCTATTATCTAAATGAAACTGCTTTGTTAGATAAATCTTCAGGTATTGAGCCAAAATCCTGTAAATATTTATTAACAACATTGGCTTATACCTGTGTAAAAACACTATATAAAAGCTTAAATCAAAATAAATACAATAGTTGATAATTCATTTCAGCAAAAGTAGTTTTGTATCATCGGACATGAAGAGGAAGAAAAAGCCATTGTTCTTTACCATCCTTCTGCAAACATCTGGTTTTACATATAAAACAGGCTTCAATTTGAAGCTCAAGTACAAGCCCAAGTACAGGAGACATACAAATGTAAAACTTAAAAGTGCCAACATGAGATAATTCAAGTACAATATATGTTAAAAATATATATATATTTATTTCAATTTTTAGATGCTTCAACTGTTACAGGCCATCATGATTTAAATAAGAGAAAAAAAAACATTTGGGAAAAGGACAAGAAATCTTTTTTAGAGAATGAAATACAAATCGTTAATTCACTTTTAAGAAACAGAAAAAGTCCACAACAACCTATTAAAAAAAAGTTACTGTAATTATTTCTCTTTTGAATATGGCCTGGAAGAATCACTTTTTCCCCATCTTAATGGAGACTTATCTCTATCCAAGCTCTGAGTATAAGCAGATAAAAAGTAATTTTCATTTTCTTGAGACTGACTTGATGAAAGGGCATAAGGTGTCCCCAAAAATGTCTGATGAGTAAGAACATTAAAATGACTAAACTGATGGGACATATTTAGTTGACTGTGAAAAAACTGAAAGTTGCTATATGAATCTTGTTCTGTTGAATGGCTGTTCTCTCCTTCAGAGCATACTATATCAATAGGCGCTTTCTCTTCAGAATCAATTTGGTAAGTCTTATCTTCTAATAAACTGTTTTGCACGTCAAGAGACGATTGTAAATCAATTTGAATATTCGTTTTTTGATCTGTTCCACGTGATCCTTTGGTCTCTTTCGCCAATATTTCTGAATGAAAACTGCTGTATACTTCTATTTGTGAGATTTCATCCCCTGAATCCAGAGACATATCCTCTTCATCCTTTTCATCGTTTTCTAAAAGAGCTACATTTAAAAAACAAAAAGTCCTCCTCTATTGAAATACACAATTTGTTTAGGTTTGAAAATTATACACTACTCACACAATATAACGCGTCAGGGTCTGCAAGTCCACAATCCCTTAAAGCTTGGTCTTCTGCCACAAGTTCACTTAGTCACAACACTCACACTAGGTGTGAATGTCCAGATAATCCGATGCTAAAAGCTTCTGCGAAATGTGTTCACGTTTAATGTTGGGAAATCCCAACTCCCAGCTCCAAAGGGGTTAATGTCAAAACAGCATCTAAAGTTATACGGTAATTCAGTATTTGACAAGACAAATATGAAATAAAATTTGACATCTAGCTTCACTGGCTAACTAAACTGGTTAGCTCTATCAAATGTTTGATCATCTCTGCTTTTTATCAAAAACAAAAGTACATTTTTCATTTTACATAAAACCTGGAATCAGCAGAGGTCATCTCAGAAATAGCCCTGTCTGGTGATTAAATTGCCTTATATATTTGGGGAGATTTAGTAGCCCAATCTCCGTATCTGGTTTTCTACTTTTTTCTTAATATGACCCCTTTGTTGACAACAGCAGCCAATAATGCTTCCATACTCTCAAAGAGAAAATGCATACTCCATAGTATGTACTGTCTATAGGACAGACAGAAATGCATAATCTATAGTAACTAACAAACTTGTATTGACTACAGTATAATAAATGAGGAACTCTTGTGCATGCCAAGTACTAAGAACAATAAATCTCTTGAAACATTTTCCCTAAGGCTATTTACAGAGGTGAGTGGCTTCAAAATAGGCCATTTCATTATTTCATAACAGCAAAACCATTCCTCTTTTTCTCTATGCCCTAAAGAAAATGAAAACTACTGAAAAGTTACCTGACTGCGACTCAAGGGTCTCATTAGCACCAAGCAGTGGAAGGTTTTCTTCTGTGATTGAGTTGTGATAGCCCACAAGATTTTTAAAGTTTTGCATAAAGTCTTCAGCAGTTGCAACCACTATTCCATTCTCTGTATAACTGGAAAGCATCTTGATGTTCTTCTCTTAAAAAAAAAAAAAAAAAAATTTTCATGTATAAAGCACTGAAAATATGCATGGGTAAATAACAATGCCTGCCCCCCCAGCCCTCATAACTCCTTTCTTCTACATTTTCAGAATCATAGCTTAACAGTCAACATCCACCCACCACAGCCCCACAAAATCCTTTTGTCCACATTCCTATATTCATAGTAGAAAGCTTAAAGTGCTCTACTTACCTGTTAAAAAGACTATGTGTCGTTGCTGTATGTTCTGAGCCTGAAGTCTGATAAGGCAATCCAATTCTGGGGCATTTCGAGTTTGTGAATCACAGTGGTGGTATGACAAAATTTCAACCAGATGTTTCTTCTGATAGACATTCAGAAGCGTCAACAGACTTAGAGCTTTAGCATTCAATCTGTGAAGTTAAGCAGTTCAGTATCTGGGTCTGCACTTCTAAAATTTAGTATGGAAATTTTTGCTAGGACTAAAAACCCTAATTTCTCAATTAAGGCTACAAATGACAACTGCACTGCTTTAGACTGTTGCCTGATGCAGGGGTGATTTTCAGGAGAGAGCATGAGCAAAAATTGTGTGACCACATTAAGTCCAATGGTTTCTTGGTGCAAGGCCTGAGGGCCGGCTATTCAGCTTAGGCTAAACTCTCAATCATTCTACTTATGAAATAATAAATTGTAGTTACTTTTAGCTTTACTAACTTACCAACTTTAAGGAAGGTCTCAGGACCAAAAAAAGTATAAATTTTTCCTTCAAAAAGTGTAATACATGGCTCTGAGCTATTTCTATACTGCAAGACAGGGCAACAACTGAAAAAATCAGTGGTGGTTGTCAGGAAGATGAGGTTACTAGTAACTCTGGAGAAGTCACACCTTTGGGTCTCAGTGTTTGTTCTCTGAGTAAGACTTACCCTAAACCTATTTTACAGGCTTTGAAGATGAACAAGTTTAAAAAAGTGAATTGCTACAAAAAGTTTAACACTTTAAAATTATTTAAGACTGAATTTTCTGAAGAGTATACCATGGAATATTAATAGGTATTGCAAGAAATAAGTTTTATGGTCTAAATTTAGGAAATGCTGATTGACACAATATAAAACAAAACTCTTTAACTAGAGTTTCTCAGATCCTTTAATGTGTAAGTACATTTTATGGACTCTACTAGTAAAGTCCCAAACTCATCTGATTACATTTAGTCATTTGTGGAATCTCTCAAGTGATTAGTGCTCCAAGGACCTCACTTTGAGGAGTGACTTCTAGGCATGTTAGAAATTACATGAATGAATGTCCTAACAATAAATCCTCATATGGTCAAGATTAACCCTTGTCCAAAAATGCAACTTTATTAGCTACTTAAGGTAGTCCTCAACTGGGAGAAGACCTGACCTAATTGGCATATACAGTTCAATTTAGAGAAAAAAAAAAAAAAGCCAATCATTACATAGGATGATTATTCTAAACCCACAAGTGGCAAAGATTAAACCAATTTTACCTATACATATAACTAGAAACTTCAACAAACTTCTAATTAAACAAGAATACTGTTTCCTCTTACAAAGGCTAGAATAATTCAGTATCTATACTCCCTTATAGCTGGCTACAGACATCTGTGAAAACTGAGGAACGTCCATAATCTACAAATATGGGAAAAGAAAGAAATCTTGTGAGCACAATGTTAAAAATCAATAACCATTATGTAGTTAATTTTCCAAATCTTACCTGCCTAGTTCCTTTAGTTTTTTCTGAAATTTACAGTGGACTTTCCATTGCCATTTTCCTTCTGGAGTACTAAGTTCTTCAAGGAATGTCAAAAAATTTTTAAGGTTCTCTGTTAGAGATAATGAAGTTCATTTTTAATTCAATAAATAACAGTCACTCCACAAGTGAATTATGGAAGAAGTGCTTGTTCATACTATATAGAAACACCTACTTTCCTATGTATTATTTTCATTTCTCTTCTTTCCCTTCTAAGGGAGTAAGAGCTACATATCCCTAAAGCTCAAAGAACATAACCTCTACACATAAAAAAGTTGATGACAATGATGACAATAACAAACCAGAGGTGATCCAACTGCAGCAGGTGCAGAGAGACTTAACACCAGATTTAGAGGAAATGATTTGTAAAGACTAAGAAAATGGGAAAGAAATCTGAGGTAATAAAAGCTCAAGAAAAGATTGAAATGTACTAGTTATCTGGCAATGGCAGAATATGTGGACAATACATTAAAAAGAAAGTTTCATGCTCAAAAGAACACATCATCTTACCAATTGTGACCACCTCTGGATTTAGAATTGATTCATCAGACACGATAAAACCACCAGATACAAATAATTCATTGTATGTATGATTTTTAACATCATCCAGGCTATCAACACCAGCAAAACTAACAGAGGGGAGCTTCTTTAAAGTCACCAAGCCAGGTACCTGTTTAAATACCAAAATAAAAATAGAAATAAGGAAGGATAAGAGAATGAAATGGTAGACTTAAGTGTGAAGTAACCTATAGGAAAAGTCTAACAAAATGCATTATGGCTCACCTATCTATATTTAGTGCGTTGCCTCTGGAAAGCCACACATGAAAGTAATATTCCCAACATATAAACCAATATTTATATACTGGGACCTACCATGAACAGAACACTAAGGAAAAGGAGCTTATAATAGACCAGAAAACACAAAATGGACAAATGTCCTAACTTGTCTGTAATCTGTAGGTACAGTCAGAAAACAGATGAGGGCAAGAGCCTATACTGCAACAGTCAGCAAATGTTTCAAAGACCTCATGAGAAAGGCTCCTAAGACTGAGCCAAGTACCTCCAAATCTAAGGGAAAAGGGGGTAGTTTGGCACAAAAAGGTTTTGCCTGGGACATACAAATGAAGTATGAAGTCAGCAGACCTGTTGGCATTCAAGGATTCAGTACTTTTATTAGTCTTAACTATTTGAGTAGTAGGGAAGATCTGCGATGTGCAGCAATTTAAAATTTTGTGGAGGTACAAACTTGAATCTCCTAAGGTGATTCATGGAAGGCTCCTTCAAATTTTATCTCCTTTAAAGCTTATTTTAAAAACAAAAGCTTTAGTCTCACATTAAGATTTAAAAATAAGGGAGTTTTTTTTAAAACCAAATAAGTAGTGAGTTTGACTTAATAGTCTACCTTGTGAATGAAACCTGCAATGTCTTCATTTTGAATAATAATCAATAATTTATCTAATTTTGATCTTCTTTCCAAAAACTGTTCTGGATGGCATTCTGTATTGCCTAATTTGGTAAGATACTCCTGTGAAAGAAAAACAACTAAATCAACATTAAAAAGCTTTTTTGCAAACACCAATTTAACACCAAAAATGCAAGATAAACTGGTAAGCTTAACTACTACGAGGACACTACTATCGATGAACTTATACTCTGGGAGACCTCAGACACCATCAAATCTGCTCTTCTAAAGGTCAGCTTCACAGTCCCAACGTTACAGTGCTATCAAAGCCAAGTAAATGCCAGTGTAGGATAACAGAAAGAACCATAAGAACAACAGATTAGCTCAGGTTTTTAACCCTGCTTCCTTAGTTATTATGGGCCACCCAGAGCTCAGTCATTAACCTCCCTAGCTCCTATTTTCCTTTCCTTTCCAATAGTACTGCTGCAAATAACTGAGGGTCTGCTTTGAAAGGGGTATCTGAAGGACACTCCTTCAGAATTACAAAGCACTTTTATGACCACTGTAGCTCCTTTAACTCAGAATAGCTCAAAAAGCATCTGCATAGAACTTCAGTACATACAATGGTATTCACATACTAATTAGCCATTTGTTCAGCTTTGCCCTTCAAGCAAAGTAGACTCTCCCAACTAACACCTCCCTCTGCACTGGTGACATGGTACTACCTTTCACAGGACACAGGTAGTAGTCCAGGCAGAGTTCCTTTCACTCTTTGCTTGCTGGTGGAATCCTGAACCCTGAAGCAAACTGCAGGATCCTGGAAGTCACATTCCTCATTTTACAGATACAGGAGATTAATATTCTTAATCACAGCTGGTCAGATAGCCATAATCAAAATCCAGCTTATCCGATAAATCTGCTCTTTCAAGAGCTGCCTAAAGGGTCATACCCACAGAGGATGTTTTGTGTATCCCTAAACTAATGCAGCATCTTCTGCACTGATTTTGCTCTAAGCTTTGAAGCTTCTGGGTAGATTTCAGATCACCTTATACTTTACCAAAAGGTAAATTACTGTCTGACACGCCTGCTGGCAATTTTTAGTCCATCTTTTCACATTAAGAAGCTTTAAATGCAAGTTCAATTTAAGTAAAACACTTGAAGTCACACAATACTATATCAGTTTCACTACTCAAAGTCTTTTACTCTACTGTAATATTTTTGTTGGAAAATTTCCAATGGATATTGATTAAAAATTAAAGTTACAAATTTCTTATCAGATTTGTAAAAGAGCAGTCTGTTTTCTATATAAATAATGACAAATATGATTTGTTCTATGCCAAAATAATTAAAAGCATCCTTCATAAGGAAATGCATTTCCTATCCCCTTAATTTAAATGTCACATAGGTATGTTATAATCCATTGAAAAAAGAAGGTGGAGGGGGGTGGAGGGAGGTGGAGTTACACTAAGCCCACTGGGAACTGTCCCTAACCTATTCTTTCATCTAGCCCCACACTAACATGCAGCTATGTCCCCACAGAATATTGTGCTTGTATCATGCTGCTGGGGGTGGGAAACAGTTGAGAAGCTCTACATCCAATCATACAAGGCAAAAATGCAACCAAGGAATTTCTAGTAAGTCTGATTTCATCTTCCCAAGAAACCACAAGGAATCAGCAAGGAAAGCACAACTGAGTACTCTGATTCCTTTCATTTCCACGTTCTTCATTGTCTTCACTGGATACACCCACAAAATGTGCTGACATCAGAGATCCTCAAACTGACAAAAGGCTACTTGTTTCTGAGCTACTCTGGGCTATAAGCCACTTATTTATAGTCTCTCTGCTTCCTTGAACAAAACAGGCAAAAACTCCACTCATAGTAAGTAAATTCCATAAATGGGAGCAGGTATTTATTTCAAAACTCTAGGCATTCCCTTAAGCAATTAAAATCCTAGTTTAGTGAGTACTGATGAATAATAATATACCAGTGATTTACCTGGTCTAGTATGTTACCACTTATATGCCTGTTAATAAACTTTACATATCTATGTCTATACCTATACACACGCTCAAAGGCATACGTGTCTCTGTTTTTTTAAAACCAAATGCCTATACCTGTGGTAGAAAAAATATACCTCATAATGAGGAATCTTTCATGATTAAGGAGTCTTTCAGGATCATCACGTTTTTTGATAATTAAGGGCTGTAGGGAACTGAAGAAACACCAAAAAAGTATATCATTAGGCCATCCTTGGACAGTTTTGTTTTTCTATTTGATTGATAAAACCCCGTATGAAATAAACATCAGCAACTTACTTTACCTCTCTGTATTTTTCCCTTGCCTTCATTAAAAACCCAAGTAAGAAACATTTACAGTTTGAAAGTATTTGTAGTATGTATACAAATGCTCTAAAATGACAGTATAAAATAAGATGCTAAATCCTAAGATATTTAGATCATTGGTTCTGAATTTAGTTGAACTTAACTAGTCTTTTATTCTACTCTGAGTTAAGTTATGAAACTATATGGTCAACATCTAAAAACAAAAAGTCCATTTTTATAGAGGTCAGACCAACAAGACAAGTTTATACAGCATTGCTATTACCTTCTTGTTTAGTTACCTTTATTTCTTTACAGAGCACACTCTCTTCTTCTTCATGAATATAAAATTTCACAGTATTTTTCTGGACATCTTTCATGATTTTAACCAAACTATTAAATACTTCAGGTTCTAACTGGCTTATAAAATTTGAAAGAGCTGGTTGGGCAGAAATGTTTACATCACTGGGCGATTTTGTTGTTTCTTTTTCTACTGGTTCCCGGGCAATATCACCAGGTACAGTATGGTCAGAAGTCACCATTAACTCTGTGGCATGATGTGGCTGGTTCATTTCTACTTCAGTTAAACTCAAAGTTGAAGAGGAATGCTGCTCATTAGTATTGGTGTCTTTCAAAGCATCACTACAAAGTGGCTCAAGGAGGTGTTTATTGTTGAGGTCACTTGAGGAAACTGGTATGACATGCTTTTCCAGAGGATTCAATGCTATCTTAGCACCAGAATCGTTAGGACTGACTGGTGGCAAATTCCCACCCTTGGCTGATGCTTTAATAATAATAGTATTTAGTTTTTCATGCAAGCCATCTACAAACTCCTGCACACCAGCTTTGGAAGTCTTAGAATATATGAACTCAGAAAGCCGTTTCATCTTCTCTTGTGTTGAAAAGATAGGTGTGGAAATTCTACTAACATATGAAACATTCTTTTGCTTCAAAATCTCTTCTATCTTCCTAGAAAAGAGATTGTATTCTCCTAACACTGTCCTTTCTGTGGTTTCACTCACTGCAGGCGGCTCTGCTGCTGGCACACACTGCTCTTCCACTTTCACCACCTGACCTGTCAACACGTCATCCTCAGTGGTGCCCTTTAATGCGTCTGTAAATGGAGAGGATGGAAACTGGTAATCAGAACTTCTCTGTCTACTTATTACCCGGGGGTCGTTAGGAAAGGCCTCCTGTGGTGGCAGGCACACCAGCTGTTCTTCTGGTGATTTCATACCTATACAGGAAGAGTTCATTATTATAAAAGCAATCCAAAAAGATAATATCTGAAAATACAAACTCTTAAATCAGGAGAAGAAAAAGTCAATATATATTTAGAACTAATTATGCACTGGAAGGTGAAATAAAAACCTCAAATTCTGGTATGAACTCTAATTCCTATATGTCCTGCTTATGGGCTGGTCTTTGGATTTCAGCAGTCAGAGTAACAACTTTGTGTTTTTTTGTTGTTGGTTTTTTTTTTTTTTTTTTTGAGACAGAGTCTCGCTTTGTTGCCTGGGCTAGAGTGAGTGCCGTGACGTCAGCCTAGCTCACAGCAACCTCAAACTCCTGGGCTCAAGCGATCCTACTGCCTCAGCCTCCCGAGTAGCTGGGACTACAGGCATGTGCCACCATGCCCGGCTAATTTTTCTATATATGTATTTTTAGATGTCCATATAATTTCTTTGTATTTTTAGTAGAGACGGGGTCTCGCTCTTGCTCAGGCTGGTCTCGAACTCCTGACCTCGAGCGATCCACCCGCCTCGGCCTCCCAGAGTGCTAGGATTACAGGCGTGAGCCACCGCGCCCGGCCTGTTGATTTGTTTTTAAGAGAGAGGGTCTCTTGTTCTGTCACCCAAGCTGGAGTGTAATGGCACGATCATAGCTCACTGCAGCCTCAAACTCCTAGGCTCAAGTAATCCTTTCACCTCAGCCTGAGGAGCTGGGACTACAGGTACGCACCACCACGCCCGGCCAGTATTTTCCTTTTGTTGGGAAATAATTCCAAGAGAAATCAGGATAACTACACTCCGTTTGAAATAAAGAGGTCATTTAGTTTAATGAGACTATCACCTTTCACTCTTGACAACTAGCTCAATCCACAAAATCACACATTTTTTCTCACAAATCCTAAATTCAAACTTAGTATGTTTTGAAACTACATTTCAAAACAGGTACCCTAATTCCATTTTAAGAAACAAGGGGAAAAGAAAAAAATTCATGACCTTTGCCTAGAAGACCATATTATATACAATTTTACCTTTTAAAAAATTACTAAAATTTTCAAACCCATTTTTAAAGATTTTACTCACACTCATCAAACCTTTCAAAACAGCCTCAGTAGCAGTCAGCTTGTAACATTCTCTACCAATCCCAGTGGTTACCGTTAATTACTGCAAAGGCTACTTGTCAACACAGTAAAAAGACCAACAGCAGGTCTATAGGTGGAAGTCAGAAAGGAACAAAATATCCAACGTGCCAGGATAAGAGTATGAAACTAATAAACCAGAAAACTCAAGTTCCATAAGGTAATTCAGGAATACTTACTCTACTAAATATCTTTTTTAAATGTGCAACATTAAAATGGGGTTTAGTACACATATAAAAAGTCTAGCAGGGCACATAAAACACTGGTAACTGTGGCTGATGTATGGGGGGGAAACTAAGTGCCTGGGCTACACTTACTTTCTGAAGTATTTTTATACTTGTTGATTTATATACCATGCCAAATATCTGATATATTGAAATTAAAAAATTTTTTGAATTGTTATTTCATAAAACAAATAGGATGGGGAGAGAACTACCTGTGATTTTAAAACTTCTGAATTATTTATTATTTTATTTATTTTTTTAGACACAAGGTCTATGTTGACCAGGCTGGCCTCAAACTCCTAGGTTCAAGCAATCCTCCCTGAGCCTCCCAAGTAGCTGGGATTACAGGCATGTGCCAGCCACTATACCCGGCTATTTATTATTTTAAATACTTGCTCCCAAAATTTATAGTTAAACATCAGACCAAAATGGCTAAAGGAAATATTAAGCTGAAATATAATTTAAATCCACATGGAGAATTTTCCATGCTAAAAACTGTAAACCAAACAAATCCCTTTTAAAAATATAAATAATCACCACCTAATTTTCTTTTGCACCAATTTCCCTATGTGACACTTAAGATCACCTTTATTATTTTGAAAAAATCTTCATCAATAAATGATTTAAGGCCGGGCGCGCTGGCTCACGCCTGTAATCCTAGCACTTGGGAGGCTGAGGTGGGCGGATTTTTTGAGCTCAGGAGTTCGAGACCAGCCTGAGCAAGAGCGAGACCCCGTCCTCTACTAAAAATAGAAAGAAATTATCTGGCCAACTAAAAATATATAGAAAAAATTAGCCGGGCATGGTGGCGCATGCCTGTAGTCCCAGCTACTCGGGAGGCCGAGGCAGAAGGATTGCTTAAGCCCAGGAGTTTGAGGTTGCTGTGAGCTAGGCT
>CM052436.1:159356045-159370424 GCA_028533085.1 Varecia variegata | reverse complement strand
CATTGCAGTATTTTGACTAGTGAAAGGGGAGTATGAGTTCTCTAAAGACAGCATTCTTCAGATATCTACACTTTTGCTTACAAAATATGAAGATGGTATCTCAAATAAGAGGAATGAAGATGTTGACGGAGCATTTTGAAGCATAAGATACGTGCTATTCCTAATGAGAAAGAATTATTGTTAGATACAAAACATAGATGAATCTCTGACACATAATGTTGAGTGAAAAAGCCAAACATAAAAGAAAACATATATAGGTTCCATTTATTTTAAGTTGAAGAACAGGCAAAACTAATCTATGGTAAAAGAATTCAGATTAGTGGTTACCTGTTGGGAACAGGGAGAGTATTAACCGGCAGGAAGCAGAAGGAAAATCTGGAGTGCTAGAAATGTCCTACATTTTGATTTGGGTAGCAGTCACATAAATGTACATATATATAAAATTTCATCAAGTTGTACACTAAAGACTTGTGCACTTTCCTGTATCTGTTCCTTTTTTTTAAAAAATTATCTCTTTCTAGGAGAAGGAAAGATTTCCTTGAAGAAAATTAGTAACTAAAAAAAAATTTTTTTCAATTCTCAAAGGAAAGGAATCACTATAAAGATCTACAAAGAATGTAGCATTCCTTACAAATAAAAAAAACCCACTTACATTTCTAAAAGAGTAAGGTATAGCAAAATGGGAACAATAAAAAAAGACCACCACCAAACTCTAAACAAGAAAACAATGCCTATCTGCAGGGAAGCTGAATTGACTAAGCTCAGACAAAGGAGATTGTCTCCTAGGCACCTATCACAACTAGTATCTGTAAATGTTTCTGGAATCCATAAGTTTGTTTATTTAAACTATCTGCAGAAATTAGCTTTACAATTTTGAAGAAATGGGTTAAAAAACTCAAGATTAGGAATAGTGTACATAAAATATAAATGGTTTCACCTCCTGGTACTTTTGAAATTTAAAAGAAACTTCTCATAGGATAGCCTACAAAAATGGATTAAGAAAATACTCTGGTCTTCCAAATCATCATATCAGACATAATCCACTACAGGTGAAGAAAACAATCTACATGAATATTCAGTGACTTCTTTGAACACACTTTTTTTTTTTTTTTGTCCTGCTATCTTCTTCCTTCAGATTGAACACACTTTTTAATGATTTAAATATAAATATGGCATTGTTATAAATTTTCTAAAATTAACAGAATTTAAATTAATGTCTTATTGATGGAGAAGTAGAAATGCAAGTAGCAATTCTGAAGAAGGGTATATTAGGAGGAAAAAGCGAGTCTTCTTACCTGCTGTTTGTTTCTCACCATGTTTTCCCAGCTGGTCTTCTGGGCTTCTTGCATTCCCTCCTGAGGGAAAGCATCCATTAAGTTAGCAACCATTAGATTTGTATACCTGTTATCTGCCTGTCAGACAACCCCAAATGATAACAAATACAAGTATTCCTTCCTTTGCCTAAAGTGACCCTCAAGGGTCATTCAGAAATAGGAAGTTGCTTCCCTTTCCATTCAGGGGATGATGGAATATCAACACCTAGATGCTATGCCTTCAAATGGCCTTCAATACCAAGTATGAAGGTGTCTAAATGAGGAATGGTTATGATAATCATCTCGTTATCAACTACTTCCCTATTTTGTTTCTCCCATTCCCTGTCTCCAGCTCATGAAGGAGTCCCAGTTCCTTCTGTATCACCTCCAGGCCTCTTGCCCTCACTAGTAAGGTACTAAGTAGAGAATGGTGCTGGAGCCCATGGAAACACATCAAATTTTAGAAATTCTTCTCAGAGTCCTTGGAGGTCTCAGCAAGTTCTAAGTCTTAATCCAGTCTACTTTTTAGCAAAAAGTTGGGTTTTTTTCTTTATACGGTTAAATAAAGGTGTGGGAACTGGAAAAGATGTGTCCTGGAAATATTTTCAAAAATATTTAGCTAACAAAGATAAATAAGCACTTGGAATATTAAGAGTATGTATTCGTATGTGTATCTTTGCACAGAGAAATTAGAACACTACAAAAAATGATAATCTTACAACATTTGCTAAGCTATTCTTGCCTCATGGTTCACTAAGTTTTCTTAGGATATTTGCATTTAATCATTTCACACCATTCTCTAAAATGATCCAATTGCTTTAAGATAATCCAATATTAAGAAATCAAAGTTCTTTCTAATAAATGAACCTCAACAGGACTACTTATTAGATGACAGCTTCTCATGGTGAAGTTTACTCTAATAAGATGAGAAGATAGTTTTTAATTGGTTGCCCAAAAAGCATCATTTCTTCTCTGTAGCTACCTCATCTTACTAGAAACTCAGTTCCTGCCAACAATTTTCATTTGGAAGTCTGCATGCTAAACTCCACGGGGAGAGTAAGTATGTCTTAAATCCCCGTTTTTAATAGGCTGTTTTGCAGATACTTGCTGATGCTGCCCAAGAACAGCAACACTCAGTGATGAGCATTATATTGCTCAAAATAAGACACTGAAGACATCAGAGCCAAGTAAGATGGAGCACCTAGTCACCCAAGTGTGGAATCTAGGAAAAATGAAACCTTTCAGGAAACTGGTCTTTAAGTAAAATGAAGCAAACTTAAGTCCTAGTATACTTGTTCTTACCTGTAATTGGAATCAGTTTCCAATGTATTTCAGTCTCTTCAACATTTGACTTAGACTGCTGTCTATGGAATCCATGTTCAATGGAAACAGTGGGACACAAACTGCAATCTTCAAAATTATCCATGCTAATTAAATTTGGATCCTAAAAATTAAAGTGCACATCAAATAGCTTTCTTTTCAATTAATTTTAACATCAAGAATAAATGATTTTTCACAGAAAATTCACATGATTCAATCTAAACGTTATAAATGAGTGAAATCAAATGGTAAAGTTATAATACTTTAGTGTCAAAATGAAAATATAATTTGATGTTGATTTAGAGCAGGATTTGGTGAACTTTAATGGTAAAGTGCCAGATAATAAATATTTTTGGTTCTGCAGGCCAGATACTCAACTCTACCCACAGAGTACAAAAGCAGCCACAGGCAATACCTAAATGAATGAGCATACCCGTGTTCCAGTAAAACTTTAGTTACAAAAATAGGCAGCATGCTAAGTTTGATGCACACTGTTGACTAAGATTTAGAATACTAAATACATTGTGAAATATTAACACGGGTTAGCTCCTCAGTGCCTACCTTATATACTCTGCCATATAAGACTCCTATCATCATGCTTCCCCCTAAAATAAATACCCCAAAACTACATGGGGGAGAAAGGCTGGAGACATGCATATGACTTTTATTCAATGGCAGGGAAAAGAAAATGAAGGAAAGCATAAATTAAAAGTAAGCCCTTAGGAATATAGTACCATCCTAGTATTGTTCCCAGTGATGCAGCCACTTCTTAGGGGACATGAGGCTACTTCTCAGCTAGAAATCAGTTCTCTATTCTAAGCACATATCATAAACTGGATGCCCTAATAAGCCAGGCTGAGAGTCACTTCAGAGATAATCCTGATAGCCACTATCTTCCACTCCTATTTGCATGAGAAATACCAAGTGCTTAACCTTGTTTGTTATACTGGTAAACTGCATTTGGTCTCATCTCCCTCACCTTTGGGTTCTCTGTTACTGCCAGCAGAAAGCCAATGCTGTGAAGATTCAATTTTTTATGAAATAATATGGATGTAACTTCTAATAAGCTGTTTCTGACAAATAGATTGCCTACCCTTAGCTTTATCACAACAGGTAAAAAACTTTAGACAATATATCCAGCCTATAAGCAAGAAGGAAAACAACTGCTTTGGCATTTATCTCTTTGTAACAAGGAATAATTTAGAGGTACCATCCTAGTCAGATACCTTTACTCAAAAGTGTATTTTATTTTTTGAAAGGAAAAACTGCTCCCTGAAGCACGCCCACATCATCTCTTTCACACATACACTCACAAAAGCAAAGATAACCAAAAAACATATGCTTACTTCTTTCAAATGTAGCTTATGGTCAGTGCCTATGTCACTGGTAGAAATAGCAACAGGATACTTTAAAGATGCTGTGTCAACTTCTAGCAATGGGCTCTGAATACCCTTAAAATGTGCATTTTCAATTTTTACACAAGTAGGCTGCTCAAATTCTTTCTTATCTAGGGTAGAGTTCAACTCATACTCATATTTTTGCCTCAGCATTTCATAGGCATCACCAGTGCTCAATCCTAAGGCTTTGTTGACTGTGTCTGTCAGGGATGCATC
Organism: Varecia variegata; assembly: GCA_028533085.1. Lineage (NCBI taxonomy): Eukaryota > Metazoa > Chordata > Mammalia > Primates > Lemuridae > Varecia > Varecia variegata. Next base: position 159,366,178 of record CM052436.1, on the reverse strand, counting down.
AGAATGGCGTGCATTTGCTAGTGTTTCTGATAGCCAATTAAAGAGCTTATGGATGTCAGTGATGCCGGAGCTACAGGTATCCTGCTGCTGCCGCCTCAAGTCAGCATCATGCCCAAGCGAGCCAACAGGTTGTGGAGACTCTGAGAAAAAAGACAGAAAAGTCATTTCTTGAAGTTAAGCTTGAAAGCAGGCATAAAAATTTTTTCAATCACATTTACCTAAAAAATTCATTATCCTAACACATTTACGGTCATGAGCTCAACCAAACTGACTTAGATTTTACAAATACATCCATCCCTTACTTTCTAAATACAATTAATTCTAAAATAGAAGTTATTTTTCATTTAAGCATTCTATTAATAGAAAAATGAGCTCATGTATCAGGTTGTAAAATATGGAAAATATGTTAATAACCATACTATAGTTACCTTAAACTCTACCACCAAAATCCCAAAGTGAACCAGATGCTTCACAACAGATGAAACATTTGCACTTGCTATTTTGCCAATTCTTAGGAGGATATGCAAATTATACTAAAATCAACTTTAAAAAAAAGACTTAATTTGATTTCTATCTTCTCCATAACTATTAAATTTTGTCCTTAAGGCACTGGCTGACATTCTTAAAATCTAAGCGGTATCTTGAATGACTAGATTACTTAAATTCATAACAAAGCTAGGATATTAGAGACACAGAATCATCCTGAAGAAATCTCTGCAAAACTTACACCAAAAACAAAAAGCACTATGAGAGAAAACATATTAAGACATGGCTCCAAGCAGGTATAAATCTAGATAATGTATACAACCAATATATTTAAAAACTTGCAAAGGGAGCGACATTCAGAAAGTCATGTGCTTTAATGCTAGGGTAGGGGTGGAGATTGGGTGAAGTCTGAGTAGACTTTAGGATTTCTAATTGAGGGAGGGTATAATGTACCACAGCAAAAATAAAAGAAAACAATGAAATACATACTACATGACTCTAATTATATAAAATTATAGAGCAAGACAAAAAGCAGATCAGTAATGGAGTGAGGTTAAGTTACAAAGGAACACAAGGGAACTTCTGGGGATAAAAATGTTCTATACATTGGAGTGGTGGTTACACAGCTGTCAAAACTCAACAAACTGTGTACTTAAAATGGATACATTGTTTATAAACTAAACCTCAAAAAAGTTGATGTTAAAGTTAAAAGTGTGGGTTGGGGGTTAGGCAGTTATCTCTTAAAAACAAGTGGGTTCACCAAAAATCAAGATCAGGGTATTTTATAGGTTAGAATCCAACCTTCAAATCTCTACTTTCAGAAACAAAGTGTGCAAAATGACTAAAAAGAAAAGAGTGAGAAACATCTAGAAATGCAAGTCTGGCAGTCACCAGTTCTAGTTAATCTATATACCCTTCTTTCCCTGCCCCATTTCTCCTTTTGTCTATTAGCATGGCTTTCCCATCATTTTAGTTATTGATGAAGCCTGATTTTCATCCAAAACTATTTTTTCACATACATAGAATTAGTCAATTACCAACTAAAATAGTACCAAAAATTAATTATCTTATTTATTGGGTGCCTAGTATGTGCTCCATGCTAGGAAATATAGCAATTTAGGAACAATGCCTTGGAGTCGGTCAAAACTGAGTTGAAACGTGGATGCTGCCACTTTCTACATATTTAGGTAAAGTTATTTAACTTATCTGAAATGGTTTACTCATCTCCAAAATAAGGATAATAATGCCTAACACTTCAGAACTAAATGAGTTCATAGATCTAAAGCACCTAACACACATAGTGAGCACTTAAACTCCAAAGACATGGGTCAACAGTGTAAGATAGTGTGTATAAGTAAGTGTTAACAGGTTTAGCACAGTCACAACTTCAGCATAAGCTAAAAAAGGAGACCATCAAGGAGCAGAAGGGCCAGAAAGCTGAGGAGAGTGCTGAACTGCAAAGATATAAGGCTTGAGAGAAATGGAAGATGCTTCAGGAAAAAAGAGAAAAAAAGGACTGACCATGACATATTCTAGGTAGGGGGAGAGAGATGAGCATGTCAGAGAAGGGTCGGAAACATGGCTGGATATGGCCAGTCTGTAACAAAGCCTTGAAAGGCAAGTACAAAAGATGAGATTGGTAGCAAATCAGCAAAGCAATATTCAGAAGAACATGATAATGAAATGAGTGTAAGAAAGTAATAAGCCAGGAAGGCCACCAAGGAGATAAGATTACAGACAAAGATGCCAACACTGGAAAGAAAGAGGTCAGGTAAAGAAAAACCCATGACAGTTATTGCAGAGAACAGCACTGTCAAACAGAACTTTCTGCAATGATGAAAATGTTCTTTATGTGTACTAATACAGTTATGTCACTATTGAAATGTATTTTTTCATTTTAATTAACTTAACACATAGTATGTTGAATAGCACAAGAATAAAAGATGTAAAGGAAAGCAGATAAATGGAAAGTGAGGATACAAATGTAGATTGCTAAGAGATCAAAATGTAGTAAGGACATTGATCTGACAGAGACACACTGAATTTGAAAAGAGCCAAGTTAAATTGCTCAGTAAGAAATGTAGGAATACTCAGATCTACCATAATCAATAACAGCAGCAGCATAAAATGTAGATTCTACATGAAAGTTCCCTGAATGCAAAAGAACTCATTTCATGCTTATGGACTAGCAATGAAAAGACCTTAAAAATCTAGATGATAGGCTGGGCGTGGTGGCTCACACCTGTAATCCTAGCACTCTGGGAAGCCTAGGCAGGAAGATTGCTTGAGGTCAGGAGTTCAAGACCAGCCTGAGCAAGAGCGAGATCCCATCTCTACTAAAAATAGAAAAATTAGCTGGGCATGATGGCATGTGCCTGTAGTCCCAGCTGCTTGGGAGGCTGAGGCAGGAGGATCACTTGAGCCTAGGGGTTTGAGGTTTCAGTGAGCTATGATGATGCCACTGCACTCTAGGTGGGGCAACAGAGCAAGACTCTGTCTCAAAAAAAAAAAAAAATCTAGATAAAAATGCTTTAGCTAACTTGCAATATTGAATCAAACACACTTAAGCATCTCCCATTTCTTTTTCTGTCAACTAAAACAAAACAAAGCAAAGGAAAAAAAAGGCCAAAGATATTCTTGGATTCCTAGGTTAAAAAAGAATGTGTATATGCATCTAAGAAATCTTATTTTCAAATTCACAAGGTTCTTTTCATTTAGCACCATCCTAAAAGTTCCCAATATTCTAATGTAGTACTTCTCCAATTATAAAAATAAAGGAGTATAAAAGGACAAGAGCTTGAATTAAGATAATAGCTGAGCATACTTTATTTTTGTCATATTAGACTAAATCAAACAATTCAAAAATCTAATGTACCAGGCCAGGAGTTGGCAAGTGCTTCCTATACAGGACCAGAGAGTAAATATTTTAGGCTTCGTGGCCATACAGTCTCTGTCCCAACTTTGCCACTATTGCATAAAAGCAGCTATATACACATAAATGAACGGGCATAGTTGTATTCCAATACAACTTTCTTTATAAAAACAGGGACAGGCTGGATTTGGCCATCAGGCTTCAATTTGCAAGCCCCCGTACTCTAAGAAAGGACAGACCTACTTTATTATATTTTTGGATGTTATTATAAGAGTAATCTGATATTTTACCTTCATACAGATGGCAATTTTCAGATAAATTACTGGTTTTGGCGAGCTTTCTCATATTTTCAGGTAGATCCTCAAGCTTCCTCTTCAAGACAGTTTTGCTTCTCATATCTTCTGTGTCTGACTCCCCACCCACATTTTTTTTCCTACACTGAATTAAATTAATCAATTCTTTAACTCTATCCTTATCGTAATCCAAAGAATGAGATGACCTTTGCTTTCCAGGTATAATGCTTTCACCCCTTGAGTTATTTCGTTTTCCGAATTTCATTTTTGTACCATTCATTTCTTCTTCTTGACCTTCATAATCTGAAAGTGGACTAAACTGTTGAAGTTTTCTATTTTCTTCAAATAGCTCTTTTAATTTACAAATAGGTAACTGATACATTTCAGGCCGAAAAATATAAGTATGCAAACAATTATCAATATGGGATTTATTTTTTGGAGCTGAGTATAAGAATTTTCTATCATCTAATCGTGAATCATATGGAAACATAATAAACTCTCGTTTACCTGAACCAAAACCTCGCTTAAAAAATTCACTTACATACTTTTCAACAACAGAATGGAAATTTATAGTGTTTATATTTTTGAATTCCTTTCGACACTGAATCAAAGCAAATTGTAAAAATTGAGCTATTTTTAATACATCTGGCATGCTCTCATGCCTCTCCTGTGGTGCTGCATTGGTTGAACCTTTTTGTGCTGTAAATAAACAAAAAAAAAAAGCAAACCATGTTAGCAATCAAGAAACTAACCAAATATAGATCTAAGTATTGCCAAAGAAGTGTAACAACATTTATACATTAATGTTGAACCAAACGAGTATGTACCCTAACACATATATGTAACATTGCAAATATATGGATAGCATGCTTGTAAATCCAGGAGCCTAAAATGGGCCAGTAAGAAACCAAAAAAATGAAAGAACAGAACATATTTTTAAAGGAAAAAACACCCACTCATTGAAGATCTTCATATTCTATTGCCGCTAGGCAATTCAAATGGTAGCAAGAAAAATGTAAGGAGAAATGAAGAGGCAGGACAAGATCTGAGGCTCCAGGCAAAACAGTCCTACAAATGACAGTAATGTCACTCCTTCCTCTTATAAAGTAGCAACTTTAACTTCACATGAACAAGCACACAGACACTGAATAGCCACAATTAAGAAACTCATCCTTAATCCAACAGTGAAACCCATTCGTGGAAACTTTACCTTAATATAAAAGTTCATTTTTAGAAAAGGTGAATAACAAATTTTCTCTTACATTAGTGCCAGAAATTCTGATTAATTTTGAATGGCCTAACATTTAACTTGGTAATCACTAACATTTGAATGTAAAAATAAACTCAGCTAAAAAAAATCATATAAAACCCTCATAAACTAAGCTATACTACTGTAATAATTATAATCAAACTTTATTAGTGAGAGCACTGGTGAGACCCAAATAATTTTTCACAGTTAAAAAAAAAACATCAAGTCATAGAACTTGTGTTTTATATTGGTAATGCCTCTTAATACCTCCAGTATTTCCCAAAACATGATGTAAGAAAGCCAAAATGTCTAGTGAGTTATCTGGAAAATTTCAATAAATATGGGTATCTATAAGTAACTAGATTTAGATATTCAAAGAACTTACAAGTAACTATGCCTCTAGGTTCTTGAAATAGAAACAAAGCATGCAGGACTCGAGACTTGGCAGTCTGATGTTCTAAAAAACAGAAGCCAAATTTATTAGCAATGTGTTTTAACTAAAAAGTTAAAAAACAATTATAAAAATTAAAGAGAGACCACCTACCATATGGAGAAACCATCTGATAAGGAGAGAGAAGAAAAAGGAATCCTCGGTCTCCCAAAGGTTTAACAAGAACCTGCATTTTTGGGGGAGGGAAGAAGTTGTATCTGCTTGATTATTCCTTACTATAAGGCAGACACACAGCACTTTCTACTAATTGTAAAAAAAAAAAGTTCTTAATCATCCTTTTAGGAAAAATATTGCTACTGAATTAGTTAAAAACTCCACCAACTCACTAATGATTAATAGGATTCTAATCAAATAAAAATTCCTTAGTTTCCCTAACTTTAATGAAAAAATGTTACTGAAAGAATTCCCCTAATTAACGTGAAACCAACTTGTTAATTTTTCCCTGAAGCTAAAATACAAGGACCAAACTAAAGACTTCAAATATTTTCCTCATCAATTCACAGACATGTTATTAAATTGCCAAAGCAATGTGCTGGATGCTGGATATAAAACATGCTTTGAAACGCTGCCTTTGAAGACTAATTCCATATATATTTAATGAACATTTTTCACATGTAAGGCAATTTGTCCTGCCAGAGATAACTTCAAAGACAAGCAACACAAGGTCCTTGATCCTGAAAAGTTTATAAATTGGGTAGAGAGTAACACGAGAAATTCCAATAATTACATAAGACAGAAACGTTCCCTAAGAGATTTACAAAGCAACAGGAATGCAAAAAAGATAGTTTGTTTATGGTAGTTAAAGATGGTCAGGAAAGGTTTACTGAAAGTGTATTGAAGGTGGATTTTGAAGGATGGGTATACAGACAAGAGCCTAAGATTGTGGGAAGGACATTTCAGTAGAGGCAACATCATGAACAAAGGCAGGTTATGATATGATAGTTTGCAAGCATCACGGTACTTATGACTGGCAAACGGGTGAGGACAGACTAAGATAAACGTATAGGACAAGTCTAGAAAGAAAGATCACAGGGCAGACTGTAAAAGACAAGAATTCCAGGTTAGTCAGAATGTCCTGTACCCTTTCAAGCTGGACTGTTTCCTTAAAACAACAACAACAAAGACTTGACAGCACTGTGCAGGAGTTGGAAAAAAAAACAATATAACACAACAAACTTTATTTCAGGGGCTACTGCAATAGTTCACAATGTTTTTGAGTAATCGAGAAACTGAGCACAGCAACTGAACACAAAGTGATAACTGAACTCTCAAAGAAAACTTGTCCTACCTAAATTCCTAAAACAATTCCAATAAGTGAAGTCTGTGTAAAAACTAGTAATTTAAAGGGCAAAAAGTAACTGTGCTACTAATTCACATTTAATACAAACATTGTTGTAACACTCAGAAGTAAAACAGTGGTATGTTTGGGGGTTTCAGGTGGTCCTAGCTGACCAGCACCCAGGGGCAACTTCTCCCTTCCAGTTTAATCTGTGCCAAGAGTGAGTCTTTGGTATCATCTGATGCTCAAGCAGTTTACTCTGGCAGTGCTCTTACAAGACAGATAGCAGAAGCAGGCTGGTGGCATGGGTGAGGTACAGTCAGGAGGTCAGATGACCAACTGACCAGGAGGGGTCTCCATCTGGGTCAGTTACCAGGTGCTTCTTTCCTAATATGAGTTTAAGCTATTCTTGTAAAGGTAAGCTTTGTTTTAAGGTTTCTAAAAGTTACATCTGAGCTGAGGTGGCCCTGTCTCCTGGAAATCCCTGGGCCAAGGTTGGATTTACAGGCTGGGTTGCATCATACTGATAAGTGACACATAGTATTGGCCCTGCAAGACACTTAAGTGGGCCTTATGGCTACCACTTATAGCCATGGCATGTCTCTTTGTAGTCTATGCAAGTGGACAATCTATCTGCAAAATTTTTGTTTCTACCACTTATAGCCACAATATGTCTCTTGAAGTGTACACAAGTGGACAATATATCTCCAAAATTTTTGTTTCAGACACAAATACTTTTTATCCAAAATATTTTATATATCATATCCCTTTTAACATTTTGTCCAACTCCTACTTGTTAAAACAAAAAGTTGGGAAGTACGAATAAGATTTTCATGTTTTGTGTTCATTGAGGAAAACCAATTAGATCCCTTTAACATGACACCCACTCCAAATACCACATTTTATAAATCCCACTACTTAGTAGCCTGAAGACTCTTGTACTTTAAAGGAGCCTTAATGTTTCCAGAAACCCATGGAGTACAGGCAAGCTATACCCAGAAATATCACTGAAGTAGATATTGGTTCAGTTTCTTTGGTTCAGCCCAAAGAAACACCTTCTTCAGGGGGGAAAAAAAAAAAAAGAACCTGGAAACTGTGCTCCTGCCGCCTCTATTGTATCTGTTTTGTTCCCCCTTCAGAAAATAATATTAATCCAATCTATGGATTTTTGTTACTTTATTCTATTGACTTTTCAGATAACATTACAGGAAATATGGTACCAAAAAAATGTATAAAAAGGCATACAATGAGCTCACAATCTTAAATCACTAAGCTCGGAAGGAAATAAGATATATTGAGATTCAGCAGAAAAAACAGATTCAAACACCCAAAGGCTTAAAACTGGAATTGTCAAATGCAACATATAAAATACTTATGAAATGTTTAAATAAACAGAACCATATTTATTTTGCTTTTCTAAAAAAAAAAAAAAAAAAAAAAAAAATTGGGAAAAAAGGAATGAAATCCTATAATGTTACTGCTTTTCTGGGATTAAAAATAAATAAATAAATAAATAAATAAATCCTATAATGTTTAGGATGTAGGTGGGAATAAAATTTTTTAATAATTTTCAATTTCTTCCTCAATTATCACTTAATTCTTTGTTTACATCTTGTAATTTTTCCCTCAAATACCAATTTAATCAAGATTTAAAATTACTTATAGAATATTTTACTGTAATTTTTAAAATACTTCAACTCCGGTAACTTATGAGTTCTAAATTTTATTTACCATTTGGTTACATTTTCCAGTAGGTTATATTTTCCAGAGGTTGGTCTATATTGAGACCTTGTTAAAGGATTAGTTATTAGATTATTTTCACCTTTTTCCATCACATTTAGTCCTTTTAACTAATAATTATTTTATACCATATTTTATTCCTTTATAATGTCTTAAAGTGAATGCTTAATTTCTTAACTTTCTCTTTTTTGTCATAAAAATACTACCCCAATCTTGTAAGAGTATAAATATAGACAATACATATATTGTTGCATGTATTTCATATATTTTTTCAATGGTCTTCCTACTTTATTATTTCCATAATTGTTACTATACACACACACACATACAATTTAAATTATAATACAAACTTTACCAAATTTTAATATTACCTAAAGCTAAATCATTTAATACAATTTATGTGCAATTACATTTCTGTCATTTTAAATGCCAGCCAGGTGGATAGTATGTGTTACTTAAAATAAAGATTGGTATACATTAAAAAAAGAGAAATGTTTAAAGAAATAATTGGCAGACATGAAAACACGTTTGCATAAAAACTGGTAAACAAACATTCAGCAGCATTATTTATAATGGCCAAAAAGTGGAAATAACTGATGAATGAACAAAATGTGGTGTTATCAAAACAGTAATACTGACCCATAAAAAGGAATGAAGTTCTGACACATGCTACAACACGGATGAACCTTGAAAGTATCATGCTCAGTGAAAAGAAAGCCAGGCACAAAAGGCCACATATTGCATGATTCCATTTATATAAACTATCCAGAATAGACAAATCCATAGAGCAGAAGTTGATTAGTGGTCGTCAGGGAGTGGGAGGAGGAAGGAATGCAGAATGAATGCTTAATGGGTATGAGGTTTCTTTCTGGGGTAATGCAAATGTTTTGGAATCAGATAGTGGTGATGGTTGCACAACAATGTGAATCTACTAAGAAAAACCACTGAATTGTATACTTTAAAATGGCTAAAATGGGCCAGGTGTGGTGGCTCATGCCTGTAATCCTAGCACTCTGGGAGGCCAAGGCAGGAGGATCACTTGAGGTCAGGTGTTCGAGACCAGCCTGAGCAAGAGTGAGACACCCCCCCCACCCCCCCGACCCCCGTCTCTACTAAAAATAGAAGAAATCAGCTGGGCATGGTACACACCTGTAGTCCCACCTACTCAGGTGGCTGAGGCAAGAGGATTGCTTGAGCCCAGAAGTTTGAGGTTGCAGTGAGTTATGATGATGCCATTGCACAAGGTAGTGCAGTGCTAAAACAGTACTTGGAACTGTACTAAGTACTAAAATAGTACTTGGAAGTGAGCATTCATTGACCATTTTTCTGACTTAAGTTAGAAGTAACAAAATAAGCCTCAAAAAAGTAGAAGTTAAAACTAACAGCGGAAATAAAATAGTAAAACAAAAATACAACAGAAAGGGCCAAAAATAAAATTTGGTTCTTAAGGCTAATAAAATAGGCAAACCTCTGATGAAAGTAACTAATAAGGTAAAGCATGATGAAAATAACATGTGAAAGTACTGACAGCAGATACTAAAAAGAGACTATATGAATAATTCTATCCCAACAAATCTGAAAGCTTAGAATAGACAAATTCCTAAAAAAACAAATAAAACCATAACATATAGAAAGTGACCCAAGAAAAAATAGAAAACCTGAAATGTTCTTTATTTAAAAAATGGAATCAATACTTTAAAATCATCCATCTACAAAAGAAAACACAGTTTTGCAGTTAAATGCTAATCAACATGCAAAGAATA
>CM052436.1:159332503-159355945 GCA_028533085.1 Varecia variegata | reverse complement strand
GTTCTACAGCAATGCAGGGGTAGTTAGTTTAATACTGAAAAAACTATAAATACAATTCACTTTATTAAGTTTATGGGATACATATCATTTGTGATGCTTAATTTTATATGCCAACTTGACTTGGCCAAGGGGTGCCCAGATATTTGGTCAAACATTATTCTGGGTGTTTCTGTGTATTTTTAGACAAATTTAACATTTAAATCCAGACTGAGTAAAGCAGACCATCCACCCTAATGCGGATAGATTTCATCCAATCAGTTGAAGGCGTGACTAGAACAAATGGCAGACTCTACTCCTAAAAAGAGGGAATTTCTCCTGCCTGCCTTCACACTTGAACTGAAACATGAGCCTCCTGCCTTCACACAAAAACTATACCATTGGCTCTCCTGGGTCTCCAGCTTGTTGGCTGCATATCTTAGGACCTCAGCCTCCATAACTGTGTGAGCCAATTCATTATAATAAATATCCCTACATTACACCACACAAAAACAAAAAACAAAACTATATATAATAAGTCCTCACTTAACATTGTCTATAGGTTCTTGGAAACTGCAGCTTAAGCAAAACGATGTATAATGAAACCAATTTTAATATACGTGAGGAGAACATACAAACACCACACAGAGAGTAGCCTTGGCTGGGAATTGATTTTTTTTTCTCATCAATGTTATAATGACATTGAATAAAACAATGTTATTTAAGGACTTACTGCATATAAAAAAGACTTGAGTGTCAAAGGCAAAATCATTAACATGTTCAGAAGAAAATATAAGCCATTATCTACATGACCTAGGCGTAAGGAAAGATTTCTTAAAGAAGACACAAACAGTATTTGCCATTCAAGCAGATAAATTCAACGATTAAATTAAAGTTAAGAAGACCTATTCTTCAAGAAACAATGAATAAAGTAAAAAGGCAAGCAACAAATTATAAAAAAGATGTGTAACACACATAACTATTAATATCCAGAACATATATAAAACCCCTCAAATTATTAATAGTAAGAAAACACAAAGCTCAAAGGAAAAACAGGCAAAAGACATGGGAACAGGCACTAACATTACAAGAAATAAATTTACTTTTAATGTACATTTCAGGAAAATACAAACTAAAATCACAATACTATTTTATACCTACCAGATTTGGTCAATTTTTGCCTAAGTCTGACTATACCAAATACTTGTGAATATGTGAATAAATGGGAACTCATTGCTATTGGGGGGTACAAATTGGTACAACTACTTCAAACAACAGGGCATTATTCTTGTAAAGCCAGTCATGTGCATATATTGATTCAATAATTCTACTTCTAGAGATACACTTAGAGAAAGTCTTGTACATGTACATCAGGAGATATGTAGAAGAATGTTCACAGTAGAGACAATATTTAGACTTAAGGATAAGTCTCTCTCTCCTGCTTTTTTATATTAAAGTCAGCTTTAAGAATTAACCTCCCACAAGTCAAAAGAGAGCTTAATATAATTTTACTTAGTTTATGATCTCCCTTGTAGGAAAATAAAACTTCCCTGGATTTCTCAGTGCTCCTGCAAAAAGCCTGAGCCTCCTAATATGCAGAAATGTATATGATATAAAGAGAGTGTTTGCTTTTATTTCCTCCACAAATATTTTACTCTTCACATACATACCTTAAGAATTAGATCAGTAGTCATTTATCTAGTTAATTGCTCTGATCCACAAGGATAATAAAACTTCCCTTATCTCTCTCAGAGCATCAAGTGGGTAGAGCAAGAAGGCCAAGAGGTAAAAGCACAGATAAGTTCTTAGGTTAAGTCTTGAGATGCCTAGACGACTGGAAAGCTATCTCCCTAGGTATTTATATTTCAAAGTGGAATGAGTTCTCAGGAATTTGGAGATGTTTCTTAGTCCAAGAGGACTAACTGGCTCCTAGAGAGATTTTATTTATATATGAAAGGGTTGGAATTAATATTCATTACATTTCAAGGAGACACTTTCAGGAGGGAAGGGTAAATAGCTGCCTCTTTCCCCTGTCTAAGCAAAGAGAAACCATTTGTCTTTATCCCTTACCTATGGAGTATGCAGCTACTCATAGGACAAGTAACCTGTCTCTTGTTACACTGCTCTAGGGAGTAAGGATTAGGGCAAATTAGGGCCAATACATTTATTACTTATTGTGAAGTATTCACAAAATCTATCTCTGATCCAGAATACCTTGTGTGCATATATCCAGAATACCTTGTGTGCATATTCTGGATAAATTTTTTTTTTTTTTTTTTTTTGAGACAGAGTCTCGTTCTGTTGCCCGGGCTAGAGTGCCGTGACATCAAGCTCACAGCAACCTCAAACTCCTGGGCTTAAGCAATCCTACTGCCTCAGCCTCCCGAGTAGCTGGGACTACAGGCATTCGCCACCATGCCCGGCTAATTTTTTTCTCTATATATAATTTTAGCTGTCCAGATCATTCATTTCTTTCTATTTTTAGTAGAGATGGGGTCTCGCTCTTGCTCAGGCTGGTCTCAAACTTCTGACCTCGAGTGATCCTCCCGCCTCAAGGCCTCCCAGAATGCTAGGATTACAGGCATGAGTCACCATGCCTGGCCCCGGATACAATTCTTAAAAACCCAACATTCCCCAGTGCACCTCCCACTATCATGAAAACTAGGAAGAAAGTAGCTATAGTTAGGATAATCCCCAGTGAGGTTTGCTGGAAAAGAGGTAGCCACACAAAATAATTAGGTACAATAGATTTAGGTAGTAAATCCTTGTAGATGCCAATGCCCTTTAAGATCTAGGATTTTACTTTACTTCTTGATTATAGGAAGACACAGTCCCCCATGAACATAATATAATACTTGGTCAGGTAAGAACAAAATGCCACTATCTTTCCTATTCTGACTCTCACTATTAAGAACTGAACAGATATTGTAATTTTCTGATAAACCCCTCACTGGCCAAACTCTAAATACTTACTTACTCGTGAAACACAAGAAGAACCAAACAGTTTGAATAACTCAGGATCTCTTCATATCCAAACCTACTACCTAAACTTTCACTTTCTGATCTAAGAAAGTAAATATATTTTGATCATAAGGAATACTTGTATTATAGTCAGGCTTTCAGAAGAACACAAGAAATGTAAATATCAACAAAAAATTATGTTCATATATAGTGAGAGAGAGAGTTCTAAGACACCTTGCCCAAAGGATTCTAGCCTATAGGTCAAAAATTCTTACATGTTTTATAACTCTGCCTATAGGTTTTGTACACAATCTAACTGTCCAATTTATAAATAAGAGACTAAGCACATATACACACAATGAAATTCTATGTAGCCATTAAAACTGAAATCACAGGTTCTGAAAATCACTGATTAAATCTCCATTTGACTACCTGGAAATTGATGCTCAACAAAGTGAGAAGTAAAAAGTCAACTGGTGAAAAGCTTGTATTAAATGGTACACTGGTGCCAAAAAGTTCTCCCCCTCTCTACTGGAATTCCCACTAACATTTAAACATGATCTCATCTATCTCATGTTAAAAGAAAAGTAAGCCTGGAACAGCTTCTGCAACCACCTCCCCTCCTTCAGCTAAACCATACATATTGATATTACATATTCATTTCCCATTCACTCCTCAACCCATCACAATCTGATCTCTGACCCAATCCCTCTACCCAAACTAGATATACTCAATATCTATTACATTGGATACCACCTTGTCAATATCCCTTAAATCAGTCTCTTCTTACATCGTTATTCTTACTTTTCTTATCCAATCCACGAACATCCTCTAATGTAATAATTTCCTATGTTATCTCCTCCCTTCAATGTATTCTCTATTGAGTAACCATGGTAAACTTTCAAAACACAGACCTTACGTTGTATACACATTCAAAGCCCCATCCCACTTCCTTTAAAATCCTTCAAAACCTACTGCTCTTAGGATCAAGTCCAAACTCCCAAACATTTGAACACTGCCTGAATGAAACTGCAAGACTACTGGCCCTACTACTGGCCCATAACTACTCTAGTGTTCTTTTATGTCTTCAACCTCATCAAGTTCCTTGTTCTTTTTGGATCTTCAAATATGCTATTGTCTCTACTGGAACAAACCACATCTATCTGAATAGCTCTATTCATCGGTCTGTATAATACAGGAAAACAAGAGTCTTTTTTCATTCTTTACTAAACTATATACCCTGCATAAGAAAATGATACTCAAAAAAATATTTGGTGACTATCACATTCATAATCAGAAAGTGCAATAAAGATACTTACGGGGAAGACTGGTCTGTTCAAGGTCTGATATCAAAAAAAAACAAACAAATAAAAAAAAAAACACCAGAGGCCATAGTAAACACTGTTAAACTAAAAGGTAGCACAAAGACAGAGACCTTCTGGTACATTCAGAGGCAAAAATAAAATGAACTGAAATATGAATATGATGACATATTAATATGCACATTTATAAGGAAGAATGAGGAACACTTTAAAACCTTTCACTCACAAGTTTTTCTTTCTCTAGTTTTTGCTGTAAACTCTCCATGTTATTTCCAATTCTTGCCTTTTCTACAACTTCATAAAGGCTGCAATACATTCCATTCTTCAAAACTGACAAAAGAAAAAATACATAGTAAATATCTAAATGAAGTCTGCTTCTTATATATTTTAGTAAAATTAAATTACTTTACCTTCATTTGGACCTAAGTATGTTTCCTTATAAAACAGTGCTGGAGGGATTTTCTGTTTCAGATGATCAATACTCATGACTATTTCAACATCTAATTTCTCAGGACTGAAAGAAAATTGAAAAATTATGTTTGCCTTACCTCTATTTTTAACTCTAGCAGTGTTATCATGCACAAAAAAAAAAAATACTTGATGGCAAACAGAAGGGCGTATTTATTAATATCTCACCTTATTCTAAAAAGGATTTGATATGGGAAGTCAAGATGTATAATAGTCTGGCAATATTACCAACATTCCATCCTTAACCCAGAAGTTAAAAGACTGTCATTTTATTAAAGACAATTCAAGAATAAACTGTTCATCTTCAAACATTTACAAAGGCCTATATTTACTGTGTTGGTAGCAAAGGGGCATTTTAGACCTTTCTATCCCAACACATGTTGCATAAGACTGAAAACAGCCTGTATATGTTAACTTACCACATCAAAGCTCTTTCCAACAAAGAACTGGTAATTTTTAAGTTTATCATATTCAAATTGCTAAATGAAAAATATATCTAATTAGGACAAAACTTTGAAAAATTATTTTTCAGATTTAAAATCACTAAGAAAAAATTTTATACCATAAACATATATGACTAGCCTATCCTCAAATCAAGACAGAGAAGTACAGGGTTCACGCTGCCAATTAATTCAGAATGCCAATTCTAAAGTTATCCAATCAACCTTTTAAAAACAAACCAATATTTATATTTAAGTTCTTATGGACCAATATAAAATTTAAATATGAAAAAGAAATAAGGGATAAAAAGCTAAAGAAACTGATATAATTAGCAACCATGAATTGCTCTTTTAACATACTTACAGCTTGATAGGCAAAAAAGCACGAGTGGCTGACCTCAGAGAAATGTAACACAGAAGCTTTCCTTTATTTAAAAGCTGTCCTTTCCACAAGGTATAGTTATATTTATCTAAATAAAAAGAATAATGACACAGCTCAGTCTCTCCACAGCCCACAGAAGTAAATATACATCTACTGGAAGTGAGAGGGAAAATATCTAGCAAGAAGGTTTAAGTAGAAAACAAACAAAACTGACATTTCTATTTATAGAAGATGAAATACTAAGATTTTAGTTTCAGGTATCTTTTCCCCTACAAAATCGTTCTAGATTCAATAGGTAACAAATTTATCTGTCTAAACATCAATATCAGAAAGCTGAGGAACAAAGACAATATAATTATTGCTCTCTTACTTCTCACTGCCCATCCCTGCAAGACTATATTAGATCTAGTTGACTATATGAATGCCCATAGTATCTCACATCTTCTATTCATCGTCTTCTCATTATAGAGAAACTTAAAGATAATTAATGTCAATATTACTTTTAATCTTCTCTAATTCTCTTCTAAATACTACACCTCTGATGAATTTAATATTTTTAAAAGGCTGTGTTATGAAACTTGTTTTATGTTTTATTAATACCTTTTCCAATTAAAGTGCTAAAACCCTTTGGTCTTAGCAGCTTCTCAAAGGAGACCTTAATGTCAGAAATCAAATGTTGATGCTACATTATAACATAGCCTCATTCTCTTTTTCATATTTTGCAGATTTTCATTCATTATAAAAATAAAACACATTAATCCTTTACTATATGTACTTATTCTTTCAATGTATAAAACTAAAGAAATATAAGAATCTTACCTATGTTTCTATCTGCATTAAAGCTGTTAGATCTACAAATAAATTTTTAAAAGAAAAACATTACTAATTGGTAATAACATGGAAATTAACATTTAAGACCTTGATAAGTGCTATTTTTAATGGCATACTACATAAGAGAATTAAATCCTTCCTAAAAGTAGGAAGAACAAATGAATTACTCATTACAAAATCTAATAAATCCAAGTCCACTTAGAGAAAACCGAAGTACTTACTTTGCCCAAATTTAAGGGAGTTGTTTCTTCCAAAAATATCAATCAAGAGGAAATAGTGTCCATTAAAGTCTCTATCAATTACTTTATTTTGGTGGTAAGACTAGAAGACACCTCAATATATATTTAAATATATTCATTTATCATTCAATAAATATTTACTAAGCTCCTGTTATCAGGTACAATTCTAGGTAACAGGATTACAGGGATAAACAGAACAAAGTCCCTGCCTTCATAGAATTTATAGTCTAATGAAGAAGACAGAATAATCAAAAAGTATATAGTTTAAGAGGCAATCCTGGTTTTAAGTGCTATGGAGAGAGACAGAAGTTAAAAAGAAAAATCAGGGGAGCCTCAATGATAAGGTCACCTTTAACGAAGTATAGGAATGAATTATACGGATAATTGGGGAAAGAAAGGGAAAAGCAAATGTAGAGGCCATGAAGCACAGCAATCATGGTGTATTCAAGGTACAAGGATGGATGTTCAATAATCCTCATCTGAAATGATATGGAGGTCAACAGATGGAACCAAAGAGGAGGCAAATAAAATTAACAGTCATTATTTCTGGGGATATGACCTCATAATTACAAGTGCTAGATATCTTTTAAAGATCACTTATGAAAAACATGATAGTAAATGTATATATATCATGGGGATCATAAATTTAGAGCCAGAAAAATATGAAAAAACTGTGTCTTGATATTATGTAAATTGGACTTATGGCTGTAGATGGTTTCCAGGGCTTATTCACTGACATCAAAAAAGCGCATCATCTCTCCTTTCATGCAAAATATAAAAGAAAAAAGAAAAAAGAAAAAGAATGTGTGGGCCGGGCGCGGTGGCTCACGCCTGTAATCCTAGCACTCTGGGAGGCCGAGGCGGGTGGATCGCTCGAGGTCAGGAGTTCGAGACCAGCCTGAGCAAGAGCGAGACCCCGTCTCTACTAAAAATACAAAGAAATTATCTGGCCAACTAAAATATATATAGAAAAAAATTAGCCGGGCATGGTGGCGCATGCCTGTAGTCCCAGCTACCCGGGAGGCTGAGGCAGTAGGATCGCTTAAGCCCAGGAGTTTGAGGTTGCTGTGAGCTAGGCTGACGCCACGGCACTCACTCTAGCCTGCACAACAAAGCGAGACTCTGTCTCAAAAAAAAAAAAAAAAAAAAAAAGTGTGATATCTCAAATAACATAAATAGAAGAGAAGACAATTTGACCTAGGAAACTGATAGAGAGGTCAACCTTAAAAATGTATATAAATGTTTCATGGTATGTGGCTTTCTATAATAGCAGTATTTCTAAAATAACAGATATCATACATGACTTTAAATACGTATAGGTACTCAAAGTACGTATCAGCAGACATTTGACCATTTCACATACATTCCCGTAAATTTATTTACTCCATTTGGCTAAGACATTTTATTTTCTGGAATCACAAGGGATTGCTTTGTATTTGGTCATTTTATATTGGCACTTATAAGAAATCATCAGGGTACTCAACACTAGCTAAAAATCACTAAAAATCAGAATCATCTGGAAGTTTTAAAAAACTACCAATGCCTAGGATGCCCACTAAATATCTAATTTAAATGGTCTGAGGTGGGGCAGAGGCATCCTTTATAGAAGCTCTACATTTCCAGGAGAGCTATTAGGTTACTAAGTATGGAATGTCCGATTTCCTTAAGTACTAAGTGTGACAGTTGGTATATCTGACGTTTCACTTTGACACTTCTTGTTTTTTTTATTGTGAAGGCACATCCTCATTCTTTCAAATGCGCATTTTGGCTTTTGATTATCTTCCAAATTGTGTTTCAGAGCCATTTTTGTGAAACCATGGGTAAATCAAAAATCCGTGTTATTTTCGAATGAGTTCCATTGTGGAACCAATGCAGGGCAGACAGCTCGAAATATCAACTAAGTGTTCGGGAAGGATGTGGCTAATGAACGCACAGTACGTCGATGGTTTGAGAAGTTCCACTCTGGTGATTTTAATCTTCAAAACAAGCCATGTGGGTGACCCGAGACCAAGGTGGATAGTGATGAGCTCCAAGCTGTGGTGGAAGCGAATTCATTTCAATCTATGTATGAATTAGCAGCAAGGTTTAAAATTACTATTCCAATAATATTAGACCATTTGAAACAAATGGGGAGGTAAAGATGCTGGATAGATGGTGCCGCATGAATTAAACGAGCATCGAGCATCAGAAGAGAAATCACCTCAAGGCTTGCCTTTCTTTGCTGTCACAACATAAAGGTGAATAATTTCTACAACATGTTGTTACATGTGATGAGAAATGGATTCTTTTTGACAATCACAAGTGTTTCACACAATGGTTGGATAAAGATGAAGTGCCGAAACACAGTCCAAAACCAAATATTCATCAAAACGAGCTAATGGTGTCTGTTTGGTGGTCCAGCACTGGTATTATCCCCTATAGTTTCATGAAACCTGGTCAATCGATTACAGTGAATGTCTACTGCAACCAACTGGATGAAATGATGAGGATGCTTGTGATTAAGCAGCTGAGATTGGTCAATAGAGACAGACTAATCCTCTCGCAAGACCATATATTGCAAAAAACAACACTGCTCTAACTATAGAAGCTGGACTTAGAAACTCTCTGTCATTCACTGTATTCAACAGACCTTGCACCAACTGACTACCACTTCTTCCAGGCTTCGGACCACTTTTTGCAAGGAAAAACATTCAATTCTCAACAAGCTGTGGAAAATGTCTTAAACTCTCTGTCATTCACTGTATTCAACAGACCTTGCACCAACTGACTACCACTTCTTCCAGGCTTCGGACCACTTTTTGCAAGGAAAAACATTCAATTCTCAACAAGCTGTGGAAAATGTCTTCCGTGATTTCACTGCCACTCACTCTCCAGGCTTCTTCGCTGCTGGCATAAGCAAACTACCAGTAAGATGGCAAAACAGTGTTGATAGTTTAGGTGCATATTTTGATTAATTATACTGCTTGAGACATAATAAACTAAACTTTTGATTCGAAATTGGACATTTCATATTTAATGTCCTAATACTACACAAAATTTCACTTTTAAAAACTGCCATTTAGTCAACTACATAAACCTTCAATACCAGGAAAAAGAGGTTAACCACCAGATGAGGTTTAAGTAAATTTTAGTTTATATTTCCATATAGTAAACTGTTCTTCACATTGACCTTTTAAAAGTCATCATAAACATTTTAAGTATCCAATTGATTTCAAGGGAAGTTTAAAAAAATGGGAAGGAAACAAAGTGTTCATCCTAACTCAGCAGCATAGGATCTGTAATATACTATCACCCTGGTTGATGTCTAAAACTCTTAAGTCTTACCTTGAGGAAGTTACAAACTTCAGAGTTTGTATATCATCTTTGTAAATAAAAGACACAACTGCATATGGACAAACGTGTCTTGGTCTTCGCCTTAGCTCATCAAAGCCATACTCATAAAAATAATACTAAAAATAAGAAAATGCAAAATTAACTTCTTTAAGAAGACAAAAGAAGTACAGAGTAGAACCTTATATTTATCTGCCTGATTTTTGAGAAATATAAAATCATTTGCACCTCTGACAAAAAACATCTTTAAACTCCACTTGTCAATTTAACTAATTTGCACTTTCTATTCATTTTGTGATATAAAACATTCTGCTTCTATGTGTAGCAGGATCCCAGTGTTCTACTAGGTATTCAAAAAGTTTACTTCTGAAGAGCTGACCACTGGCAACGTCCAACAGATTTCCTAATAAAAATATTACAAATGGAGCCTAAGTTCCTAGGTCAGCCCAGGATAGCCAAGTAATACAAAAAGTAAAATAGTAAGAACACAATCTCACCCAAACCTAACTACCATCGTGCTTAGTATTTCAAATGAAAAACACATCCAGCTCCAACTGCAAACAAAGCAGCAAAGGCAAAGAATACAAACATAGGTGACAAAGGTAGCTGATCCTCTTCCATCAGCCTTTCCCCCTTTACCCCTTTACCTCTTCACCACATTCATTAGGCTAGGGTTTTGTGACTTGCAGACTAGTGATTTTCATTTAAAAAGAGTGAGAGCACAGTGGCTCACACCTGAAATCCCAACACTTTGGAAGGCTGAGGCAGGATTGCTTGAGGCCAGGAGTTTGAGACCAGCCTGGGCAACAACAGCAAGACCCAGTCTCTATAAAAAATACAAGAATTAGCCAGGCAATGGTAGCATGCACCTGCTGTCCCAGTTATTTGAGAGGCTGAGGCAGGAGGACTGCCGAAGCCCAGGAGTTTGAGGTTGCAGTGAGCAATGATGACACCGCTATGCTCTGGCCTAGGTGACAGAGCGAGACTCTAACTCAAAAAAATAAAAAGAGTGCCTGAGTTTCTAAACAAAGCCGATTACCCTTCAAAGTCCATTCCCCGGGGAAACCATTGATTTCAATAATGTTGCTGTTGCTCTAAAAATGCCTAGGAATTTTTTTGAAACATAAAGCCAGTTTACAAGTCTTTCTAGATAAACCAATAGACCTTACATCTACCAATACTACTATTGTCCAGAAAGTGAGCAAATCAGTCAGTTCCAGATGACTCTGGTGAATACAACTTTTGCTAAAAACCCCCAACAGGCCTTCCCCACTGACTCTTCAAGAAGAAAGGAGCAAGAATCAATTTTATTTGACATAAATAAAATAAAAATTAAAGAAAGAACATTTCCAGGGAAATTAACATCACTACTTTTCACATATAATCCATTTGGATATATGCATTTTTATATGTTAAAAAGAGTAACATTACTTTATATTCAAATTGCATATAAAAACATAACACTAAAATTCAAATATTATGCTGATAAATACATGTAATTTACTATATATCAATTATACCTGAATAAAGCTTAAAAAAATTCAAAGTTTACATCTTAGAAAATGTTAATAAAAACAGAAAATATCAAATCAATAGTACAAAATGTTAATGAATTAAGATATTTCAAGGAGCTTCAACTTTACCTTGAAAGATGAGTAGTATTTTATTAGGTAGGAAGGAGGTCTTTCTAGGCCAGGAAAAGCCAAGGTTTCCAAATAAAATGAGGTGTGTTGAGGGCAGTGATCACACAAAAATCAGGCTGGAAGTCACAGTCTACAGGCAGGAAGAGCTAGACTACGGAGTCTGACTATTACTCTGTGGGCTTGAGCTACTGTATGTTTCTGAGCTATCTCGGAAACACTGAACCAACAACAGTGATAGACATGGAGTCTGGCAGTGGTAAATAGAAACCAGAGTCTAGACTGGTGCGGTGGCAGAGGGAATTGAAAGGGGGATATTTTAAAAGATTTGGTAACAAACAGATATGAGGTCGTAACATTAAAATGGATCCAGGCACCTACCTGAGTAAGTTCATAGGCTCTGTACGCCAAAAGTGATGTAATTCTATTGACATTTTTCGACACATGACATTCATGCTTTGGCGTGGGGTCCAAAGCACTTTTATTTGACATGGATTCCAAACTTTTTACACCCATGGGGTCGTATACACTCTTTATTTTACCCTAAAATAAAGAAAACCCTTTAAGTGTCTACCTAAACCTAAATATTGACTATATGACATTATAGAATACTTTTTTGAATACAGATTACCTATACCAACCATTTTTTCCCTTTAATACCTGGTAATAAAGTTAGCGCCCAACATTTTTTACCAACATTGAAGCAGTAAGAAAAAGTTAACTATTAAAAAAAGTCATTTGGGCCGGGCGCAGTGGCTCACGCCTGTAATCCTAGCACTCTGGGAGGCCGAGGCGGGCCGATCGCTCGAGGTCAGGAGTTCGAGACCAGCCTGAGCAAAAGCGAGACCCCGTCTCTACTAAAAATACAAAGAAATTATCTGGTCAACTAAAAATATATATAGAAAAAATTAGCCGGGCATGGTGGTGCATGCCTGTAGTCCCAGCTACTCAGGAGGCTGAGGCAGTAGGATCGCTTAAGCCCAGGAGTTTGAGGTTGCTGTGAGCCAGGCTGACGCCACGGCACTCACTCTAGACCGGGCAACAGAGCGAGACTCTGTCTCAAAAAAAAAAAAAAAAAAAAAGAAAGAAAAGAAATAAAAAAAAAAGTCATTTGAATTTGTTTAATAACAAGTAAATAGAAATTCTACTCACAATACTCATTAACATAAATTATATTACCAACATATTACCCTCTTCATTCTTTGGAAAAGAAAACAAACTCTTAAAAATACAGTTAGCTTAAATCAAACTTGGGAAATAAACCACTCTCAAAAGTGTCTTTATATACCAAACACCAGCAAGAACAGACTTTTAATTTAATCAAACTAAAGACTTGGTGTCATCTAAAATTAAAATCCAAATCAAATGTTGTCTTTGATATGTGAAATATAAAAGTTTAAATTACCTTCATTATTTTAAAAATAACAACATCACCCATTGCTCCTGCTTCCAAAGGATTAGTTTGTAATAAATCAGCATACTTAGAAAGATAGATACCTAAATAAAGAAAAATTAAAGAATTTTAATTTGAATAGTAGGACATGAATACAAAAAAATCCAAATATTTAACCTACAGATAAAAGACACCTTTTTAAAGAAATGTAAGGACAGTAAAGATAGCTGATTTTTTTTTTCTTTGAGGCAGAGTCTTGCTTTGTTGCCTGGGCTAGAGTGAGTGACATGGCATCAGGCTAGCTCACAGCAACCTCAAACTCCTGAGCTCAAGCGATCCTCTTGCCTCAGCCTCTCGAGTAGCTGGGACTACAGGTGTGAGCCATCATGCCCGGCTAATTTTTTTTCTATTTTTAGTAGAGATGGGGTCTTGCTCTTGCTCAGGCTGGTCTCAAATTCCTGAGGCTCAAGCGATCCTCCCGCCTCAGCCTCCCAGAGTGCTAGGATTACAGGCATGAGCCACCGTGCCTGGCCAGGACAGCTGATTTTTAACCAAGCAAAAATAAAATCAGAAAAAAAATGAAACTAATTACATTTCTCAAAAGCACTAGGCCTAGAATAAGATACTAAAAAGGTGATCTTTGATCAATTTGAAGTATGCAAAATCAGAAACTGGTTTTATATTTAAGAACCTGAGACTAGTCTCCTTTTCTGGGAAGCACACATGAATTTAATTATAAGGATACAGCAAAATTACATGAGATAATATGTTTTTAAGTGGAAACTTAATAGTAGGTAAATATAAATGTAAAAGAAAAAAGATTACCCATGGAAGGACTGCCAAGAATTGTTATTTTGGACTGGCCTACGTGTAATCCTTTTTCACATATGCTTTGAACCTAAATAAACAAAACATTGTTTCATCTTGCAATAACATCAAAAACATGGAAAGACAATTTGCAAACTTGTTTTAAATAAAAGCTTCTAAGCTATAATATATTCTACCTTATAGAAATTTCATATATATTCCAGTTTATAACTAAATAACTAAATGAAACCAACATATTCTCAAAATAACCATATCCGGAATGCATTTTTCTTTATGCTAGGCATGACTGATATTCTGAATTCCTGCCACTCACATGTAGAACCATTCCCTTTTGGGGAGAATTAGAACCTGCAGAATATTTAAAGAGAATATAACTCCACCTAAACATCTTCAATTAAAAGGGGGAAAAATAGTTCCAAGTACATGTAATCAATAATATAAAAGATAGTTTTTTAATAAAAGGAAACATATTAATTATCAAGCATGTTCTAAGGGAAGAAAATAGGATTGGTCAGAGAAAAAAATGAGTACATTTGAAAAAAAATTGCAAAACAATAAAATGCTTTTTTTTGCCCCATTGAATCATTTCTTCCATTTTTATATCAACAAATGTTTACAATTATCAACTATACTACTGAACTATAAAATTAGGAACTTACAATGGAAATATCCTCAAATTGTTTTTTATAAAACAGGTTAACTCACCTGATATCGATCAACCATCAGAAATGCATAGGATTCTGAAAGTTCTTTATCTAAACGACCATCAAACTTCAATTCTCTTCGCTTTTCTGTAAACTAAATAAAATTAAATCTATAACAACTCCTTAGCTTAGCATGTGATTATGTTTTCCAAGAAATCCAAAGCTACCAAAGTAGAAACTATCTCTTCTCTCCCTGTATTTTGTCCTTCAATTTTTCCCTCATTTTAACTGGCTCTTTACTCATACAATATAGGCATACAAGCAGTTAGTGTTAAAATTGATGAACACTAGAACAAAAATTTCTATTAAAATTTTACCACACTTTAACTCTCCCAAAGATTATAAGTTCATGTTTTAGTTATCTTTGCATCTCCCATTTTACTTAATATGGTAGGTGGTTTAATAAATCTGTTGAATGACCAGCTTCTAGACTATAAACTCAATTAGGAAAAAGAAAAATGTTTCATGTCTTTTTAACTGTATTCTCAATGCCAAGCATGTAAGATATGCTCCATACATATTTAAAGGATAAACGAGTAACATGGGTACTCTGAACTGTAAGTACTCTAAACTGCTGGCTTTCATATTTAGACACAAATAGATATACATTCAAAATATGAAATACCTAACATTTTACAATCAGTATTCAGGCCATTACTGCTCTTCAATATTGTAATTAACGAATCTGCAGACTAAATTTTCATATAAAATTAACAATCCCTATCATACCATGAAACCACATCAAACTATCAAGTTTTTAATTTTTCCTGGGAGCCAGTAACATTAATGCCCTTAGGAATCCTTTCAAAGTTAAAAAATTCTGGTAGCACTCAGTTAACCAACTTGTAAAAAATATGAAATTAATAGTATTTCATGTCCAACAGAAAGCAATACACATCAAATATTTCTAAACATCTCATTTGTATTACCTTTTCCTAAATGAAAATTCAAAGAATATTCTAATTTGTACATGAAACTTAAGTTCACTAACATTCTCAACTGTTCCCCTTTATTCACACTTTTTAAATAAGAAATTCTACTGATTATATTAACATAATCTAGCCATCAGGCAATTGTTGAAAAAATTAAGCCTAAACACATTTGATCCCACTAATTATCTTAAAATTTCAGCATTTAATTAAATGAACATGTATAGTACTCAAAGAGCAAAAGACATTATTATGAATTTACAATTAAACTATTTACAATAAGCTATCCCTGTGTTTCTCATTTGCAGAAAAAAAAGTTTTTTACATAATTGCACTTTAAGAATTTAACATAGCAGATAAACATAGTGCTATAGTAACAATGTTTTGGGAAAAAAAGATGTCATTTAAAACTTTTTTTCCCCTTTGTAATTTGGTTTTCCTAAAACTTTAGTATTTCTAAAGAAAAGGATTTTCCCCCCAGGAAGTTAACTGGTTCTTAAAACAATCTTACAGAAAGTACAATTGAAAACATACCTCCTTTTCCAAAAGCTCATTATGTATCAAGCAAGCACGTTTGTAGTTAAAATTTGATACTGACGTTGGTTCAAGGTAAGATGAATGGAGAATATTTAAAATATCTTCAAATTCTCGAGAGCCTGGAGTTAATGGCTGGAAAAGTGCTAAAATAAAAAACATTTTTAATTTCAAGATTATTCTATCTTAAATGTAGCTTCTTATATTTCTGTGGGTTTGTTAACCTAACTTTTAATAAAGTGAAAAAAGGCATCAAGGATATCTTATTTTGTGACATGCAAAATAGATACTTATTAATTCTGACAAAAAATTAAAACCAGCTGTCTACATTTACCAGTTCCTACAGCAATGAGGATCTGGAATTACACAGGCAGACAAGGAAGCTGCAATTCTGTAAACATTAGGGATGCTACATTAGGCAACCTAAATTGCTTAATGACTCTCCTAAGAATTTGGGCTTATACTCAACTTGTCTTAACTCCTATGTCAAACTAAGAAGTATGTCTAGGACTGTGCATTTCCACAAACTAAATGCTTACATTATAAACAAAAGTATAAAAACATTTAAGACACTTAAGTATCTATAAAAAAAAGATTGTTTTTAGTACTAAAGTTGGAAGTAACAGAATATGCTGTACCCAAATGTCTTCTTGTATAATCAATAAAAAGTAGAAAACTTGCTATGACAACTTAATAAAATGGAAAGATGAAGGGCTTTGGAGTCAAACACGGACACAAACACCAGACCTAGCATTTACGGGCTTTGTGGAAGATGTTGGATCAATAAATTATGTCACCAAAAAGTAGCTCTATTCCCTCACCTATCAATGGAGAACTCCAGCTATCCTATATGCCACATGCCACACATGAGACAATACATGGAAGAAGCTCACATTCCCAACCACTCTACATCCCATTTGACTTTTTAAACATTTAAGTCAAATATCCAATTTCTTCTTTGGAATTACCTGGTCTCATAACCTCAAATTCTGCTTTATGCATAAAATATTTAAATTTACTAATAAATTTCAGTCTATACATATGAATTTTCCAAAATAAAAAACCACTTATTTTTCATTGTAGATAGAACTAGTCATAGTTATACTCTACTACCTTAATTTCCTTCAAGATACTATTTAGTAAGAGTCAACAAACGTTACAGTTAAAATACTCAGGCCACTCCTGAAAACGTAAGTGTTCTACTTGTACATACTCTTAAATAGATGGCAGCTAACTTATAAATAAGCTGGTTTTTACTGCATTTTTATACATGATTATTAGACTTTAAAGGAAATACCAAATAATACATCCATTCATTTATCCAACCATGTATATATTATAGAAGTATCTGTAAAAATGTAGTTTTCAGTGACAGAATGTGTATAAAACAAATGTTTACCACTACTTTGGGATTGCAAACTAAAAAAAGTCAACATAGTTATAGTAATACAATAAAAAAGATACTGAGTAGGAGTAAGCTCAAAAAAAAAAAATAAAGTTCTCACATAGAAGACTATTAAACACAAAAGTATCCTATAATCAAATTTGTAGCAGATGAATATGCTCAATGAAATATTGATTGTAAGCGCCATGAGAGCAGGAGCTGTACCTGCCATTACTCCTCTTTCTCATATCCCAGTAGCTAGAACTGTGAGCGGTGGCCCCAAGTAGGTTGAATGACTAAGTTAAGAAAATGAGAAACTTTGTCCAATATTTTTAAAATATTAATACAAATAAGTACATCCTAAAGCTACCAAACTAAGACTCATTTTAAATTAAGACCCATCCACAAATCCAACATTCAGTAACACACAAAACAAAATGAAAGCTACGAGGGTAAGGGAACTACATTATCTCGATTCAGATCTTTTAGAGAACATAGTAGGATAAAAACATTTTATCTTTGTGATGATTGTCCCCAATTAAATTGTGAAAAACCTGGCAAGGAAAGAAGCATGTGGAAGTCTTTACAGGCTTTCACATCCCAGTGGGCCAAGTATGATTTTTAAAGTTGGATTTTTATACATTATTTTTTTGTTTCTAAACAAATGTACCCCAAAAAAGTATCACATGGCTTCAAATATCCATAAAATTTTACAAGCCTAAAGTTTTTTTTTTTTGTATTTAAAAGGTTTCACTCTGTTGCCCAAGCTGGAGTATAGGGACATGATCATAGCTCACTGAAGTCTCAGATTCCTGGGTAGAGTGATCCTCCTGCCTTGGGCCTCCAAAGTGCTGTGATTACATGCATGAGTCACCGTGCCCAGAAATTATTTTCCTTAGTTAAGCTGTCCCAACACTATTCCTACCATTAATCTAATCACAAGTAAAAATTAGTCGGATCACACAAATCTGCATAAAAATTATTCAAATTATTCTCAAAAAAATACTTAACATTTCCATTTCATTCCAAACCAATGTCCTAGAGTCATGTCAAATGCAATCAAGAAAACAGCCAACAGGAAAAAAGTTCTTGTGAATAAAGGTTGGGAGATTTTAGGTCAAACAATAAATATTTATGTTCTAGGTATTTTGTATTTCAAATACCTCAGTGGCTTCACGAGTTAAGCCAGAGTTATTATTTCTGATTTTTCCTAATGTTCATATCTATAAAATCATCCTGTAACTATTTTTAAGGATTTCAAGTCTAAACTGGTAATGACAGTTTAGAAATTTATTGAGTACATGTTCTAAATGTACATCTCCTTAGTAAAAGGTCTCTTAATATTGCATACAAATTGGTCGCTATCTTGTCACTTCTTTTAAAGAAAACATAAATCATAATCTCAATCATGGGTCACTATTTGAGGCAATTAATAATAACCATGTGGCTATCTAAATAAACACTTTACACATGAATCATCCATTTCACTCAGGGAAGTCAGTATATACCATTCTCTGGATTCTAGTTATTAAGTCTAACCATTAATGGGTAATTACCACTTTTCAGATACTGTACTAAGAGCTTTACATGCATAGAGAGTAGAATGATGGTTACCAGATGCTGGGAAGGGTAGTGGGGCAAGGGGGATAAAGCAGGGATAGTTAATGAGTACAAAAATAAAATTAGACAGAATAAGAACTAGTATTCAGTTGCATAATAGGGTGAGTATAGTTAACAATTACTGCATATTTCAAGATAACAAGAGTAGAACTGGAATGCCCCTAATACAAAGAAATGATAAATACTTAAGGTGATGGATACTCAATGAACCTGATTTAATCATTACACATTGTATACCTATATCAAAACATCACATGTACTCCTAAATATATACATTATATACTAATAATGAAATTTTTTTCTTAATTTACAAAAAAAAATTCAAGCTGACTCCGTATCTTGTATCCTGAACTGTAAGTAAAATAAAAGGTGTGTTTATGGGTATTAGAGGTAGAATCACCAATCATGCCAGGAGTGGGAAAAACACATTTCCTCATTTTACAGATCAGGAAATCATACAGAACACTTATACACAGGAAATTAGCTATGTAAGAACAAAGAATGTGATTTCTATGACTTTGCTCTTTCTACCCTTTTATGTGTCTTCTCTCAAATTTCTGTTCTTAATTTTTTCTCATTTTAATTTTCCTGCAGATATAACAGGGCCAAAAGTCATAACTAGTATCTTTTGGTTTACAGAGGTTAATAGCAGTAGCTAAAGTCCCTTCACACATTAAGATGTATATAATTTTGCTTATTTAATGGATTTCCATTAAATGTATGCCAGAAAAATGAGTTGATTACTGATCATACTGTCAATAAGGTTTCCTTATTGACAAACTGATTATAGATGTATTTTATGGGATTAAAGAACAGAGATTCAAAAGGGCAACTGGACATTTGTAATTCAAATAAGGAAACTGATTGTATCGTAGAACTGGAACTAGCAATTTCCTGACTCCCAGCCATACTATCATCAAATATTTTTATTACTGGTAGCATAGAAAACATATTCAAGAATTGAAGGTTATTATTTAAGCAGCTGGCACAGATTTAAAGCACCTAGTAGCAGCTTCGTTCCTTAATCAAAGAAACATTTTCCTCAATTAGTTTTACCAATTTATTTAGTGTTAATGCATTTTCTATATTGTGTATCTATATAAAAAAATTATCATATATACATATATTAATGAGCTAAACTTTTAAAAAATGGACCAGTTATCAAAACATACAAATGGATAATAAGTACAAATGAACAATTGTCTGATTTAAAGTAACTAATTCATGGAAGAAGAGGAGATAATTAGCAAGAATAGGGCTGGGGATCTGCAAGTCTCTCTGAATCCACAGCTGATGTCTACTGGTATTAATGACTGTAATACAACTCTCCACTTGTTCTTCACAATAATTATTTTTTAAAAACCAATTGTATTCCAGTCAAAAATAATGCTTTAGGAATGGGTGTTTCATCTCTACATCAACAACGTTGAGCACAGTGTACAATTAGCAATGAATATGCTGGCAGAATCGAGAGAGCAGCACAAATATGAAAACTTAATATTTTTTGGATGGAAGATAGGTCAAAGTAAATTTTACCTTCATTACTAAGAATTTATACGCACCTATCAAATGTTTTTTGTGGATGATTGGGTTCTTCCCAGACTTTTTTTTTTAATCTTTTTAACATAACTCTGTGAAACCTAAATCAAGTGTACTTCTATGTACAGAGACCACCTGTCCTCAGAACCCAATCATCCATCTACAATTAATGAAACACCATGGAAATTTCCTTTTAAGAATCAGACTTGGCCCCAATGGCACCAAAAAGACAACTGCAAATTTTGTGGGGAAAGATGAAGGCTGAAGGGCAGAATTAGCCATTAATTCTCCTGGACTAAACCAGTATAGAAACTGGTGGATGAGAGTAATTTTGGAGACTTCTTTGTGCCTTATAAAACAACCAATACGCAGGGCCTGGTGGCTCAAGCTAGTACTCAGGAAGGCTGAAGTGGGTGGATCACTTAAGGACAAGAGTTTTGAGACCAGCCTGAGCAATAGAGAGGCACCTATCTTTATAAAAAAATTAAAAATTAGCTGGGCATGGTGGTGCGTGCCTAGAGTACCACCTACTTGGGAGGCTGAGGTGAGAGGATCGTTTGAGACCAGGAGTTTGAGGTTGCAGTGAGCTATGACAACACCAACACTCTAGCGGAGTGGGGACTCAGAAAACATTTCCCAGAAAGTGCATCATCACTACTCAATCTCTCAAGAATTTTGGAGGGGAAAATTATATCAAATACAATTACCAATTTTAATTTACTTTTGATGACTTACTAGATTTAGAGTAAAAGAAGGCAAAAGTAAAACATCTACCAACAAAATGCAATTCTACAATTTGGTTAAATTTAAGAACAGTGCCTCTTTATATTGTAGAAAATAGCTCAACCAATAAAAAATACAACATACATCAAGAATGATAAAATGTATATCCTCTAGTAATTAATCTGTCAGGACTGATTAATGTTTATAGTGAACATAAGTTCTGAATCTCAGAATTCTCAAGGATGAAGACATACTAAATTTTTCTATATTTAAACTTTTCTTGTTTTGTGGGTTTTCCCCCCACAAATGGGTCGTCCAACACACCAAAAGCAACTAACTTAAATCCTCAAATTATTTTTTTTAAAAAATCTTGCTCTAGAGTTTGAGTAGTGGTGACAAATACTCTACATCTAGGTTTAAATTCCAACTCCACCATTTACTAGCTGTGCAATCCTGAGCAAGTTACCTAACTTCTTAATTGTTCAGTTACTGCATCTACAAAATGAGCATAGGACCTACCATATAAAATTGTTAAGATTTAATCAGTATGTGTAAAGTGCTAAAAACAATGTCCAGAACTTATTAAGCACTGTGTGTGTCTGCCAACATTACTATTCCATTACAATAGCAGTATTTTGGGTGTCATACTATTGTCAAGACTAAGAAAAGAACTTTGAGTCAACAAGTTATACTCACATAGTATTTACTTTTAAGGTATTAGAAAAAAATACTGAAACCCTAATCTTAAATTTCACTGGAAAAGCACAGTCACAAGCAAAGGTCTGCCATAATAACATGAATGAAACAGAACTTTTGCTACTGAAAAGTTCCAGCAGACTACTGAAAATCATCTGATACTCAGGTGACCATAATTAATAATACCTAGCCAAATCCTATAAATGGATACCTTTATCTTTCAAGGCTTCCAAGATACGATGTTGGATGAAGTGTGAAACTAGCAGTACCTGCACTGTTTGAGATGAGAATCTTTTTTTTTTTTAATAATTTAAAAAGTTGAATTTCTATATTAAATTCTACCACCAAGCACTAACTTACCTCAGCTTGGACAGGATAAAGTTCATGGTAGTAAAAATAGTTGCTTATTTAATTTTTATAAATTTTATTTAAACTTCTACTTCACTATTGAACAGTGTCTGCTCAGTGCATAAATATTTAGACAAGTTAAAAATTACTCACTTTCACTTAACATGAAAAAAGTCCACTGATACGTTTTCCTTGCCCACAACCTTTTGTCTCTAAGTGAAAATGGAAAAAATAAACTTTCCCCAAAGAGTACCAGACTCGGGGAAAACAGCTAGGGTTTACATTTCCTGATTCCTCAATTATTTCCACTTTTAGTGTGCTCAGCTGAAGTCTGTTTTCAGCATCCTCTGGATTTGGCTTACCTAACTTAAAAAAACACAGCAACACAATGCCTTCCCATAATTCCTACTGCCTTCCCACATCACCAACCAAAGTGTAAAGGTTTCTAGGCCAATTTTTTGGTCCTAACAAAGGTAAAGGTCTATTGCGGTTTGTCCATTATTCCTAGGCACTTAAAACCTAAAACAAAATAGACTTCAAAAGGCAAGTTAAACGAAAAAAAATTAAGAAAAAAATGTTCAACCTCCTACCTCATAACCAGAGCCCATCTGAATGTACTTCCAACTTATTCTCTACCAATTAATGCTGGGCATCTAACTTTTCTCATCTAGACTACAGCCATACATCTTAACTAAATACACCAAAAGAAATGACAGTCTTAAACTTTGAAAAGTCTTTTTTTGAACCCTAAAATATTACATTAACTCATTTAGAAGATATTTTTAGAAACATTCATGTTACTGGACAAAGGTTAACTTCATCTTTGTCAACATGGTTTCTCACACCAAGTATTTACTTCCTTGGCTTTGTCATCCAAATAGAAACAAACTTTATTTGTATCTTACTGATACAAAGGCCCTAACAACTCCACTTGTGCAAATGGTGCTGGTTATTATGCATGCGGAAAGAGGAAACACAAAGCTTCAGCAAAGATTCTAAGTCTTTACTAAGATTCAAATTACAACAAAAAAGCTTTCTGCAAGTAAAAAAATTCCTATTATTTTCCGAGGTAAATGAAAAACTAAACCATGCAGTAGGGCAAAAAAGACTGACTTTAAGTTGTATAAATCCAGAATATCTGAAATTACTGGATAG
>CM052436.1:159245718-159332003 GCA_028533085.1 Varecia variegata | reverse complement strand
GACTGAGGCTCTGGGCAGCCTCGGCCCCCGCGGTCTCCTCAGGCCCGGCGCCGCCAGCGGGCTCCGCGATGCTGAGGCCGCCGCCGCCGCCATTTTGTGGGGAAGACTCAAGCTCCGGAAGCGTCTGCTTCATCTCGTCGTCTCCTACGCCGCCACTTTCCCAGCTCGCGTCCGTCGGCGGAGAGTCCTCCGTCTCCGCAGCAGTTGCCATCGCGCCGGCGTGAGGAGCTCCGGGAAGCTTCTGCCCACAAGGTCGACGGGCGTGGGGGGAAGGGGCGGCAGGCCGGCCTTGCCGCCGAGCTGCTCTCTGCCCACCCACCCCCTTCCCCCCGTGGCCGCGGGCTGCGCTCCCGACCCAGCAGCCACCTGGGGGCCCCGTAGCGGGCGCCCCAACCGTGCCGCCCGGCCCCTAGAGCCGCTCCTCTCTCGGGCAGTTCTTCAGCCTGACCCCGCCACTCAACGTGCTCGCGTCGGGCCCGAGAGGGGGCGGGGCCAATGCGAGCCTCTCCACCAATAGGACCGCGGCACCCGCCTCCGCGGGTGCGGATATAGGGCGCCGGAGGGCGGAGCCTCTGGGCGTCCGAGCCCGCCAAAAGGGGAGACTGCAACGCCTGGCGAGTACCTCGACGCCGCCGCCGCCGTCGCCGCCGCCTGCGGAATGCGCGGGCCGCGCGGCGGTCCGCAAGTTCCTGGTCTGCACTTGGCCAGCGCTGCAGGCTAAGAAGTCGGGTTTAGCCTCTTCCCCGAACGCAGGCATCTCCCATTTCGGGGCAAGACCCTCCCCATGCGGGCACGAGTTGTGTCATCTGGGCCAAAACAGGCTTCCGAGCAGTGGATTAGGGAGGGTCTCGGTTTTGCCAAATGTTTGCGTGTGTACAAAGGCCTGGGGAGGAGATAAGGAAATAAGAGCGATAAGAGCCAAAAGCCTTGGACCAGGCAATCCTTCTCACCGGATCTTGTTTTTACAATAGATTACTCCCACCTGCCCCCCTCTTTTATCTTGATGGATTTGACTGCTATGGCAGGGCTCCAACAAGTTCTCAATACCTGGGATCCTTTGACATGACTTCACAGCCTAGTGTTAACAGGATTTGGTTGTGGGGAATTTGAGGGGAGGGGGGCTGTTGGCTTTCGTACTGTTTTCGTTTTTCAGTTTTCCTATAGCAAATGTATATTAAAGAAAAAATAAACTTTTGCAGTCACATTAAAAAATATACAGCAAGTGGTCGCTCTCTCTTAAAAGAAAACAACTTGATAGTTAAGTGGAGGGCCTTTTAAGTAGTAGTTTCAATCTAATCAGTGTAAACTATCATGGGTTATTGTGAACACAGCCAATATTTACAGGGTGCTTTACATATGCTAGGCACTGGACAAAGATTTACATACCTTGTCTCCATTTAATCCTCACAACAACAGATAAAAGGGAGATAACTATTTTGCACAATTTAAAATAAGTGTTGGAAGACATTGGACAAATTAAAACTAAGATTTGAAGGCAGGTATATTTGACTCCCACAGAAAGTACTTAAGCACTGTACTGACTGCTTCTCGAAGACCTAGTCTTCACAGCAGTCCTGCACTTTATTCATTTTACAGATGAAGCAACAGAGGGCTGACATCTTGCTTAGGGTCTCCAAGCAGCAGGATCAGGACTGGGACCCAGATCTCTATTACCAAACTCTAGCTGTGTCCCAAGAAGTTAACTGACCAAAGGACAATTACAATAAAACCTCAGGCTTTGTCAGGTGGCTGCTACTTAAAAGAGCATTCCCAAGGCCAGGAGGAAAATTGGATTCCTATGCCCTGTGATAAACATCATCCCTGTTTAACAGTTGATAGGGAAAATCTAATCGTGGATAGCTTAACTTATTAGAATCAGCTCAGTAAATTATAGGCAAATGAGTGTAAATCAATTATTAGTAAGTAGTTGGGGTAAAAGCACATTTTAAAGTATTTTTAAATGATAAAAAAGTGAGGGCTAGGTTGAAGGGGAAATACTACATTATTTTAAGTAAAAAGTAACCTTTATAAATTGGACAGGGGGCTTTACTTGGTAGAAAAGGGGCTACAGAAGATCAGAAACTCAGATATTGCAGTCCCCAATTGGTAACTTTCTTTTTTGTTAGTTCATTAAAGTCATCCCTAAAAGCTCATTTTTATCAAATTAAAAGATAAGGAGGAACTAATTACCTGCTGGTGCCACCACTCAACAAGGGTTTCCTCATCCACCCAGCAAATCCAACTTTACTTGGAAGGTCCTAGGTTACGTATAAGGCAACTGCAGGTTGGTGAAGTAAAGAGTACCTAAAACTAAGCTCTGAGAGAACCGTTAGTCCTCCACAGAGGTTGAATCTTAAATTTTGTGAGGATAAAACTGTTTTCCATTCCAAATCAATATTTACTTTTAAAAAGATTTTTTTTGTGTGTGAATTCATTATTGTATTTTATGAGGTGTAAAAAAATTGGGAAGCTCTAAAATATATATTCAATTATTACAGATAGAAAAAAATTTAAGTTCAGCTGGATAACATTACCAGCATTCAATATTAGAAATATTATTTAGTTGTTTATTTATTATTTAATTGCCTTTTAAAACATGGAAACAAAATTAATCCATTTTGACTCATCATTTTAAAAATAGGAAAAGACAATGACCCAAGATCACATAGCAAGGTAGTAAGAAGAGTTAACATTTACTGAGCACTTTCTATGTGTCAGGCATTGTTCTAAGATTATTACATATATAGTCTTATTAATCTCCACAGAAGGTACTAATGTTATCCCTATTTTACAGATGAAGAAACTGAGGCAGAATGGTTAATTAACTTTTTAAGTGTCATTTAGAGTGTGAATGGCAGAACCAAGATTCTAATCTAGGCAGTTTGCCTCAAAGCCCCATGTCCTTAATAACCATGACGCATTAACCTGTCTTGTTAGTGGCAAAACAAGTTTCAAAACTCAGTGAGTTTTCCACTAAGCCATTGTACCTCCCTTCCTCAAAATTACTTTAAAAAACAGGATATGAATGTATAATCCAGCAATAACTATCAAATATTGCTGATGCATAAACCTTTGACCTAGCAATTCTGCTTCTACAAATTTGTAGTACAGAGGTACTCATCCAAATTCTAAATGTTTATGCAAGGACATCCAGTATGGTGTTATTTGTAATAGCAAAGGATTGGAAACAACCTAAATAGCTATCAATGGGGTATATCCATACAGTGGAATACTATTCAGCCATAAAAAGCAATGAAGTACTGATACATGCTATATCACAAACGAACCTTGAAAACATTATGCTAAGTGAAAGAAGCTAGACACAAAGACTGTAGTGTATGATTCTGTTCATATGAAAGTCCAGAATAAGCAATTCCATGGAAATAGAAGATTGGTGGTTACTAGGGGCAGGAGAGAAGGGAAAATAGGGACTGGCTGCTAATAAGTACAGGGTTTCTTTCTGGAGTGATGAAAATGTTCTGGAATTAGTGATGATAATTGTACAACTTTTTGGATATACTAAAAACCATTGAATTATACATTTTAAAAGGATGGGTCTTATAATATGTAAATTATATTTGAAGGTGGGGGTTAGGCATTCCTTAAGGTCAGAGAATCCAAACAGCCGAGACTCTCCTGTTGCTGGCTTTGAACAAACAAGCCACCATGAATTCTATAGCTACCAATGGCTTGAGAGAGTGTGGGAGCAGATCCTTTCCTACTTGAATCTCTCCAGGTGAGAATGCAGCCCAGCTGACACCAGGACTTCAACTGTGAGACTGAGGACAGACCCCAGCGAGGCCATACCCAGACTTCTGACCTACAGAAACTGTGAGATAATACAGTACTGTTTTAAGCCACTAAGTTTGTGATAATTTATTATGCATCAATAGAAAACTAATACAGAGGTTACAATATTCCTGGCATTTTCTAAGTGCTTTGTATATGTTAACTCATTTAATTCTCACAACAACCCTATGAGGTAGGTACTCATATTATTCCCATTTTTCTGATAAACAACAACAGCAACAACAAAGCAAGGTATAGAACAGAATGAAGAGTGTGTTAGTATTTGTACCAAAAAGAAAGGGAGATACAGTTAAATATTAATATATACATCTATTTGCATAAAACTTTTGCGGAAGGCACATACATAATTAGCCTGTGGAATTACTTGCCTGTGAAAAGGGAACAGGGGCCAGAAGACAGAGATGGGAGAGCCTTTTCACTCTGTATCCTTTTATACTTCTCATCTGTCTTTTTCAGGTAAAACATGTTATTTTTGAAGCTCACACATACCTTGAGCCTTGAAGGTCACACAGCTAGGAGGCTTTTTTTTTTTTTTTTAATAACATTTCCACTGAAAGGCAACAGTAGAGAAAAATAATAAAGACCAGTTAACAAACCACTACTAACAGATTCAATTCATAGAACTTTAAGGGTCTTAGAGATTAATTAGTTCAATTCATTTTATGGATGAAGACAATATTACAAGGTTACAACTCCCTTGCCCATTCAGATGCATTAAAAAATGTGAAATTGTCATTCCTTCCATTATATTTGAGCTAAAACAATAATTCTATTTCCTTGGAGTCATTCTTCTTTCCCCAAAGAGCTTGTCCAGCTACTCATTGAGCAAATATTTCTTGGCTGTGTCCTAGGGAAGCATAAGAAAGACCCTTTAGTTTGGCAAGAAACTGTGTTGAAGTTGACTCCTGGTTGGTGTCTGTAAGAAAGACTTCCATGCAATATGAGGAGAAGCAACAAAAGAGAGCCTCAGTTGAAAATAAGAATGTAGTTAGGGGTGAACAAGTTGCAATTATACCTTCAACTACACACAGTTGACTCTGGAAATCACAAACCTCAACCAAACCCAGAAGTTAAGAGCTGTTTCTAAGGTTTAAGTTTTGCTCATTTCTGAGTCAAACCCTTCTAAGATTTTATTATGTGAAATATCATGGCTGAATCTCACAGACATAATCTTAAATGAAAGAAGTACTGTATGATTCTGTTTACATGAAGTTCCAGGACAGACAAAAATAATCTAAGGTAATAAAAATCAGAATAGTGGCTCCCTTGTGTGTGGGGCGTGGTGCTGGTGGTAATTGACTCAAATGGGACATTAAGGAACTTTCTAGAATAATGGAAATGTTCTGTATCTTGATCTGGGTGGTAGTTACAAAGACAGTGCATATGTATAAATATTTATTGAATTGTGTGCTTATGAGTCATGCATTCTATTGTATGATATTATTCTTCAATTAAACAAACAAACAAAAACTTTTTCTGTGGGTTCCCATCATTCAAGAGATAAGAATTCTTCATGTGGTCCATAGAGCCCTGCTGATTCTGGCCCTGACCTCCCTTTTCATCCTCCACTTCTCTTCCCTAAGCTCCTCCTGGGTGCTTCCTCCATCTGGCACACATGCCAAGCTCCCTGGCCACATGATCAACCTTAGCACGTGCTGTTTCACCAGTATGGCATGTTCTTCCCTATGCCACCCTCTTCTTCAGTTCCAGTTAGCTCCTGTACTTCCCTTGGCTTAAGCCTTACTTCCTTATGTGAATGTCCCTGATCATCCCCTCTCCCATTCCAGGTCAGGCTCTCCTCTTTGGTGCTCTCATACAAGTTTGTTCCTTTTACTCAGACCATTTACCTCCCATTGTCATCAATCTGTAATTACTCCCTTATTTGTGAGATTATTTAACTAAATCTGTCTCTCCCACTAGATCCTATATCCACTCCATGGACTGAGGGCCAATGTCTGGGTTTGCTTACCATGGTATCCCCAGGGCCTACCACAGTGCCTGAAACACTTAGGGGTTTACTAAATATGTTCTGACTCCTGAGGACAGTGTGGCTATCTATTAATAGTATTCTCTGGCAGGAAAATTGCTGACCTCTCCCATAACCTGATTTAGGTTTATCTCCCTGAAGTATTTACTGGTATATCTCTTTTTAAAAGCAAACTGGACCTATTACAGGGCATTCTGGATTTACCCAAAATATAAATTAAAGGGTGTCTATCTTGAACTAATGGCCTCAAGCAATCCTCCTGCCTCAGCCTCCCGAAGTGCTAGGATCACAGGCATGAGCCACCATGCCCAGCCAAGGGCTGTCTATTTAAATACCTTTTACATGATTTATGCAAATTCAAAGTGTCTTTCACTGCAGTTAAGAAGATAGATAAACTTCATTTGCCAAATCCAAGGCTTGTTGAAATCAATAAGATTTAACAATTGGGAGCGATGATTGTGGTTTATCAGCTGACTGACAGTATAGAGCTAGTCATAAAGCATTTGCACCACTGCCATTTCCACGTGAAGAAAGACCCAGGTTTGTACTAACTTTGCATTGTGGTTGGTGGAGTTCTCTAAGTAGGAAGGAAACTGGTGCCAAGGACCTGAGTTTTACAAAGAGAAAAAAATGCTCAAGAGGAAGTGGTACACTGCAAAAGTGCAAACGTTGGTAAAATGTGTGAAAAAAATTTTTTCAAATTAAAATTGTCTTGATTTTATGTTTTTATAATAAAATAGAGTACAAGAAAGTTGTCTGGGATGAAAGTTGTCTCAGATGTCTTATTTTCAGGAGGATAGCCCATCTCACCACTTAATTTGAAAGACAGTGAATAAGTTGGAGGAAAAGGAGTATGAATAATAATACATACAACAAGAACATTTGAATAACGCCTTGTAATTTACCAAATGCTTCACTTCTTCACTCAATAAATATTTCTTGGGTCCCTACCTGCTACCAGGACTTAAGCTGGGCTTCTGAAAATACAACTATAAAGAAACAGATCCATCCTGACCCTGGGGTTTATTGTCTGGTGCTTCCATGCACATTGCTTCATTTAATCTTCACAGCAGTTTCCAAAGAAATATTGACATTTGGCAGAGTAAGAAATGGTGACTTAACTGCCTTGCTCAAGAAAACACCACCAATGAGAAATGGAGCAAAACTTAAATTTGCAGCACCTCCTCACTCCAATTGCATGTGCTTATAGCTACACCAAATTCTATCTACTTGCTTGTAGGCCTCTGGGATGTCTAATTTATTAATCAAGACTCTGAAGGGAAATCAATAAAAATTGTGAAGTTACACCACTATGCATTTAAATTATTTTCTTATGTATCATTTCTCTCTCTTGTTTTGTCCTTTTATTTTCCCAGATAAATAGGACAATTCCCACCAACTCCCTTAAAAACATGAGTTTCCTCATTTTTACTTTTTTCTAATGGCTCCTACAGATTTGTAGATGGTTAGATTATTGTTTGGTTTTAAAAACCTTTTTTTAAATGTCCTTCCCCATAATATTCCCAAATGAAAAAACATTTTTTCCCAATTATTTTTCCATTTAATCTAAAAAATTCCTGGTTAAAGGAGATTTGCAAAAATAGGGCTTTACAAAAAATATGACCTCAAGTTTTAGTACTCTCCACTGGCTCTGAAAAGATAGGCAACTAATTATTATAAGTTTTCTTCTAAGAAGTCTTTGGGGAACCAACCAGGTTTAAATAGGGTAATTGGTAGGTCTATGGTTTCAATTTACATAAATTATAGAAACATAACACCAGACATTTATCTAATTGAAGAAAATGTGGTATTTAGTTACTTATCCAGAGGAATTCTACTTGTGGTTTGTGTCATCTGGTGGTTAGCCCATTCTCTTGAGAATCTGAGTTTCTCTGGAGGCAGAATATATGGTAATAATGCTAAAAAAAAAAATCAGTTTTGCTTTACTTAGCAAAAAAGCTCAAAATATATATTAAATATAAATATTATTCATATACATTTCTTTGATAAAAATATTAAAATAATATACATCCATAATTCCTTTAGAAGTTGCTTATCCACATTCCTGTTAAAGATGTTTAGTTACACTCACCATGATGCTCTCCTTCCTTCTTTAAGTGCTAAAGAACCCTTCGCTCTCCTAATAAATATGTTATCATAGGTCCTATGGCCCTTTGTTGAGTTTCTTATAAATATGATGAGCAATGTAAGACATTTAATACTGTCAAATTTATTCCAAAATTTCTTATATTAGGTAAGTACAAAGATACTACTTCTATAAGTATATTGGACAGATCTTAGATTCTTACAGAATTACACACAAGATAAATTTATTTTAAATATTTAAGCTTCAGAAATTATTCAAGCAAAATTCCACTTTCCTATTGCTATAGACTGAATTTTTGTTTTCTCCCCTGTAAGGCTGGTGGCAGGCACCCCTCCCCTCCCTAATGGAAAAAGAAGAAGCCCACGAGACCTGCCAAGGACAATGCCTGCAAGGCCCAGCTAAGTTAAAGGACGACCACACCTGGATGGTTACCCTGATAAGAGTCTCAGTTCCTAGAGTCCACACATACCACCGGCCCCTCCTATTTCCCAATCAATACCCGCACTAAAACTGCAAGGGACAATTCCTTGTTCTCCCCACCATAAATCTTCCTGCCAAAGAAACCCCTACCCCCATCCCTAAAAACATATATAAACCCACTCAGAGTTCTGGGCGATGCGACATTTCGGGTCTCTCTCTCTCACTCCCCCGGGACCCAAAAATCTCGCCTGGGTCCCTCTCTTGGGACTCGTTACCCTCACCCAGGAGCGCCCCAATAAAGCCTCTTTACTTATCCCTTTCAACTCTGCTCGTCTTTCTTTCTCTGGCGCCGGCCAATCCAAAAAACCTTACATTTGGTGCCAAAACCCGGGAGGGTGCTTTAACTTTCAGCTGCGCCGCCTCCCTCTTGTAGACTCTGGTCTTAAAACCTTACATCCCCCAAATTCATATGTTGAAAATTAATCCCCAATGTCATGGGTATTATAAGGTAAAGGAGTTAAAAAAAATTTAAAAAAAAAAAAAGGAGGAGTGAAGCCTTTGGGAGCTAATTGGGTCATGGGGGTAGAGCTACAATGAATGGAATTAGTGCTCTTATGAGAGAAAGCCAAAAGAGCTCTGTCACCTCTTCAGCCATGTGAGGACACAGCCAGAAGATAGTTGTCTATGAACCAAGAGGTAGGCCCTCGCCAGACACTGAATCTGTCAGGGCTTTGATCTTGGACTTCCCAGCTTCCAGAACTGTAAGAAATAAATTTTTATTGTTTATAAGACCTAGACTATGATATTCTATTACAGCAGCCTGAACAGACTAGGACATCTATTTCTTACCCAAAGGTGTCTGAAGTGGAGTCAATTGTAGGTTTTATGTTTTTTTCAAAAGCACATAACATAAAATTCTGTCTTAATGCCTCAAGCATCTATGACCACAGCCTGTCTACAATAACCTAGGAAATTCAGGAGTAGAATGCCTCATACCCTCATGCTGGGATAATTTGGAGCTTACTATACTGATGTTACTGGTACCCATTTATTAAACTCATTCAATTATTTAGCAATTAGTTATTGAATAACTTGTGCTTGCCAAGAACTGTATCTGATGCAGAGGATAAAACATAAGGCAGTTCACACTCAAGCAAAGGAGATGAAGGCCATCTGGTAGAGACTGGCTGAGTTAGTGAATGTCAGAGATGAGGAACAAGCAAAGTGGCAGGGAGCAGGAAAGGAATTCCAGGTAGAGAGGACAGTGAGGGGGGAAAGGAGCAAAGATAACAATGTGAGAAACCAAAAGGTTATGCAGCA
Organism: Varecia variegata; assembly: GCA_028533085.1. NCBI lineage: Eukaryota > Metazoa > Chordata > Mammalia > Primates > Lemuridae > Varecia > Varecia variegata. Next base: position 159,322,359 of record CM052436.1, on the reverse strand, counting down.
GGGAGGCACAGTTGGCTGTTGTGGTATATAGGGAGAGGCAGGGAGCAAGAGGCAGCCTCCTCTGACAGCTCCAGCTCAGTCAGAGAACCTCGTGTGCCATGTTAAGGGACTTGGATTTAATCCTGGCAGCAAAAGATAAGAATTTTAGGATTTCAGGTAGAGGCTGACCCAATCAGATGTGCATTTCAGACAGATCATTCTGGTTCTTGTTATAGAAGGTAGATTTTAGGTGGTTTGGAGGCAGCAAGACCAGTTAGGACACTGTTGCAAAAATCTTGGTAAGGATGACTTAGGATTTCACCATCCTTGGTAATTGTCAGCCTCGATGCAAACCAAGGTTGTGCTACAGTGTGAGAGAATTTCAAAGAAGAAACAAAGAAGTAAGGAGATGGAAGAAACCAATAATAGTTACGAAAGGAAGCTGCTGTTGTTTTCTCCCTACCCCCAGGACATTCCTTTTGTTTCTGTTTTTGTTTTTTTCTTTCTTTTTTTTCTTTTTTTGAGTCAGGATCTCCCTCTGCTGCCCAGGCTGGAGTGCAGTGGCATCATCATAGCTCATTGCAACTTCTAATTCCTGGGCTCAAGCGATCCTCCTGCCTGGGACTCTCAAAGTGCTGGAATTACAGGCATGAACCACCATGCCCGGCCCACATTCCTTTTTTTAACATGTCAATAACTTAGAATCTTCTGAAAAGACCAAATAGTAAACCATAAAATAATGCTGTCAGATGTTTTAGAATAAGCCAAATGAGGGATAAAAACACTTCCAGTTCACAATTCAGATGCAGAAAACCTTACAATGGTTTACAATTTTCAACTAAAAATCACCTCTCCTATAAAACATTTTAAGTATTTTCCCTATTGGGATGATCTAACAGAAGATAATAGACTTGAAATGGAGTGAAGGAGCACAAATGTGTAAGAGCAGATAAGAAGACTGAATCTGCAAGATGTCAGTAATGAATGGCAAAAAGGAAAAAGAAAAAGAAGACTGAATGGTTTAAGAAGGTTTTCCCTTTCCATTCCAAGACTAGATTCAGGCAGTCTCTGGTGTGTCCAAATTAGACATCTAAAATTTAAATACACAATATTGTTTATATTGTGAAAATAGTGGAAACGTGTTTAGAAAATAAAATCTGAATCAGACACTTGCAGAATGTCTGAGACATCCAGGTCCTGAGAACAGAATCTACCATTGGGCTAGTGCATGCTGAACACTTCAACATACCTTTTTTGCTGAAAACCAGACCTTCGCAGGATACACAAACATTCCAGCAGAGGGCAGCAAAACTTTACTAAGCAGTTTTAAAAAAACCTACATTTCTATATTGCCTAACAATATTTTTAAAATAGTCCAACAAAGTTATATGAACGTATATATACATATAAACACACATATTAATCTTATAGTAACTGTGTAATTACAGTACTTACATTTAGGCAGAACAGAAGTCTTCCCAGAGCTCTGAGGCTGCTGAAGGCTCTTAGATAGAAAGGACCTGGGGCAATGGCAAGAGGGAACCAAGATAAGCCTGGACATCTGCATCTGAATGGGGTCACCCCCCGCTGGGGGGTTGCCAACTTTTACAAAGAATTATGGTTTAAGGCACAATGGGATTCTTTTTTTTTTGAGACAGAGTCTCACTCTGTTGCCCGGGCTAGAGTGCCATGGCATCAGCCTAGCTCACAGCAACCTCAAACTCCTGGGCCCAAGCGATCCTCCTGCCTCAGCCTCCTGAGTAGCTGGGACTACAGGCATGCACCACCATGCCCGGCTAATTTTTTCTATATATTTTTTTAGTTGTCCATATAATTTCTTTCTATTTTTAGTAGAGACGGGGTTTCGCTCTTGCTCAGGCTGATCTCGAACTCCTGACCTTGAGCGATCCACCTGCCTCGGCCTCCCAGAGTGCTCAGATTACAGGCATGAGCCACCTCGCCCCGCCCTGATATATTGTCTTTTTAAGGCTGAATAATATTCCATTCTTTATTTATATAGTTCTTATGTTTTAAAACAGGAATTTAAAAAATGACTTTGAGACTCCTGCTTCCACTCATACCAGAATAACAGAGATCAGACTCATCTTCCCCCTATAAACAACTAGAAAACTGGCCAAAATACATAAAACAACTGTATTTGGACATCAGATAACAGGCAATGTGGATTGTAACCCCTGAAAAAAAGGAAACAAAAAGGTAAGCCCCACAACCACACCAGATTTTTGTCTGAGGGCAATTTCCAGGCTGTGGATACAGGGAGTGGAATGCAAGGGAAGCCTGATAATATCTCTGAGTTGAGACTTGGGGAGTCCAAGGCAGCTGGAAGTTGCCAGGCAAAGTTCTAGAGAATTGAGAGCTGTGCAGGGAAAGAGATTCAGAAGTCTGCACAGGAGATCCCCTTGCCCATGCATGTGTTTGGTAAACCTTCATGAGGCTGGGCAAATAAAGACTGGGAATTGTAAACTGAATAATACTCAGAGCTCATACTGGGTGAGAAGTGAGAACTTCAATTAGTCAAAGTCCTCAGTAATCACCTGAACCATGCAGCAGATATTCAGGGCATCATGGCTCAGCAGCACCCCTAAATAATCCCTGGAGTAAAGGCTGATCTACATCTGCCATAGCAAAAATTAATGTAGGCCTTGAAAGTGTCAAACTGATCTATAATTAACTTGCCTGCCTGCCAGAACAAAGCCTAATATTCTTTAAAGGAAAACAACAAAATTCAGACATTCACAATGTCCAGCATCCAATAAAATATATTCTAGACATGCCAAGAAGAAAGAAAATGTTGGCTTATAACCAACAGAAAAATTGATCAATGAAAACAGACATAGAAATAATAGGGATGCTAGAATTGGCAGATACGAATATTTAAATTGCTATTATAACAATGTAACACACAAGGCAAATATGAACATAATGAGGAAAGAAATGAAAATACAAAAAAGGACCATGTGGAATATCCAGAGATGAAGAATATAGTTTTCAGAATGAAATTGTTAGTTTCTCTGGAAGCATTAATAAGATTAGATACTGCTAAAATATATATCAGTAAACTTGAGGACCTAGCAATAGAATCTATAAAAAAATTGAGCACAAATGTTAAAAATATTGAAAAAAAATGAACAGAGCCTTAGCGACCTGTGGGAAAATATGGAGTAGTCTAACATGTGTAACTGGAGTCTTGTAAGGAAGGGTAGTACAAAAAAGCATTTGAAGAAATAGTCGCATATAGTTTTCCTAATTTTATAGAAATTACAAACTCAAAAATCCAAGAAATTCATTAAACACCAAATAACATAAACATACTCAGACATACAAACCACACCAAGGCATGTCATTATCAAATCACTGGAAACCAATGATTAATATACAATCTTTTAATTTTTTTTTTTTTTTTGGAGACAGAGTCTCGCTTTGTTGCCCAGGCTAGAGTGCCATGGCGTCAGCCTAGCTCACAGCAACCTCAAACTCCTGGGTTTAAGCGATCCTCCTGCCTCAGCCTCCTGAGTAGCTGGGACTACAGTCATGTGCCACCATGCCCGGTTAATTTTTTTTTCTATATGTATTTTTAGTTGGCCAGATCATTTCTTTCTATTTTTAGTAGAGACGGGGGTCTCACTCTTTCTCAGGTTGGTCTCGAACTCCTGACCTTGAGTGATCCACCCGCCTCGGCCCCCTAGAGTGCTAGGATTACAGGCGTGAGCCACTGAGCCCGGCCAAGATACAATCTTAAAGGCAGACACCCTCAACCCCAAATACATACATAATACATAAATAATACATTACATACATAAGAGCAAAGATAAGAATGACTACAGGCTTCTCGTAAACCAGAAGACAATCCAACGACATTTTTAAAGTGCTGAAAGAAAAACAAATTGTAGACTAGAATTCTACATTAATGCAAAATAAAGATTTTTCAAATGAATCTAAGAGAATTTGTTGCTAGTAGACCTTAAATACAAAGAACGTAGAAAGGAAGTTCTTCAAGCTGAAATAAAATGATATCAAATGGAAATTTAGCTCTATACAAAGTAAGTAAGAGCACTAGAAATAGTGAATATGTGCATAAATAAAATTTTCTAATTGCTTTATTTCTTTAAAAGATAAACATCTCTGTTAAGCAAAAATAATAACCATGGATGGAGGGGTTTAAAACAAGAGGAGGCAAATGTGTAATAGCAATACCACAAAGAATTGGGAAAAGGAAATGGAAAGTATATTGGTGTAAGATTCTACATTATACATGAACCAGTATAATATTATTTGAAGGTAGATGATAATAATGAATTAAAGAATGCTAAACAAACAAAAAAACCCAAAGAGAATAATTAATAAACCAATAGGGGAAATAAAATATTAAAAATACCTAGTCTAAATGAAGGTGGGAAAAGAGGAAAAAAGAAACTTAGAACAAATGGGACAGAAAATAAATAACAAGATGGGAGACTTAAATTTTATATATATATATATAAAAAAAAATATATATATATATATTTTTTTTTTTTTTTTTGGGCTAGAGTGCCGTGGCTTCAGCCTAACTCACAGCAACCTCAAACGCCTGGGCTTAAGCAATCCTTCTGCCTCAGCCTCCCAAGTAGCTGGGACTACAGGCATGTGCCACCATGCCCAGCTAATTTTTCTTTTCCTATATATATTTTTAGCTGTCCAAATCATTTCTTTCTATTTTTAGTCGAGACGGGGGTCTCGCTCTTGCTCAGGCTGGTCTCGAACTCCTGAGCTCAAACAATCCGCCCACCTCGGCCTCCCAGAGTGCTAGGATTACAGGCGTGAGCCACCTCGCCCAGCCTATATTCTTAATTATATTAAATACAAAGAGTATAAAGCTTTCAATTGAAAGAGACTGTCAGGCGACTTCTTAAAAAAAAATAAGAACCTTATATATACTATCTGCAAGAAACCTATTTAATATAAGACACAGATAGACTAAAAGATATAAGATGACAAAAGATATATCATATATGCTACTAATCGAAAGAAAGCTGGAGTGGTTATGTTAATATCAGGAAGAAACTTTATAATGAGGAATATTACCACAGACAAGGGAGGGACATTTCATAATGGTAAAGGGATAAATCCATCAAGAAGATATAACAATCCTAAATGGGTTTGCACCCAATAACAAACTTTCAAAATACATACACAAAAACTGATAGAACTGAAAGGAGCAATAGACAAATCCAAAATTATAGTTGGAAATTTTAATGCTTCTCTAATTAATTGGTATGAAAAGTAGACAGAAAATCAATAGGGATATAAAAGGCTTAAAGAGCACTATTAGTCAACATCACTTAACTGACAGCCTACTAAACAGCAAAGTACACGTACATTTCAAATGTACATGAAACATTCACCAAGATGGTTCATATGCTGGGATATAAAACAAGTTTCAGTATTTTGAAAAGAATTAAAAAGAATACTCTAACACCAAATAGGTATATACTAGGAATGCAAACAAAGTTTAACATTAGAAAATTAATATAATTCATATTACAGTAATAAAATAAAAAAAAACTTAGGATCATCTCAATTTTTAAAAATTGACAAAATTCAATATCTATTCATGACTTAAAAAAAGGAAAAAAAAAAAACCCTCAGCAAATTAGGAGTAGAGGGAGAACTTAATCTGATAAAGGACATCTACAAAGACCTAAATGAATAAAGAGAAATAGCATGTCCATGGATTGAAAGACACAATGTTATTAAGCTGTCAGTTCTCCCCAAATTGATCTATATAATCAATGCAATACCAGTCAAAATTTCAGTAAGCTATTATTGTATAAATTGATGAACTTATTCTAAAATTTATTTGGAAAAGGCTGAGGACTTAAAATAGCCAAAACAATCATGAAAAACCAGAAAAACATAACCTAATTTCAAGAAGTGCTATAAAGCTATAGTAATCAAGACAGTGTAGTGTTGGTGTAAGTGTAGACATGTAGATCAATGAAACAAAATAGAGAGTCCAGAAATATATCCACATATGTATGGTCATTTGGTTTTCCTGGTGATTCATTGAGGGAGGTGGATTCTGGAAACTGATTTTGGAAACTTTGCATATCCATGCACATCCATGTGGAAAAAAATGAACCTTGACCCTTACCACATATCATACACAAAAATCTTGGAGTAGGCAAAGGCTTCTTACACAGGACACAAAAAACGTGAAGCATAAAAGAAAAATAAAATTATGAGTTAGACTGGACTTTTAAAGAACTTCTATTATTTGAAAGGCACTGTTAGGAGGATGAAAAGACAAGCCACAAAATGGGAGAAAATATTTGCAAAGCAAAAACTGGATAATGGATTGCATTCAGAGTTTATAGAGAACTCTCAAAATTCAATAAGACAAACAACCCTACAAAAATGGGCAAAATATTTGAATAGACACTTTATAAAAGCAGATATGGGGATGGCCAATAGTAATCGGGGAAACACAATTCAAACCACCGTGGAATATGGTTACACGCCCACCAGAACAGTGAATCGAAGAGAGAGTGAGAGGAACAATACCAAGTGTTTGCAGGGATGTGGAGTAACTGAGACTTCCTGTTGGAAATGTAAAATGATACAACCATATGGAAAATAAGTTGAGATGTTTCTCACAAAGTTAAACATATACTTAATACATAACCCATCAATTGCACTCCTGAGTATTTACCGAAGAGAAATTAAAATATAGGTCTCCACTAAGACTTGTAGATGAATGTTCATAGCAGCTTTAGTTATAAGTGCAACAACAGGTGAATGGATAAACGAATTGTGGTGTATTCACATAGTAGATAACTACTCCTCAATAAAAAGGAATGTACTACTGATATATACAACAACCTGGAGGAATATTAAAAACATTGTGATGAGGGAAAGAAGCCAGACACAAAAGTATACATAATCACCTTATTTAATCATATGAAACTCTAGAAAAGTAGAACCTAACTGTAGTGATAGAAAGAAAATCAACAGTCACCTGGAGCCAGAGGCAGGGAAGAAGAGTAAGTGGGGACATTGAGTGGAAAGGGCACAAGGGAACCTTCTGGGGTAATGGAAAAGTTCTATATCTTTACTGTGGTTGTGGTTATGTGAGTCTAACCATTTTTCCAAAGCCATTGAGTAGTACCCTTACAATGAATTTTTTTGATTGTATGTAAATTATACTGCAATAAATATCATTTAAAGTGAAAAACAAATCTTTGCCTATTCTAGTATGTTACAAACAAAACGTTGACAGACTAGACATCCCTGACTCAATCTGTACCACCACTTGATGTCTCATGACCAGCTTAACAGGTGCAAGCCTCCCCGACACCTGCTTCTCCTCCAGCATTTGCTATTCATTCTCCACATTGCAGCTGGTTTACCTTTTAACTGAAATTTGTATTGAGATAATTGTAGAGTTGTAATAAACAATACAAAGACATCCTGTGAATCCTTTACCCAGTTTCACCCAATGGTAACATTTGGCAAAACTATAGTGTAAATATCACAAGCAGGATATTGACATTGATACAATCTGCTAATATTATTTAGATTTCCACATTTTTTTTTTTTTTTTGAGACAGAGTCCCGCTTTGTTGCCCGGGCTAGAGTGAGTGCCATGGCGTCAGCGTAGCTCACAGCAACCTCAAACTCCTGGGCTGAAGCGATCCTACTGCCTCAGCCTCCCGAGTAGCTGGGACTACAGGCATGCACCACCATGCCCGGCTAATTTTTCTATATATACATTTTTAGCTGTCCATATAATTTCTTTCTATTTTTAGTAGAGACGGGGTCTCGCTCTTGCTCAGGCTGGTCTCGAACTCCTGAGCTCAAACAATCCGCCCGCCTCAGCCTCCCAAGTGCTAGGATTACAGGCGTGAGCCACCACGCCCGGCCTAGATTTCCACATTTTAACTTGTGTACATTTGGGGGTGTGTGATAGCAATGCTAGATTTTTTTTTTTTAAGTTGTCTTACAGGTCTCTGGTGGCTCTGTTCATTTATTTTATTTTATTTTTATTTTTTTTTGAGACAGAGTCTCACTCTGTTGCCCGGCTAGAGTGAGTGCCGTGGCGTCCTCCTAGCTCACAGCAACCTCAAACTCCTGGGCTCAAGCAATCCTATTGCCTCAGCCTCCCGAGTAGCTGGGACTACAGGCATGCACCACCATGCCCAGCTAATTTTTTTTCTATATATTTTTAGTTGGCCAGATAATTTCTTTCTATTTTTAGTAGAGACGGGGGTCTCACTCTTGCTCAGGCTGGTCTCAAACTCCTGACCTTGAGCCATCCACCCGCCTCGGCCTCCCAAATGCTAGGATTACAGGCGTGAGCCACCGTGCCTGGCCCATTTCTTTTAAAACGTGTATTTTAACTCTGTGGTTCAAATAAATTCTACTGATCTGTCTTGAAGTTCCCTGATTTTATTGTCTGTCATCTTCACTTTACTATTGAGCCCAAAGAGGTGTTTTTTTTTTTTAATTTCTGTGATTGTATTTTTAAGTTCTACAATTTCCATTCAATACTTTTTAATGTAAGTTCTTTTTTGCTGAGATTTTCTAATTTTCATTTGTTTCAAGAATTTGTAATTGATTTTGGAAGCATTTTTATGATGCCTGGTTTAAAATCCTGGTCAGAGAATGCCAGTGTTTGACTCGTCTTGGTGTTGGCATCAGTTGTTTTTTTTTCTCATTCAAGTTGTAATTTTCCTGTTTTTTTGGCATGATAGTGATTTTTTATTGTATCCTGGACATTTTTATATTAGGAGACTCTTATTTAAATCTTTTATTTTAACGGGCAGTCCTGTTTAGGTTTAGCGTGCAGGTCCTGGCCTAATTTTATGGGCTGTGGTTCCAATGACAGTTTTTCAGAGCCTTTTCAGGGTTATTTTGGTCTGCTTGGTTTATCTGGTGCTGCTGCGGCTGCCTGGGGGAACAGAGGGAGTTTCCCCAGGCTGGGTCATTGGATGTCTCTCAGTAGGGGAGGCGAGTCTCAGGCCCTTGGGGATATAGAGGCTTCCCTGGCTGGACGCCTGTTGTGAGCCACAGCAGGGTCCTTCTTGCAGGTACCACTTGGTTACCCTGGTATCTCTCCCAATCAATCCCGTCTGCTGTCAGAAGCCTGCTGTTTCATCTGGGGGAGGAATGAGCCTACCTGGGCTGCCTTCTGTTGTAGGTCAGAAAATGCTGAGTCTGGGTCAACTTCTTCTGTTGGGTGGGGAGTAAGACACTCTGCCCCTGTGTGGTTCCTCTGGTTTCAGGGTCCCTAGCCAGTTGACCTTCCTATTACTAGCTTTCAAAGTTCTCCTTTGGTTGCCTCTTGTATTATTTCCTGGGCTTATAGTTGTGTAATACTTCGTGGGAGGAACAGGGAAGAATGAGTCTACACCATCTTATCTGGACCAGAAGTCTGGTTTATTGTGCGGCAATCACCATTCTATCTTTTGTTTCCATGAATTTGACTGCTTTAGGTAGCTCATATAAGTGGGGTATCATACAGTGTCTGTCTTTTTGTGACTAGCTTATTTCACTTAGCATAATGTTCTCAAGGTTCAGCCATGTGGTAGCACGTGTCAGAATTGTCTTGCTCTTTAAAGCTGAATAATATTCCATTTTATGTATAGAACACATTTTTTAATCCATTCATCCATCAATGGACACTGGGTTGCCTCTACCTCTTGGCTATTGTGAATAATGCTGAAATGAACATGGGTGTGCAAATACCTTTTTGAGATCCTGCTTTCCACTCTTTTGCTCTTGTCTATTCTTTTGGATATATACCCAGAAGTGAGCTTGCTGAATCAAATGATAACTCTATTTTTAAATTTTTGAGGATCTGCCATAACTGCTTTCCATAGTGGCTGCACCATTTTACATTTTCACTAACAGTGCACAAGGGTTTCAATTTTTCCACATCCTTGCTAACACTTTTCTGGGTTTCCTTTTTCTAATAGTACCCATCCTAATGGGTATGAGGTAATATCATTGTGGTTTTGAATTGCATTTCCCTATTGATCAGTGATGTTGAGCATCTTTTGATGTGCTTTGGCCATACTTATTTTTTTAATTTTATATTTCTAATAGATTAGTGGTCTCTCATTGCAGTATTAATTTGCACTTACCTCATGAATAGTGATGTTGAGCATCTTTTCATATGTTTATTTGCCATGCACATAACTTCTCTGGGTCAGTGTCTTTTCAAATCTTCTGCCCATTTTTAAGTTGAATGGTTTGTTTTGTTATTATTGAATTTTGAGATTCTTTATACATGCTGGATTCAAGTTCTCTATCAGAGATATGATTTGCCAATATTTTCTCACACTTTGTGGCTTATCTTTTCAGTCTTTTAACCATGTCTTGAAGAGCAGAAGTTCTTAATTTTAATGAAGTCCAATTTATCTTTATTTATGGATTGTGATTTGGGGTTCATATTTAAGAAATCTTTGGCTAATCCAAGATCACAAAGATTTTCTGATTTCCTCTAGAGGTTTCAGTTTTAGGTTTTACATTTATGCCTATGATCCAGTTGAGTAAGTTTTTATATAAGATGTCATATATGGGTCTCAATTCCTTTATTTTGCTGCATATAAATATCCAATTGTTTTAGTAACGTGTATTGAAAAGGCTATCTTTACCACTGAATTGCCTTTGCACCTCTGTTGAAAATAAATTGACTGTATGTTTGGTTATATTTCTGGACTCTATTTGGGTCTATTGACTGTCCATCTTTATACTAGTACTACAGTGTTACTGTAATATTATAGTGGTTTATATAATATATTGGTTATTGTAGCATTATAGTGAGTCTTGGGTAAGTCTTTTAACTTTGTTATTCTTTTTCAGAATTGTTTTGGATTCTAAGTCTCTTAGAGTTCCATACAAATTTTAGAATCAGCTTGTCAATTTCTACAAAACAGTCCACTTAAATTTAGATTTGGATTGTGTTGAATCTATGAATTAATTTGGGGGAGAGCTGATACCTTAATAACACTGAGTCTTCCAATCCATGAACATATTTTTCCATTCCCTTAGGTGTTAATATTTTTATCAATATTTTATAATTTTCAGTGTACATGTTTTACACATATTTTCTCAAATTTATCTCTAAGCTTTTTATTTTTTGATGCTGATATAAATGGTATTGTATTTTAAATTTGAATGTCTCATAGTTCATTGCTATCATGTATAAATACAATTTTTGTATATCTTGTATCCTGAAAACTTACTAATTTCCTAGTTTTAGTTTTTTTGTATATTCTGTAAAATTATCTACATAGATTATCATGTTATCTGTAAATGAGGACAGTTTTATTTTTCCTTTCCAAATGGGGTGTCTTTTATTCATTTTTCTTGCCTTATTGCACCACTATATTACAGAAACCAGACCTTACTGCACTGGTTAGGACTTCCAATACATTGTTGAGTGGAAGTGGTAACAGTGAATGAACATCCTTTTCTTCATTCTCTGATTTTAGGGGGAAAGCATTTAGTCTTTCAGCATTATAGTGTTAGTCATAGTTTGTTATAGATATCCTTTATCAGGTTGAAAACATTTCCTTGTATTCTTACTTTGCTGAAGGTTTTTTAAAATTAGGAATGTATAATTGAATTTGGTCAAATGCTTTTTCTGCATCTATTGAGATGATCTTATTTTTTAAATTTGGTGAATTACATTAACTGATTTCTGAGTGTTAAAACAACCATTTGGCATCATTTTCCTTCTGCTTCAAGGACTTTAACATTTCATGTAGTGCTGGTTTCCTGATAATGAATTCTTCCAGCTTTTTTATGTTTGAGAAATCTCTGTCTTTGTTTTTGAAATATATTTTCACTGAGTGTAGAATTCCAGGTTGAACTACTATTCTTTCAGTATTTTAAATATATTGCTCATTGTACTTGTCTTGTTTCTAATGAGAAATCTTCTGTAATCCTTATCATTGTTCCTCTGTAGGCAACATATATTTTTCCTCCAGCTGCTTTGTAAGATTTTTCTCCTTATCCCTGGTTTTGAATAATTTGATTATGATATGCCTTGGTGTATTTATTCTTCTTCTTTTTTTTTTTTTAGAGACATGGTCACAGTTTGTTACTCAGGCTGGCTGGTCTCAAACTCCGGACCTCAAGTGATCCTCCTACCTTTGCCTCCTAAAGTGCTAGGATTACAGGCGTGAGCCCCCACACCTGGCTGTATTTATTCTATTTCTTGTGTTTGGGGGTTCATTGAGCTTCTTAGATCCGTGGATTTATAGTTTTTCATCAAGTTTGGAGAGATTTTGGCTTTGTTTTAAATATTTTTTCTGTCTCCCGCATCTTCATTCCTTTAGAGACTCCAATTATATGCATATTAGGGCACTTAAAGTTGTCCTATGGCTCATTGATGCTCTTTTCATTGTTTAAAATTCTCTTTTCTTCGTGGTTTCACTTTCCATAGTTTTTATTGCTATGTGTTTTTCACTAATGTTTTCTTCTGCTATGTCTAAACTGCTCTTAATCCCATCCAGTGTATTTTTTTATCTTACTCATGGTAATTTCCTTTCTGTAGGAGTTAGATTCGGGTCTTTTTTTCGTATCTTTCATGTCTCTACTTAAAAATATGGAATATAGTTATAATAGCTGTTTTAATGCCCTTGTCTGTTAATTCTAACATCAGTGTCAGTTACGAGTCAGTTTTGATTGCTTTTATATTTTTCTCCTATGGGTTGTGTATTTTCCTGCTTTGAATGCCTGGTAGTCTTTTTATTATTTTTTAAAAAATAGTTTATTTTCTTGTTTTGTATTAATTTTTTTTTAATTCAAGGGTATGTTCTGTAATATGTCTGGTATTCTTTGATTGGATGGCAGGCACTGTGAATTTTACCATTAGGTGCTGGATAATTTTGTGTTCCTATAAATATCATTGAGCTATGCTCTGGGATGCAGTTACAGTTTGATCCTATTTGGTCTTTAAGATTTATTAGATTGGACCAGAGCAGTGTTTACTTAGGGCTAATTATTCTCCATTACTGAAACTAGACCCTTCTGAGTACTTTACCCAATGTGCTGCGAATTATGATATTGTTCTAGTCTGGTTTATGGGAATAGGCATTCTTCCCAGCACCATGTGAGTTCCCGGTAATTTTTTTTGGATAGTTTTCTGCCAGCTTTGGGTATTTTCTTCACATGTGGACACTGATCAGTACTCTGCCTAGTCCCTGAGGAGGACCCTCTACAGGTCTCTAAGGTCTCTTCATGCAGTGCTCTCCTTCTTGGCCTATAAACGGTAGCTGCCTTGGTCTCCCTAAACTCTCAGTTCCAACTCTTCCACACAGGAAGTCCACCAGACTCAGCCTGGGTTCTGCTTCCCTGTGCTGCTGCCTAAAAACCCTCTTCAGGCTGTAAGTTGGAGCAATTGCAGGAGTCACCTCATTTGTTTTCCTTCTCTTATGGTTACTGTCCTTCATTGCCTAATGTCCAGTGTCTTTAAATCCATAGTGTTATATAGATTGTTTTTCTTTTTTCTGTTGTTTCATTTACAAGGGTAAATCTGGTCCCTGTTACTCCATCATGGCTAGAACTAATTACTTTTTCTCATTTTTTTTTTCTTTTTTTTATTTACTCAGAGATCCTTGTTCTGATAGAACTAATTACTTTTAAAGAGCCTTAAATAAGAAAAGCCTTTCCTATTTTCCCCCCCGCATAGCTGCATTTTTAGTGCTCTGCATTGTTGTCTGGATACGTATTTCTATAGGCTATAATTTTGTTTCTCTCCAAAGGAGGTCCTTTTAACATTTCTTGTAGTGGAGGTCTGCTGGCGATGAATTCTTTCAGCTTTTGTATACCTGAAAAAAGTATTTTGCCTTTGTTTTTGTTTGTTTGAGAGATGGGGTCTCACTGTATTGCCCAGGCTGGTTATGAACTCCTGGCCTAAAGTCATCCTCCTATCTCAGCCTCCCGAGTAGCTGGGACTACAGGCACAAGCCACCATGCTTAGCATTTGCCTTTGTTTTTAAAACCTACTTTCATTTCTCAAAAAATAATCTATCACAAGAATATATAAACAAGAAACAGCAACATAAAATCCATTTTTGATGATTCTAAAGATCTGTGTATCCTGAACCACAACATCTGAAAACGGAAAGCAAATGGTGGAATGAGAACATTAATGGTGATGACAGTACACATATATTCTGTTTATCATGTCAGGCACCAGTACCTACTCAGCAGCATATTCAAACATAACATATTCAAATTAGGAGGGTTTGACAAAGGGACTTTACAGACAGTTGTGGGCAGGAAGTAGGGACAATGCAATATCCTGAAGCTGGTGACAGCCGGGCTGTTACCACTCTAAGCTGGGTTACAGGAACTCAGAGGACTCTTTGAGAGGAGCTGAGGCCTCGTGACGAGAGATGCAGCCAGCTCAAGCCAATCCATCAGGAGGGAGCTGGGAGAATGAATGCTCCAACCTCACTCTTCTTCCTCTCACTGATCTCACACAAGGACTTTCATTTGGCCAAACCAAACCAGAAACTTCAGGCAAGAGAGCCCATTGATGAAGTACATACAGATCACACAGACACATAGAAAGGTGGATCAGGGTAGACAGTGGATTTGGAAAGGTAAACAAAAATATCTGTTATAGTACCATTCTAAGTACTTTAGGTATATTAGCACATTTAATTCTCCTAAATCTTTTTAAAATTTCAAAGTATTACAGGGGTACAAATGTTTTTGGTTACAAGGATTGCTTTTGTAATGCTTGAGTCAGGGTTAGTTATAGAATTCTGTCAATAAACAAGATTCATGAATTAAATGAATCAACTGCATTAATTGGAGGGGGTATTCAGTGTCTATTTTCACAATGCCGAGGGAAGCCAGGTGGGAGAAATCGACTCCAGTCAAACTGAGTGGCCATTCTCTTCACAAAATCTTCCAGGGAGTCCTTAGGCTTTTGGAGAATTAGTAAAAAAAAAGGTCATGGACAGAATGTAAGTGGAAAGTTGAACAGCCCGTTCACTAAGACAGTGGGCTGTAGCTTCCTGTAACCAGACAGTCTTTGTTGAAACAGGACGCTGGTTATGAAGAATTTTGCATTCTGAGCTGCTGCAGGCTGTGCTGGGAATGGAAACTAAAGCAGTCAGTGGCGGTGACCACAACCCAGAAGCTGAAACCACACTCCAATTTTCACAAATTGCTAGCTCTGGCTCTGTTCATCGCTTATGACTTTTCATTTAGATTGCAAGGATTACATTTAGTTGTGTGTAAAATAACATCTTGAAGATAGACTGAAGCAAACGCTTTAGCCCTCAGTAATTTGTACTAACCCACAAAATGTCAGTGCAAACATTTTCTAATATACTAGTAAAGATATGTCATCTAGTATCAACAGTTAATACAATTATGGGAGTGAAAAATGGAGGGAATATCCAAAGTGGCACTGAAGAAGGACAAGGATGACAAAAGGGAAGGAGGAGGAAGAAACAGAGGAGAACGAGAAGTGAGTTTTCTTATGGACTTACATTTATTAATATGAATACCTTTCCTAATCTGGGAATTAACTGTATGTTAAAGAAAATGGCAAGAGCTTATTATAAAGATAATACCATCTTATCAGGCCAATGTGCTATGGAGAATTGGCTATCAACAGCTTAAAACTGTTTGGCTTTTTCATCTAAAAACTACTCTTTGTGGGAAAAAACTAATCATTTTAATTAAAGAAAAAGTGGACTGAAATACCAGTAAGAATTTCAAAGTGAAATTTGCCTTTTATTTAGCCTCAAGTTCATCAACAGTTACCTACACTAGCAGTGAGAATCAACACTTCTTCTCTAACAGCTATGATTTATCACTTATCCGTAGTCTGGATCCAAAATAGTTATTGATTTATTTTTTTTTTGAGACAGAGTCTCACTCTGTTGCCCAGGGCTAGAGTGCCATGGTGTCAGCCTAGCTCACAGCAACCTCCAACTCTTGGGCTCAAGTGATCCTCCTGCCTCAGCCTCCCAAGTAGCTGGGACTACAGGCATGTGCCACCATGCCCGGCTAAGTTTTTCTATATATTTTTAATTGTCCAGTTAATTTCTTTCTTTTTTTAGTAGAGACGGGGTCTCGCTCTGGCCCAGGCTGGTCTTGAACTCCTGACCTCGAGCGATCCTCCCACCTCAGCCTCCCAGAGTGCTAGGATTACAGGCGTGAGCCACCACGCCCGGCCTCAAAATAGTTATTAAAAATGAATACATGAGTAAATGAATGGGGAATACTTGAAAAAAACAGATCTTAGAAACATGAGTTCTACAAAAGCTCTGATAGACCAAATCAAAGCATTTATTTCAGTCCACACCCTATTTTAAAGTTTGTATTTGGAAACCACAAGCAAAAATTTCAGAAAGAACCTCTCTAGGAGAAGAGTTGAAATTTGATGTTTGTAGGGCAAATACAGTACACAAGGAAGATAACATTTTAATGTAATTTATTTGAAATGCTTCCAGAAAAGTTTAAGGCCGTTATACAAAAACATTCATTTCATCAAAACATTCATCGACTTTCTTCCCATAGGCCAACACTTTATAAACGTCTCTTCTCAATACATTGGCCAAAGTGGCCGATGGCTCCTGCAAAGAATGATTCATTCTTTTCTTCACCATCGAAAGGCTTTTCTTGGCTTTCCTCTGCTTCTGTCGGCAGCAGGTTCACTCAAAAATCAGTAACGACTTGAGAAACAAAGTGGTTTTAAATAAACTTGTAATAGAAAAAATTCACCATGTTTAAAATCCATAAATACAGAAATGTGTTTTACAGGGTAAAATTGACCACAATTTTTTTTTTTGAAAAATAATAAAGTAATATACCTTGTTTTTCTATTGATATATCTTGTCACGCAGCTTCTTTGAATGCACATGATATATGTACATGATAAAATGACAACATTGTATTTACTGCTTTCTTTTCTGTAAACTTGAAAGACACAGAAAATTAAAAAAAAAAAAGCTTTTTGGCAATAATTTAGAATCATTACTACTAGTGCTGGTGTGGGTATAATTTTGCACAGGTCATCCTTAATATTTACATTCGCAGGGAACTTTTCTGTATATTTAGTTGACTTTTTTCAAGGTCTGCACTCTACCCTGCACTGTAAAATCAAGGCTGGACAATGAGGTTACTAGTTTGGCTAGCTGATCCTAATTAATCAGAGTTAATGAAATTGGCCTCTGGAGAATGTAATTATAATTCTGATTACAGCACAGAACCAGAGATGGCAAACTGACCACCTAAAAGCAGAGCAGGAAAACCCAAGGCTCTGGCCTTTCTCAGAATGCACTGGGCCACGCTTTTCTCTTTTAATGGTTCCCACAGGAGGTTCTGATGAAGTGCTTCTCATTCCGAATTCTTCCTCTCCTGTGTTTCTATAAAGAGAGTCACTGACAGAGTCACAGCCTGTTTTCCTTGTCGCTTCATTCATGTGCTAAAGTATGAGTAGGTCTGGGCTGATGAAACAAAATGAAGACAGGGCCTTCCTGCTATCCTGGCAGGTTTTCCCAGGCCCTCTGGGTTCTTTTCTGATATTTTAGGTTGGCCACCAACTATGAGAGACACCTCTCGGTGCCATGCGCATTTCAGTTAAAGATTCACAGCAGGCAGCTGCTTTTGTCCGGGCCCTTTTTAACTTCAGCCTCTATTTCATGTCCTAACAGATTCTTACATCAAACTGGCACTAGATGAAATTTCAAGGTTCAGACAATGCTTCCTCCTTTGCAAAATTAAGCCTTCAGAATCCCCAGGGATGTTTTCACACTTTCTAGTTGAATAACATCAAATCAAGTTCACTTCAAGGGTTGATCTTTCCTGCTTCTGCCTCCAGTGCCCTCCGGAAACACGAATAACTTCCTCATGCGCTGTTTGCAAGGCCGTCTAAATTCCATGTCTTCAGCTACCACGTCAAAGAGCTGGACGAGCACTAGAAGCGCACAGGAGAAAGAACTCTTCAAGCAATCTACATAAAACAGTAGTTTAGAGATTCTTGTTTCTATTTTTTAAAAATCCAGCAGGGCAATTGAAAGTAACTTATTCAAGTACCTCTCTATCCCTCCAGACACTTGTGAAATACAATACAGGGTAACAGTTGCCATGGATTCCAGCTTACACAGACAGACTGGCAGTTACAGTACTAGGGACAAAGGTACAGATAGAAGAGACTGGGCCGACATGGTCACAAAAGTATTAAAAAGTGCTTCTCCAAACCGTTCCATGTGTGGAATGCAAATACTGTACAGGTAAGACACAGGGCTACTTCCAGGAAGTGCATCTGTCAGATGTGGCTCTCAACATGCCTGCTGTTCCCACAGGAAGAGTCTGTCTGTTCCATGCGCTCACAGTCGAGGCTGACCTCACTTGTGTCCATACTACAGTCTGACTCACTGTCCGATTGGTCCATCTGCTCAAGTTTTGTTTCTCCCTGTGGCTCCCTGCTCTCCGTGGCGGGATTTAGGAATGGTCCCTCGGAGTCAAGCACCCCAGCCTGCCCGGCCGCACACAGAACTGTTTCTTTGGCTTGACGAATACAGTTGAGCCACTGCTGTTTGTTGAAGGTGTCATTGGCTTGTAGCGAGTGGGTCTGACTTTGGGATCCATTTTTGAAACTGACTCTGAAGAAGTTTTTAACTAGAAATGAAAAATACGTGGAAAAAAAAAGTCAATGGACAGGTATTTCCCCAGGCCAAAGATGACACATGTAGCAATACTAACCCCCAGTAACCAGGGCAGACATCGCTGATTACAAAATGTCTCCCACTGATCCAGGACATGGCTCAGCTCCCCCTGCAGCCACCATCAATAGTTGGAGTTGACACAGGTCTAGCTCTCAGTTGCCCTCACCGCTCTCTGAACCTTCCAAGTGGATATCATCGTGAGACAACGAAGTCTTGTGATTCAGGGGACCCCAGAGTACTGGTTACCAAACCTGGCTGCGTAACAAAATCCCCTCGGGTGAGCTTGTTAAAAATACAGATTTCTGGGCCCTATCCTTAGAGATTCTGATTCAGTAGGTATAAGGTGGGTCTGATAATCTGTAATTTCAATAAGCGCCCTAAGCTAGAGCTTTTTCCAGTTTAAGAAGCTCTTTTTAACATCAGAACATGCCCATAACTCTCCACATGA
Source organism: Varecia variegata (assembly GCA_028533085.1). Taxonomy (NCBI): domain Eukaryota; kingdom Metazoa; phylum Chordata; class Mammalia; order Primates; family Lemuridae; genus Varecia; species Varecia variegata. The sequence continues at coordinate 159,303,228 of CM052436.1, read as the reverse complement.
GAGTAAGTACCTGCACACTTAGTATCCAACGATTGAGAACATATGTAAAGACAAATTTGGTTTTTTTAAAAAATGAAATTACATTTTAATTATCTCAACAGGAGCTACATGCATTTAAAAAATGGTAGTGTACAATATGGAAGACATTTAATCTAATAACAGCAACATAATGGACATTTAATGGGTCCCATGTGCCACATGCAATGCTTGGTTCCCAGCAGCCTCTGCCGTCAGTCCCCCTGCACTAACCTTGCAGCCAACAGGCTGGGAACCCACCACTTTGCACGGCTTAGAGGCTAAGGCAGAGCAGACCCAAATGATTCCCCGCTAGCCATATTTAGCTCAAAGATAATCTCTGTCCCTTAAATTTGGGCTCTACTCTTTGATTTTAGGCAAGTGCCTTAATTCCTCTGTCTCAGTTTTCTTATTTGTAAAATGGGGAAAAACAACAAGAACCTACTTTATAAGGTTGTTATGAAGAATACGTGTGATAATACATGTAAGTGGTTATACAATGCCTGGCACATAGTACTCAAGAAATATAAGATCTTATTTCTTCTTCCACTACTACTACCACTACCGGGGTAGAGGGATTGATTAGTAGGTAAGAGACAGTGCACACTAATTACTTGGACAATATGATGCCTATGTCAACCCAGGAGGCTCAAATGTTACTTTCCAAAAGAATTCCCTGACCACCTCATCTAAAACAGACCTCTACTGCTATCCCTCTCTATCCCCTTACTGGGTTTTAGTTTTCTTAACAGCACCTAGAGTATTTATTTATCATCTATCTCCTTCATCACAATGTAAGTAACTCCACAGGGGCAAGGAAGTTAACCACTTGCACTACTAGTGCCTAGAACAATGCTTAACATGTGGAATATACTCAATAGACAGGGCTATCTTAGCTTCTTTTGCTTAATTTCTTTGTTTATTAAGTCTCAAGTTAGAGAAGCCCATTTGAGTAATGTTACAGACGAACCCTCATTCCAGTTGACCATTCTTATGTCTTGTTAGAGACAAGTCTTTCAGCTCAACTATAAAACCCACCGCAATGCAACTGGTATCCACGTAAGGACTACCTGGTATTAAGCATGTTTTTATCTAATGGAAGAAGACAGAGGAAGGGAGCTTAAGGAGTACCAACTATGTGCAGACAGGTTCACTGACAGAATCTTACTTAATCCTTATAATAACCTTATGAAGGTGGTACATATGTATCTCCATTTTGCAGATGGGGAACTGAGAATCATAGAGGTTCAACAAGGTTACACAATCAGGAGGTGTAAGACAGCATTCAAATATAGTTTGTCAAGGCTGCAGTTCTTTTCTTTTCACCAGCCAGCCACTCCCTCCAAACTACCATGGCCAAAACCATTCAGTAGGTCAACCCCAAATGCCATCCGTACTTCTCTCGTTGTTGCTGAATGCCCCACGCAGGGAGCCGCCCAGCCTCACTTCTCCATCCTGCAGGTCCTCCAGCAGAAGGTCCTTTACTGGGATCGGCTGACGGTACAATTGGTAGCAGAGCTGTTCATTGTGGGTGATGGCTCGAGTGATCACAAGCACTTCTTGGAACAGGAAAACATGCAGTTTCTGGAAGAAAAGAATCCGCAGGATTTCCCTAAGCAACAATCTCATGAGTGGTTGATCTGTGGACCTTTGTGGCTAGAGAGGACCCCAGGGTACCAGGTTCACACTGGATTATGAACTCGTAGGCTCAAATCTACCTCCAGGAGAACAAAACTTGGGTAGGTCTGGGGATTTCCAGATATATCATTGCCTTTCCTATGAGGACACCTCCCTGGGGGCCCACTGGAGAAAGCCCTTCTGCCAACTCCAGGGGCCCTATTCGCACTGTAATTAACAACCTGTGTAGACACATACAGACTCAGTGTTTATAAGGAAAAAAATGAAAAAGGGGAATAGAATGAAGGGGGCAATGAAGGGGAAAACAGTTAGTACTCCCCTGGCTTTGGTTTATATTACCCAATGTAATTCTAAGAGATCAAAATTAACAATAAAAGATGAGACTGGTATATCAAAGCCTAACACTAATATTTGCTTCCCAAACTCATAAAAAACACTTGCTCCTTCAACCACAGACCTGATTATCAGCTTCATTCAGGAATTCCAACTCAGAGCACGGCTCGTTCCTGAGGGAACCAGGGCATGCTTCCACAGCCACAAAGAAAGATGATCAAAATTTTCTATCTCAGTTAAGCTTATCACAACCTTGGTTCTCTAAAGAAGTCCTGCTTTAAAGGTTGATGCCTGATGTGTGTGATGTAGGTAAAAAGAAAATGAAGGCTTGTCTCAAACTGCATCATGAAAGCAAGTTTGCTCAGTGGAGTTGGGGTAAATTTGTTCCATTCAATGCTAAGTCCTCTTACAGTTTGGAAATGCTGAGAAATTGAAGTGAAAATATTTACAACTTTGCAGCTAGGTTCTGGTTTTCTGGTGGAAACATTCGGGGATGTCAACCCAAGGGTTTCAAAGGGGAGACCAGAAGGGGAGGGGTGGAAACTCAGATTAGAAACTTGATTTAGGGTAGAGGAAGCACATTCAGCACTATTAAATAATTTTATGTTTGAGAGAAAAGAAACCTGTAGGTCTTCTACCCCTATTCCCACCACACACACACACACCAAAAACTGCAGAAGTAAAAACTCAACCAAATCTTGGCTAGTGGGAATAAAATATATATATTTAAAAAGATTGAAAAACAGAGTAAAGCACAAAGTAATCAAGTTAAAGGCTTTTTAGGGTGGTGGTAGTAGAAAGAATGTGCTAAGAATTTTCTTTCGGGGGTGGGAGAAGGAAAAGATTGGTCTTGTTTTATGTACAGTATTTAAAATAATCAGAGTTTTTACATTGTTTTCATTTCGATCAATCTTCTAGCCAAAGTAGGCAGTTTGAATTCAGATTGTCTGGGCTAGTCTCAGCTCCCTTTTGCCCTTAAACTATTGTGCTTTTTTCTCACCCAGGACTTTGTTCACAATAACCTTCACAACTCTACTGGGGGAGAAAACAACAAACCTCCCACCCCAACTACTATCTTTATTTTCAAAAATCTATCTTCATGCAATGTGAACTAGAGTTCATCTTTAATGCCCTGGACACATCCAATCATAGTCCTCAGTCCTTGACGGATGTGTGGAAAGAAAAAAGGCCCACACCCCATGGAGAAATGTACCTTCCTATCTCCCACAGGGCTTTCTAGAAAGAATGTTCAAGGTGCTGAGTGTCAGATATTAGACGTTCACCAGTGCTTTCTGAAAGTCAGCAAGAAGCAGAACACAGCTTTCTAGCCATTGGTAACTCCCTAGTCAATGAGACACACATCTACAAGCAACAGACTTGACAGGTCTCATTGCTCCATTGCACCATCAGCTGGTTGGACCCGCTGCAGCCCTGACAGTGGGTTGCCCACTGATTTCAAGTGACATTTCCAAGCCTGTTCAGTCCAGGCCAAAATGGTGTCCCCTTGAATTATCAAAGCTTTATTAAGAACTCTTCAATCTAATTTTGGCTTTCATTCTGAGGGTTGGCTAGATACTGAAGCTGAAATACAATCAAAATGGAGATCCTCTCTCCCATGGCTATCTTAACATAGACATTTAAACACACAAATACATAATTCCTGCTGGCTATACACACAAATAGCCTGGTGAGTTGAATGAATTTTGAATTCTCATATAATTCAAATTCATTCATCCTTTAAACAAGCATTCATTCATTGAGTATCCAGTAAGTACCAGGTCCCCATGATAGGTTCCGGGGATTGACAAAGCACAGTCACCACCCTAAAAGACCATGGTATAATGGAAGACACTGACAGACAGATGGAGAATTGCAACCCATTGTAGTAAGTGCTCCAGGGGAGATTTGCACAGTTGCTTTGATAGTGGAGGAGGAACGATTTTAATATCTACTCAGGAATAAAAGCCAGGAAATGGGTATCTATAAGTCAGAGCTAGATATTTAGCCAGTGGAAGAGAGGTTATTATTTTTAAAAAAATAAAACAAAAAACAAACTGATCTCAACATGCCAGTCTGTGGATCAGTCCCAATCCTTAAGAAAGCAGAGTTTCTCATAAAGCTAAATACACTCAATTTAAGAGCCATCTGTTTTTCTGAGATTAAATCCTTTTAATGTGCTGTTAAAATCATCTTTTATTTTCTGAAATCAAAGTGGGAAATGTTAACTGTTCTGTGTTTGTTTTTGAAGGTCATGATCAAACAAAATAAAGAGCTGGCAACCCTATGTTAGTTTCCAAAATTCTTTCTGAATATGTACTGGTCCATGACATTAAAAAAAATTTTAAATATATATATAATGAATGAATATAATATATATATAAAATATATTACATAAAATACATTATATTATATATAATCTTGTGATATCATACTGGATCACTGACTGACAACACTGGAAAAGCAATTTTTGTTTGAAAGAGTGTTACCCTAGATAGGAGACGAATAGTAAGAGGCGGCTCAGCATTAAATGGATTAGGGTTGGAGGAGGCCCAGGATGAGAGCGCTCAAGGAGAGTAACCACTTACCACACCCCGGTTGTTTTTCAGTTCGCCATGACAACACAAGACTCGTGAGCTGTCGATCAGGGAGTCTTTCTGGCCTTCTTCCAAGTAAAGAAGCCGCTCTTTATAATAGCGGCATTCAGATTCCCCAGTCTTGGTGTTGATTTCTGCCACGATTCCCTGAATGATGTTTATCTATGGGAACAAAGAGAAAATAAATATGGGGGAAAGTAAGCAAACCCATCAACACCAACAAGTCTTAGGGGCTCAGCCTAGGAGGTGACAAAGACACACTTGGATTTAATTCTGAGATTGTTACCTAAGTTGCTACTTTGGGAAAAGGGAAAAAATAAATAAATGTTTTTAGTATACCATATCTATCTATCTGTACACATATATACATGTACATATATTTATTTGTATACATATACATCTATTTGTATGTAAAACTAATGTTGATACATAATTTTATCTGACGGGAAGAGGTAGAAGGTATAGTCTTAGATGTGCACGACTTAACTATTGCACCCCATGCTGCACATTTCTTAAACCATGCTCACAATGTTGAAAATGTAGGCATATGAAGAATTTGGCCAAGGTCAGAAAACAAAGCAGAATGCAAGAGTCCAAAAAAGGGATTGTCTTTGGGGATGTGTAAGTTAGTTTCAAGGTCTCTCTACATGTACTTAATCTAACGTACAAACAATATTTGCAAATCAGGTGTGAACAAATGGTTTGCTTATCTTTTTAGTGAAAAAACATAAATGCTTTATAAAAAACAGAAAAAAGAATGGAAAGAAAAGACACGAGGAGTAATGATGGGGGCAGTTTGTATATATACACTCACCCCCATGTCTATGGCACATGTGAGTAAGTTAGGGGTAGAAGACTACAAAGCAATGGTGAATGCAATGTCGTTAATACAGAAAACTAGAGTACTGCACTGAGATGTCACTGGGTATTTATTCCGACGTGTTGTTATTCTATCACATGGACAATGTGTTTAAATGTTAGAAAATATTAATACCAGAAAACAAAGGAATGAGAAATTAGTTGAGCAAAACTCAATGATACCAATCAAAAGCAAAATAATGACTTCCTCAGCAGGCTCCTCTGTCCCCTAACAGTCCCATCTTTCTTGTGGTGGTAACTGAAAAGAACTTAATAGATGGAAAACGTTGGTATGATCTCTTCTTGGTCACATTTACTTAATAGAAAAACCAATCTCTGTGAAAAGCAAGGTTCTCAAAGAGGCCTTTACTCAGTCAAAAGCTACCATACCCCTAGTAATGTCTTAAAGTGGTAATAAATTCTCTCTAGGATTAAGTGATTATTTTTCATATGCTAGTAAAATGATACCATCTGCCAAAAGCAACTGGGTAAAAACTATTACCCAGTTATAACAACTTTTGAACTTCCACACAAGTTTGACAGAAGATCTTACAGCTCTGAGCTGAAGTCTGGTAATTGTATCCTATGTATGGATGTATAATCTGTACATTTCCGTAGCTATTAAGAGTTTCAGGCTGGGCGTGGTGGCTCACACCTGTAATCTTAGCACTCTGGGAGCCGAGGTGGGAGAATGTTTAAGCTCAGGAGTTCAAGACAGCCTGAGAGCAAGAGCAAGACCCTGTCTCTACAAAAAAATAGAAAAATTAGCCAGGTGTGGTGGTGCATGCCTGTAGTCCCAGCTACTCAGACTGGGAGGCTGAGGCAGGAGGATCACTTGAGCCCAGGAGTTTGAGGTTGCAGTGAGCCAGGATGACACCAGTGCACTCTAGCTGGAGCAGCAGAGTGAGACTCCTGTCTCAGGCTGGGCGCGGTGGTTCACGCCTGTAATCCTAGCACTTGGGAGGCCGAGGCGGGCGGATTGTTTGAGCTCAGGAGTTCGAGACCAGCATGAGCAAGAGCGAGACCCCGTCTCTACTAAAAATAGAAAGAAATTATCTGGCCAACTAAAAATATATATAGAAAAAATTAGCTGGGCATGGTGGCACATGCCTGTAGTCCCAGCTACTCGGGAGGCTGAGGCAGAAGGATCGCTTGAGCCCAGGAGTTTGAGGTTGCTGTGAGCTAGGCTGACGCCATGGCACTCACTCTAGCCCGGGCAACAAAGCGAGACTCTGTCTCAAAAAAAAAAAAAAAAAAAAGGTTTCAGAGATCCACTTATTTATTCTTTTCTCTGTTTCCCAAATTTTGGTGGTGGCATTACTTTGAATGAAAAAAACCCACATTATTTTCAAAAAATACAGGCTCTTTAGTGTCATAAACAGTATACTTTCCTCATTGTTTCTCTTTTCCCCTCTTGGTTTTCAAAGATGACTGATTAATCACTGTTACTTTCAAGACAAACAAAAACCAAATTTCACAAAATATACTAAAGCCATGATTTATCCTTCAAATTAATTTAAGTAATGTTTGTTGTTAGACTAGGTGGTAGCATTCAAAGAAATGAGAGAGGGTCTCTGTCCTCCAGAAGCTTAAAATCTATGGCAGGTACCTGAGCAATTGTTCTATGTCTGCCTTATCCTTTTACCCCTCTACATTTTTAACATTTAGTGGAATTCATACTTTTTCCTTGCTTTTAAAGACCTTAGCATTAATTGCTGTGGCTTATCTTATCAGTTGACTGTAACTAGGTCAACCTGGACAGCTGGAATTAATGGGCACTTGAGTCAATTTTCTGAGTTTCCTGCAAGTGTCTAGGAAACCAAAAAGAAGATACACCACATGCATAAAGCTGTGTTCATTTCCTAATTTAACTCAGGAACTGAACAGCTGGCATGTCACATGAAGATTAATAAACTCAAATGCCACGGTGGTTCCTTAGGCAGCTATGACTACTTTCACATACTGCTTCTTTCTCTGATATTTGAAAAAGTAGAGAGAGACAAAACAATGGAAACAATCAGTGTTATCATTCCACGTTCTCTGTATGCATTTATAATAGTAATTCTGGGCCTGTTTTCATTTATTAAAAATGTTTTATATTCATATTTACCTGAACATTATTAGGGTCTTATCTCTCTGCACTGGTTCTTGAGAGAGATTTATTCTGCAGGATTTCAGGGAGAAATAAAGTTGCATATAGCCAGTTGCCAATAGCAAACAGTTACTGTAGTGTGCATTTAAATTCAATTTATTGTTGCATCTCTCACCAGGGTTCAAACCGAAGGAAGGGACTGGTAAAGGGAGATGATGAGAGATACCTGGTAACAATACAGGGATTAAGCCTTTATGTGCTGAACCCAGCATTCTCAACGTGGAATCTGAAAGCCCTGTCTGGTTCCTTGTGACCCAATGTCATCTACTCATTGGCTCCTGACATGAACCAAGAACAGTAGTTTTTCCTGCTGTCGCATCAACAGCAGGACTCTTCATCCCATTGATTTCAGTAATTTTTTTTAAGGAGTTGGGGAACAGTGGTAGGCAGGGGGAAGGGATGGTCTACAGGATTATTTTCTGCCTAAAACACTCCTTAGAATGTAAAATATTTAACAATCTGGAATATCTGAATATCCAAAGTCCTATTTTAAGAAGTTCTCTTTTGCGGGAAATTTCTATCAACCTTCAAAACACTGTTAAGAAATTCTAATAAAGATGTGGTAGTTTAGACACTGCACTAAAAACAAGACCTCTTTTTAGATCTAATCATAGGACTGAATGCAATCAACTCCCTTGGTGTGGAAGCAATTTACTCTCTGATTTTTTACTTTTCATAGATGGGAAATTTATTCAGGGAACATATAAGTGAAGCTACATGGGTGCTATGGGTTTTATGTTTATCAGACATTCACAATGCACCCAAGAGTGCAGGGCTAAATAATTCTGCTCATCTGGAGTAATGCTATGAGGATTTTGAAAAGAAGAGGAAAAAAATTCTGTGCCTACACTGTGGAAATGGGCATTTAGAAGACTTGCTTTGCAGACATTTTCAAATGCAGGTATACTGTGCTTCCTGCACAGATCTGCCTCAATAATTAGGTGCCGATTCAACTTTCACGCACTAGAGAAACTGGTTACTGGCACATCCTTTTATATTGCAAACTATCATATTCTTATCTATTTGTTTTTAATTTCAAACTTCCGCACAGTGGGTGTTTTTTAAAGCAGAATGGTATTCCTTCATGCTGCATATTAAAAAGAAGGAATCTTTACAGTAAAACTCAGAAAATGCTCCTGTGCTTCAAAAAAGTAATTATTTAGAGAAGCTTGAGCTTCCTGTTGTTTTCATTCCTGCAGACCACACACTTGCCGGGATGAAATATGGAGAGGAGGAAACTCTATCACACTCTTTCCAGTAATAAAAACAGACATGATGAAGTGAGATGGGCCTCATCTTCAGTGCCTCCATTCCCCATGTGTGCTGGATTGAGGGCCTGGTGTCTGTGTGTGGGGCCTGCCAGATACACTGCACACCTCGTGAATCAGGAGAGAGCCTTTCCTCATTCTTGTCTCCTACATTGAGACACAGCCCAGCCCTGCACCAGTGAGGCCTCGCCACAAAGCCTGATGGCCAGACAGCTCTCTGCAATTCCAAAGGCAACAGGGGCCCAAAGGAGCAGCCAGCTTTCCACAACCGGGTATAGAATCATAAAGAAGTAGAAAGGCATAGCATTTGGAGTCGGTACTGACAGAGTGTGAGCATCAACTCCACCACTTGCTGGCTCAGGACCTGGGCAAGCTGCTTAACCTCTCCAAGACTCAACTGGAAAATGATCCTAATAAGAACAGCTATCTCATAGGTTGTTGTGAGGGTTAAATGAGACACACAACCTAAAAGGCTATTACATAAAGTTGGTTTACTTGGTACTTAATAAATGTCAGCAATTATTACATTATTGTTGTTGTTACTACTACTTATTATTAAACCCCTCTCTGGGAGGAGATAGGCAGTTTGCTCAGCAGGTTCAAGGCTTCTGATTTTCAAATTACCTATGCATATCCTCCGTCTGTCATTGCGCTCAGGCCACTGGCTCCCCCTGGCCTGCCACTCGCTCTGCCCTGCCCTGCAGAGGACCTCAACCAGAACTGAGCTCTCCAGGTGGAAAGTTCACAGCCTACAATGTTCTAGTGATATGGATCCCATTTTCCCTTGTCTTCTATTACTGCTAAGGAAAAATCTATACTTCCCAAATCACCCAGCCCATATGCAAAAACATTTGCAGTGAGGAGTCCACTTGTGAGCAGGTTTGACTAGGCACCCCACCGCAATTGTGGGCTGAGGGAAGCTAGATCTTATATGGATGTAACCTTCACAGATGGGCTTTGGGGCTAAGCTAAAAGGCAGCTCATTATTCTCTAACTAAACAAAGACATTCAATTTAAAATCTCCACAAAGATCTTAACTCTCACAGTCAGCAACTGCAACCCCAGATTAGAATGACCTATACAGAATCAAGAAATTTTAGAACCAAATTTTAAAGCAAAAGGGACCTTACAGTGTGTTTCATGTAAACATTGTATTTGAAAGGTTAGGACGCTGAGGCAGAAAGAGGAGAGAAGTGACCTGTAAAATCAAAACATGATTGATGGCAGTGCCAGGCCTGGAACCCACGATTCCTGAGTCCCAAGTACCTAGGAACCCTTTCATTTCACCCACTGACCCAATCCACTAGCCACTGTGTGGGAAATAACAAGGGAAAGAGAGGAAAAAACCAGACTTACAGCTTCTTCCAAGTGCTGCTGATCGGGATTATCATTTGGTGTGTGCCTCAAGATTTCTCGAAGAAGCAGAGGGTATTTCACCAGACGGCTTCTTGGAATATCAAGGAAATTCCAGAGATCTAGTTTGCGGCTAAAGGGGGATTCTAAACATCGCTGTAGGAAATCTTGGACTCGGTGATCTTGTTTTTTGTGGTCCAGCAGAGCTTTGGCAGCTACTTGATTGCTGCAGTAGCTGTCATAGGAGCTGAGACAAGGCAGCTAAGAAGGGAACAAAGAGAAAATTGGAGTGTCAAAATAATTAAGCTCTGAAGCTACAAGTGGCATCACTCACTGCGACTGAACAAACACATAACTGGTCTCCAGGCCTGGCTAACAGTCCTTTTTTTTTTTAAACACACTCTCTAGAAAAGTAATTTTTAAAAATAAATTATTGGGTTTAAAATTTTTAAAAGTTTTTTTTGTAGAGACAGTCTTGCTATTTTGCCCAGGCTGGTCTTGAACTCCTGACCTCAAGTGATCCTCCCTTCTCAGCCTCCTGAGTCACTGGGATTATAAGTGTGAGCCACTGCACCTGGCTTTTTAAATTATTGTGTTTTTTTAACTTTTTAAATTTTTATTTCTTTCCAACATTCCTTTATCTGCATGGCTGGAGGAAACCAGTGGAATCTTCAAAATGGCAGGCCATAGTTTTCCTAGGCTCTGGCTTGCTTTCAGAAAGTAATTGTCTTACTTGCACATTTACTTTCTTGATCGTTAAGACCCTATCTTTTTTTTTTTTTTTGCACTTTCTACCAATCTAAGCTAGAAACAAACCAAAATTATTGCATATGCATACAGATAAGAATTTTCCTAATCTTTCAAAAACATCCAGTAAGTTGAAAGCCTACTATCTTATTTTTAAAAATAGGATTTAGTTTAAAATTATGAATAAGAAACTAATCTAGAAGACTAAGTGGCACAAATGGAAGCAAGGGGTCAGACTCCATAGCCCAGTCCTTGGGGTGGCTTGGGGCAAGCACCTCTACATTAGTTTAAGACTACCTGATTCCAAGGTGACCCAATTATAAAGGGCCTCAAGAAGTTAAGGCAAAAGTATGATTAGTAAAAACAATCAGATTCAGGAAGCATTTATTAAAGTTTTTGAAATGAGTTCTGACAGGCCAGGAATGATTTTTGGCTATAATTAATGGTTAACATCACAATACCATGCAATGAACAATTCAAGCTTAAAGACTTTGGAACATTTCAACTCTGCTGCCTTCATTCCAGCAAAATGCTAATTTCCCTGACATGTCCCATCAGTCACATTGTGTAAACACCGTGTCGGAGACTCAATGGAAACAGCTTCTCATCTCCTTTTTCTAATTCTCCCTCTTAATGGCACCTGAGGGCTACCAGCCTCCAGAAAGTTACCAGAGGCAATAAGACGTAGCCGATGGCCTTGCCACATTTGTTTCTCCGCTTGGACTAGAAAGCCACATCTACTATGACACTTGCCCTTCAGCGGGATTTGGCGTGAGACACTGGCAAGAGGGTGCCTTCATTTCTGCATCCTCAGTGCTTTCCACTGGGCCTACCATACGGCAGACGCCCAAAGTTTTTGTTCTGAATGAACAAATAAGTGAATGTGTAAAGGATTATAAGATTAGGTAATATTTGATGGTTTGGGAACATTGCTTAAAAATAAAGTGTGGCAGCATCTGAAAGTTTAACTATTCTGCTGCTGCGTTTATACCTCTTATTGAAATTATTTTCTCAGTGACTGAAACCAAGAAAAGATACCAGTGAAGTAATATTTTAAAAGTTCACCGTTGAGCTTAACATTCCTTAGAAATGTCTACCTTCCTTACATGTTATTAAATAAAAAAAAAAAAAACCAACCCTCTACTTGTGTTAAAAAGAGCTGCAGAAATTTTCTCCTCAACCTTATATTTGAAAGTAATGATAACTGGTACTTATACACACACACAGACATGGTGCTGTGGCTTGCAATTTAGATTTTCAGAGTTAATTAAACAAGGCCTCAGGCCCTCTTAATTTCATTTCTACTTCCTTGCCTCTTAAAAAGATCTGGAAATGCCCAGTGTTTTCATTATGGAGAAACAAATCAGCAGTAACCATAGGATGTAAACCAGTGAGGAACTTTGCCCGCACAGCTGCTCACTGTCCAACGGGCCATTACGCTCTCTGATCCCACCGCCCGGCTACCATGGCAACCAAATCAGGCTCTGGTCCTGTGTTCACACCTGACAGGGTGCTCATTTCCTGGGCATGACCTGAAAGGCTATTTGGTTTAGCCATCGGCTACAAAAGACCACAAGTGATCTTTAACTACACAGGGGATGGGGAGTGGACACATCTTGGCTCCCAAGTACATACACACTCACTTATTGAGAATGTGAGAGGTGAAAATGCAGTGGTTAAGAGGACAGACTCTGAAATCAGGGAGAATCAGGCGCACGGCCTAACTTGGACAGCTGCTAGTCAGTGACTCTTCTGAGCCCACTTACAAAATGCATATGCTAATGTCTTCCTCTCTTTTAAAGAGATAAAGCACATAAAATGCATAGCATGGAAACTGGCTTCTGGTTAAGAATCAGTAAATGCTATCAATTATTATCTGCCTCTAGAATATTTTTGTTGAAGAAACTGTGGTTTAGAGAACCAAGCTACTTGCTCTGCTGGAGACAAAACCAAGAGTCTGAAGCCTGTTTTCTTGCCTCTCCCATGCCCCTAAAGCTCTGAACTACTCGCCATCTCTTTAGATAGACTATCAAGAATTTATAAGGGAAACTTGTTCACTCTTTAAAGAAATTCTTCCTATCTCGCTAATATTCTGAAAAGTGACAGAACAAATTGATTTTTTTGGCTTCCATGTACCCTGCCTCTCTCTTAGGAATTAAAATTTAATTAGAACCCAAATTAACATGAGAATTTGCTGCCTTGGAGAGCTTATAAATTATTTTATTACTGAAAAAAATTAGCACGGAGGTAAGTCACTTTGGGAAGGTATTTCTTTAGACAGGGAAGGCTTACTCAAACAAGCTGACCCATTAGGGAGTGGGGAGACATTGATCCTCAGTAACCAGAGTGGTTCCCTGAAAAAAAGCAACCACTCTGTTTAAGGTCTTCAAAGTAAAAGTAAGTGATTCATTCTAAGGTCAAAACTACTGGCCAGGACTGTCCCACTTGGAAGGCTCACTTGTTTAAAAGGGTTTTTGTTTTTTTTTTTTCCCACTTTTTTCCTTTGGGGGGAAATAAATCAATTTTCCATGGGTTGAATGGGCTCTGACTTTTCTCATTCAAAGTTCACTAAGATGTTTATTTTGTTCTGTTAAAAAGAACAGAACTCAAACAGATGTACCCCTTGGTTTACAGTTCCCACTTGCATGGACACATCTGCAGTTAAAAGAGGAAAAACATTTAACAGCTCATCGGGCCTGATAAATAAGTGCCATTTCTCATGAAGTCTGGTAACAACGGGCCAGTTGTTTAATTTTAGGCTGCTCTTCAAGCTGCAAGTCCCCATTTGATGCCTGAAGGGTCTAGATAGCAATGGACCTGCATGGTCACACTTCCTTTGGGTATGGACAGAAAAGGACTGCAAAAGCTGCTCCCAGATCAAACCAATTTTCTAATAAAATGGACAAATATTTCAGGGGGAAAAAAGCTAATAACAAGGCAAATTCCTACAATTTTGCTTCTGGCACAACTTGAAAATTTGCATATGATGTTTAAAGAAACCATATAGTTCTATATTGCTGTCTTGTCAAAAACAGCAGTTATCCTGCTAATTCTGGAGTGTGGCCTCACTGCCTCCTTTACCTCCATCAAAGCAGGCCACAGACTCAGGAAGTTTAAGAAATACTGAGGCAGATCCTCTTCTCATTATACCTTCTCTGGCTCAAGTTGGCTGGCTCTCTTTGGAGAAATTTCTTTGTGGGCTAAAGAAGTTAAAATGTCTACCATGGCTCATAATAAAAATGAAAGTCAAAAATATAAGATAAATGATCTCTCCTGAAATATTAAGGCACATCTTCTAAATTATTCATCTTAAGACATTACTTGCCTTTCAGATACGCTTGGGATATTTCAGCCTCGGTGCTAAAATTGACTCCTGAACTAAAGCTTTCCAAGTCATGAAATCCTCAAAGTTTCTTGATCAAAGCAGTCATTGAGAAGCATAAGTTAAGATAAGAGACCAATGTTAAAACTTTCTGCACATCCACAGATCATCAGGGTACGAGAACTGGAAGGTTTTAGGAAGGTTAAAATACAAGTGTAACTGGATAAAAACCTTCACAGCACTCTCCAAACAGTGAAATGATCTCTGATACTAGCTGTTGTGGCAGTTTCCTGTCTATTTTTCTGGAACACTGTGTGGATCAGAGGGATGACAGATCTAATCTTGCCTGTAAGAAGTCATCAAAGTAATCTAATCTCATTATCTGCTTCATAACAAATGGCAAACACCCAGAGCTGGGGTGGAACACTCAAGTACTCAGAGAAGGAAACAGAAAAGTATAGAATAGGGACTATTGGGTACTGTGGCAAAATAGAGAGTACATGCCTTGTTTAAAGTAAATTATACCTAGCTCTCTGGGTATAATTTTTGGCTTCCATGTAGGAAGGCCGAGGCGGGCGGATTGTTTGAGCTCAGGAGTTCGAGACCAGCCTGAGCAAGAGCGAGACCCCCGTCTCTACTAAAAATAGAAAGAAATTATCTGGCCAACTAAAAATATATATAGAAAAAATTAGCCAGGCATGGTGGCGCATGCTTGTAGTCCCAGCTACATGGGAGGCTTAGACAGCAGGATCGCTTGAGCCCAGGAGCTTGAGGTTGCTGTGAGCTGGGCTGACGCCATGGCACTCACTCTAGCCCGGGCAACAGAGTGAGACTCTGTCTCAAAAAATAAATAAATAAATAAATAAATAAATAATACAAACAAACAATAATATTATACACCCAATAAAACACAAATTCAGCCCCAGACCATAAATTTATGACCCTTAAATGCAGCTTATTTTTGTTTGTTTAATTACAAAAAGGAATGGGTTATATTGGGATGAAGGTCAGCGTATACCCAAGCTCTCCTATAAAGTTACTTAGGATCCTGTATATGCTAAACATTAGCAACATTTATTATCTTCTTTATAAAACTACATTTTAGTTTTTTTTAATAGCCCAAAAAGCTTTTTTGGTGGTGGATAGGAATATGTTAATCAATTTTTATGGGACTAAAAATGGTAATAATTATATTACTAATTGGCCTGAATCAAATATTAAGTAGTTTTATTTTTATTTGATGTGAAACTAGTCATAGTTTCATGTGTACCTTTGCTTATTTTATTGGAAAAAGGCCATGTTATTTTTAGATGCAATAAATCTGTAATAAGAAAAAAACTGTTTTCATGATTTAAAGTGATAAAGCTTAAATGTAATTATGAATTTTATTAGGAATTTGCTATTTTATTTTTTTCTGATGTGAAACCAATATTTGCCAATAAAAAACGTCTAGCTAAAATGAAACTCCACCTAAATTACCAAAATTTATCTTCGACCAAAACCAGAGAACTTTTCTTACCCAGCCCACGAGGATGGGACCAACATGTTCAGTCGAGCCATCAGGCTTCCGAACATCTCGAAGCTGACTAAGGAGCTCTGGCAAAAAACAAACAGAATGCGGATTTTGTTAGGAATTCAAATACAAACAGGGCTGGAAGTAGGTTCTGGGTTATTCATATTAAAGGTATTACATAATCACTGACTTGTTATAAGAAAACTCAATTAAGGCTACAAAAATTTATATGATTCTCTTCAGATCATATAAATCAGTTAAGGCTACAAGTAACAACTCATTCCTGGAACAAAACTATACCTTCGTGCAAAGGAATTAGAGAGTCCAGTGTTCCAAAAATTTGATTCAACTCTTGTTCTGTCATTATGGAGAGTTTCAGCATGGGGTCATGATAGGCCTGCATGAGAAGGGCAAGAAATGGAAGCAAATACTTAAAATCAGAGGCAGTAAACTGTTCATACAAGTGGTCCCTGAGAGGTTCCATCAATAACAGAACACTGGCTCCCTGATGACAGTTTCTCCCATAACACTACAGAAACAACACAGAGGTGTGTCTCGAGCGGAGGAGAATCCAGCACTGCCTTCAGCCTCTGAGGTTGTTGATACCAGATTATTCAAAAGCTGTTTTATTCTAATATATCATACATCTAGGAAAGAGCACAAATCCTAGGTATAGTGATCTGAGTGCTATAATATTTTTAAAATCAACAAGATCCTGCATCTTGAAAAACTCCCACTTTATTCAAAATCAGCTAACCAGCAGGTTCTTTTTCAATTAGTACATATTTAATATAAAGAAAAAAAGAAAAGAGATTGGCATCCTTTACTACTAATTTGAGCAAAGAGAGCAAAACCTCTGCCAATCCTACTATTTCTTATTAAATATATTAATAATTGAACAACAAGAATACAGAGTTACAACCAGGGCATTGCAATAGAATATAAAAACTTAGAGGCATAATCTCTGCCTTTAAGGAAATTTTATAAAGCTAATTGGAAAGATAAGAAAAATGCATGGAAAACTAAATATATGTTTAAAAACTAGTTCAAGATTAAAAACAGGACAGATTTCACATGACAGCAAAAAGTTATCAAATCATAACTGTGCTAGAGGGTTAGAGAATTAAAGCTGGAGTGGCCAAGGGAGGTTTTGAAGATGAGCTGCTCGGCACGGAGGAGGAGGTAATAAATATTGTAGAAGAATGAATTCAGAGTCTAGCTGGTTCCTGGAGGATGGGTAGATATGGATGATTAAAAGGAAAGAGAAGGGTTTCCAGGAAGGTAGGACCACCATGAGCTAAAGGATGGCAGGGAAATAGCTGAAGGTGCTTGGGGTTTGGCAAATCTTCATCAGGAAGGAGGAGTTGGACATATGACCAGCATCACAACTCTCAAAGTTAAATGCTTTCTTTGTCCTCTCTAATCTCCTCCTTCTCCAGCCCTGCCTAAAACTCAATTTCTTGGCTATGTCCAAGCAAAGCTTAGAAGGCCATCTGTCAGGAATGCTGGAGGTGGGACTTCATCTTAGCAGAAAGCTTGGACTAAAGACCCTCAAAAGAAGGGAGACATATTTCCAACTCTGTGATTCTTCTTTCTTTTTTTTTTTTTTTGAGATAGAGTCTTGCTCTGTCACCCAGGTTGGAGTGCAGTGCCATGATCATATCTCACTGCAGCCTCAAACTCCTGGGCTCAAGCAATCCTCCTATCTCAAACTCCCAAGAATCTAGGACTATAGGTGCACACCACTGTCCCTGGCTAATTTTTAAAATTTTTTATAGAGATGAGGGTCTCACTATGTTGCCCAGGCAGGTCTTAAACTCCTGGCCTCAAGCAATCCTCCTGCTTCAGCCCCTCAAAGTACTGGGATTACAGGTGTGAGCCACCACTCTGGCACGTGTGATTCTTTGAGAAGGCCAATATCAGATGAAGGAGTTTGGATTTTAGCCTCCAAGGCACTGGGGGGTGAGGTAGTCACTGGAATGGAAAGGTTTTTGAGGAAGTTTTGTTGTCAAGAATATATAGGTTTTATCTTCTGATCCTGAGCCCTACCAAAAAATTAAAGAAAAAAACAAGACAAGAATAAACAGGCTACAAGGCATGGGTTTCCTCCTCCTCCCCACACACAATGTTGATCAAAAAAACAAGTTTCCATGTAAAAGAGTCTAACTTATGTGATAGCATGCAGTTGCCTCACTTCACTGTTTTATCTACTGTCAAGATTCAAATGACTTTATTTCTAAGACACAGTTTGAAGCAATGAGAGCAAAACCTCTGCCAATGCTATCACCTATTATTAAAGATAATTAAACAACAAGAACACACAGTTATGCTCAGGGCACTAAGTTTCAGACATGTACACATTCTCTCCCATGGACAAAGAGGCCCTGCATGTAAGACTTCTAGGACAATGAAATATACATAAAGCCAGGCCTCAATGGACACTTTCTGAATTTAACTGAAGCAGTCTTTGCGGTGCATCAGAGACAGGCATAGGTGAACCCCTGAAGGTGCCAGGTTCAGAGAGCTATTCTGCCTTCTTGTTTTGAGGCATTTTCCTCACTCCTTTGTTCTTCTCAATTTTTGATGACCTGTCTTAGTCCTAAAGAGGGTGCCCATAAAGCACCATTTTAGGATTGTGAAATTACTCACAGGAAAAAAAAAAAAAAACATGAGGTGACTCAGATGATTGCTGGATTTAAATTTACCTTTTTTGCTAATTTCAGGTCCTCTATCAAGTCTTCTTCTCCTTGAGAAAGCTCAAAGATTGCCTGCAAGGAAACATAAAACATATTCACTGAACTCTCCCTCATTTATAAGACCAAATTCACAGAGTGTTGGCTCTGGAACTCAAAGGCCCAAATCTACATATTTACATATTTAAAAAGTACTCTCAAAAAGTTAAATCAACCTGAAGCAAGTGCATCTAGTGGCTAAAACCTGCAAAGAGAAGATACCGTAAAACTTCTGCATAATATGCTTCTCTGTTTGTGGGAGAAAGAGTTTCCACACATGTTTCCAATCCAGCAAGTCATCTTTCACGTTACAGAGCTTTGATGTAGCCGAACAACAGGGAACTATTTTAGGTAAAATAATTACAGTTTGAGCCATGGATTCGGCATCTTTGCTGTGAGTGGCAATCATAAGAAGTGATTCAGGGTCTGTTCTCAGTAATGGAAGTGGCAGGGTTATTAACTGGGCCATCACACTTTGTCTTCTTTCTGCTCAGACAAGGTGAATCTCAGCAGAAAGCTTTATTTCTACCATCCGCTCATCTTGATGCTGGGATTGTAGGAAGAATCCAACATTTTACCACTCTAAATAAAATCTGGTGAAGTTAATTCATTCTCAATTACTTTTCATCCCCACAAGGTACAATAAAAGAAATTACAGGAGCTGGCTCTATGGAAGAGTGTGTAAATGGAGCATCTCTAATTTGGCTCCATTAAGCCATCATAATATAAAGAGCTATGACGCACAGAACACTCTTTCACTCTCATCTGGGAATCCAAACTGTTGGCAAACAATTAAAGGACTACAAATCTGTGGCGATCGTTCAGGGACTACTGCGTTTCTTTCAGGCTATAGGGAAGAAGTCAGGATTCAGGGGTGCCCTTCACCCTGGGGTTGGCTGGTAACCTGGAGGACAACCCTGGGCTGGATTCTCCAAGGATTTCCCCAGATGATGCACACAAAGTGCTTAGCACAGCCTGGCACAAGCCCTTCGACAAGCCTTCTATAAAGGGTCATATTATCATAGCCATTTAGGGCAATTGATGAGAAAAACTTACAGGGATTGAAACTAACAGCATTCCATAGGAAAGTTTTCCACGAAGCTGAATCAAAGTTATACAAAATGAATATTTTAAAATATTCTAGAAGTTGCTATCAGAATATAACTGCAATGATTATTTTTGTGAACTTCAGAATCCTAAATAGACACTTGGTTTCATTTTCTTATAAATTCAGATTTTCACATCAGTTTCTTTTTAAAGTGGGGCCACACCCACCCAGCTGGATGCTGGTTTCTCAGTTCCTTCCACAAGGTCAGACACCCCAGTTGGTTCTCCTACAAATGCAAAGAAGTGACTTGAGACCAAGGCACAGACCCCAGCACGGCTCTCTCCTGCAGTGCACCTTCCAGACACACAGCCAAATCCAGGAGTCCCGAGCCTACCTCCTGACGTTTGATTTCCTTGGACGTAAGCATCTGATTGACGCACACGTCGAAGGTCTCACTCCACAGCTTGCTGTCTCTCCGCTTCGTGCTTGAGGGGGCGGCATTTCTGGACCAGGGTCTGGGGGCGAGGATATCAGGGCGGCTCTCGCTGCGGAAGCTAATGGAGCGCTAAACAATGAGAAAAACAACCATTATGGGGGCAGCGGCAGGACTGGGTGGATCCTTTGAGCAGTTTCCTGTCGTTGATAGGACACAAATCATACATTTGCAGGAAAAGGGAGACATTGCCACAAGGCCTTTGGAAAATGGCATTGTCCTGAGCCTACGTGCTAAGGAAAATTGGACAGGGGGCTGCATTTGCACACGTGCTGGGAGTATCCGTTCTGTGTGACCGGCATACTAAGGGTACTCACTACAGTGAAAGCACATGTCAAGCCAAAGTCACCATGAAGGCAGTTCTCGGATAAGTGATGAGCTCTACATTTTTCCAGTGGACATCTGCCATCTTCAGAAGAACAAAGGATAACAGCAGTAGAAGGCCTTTATTTATGTATTTATTTTAAACATCTGGAGTACTCCTAGTCTCCTCCAAGAACAGAATCTCACTGTCTTTGGGTATCTCATCTCCCATAGTTTGGGTGAGTTCCCCCAGATTGAACCAATCAGAGTAATCCACATTCCCCAAAATTTGCTATGTGATACATGCGTGAAAGAGGAGAAGGGACTTTATTCCTTGGGATTGTAAGCTCAAGAGATAACATGAACAGGAGCTTCCTGCAGCAACTAACTCTCCCTGGTCACACAGAAGAATCTGCTAAAGGGGAGAATAAAGGGACAAACAGAATGAAGGATGAAGACAGTGACTGATGGAGGGAGGAAGGGAGCAAGCTTTACCAACCCCGTTTGAGCCTCTGGATCCCACTGTGCCTGAAGCTAGGAAGACTCACCCTTAGACATTTTAGTTACATGGGCTAACAATACATTTCCCTTTCTGTACACATTTATCTCAGTTGGGGTTCTGTCAACTTGGAAAGTCTGGACTAATATACATCTTGGTATACTAAATACCATCTTGGCAGCATATGATGCCTATCCCTGAGGTATTTTCGTATTTTCCAAAGAGGCCCCAGTACAGGCCCCTAAAGGGTGGTCTAACCACCCAAAGTCCACCCTTGTGATTGAAACATGCTACCACAGTGTGTTATTTATTTATTTATTTTTATTTTTATTTTTTTTTGAGACAGAGTCTCACTCTGTTGCCTGGGCTAGAGTGCCATGGTGTCAGCCTAGCTCACAGCAACCTCAAACTGCTGGGCTCAAGCAATCCTACTGCCTCAGCCTCCTGAGTAGCTGGGACTACTATAGG
This sequence comes from Varecia variegata, assembly GCA_028533085.1. NCBI lineage: Eukaryota > Metazoa > Chordata > Mammalia > Primates > Lemuridae > Varecia > Varecia variegata. The sequence continues at coordinate 159,281,892 of CM052436.1, read as the reverse complement.
TGTGTGCCACCATGCCCACCTAATTTTTTCTGTTTTTAGTAGAGACCGGGTCTCACTCTTGCTCAGGCTGGTCTCGAACTCCTGACCTCAGGCGATCCTCCTGACTCAGCCTCCCAGAGTGCTAGGGTTACAGGTGTGAACCACCATGCCTGGCCCACAAGCTTTCTTATGACAAATACAAATGATCAGGAAGAAAACTGAGTACATCATTCTCAGTCTGCATCCTAGATTTCATCATACTTATTGGAAACTTTGCTAAAGCAATGATGATTTGCTGTGCTCAAAAACATTTTTATTTAGCAAATGTTCCCTGCCATGGCTCCCCTGTGGCTGTCAGTGTGAAGTTTCAACTCCTCAGCTTGGCACAGAAGGCCTCTTGTAATCTGACCACAGTCTGTATCCTGCCACTCACCCACAGGCCCCCTATTCTCCAGCCGTAATAGGCTATTTGCCATTCCCTAAACTGTCATGCTTTGCCATCCCTCTGTGCTTCTTTCAAGCAATTTTCTCTTCCTGGAATGTGTTTCCTTCATTTTGTAATTAGCTAACTCCTAACTGTCCTCAGGATATAACTCAAACAGCACCTCTTCTAGAAAGCCCTCACCGATGTTCTCCCATCCTTCTCTCCCAGAGCAGTTTGGACATACCTCTGACATAGCAATGATTACATTTTATTCTATTTACTGGTTACCTGCTCTTAACCAGAAACTTCCTGAGGGCAGGAACTGATTTTGCATGTGATATATGAGCTGTCATCACAAAGACATTCTAAGGTGGCTCCTAATTATTTTGAAATTCAACAATAAAATTCTAGAAAGTAAATTTTTAAAAGAACTATTCAACATAAGGGCATTGTTAAATAAGTTATAATTACCTGTTGGATGGAATATGACCTAGCCACTAAGTCAATTCTAAGATAATTTAACAGCTAAAAATCCCTTCTGTGTAAGTTAAAATAAAATCAAGATGAAAAATCTGTATATGAACACTTTTAGTTATGCAAAAAATGCACATGAGCAAAAGATCTAAAGGGAATGCCACCAAATTCTATTGTTTTTTTCGCATCAACATTATAGGTGATTTCTGTTCTATTTCACAAATTTTTGTGACTTTAGAAAAATAAATAAATGAAAAATGTTAAAAACAACTTCGAAGGAGCTTCAGGGTATTACAACAACCTTCTGGAAGCAGGAAGCTAGCTCAGTTTGCAAGTAGCAACACAAGCCCCTCAGGCTGGCACAGGCATCCGAGAGTGAGCTCCCAGGCTCATTAATGAGCTCATGATTGCTGGGCCAGCCCAGCGTAGGAGAGCAAGAAAGTACTGGCATCAAACACACACTTCACTAATGGTATCTCACAAATCCTTGTGATCTTTTAAAAACAGACCCTTACAAACAGTAACTAGTAACTAAATGCATGGAGATCCCCAGCACTTAGAATCAATTAGCCACAGCACTAAAAGGTCAAAACAAGCACAGTGAGTCATCAAGTAACTGGCTCAACTCAGTTTGTGGTTCTGATGCCAGCCAGGACAGGAATTAAAGAGCAGAAAAAAAGGAAAACACAAAAAAGAAAATTCAAAATGAAACACAATTTCCACTTTCACTTGAGAGACTAAACCACTCACTTTGTTGCATTTTCAGTCTTTGACCAACTTCTAAGTACCCCCAACCAGTCTGAAAGTAATTTAATGTTAAATTTTCATACATTACAAAAGTATAAAATTAAGTATAAATCTCCTCATTTTCCCAAGTCCACTTCCTGGAAGTAACCACTGTTAAGTTTGTTCTAGATCTTTCTAAACTTATTCTATGCATTTGCTAACATTCACAGAAAACAGAAGGTTTTCTCTTTCTACTCAACAATATCTTTTTAAACATTTTTTTTCAATTTTCAATTTTTAATTATTATAGGTACATAATAGTATCTTTAAAGGGTTTTGATGTTTTGATACAGGCATACAATGGGAATTAATCAAATCAAGGTAACTGGGGTATCTATCACCTCAGGCATTTAACATTTCTTTTTGTCAGGAACATTCCAGTTCTACACTTTTATTTGAAATTATATGATAACTTATTGTTGATTATAGTCACTTTGCAACAATATCTTTCTGTATTATAAGACTCACTCTTTTAAGATTATTAGTATATAAGACTCATTCTTTTTTTTTTTTTGAGACAGAGTCTCGCGTCGTTGCCCGGGCTAGAGTGAGTGCCGTGGCGTCAGCCTAGCTCACAGCAACCTCAAACTCCTGGGCTCAAGTGATCCTCCTGCCTCAGCCTCCTGAGTAGCTGGGACTACAGGCATGTGCCACCATGCCCGGCTAATTTTTTCTATATATGTTTTTAGTTGGCCAGATAATTTCTTTCTATTTTTAGTAGAGACGGGGTCTCGCTCTTGCTCAGGCTGGTCTTGAACTCCTGAGTTCAAACAATCCGCCCGCCTCGGCCTCCCAAGTGCTAGGATTACAGGTGTGAGCCACCGCGCCCGGCCAAGACTCACTCTTTTAAGATTGTTTATTGACATGAAATTCACATAACATAAAATTAACCATTTTTAAAGTGAACAATTCAGTGGCATTTAGTATATTCATAAGGTTGTGTACCTACCAACTCTATCTAGTTCCAAAACATTTCTATCCCCCCCAAAGTCACTTACTCTTTTTAATGGCTGCAGAGTTAGCATCCTATGATCTGGATGAACCGTACTGATTTAATTAATTCATAACTGATGGACATCAGAATAATTTCCAGTGCCTGGCTACTACAAAAAGTGTCTTAGTGAACATGCTTTGTGAATTTGTGCTGATATTTCTGTAAGGCAGATTCCTTAAGTAGAATTCCTTGGTCTAAGAAGTATTAATATTTTAATATTTGATATGTACTGCCAAAGTGACCTTCAAACAGGCTGTTCAACTTTATATTTCTCAGATAGGATATGGTAGTACACTTTTGTTCATATTCCCTCCAATAAGGTATTATTATCAATTTGCTAGGTAAAATAACTAAACCTTAATTTCAGATTCATGTTTTGAATATAAGAAAGATTAAGTGTATCTTTATGTATTTATTGAAAAATTTCCCAAAGAGTTGAAGATTTTTTGTCGCAGCATGGGAAACAAAATGAGAATGGTAATCTTTACCAGGTGACCCCTATCACTAAGAATTCCCTGTTTGGTATTTCCTTAGTAATTGCTGGGCCTGGGGCATTGCGGGAGATGTCACAGAGGATCCTTTCTGTCTTGCCTGCACTTTAGCACTTCTGATTTATTCTGTGTGATCCTCACAACCACCCTGCAAGGTGGGAGTTTATTCCCATTTTACTGATCAGGAAACTGACGCTGAGGGAGGCTAAGGCACTTGCCCAGGCAGGATTCAAAACCAGATGTTTGGCTCCAAAGCCTGAGCTCTTTCTACTATGGGGGCTGCACCTGCTGTTTACATGCAAGACAAGCATTGCGGGGAGGTTTCAATGAGATGAGATCCAGCTCCCACCTTCTAGGAACTTAATCTGGTTAAGGAAAGAGAAGGCATTTGCTCAGTTTTAGGACTGACTGATCATTTACTAATCAAACTTCAGATTTATACCTTTATTAGGCTGGACTGAAACAAACATTTTGTCTTTTCTTACTCTACTCATAAGTGGGGAGGATGCTGAAAGGAAGAATCCCTAAGGAGGAACAAAGAATGCCAGCCAGGTCTGCAGCTGGCTGGCCCTGGGGAAAAGGAGCAGCTGCTGGGCTGGTCTAGGGACAGTGCCTGGGCCACAACAGCACTGACCACACACCGTGAGCTACACCCCTACCAGTCATCAGCACCACTGGCACAACTATGTGAGAGAACCGGAGTTGAGGGAGGAACACGTAACTACTGCCAGAAGAAAAGAAAACCTAAGGAAGGGGATACCTCTTGAGAGAGGAGAGCAGCCACGTCCCTTCCAGCATCCCTGCCACTGTCCACCCTGCTCCCTGCTTCATTTTCTCTGTTTTCGCCATGTGCCATGTGGTCTCATTTATAGGTTTGTTTGTTTCTTTCATGTCTGTTTCCTCCCAATAAAAGGTAAGCCCCTTGAATGCAGGGATATCTATCTGCTCTGGTCACTGCTGGATTCATCAGCAACTGGTACACAGTAGGACCTCAACAACTTTTCCTTAATGAATATAAATGTTAAGCTTGCTCTATGCTGGGCACTGTGAGGGGAGCTATAGAGCCCTGCTATACCCGAGAGGTAAGGATTCTATTCCTACTATACAGATGAGGAAACTAAAGGCTAAGAGAAGGTGACACTTTGCTGAAGGTCATACAGCTAAATGAATGGTGCTCCAGAATTTAAACTCAGGTGGCCGGTGGTGAACTCAGAATGGCAATCCAGGTCTGGTCTATTTCAGTCTGGTCTGGTCTAAACCGCCCAATTTTTTTTTTTTTTTGTATTTTTTATTTCTTTCCAGATGAGTTCAGAAACTGCCCAATTTTTAACCAATATCCTACCCTACTTGCCCTAGTAGAGTCATGGTGTGGTGGGGTGCATGGGCCCAAATAGATGAGTTTCAGGCTACTTCTCAGTCTGTGGCAAGGCTTCTCAACCTGGCCACCGCTAACATTTTGGACTAGAAAATTCTCTATTGTGGGAAGCTGTGATGTGCATTACAGGATGTTTAGTAGCATCCCTGGTCTCTAACCACCAGATGCCAGTTCTGACTACCAAAACATCTCTAGACACTGCCAAATGTCCCTGAGGTGAGAAACACTGGTCCATGGTAACTAGGAGAGGCTCAACTCAAAGTGAGGGACCATGTACAAACAGAAACTCGTACACAGATACCCCGGATGTGGGGATTCTGAGACTGAAATGAAAAATGTTCCAGGATAAGCAAGAATTTCCATGAGGGAACCTGGCCTAGCAAATGAGTCAAAAACTGAAAGCTCACAATTGCTGGCAGGTAAAACAACACTGGCCATAACGGACACAGACAATGCAGATTTAGGAAATGGGTGCTCATGTTTATGCCTGAGCTGGGTGTGCAGAAAAGATGCTGCAGGTGCAAAGGGACTGTCTGTCGGGAGGGAAAGGGGGCCCCTTACACGTGTCAGAGGAAATGTAAACCCAGCAGGTAGACATGGTGGGACAGATCTGATTTGTTAATGCCGCCTGTTCAGCAGGGTGCTCCCTTGCTGTTTTCCAAAAACAGGTCTCCACAGCCATAGATAACAGGCTCCAATAAAGAGAGTTCCAGCCAGGGAAATTCTGTATACTTACCATCCTGATTATATTGCTGTTTTGTAACAGATGGTTTATTATCAAACGGATTGGAGGTTAGGGTGGGACTGTAAGAGGAAAATACATTCCTATGTTGCCACTGCAGTGGATTAAACCAAAATGTACAGTGATAATGGCCGGAATTGGAAAATGTTCTCAAACAGCTTCCTGGAGGAGTCTCCTATAAAGCTTGATCAGAGCAATTAACCTAAAGTGGGAAGTAACACTTCCCAGCTACACCATCTCCGTCACATTTGACCCTCATGCTAATCCTAGGAGAGGCATGGACAGGTTCTTGTATTTTTTCCCTTTAAATAGATGAGAAACTTGAGTACCAGAGGATTAAGTGACTGGCACAAGCTAAGCTTTGGAATAGCAACCCAGTCTAGTCGTTTGACTCCAAGACAGGGATTTGAGTTAAGAACACAGGCTTTGGAGTAAAACAGGTGCAGCTTCAAGTCAACTCAATGGCTGAGGGACTTTGGAAAAGTTCATTTCTCTAGGTCTCAGTTTCCTCATCTGTAAAAGGGACATAATAATAAGTACCTCACAAAGTTGTAGTGAGGACTGGTAAGATAAAGTACATCAAAGGCCTGAACAAGTGCCCGGTACTCGGTCGGCAGGAATGGTTGTTACCTATCACTGTATTACCGTTGACTGCACTGTCGTCATCAGTCTTGCTTATTTACAAAAGCTTTCACTCATTAGCAAACAGCAGACACATCTCTGAACTACTTCAACCAAATAGCTCCTAAAGGGACCTCCATTAGGACAATTTACAGAGGGAGAAAAATCCTCAGCAGGACAGTGTTGTTTATAAAAGTCAAAGATCTAAACATCCTAAAATGCCCAACAATAGGATTACTTAGGTAAATTATGCTGTAATGATAAAATGAAATCTTAAACAGTTGTTAAAAAACATTCTTTTTGAGAAAAGCTTAATGATAAGGGGAAAATCTCTTACATAGAGTTAAATGAGATAAGGAAGATCCCAATTTAAAATACCACAAAATGTTAACAGGGGTTATACCCCTGGGTGGTGGGACTGTGGATGATTTTTATTTTCATCTTCATAATTCTTTACATTTACTTTCCAGACCTTCCATAATGAAGAGATATTAACTAAGAAAAAACAAATGGCAAATGTGAAAGACCATGAACACTGAGTTAAAAGTGGCACTATAAGCATAAAATCAAATATTTAGAATCTGGTTCAGATGAATGCACATTAAAATCATGGTAAAAAGGTACCTAATTAATTCATAATCAATAAATGTCAAGCCCCAAAGACCCAGTGCAAGGAGAGACCTTTCTGTAGCTGGGAGATAGTCTGAGTAGAATGAATAAAAAGCTGAAGCAAATATTTAGCTTAGGTGTGGAGAAAATATTATACAATTTGTGTAGTGCAAGCCAAAAATTAGAAAGCCTTACAGAGGCTTGGGGCAGCAGCCCAGCCATCTTCATCCATCACCATAAAATGGCTTGTGCATGATAATGTTAATAACAAAACATTCCACGAACTGAAATGGAAATGATGACTCTCCCTGCCACAGAAGGCGAACAAAGAGTAGGGAATAGCAGGGAGGTGGGAGGCTTCAGCTCAAAAGTCTGGCGACTATTTTTAGATACTGGCAAACTGCAGGCTTTATTATGACCAATCTTTGACTTTTTATGAGAAGCCTACGGCAGGAGCAACACACTACACACCCTACAGAATCCCAGTGCCAGCACTTACGGCTGTGTGACCTTGAGCACAGTTTAAACCTTCATCACCCCTGTAAGTGGTGATGAATCCTGTCTTGCAGAGTTTTGGAGGAGAGGAGAAGAGGCCTAATGAGAGTTATTACTAAATAAAAAATGACAAGCTTAGATTGCAGTAGTCAACTATTTACAATGGCCTAGTATTGCTCCAGGAATAGTAAAGAACAGCAGAGAATCAGGAGTTCCTCTTGATGTGGAACATAGGTTACTTCTCAGCTACTCCCCTACCTTCTAGATCATAAGGTAGTCTGGTTTCTGGTCATTTCCCCCAACACATACATGTATCTGTACACATAGCCCAAGCTTGTTTCCATATCTGCCCAGTAACTACAGTTATAAGAAGTTGGACAGTTATAAGAAGTTGGACCGAGGGACCAAGTTTGAGGTCCTTGGAGAAGAAAATCATGCTTGCCAGACATGGAAATCAACACATATGCTTGGGTAATCTTCCCACTTATTTCTCCTATCTAGATGGCATCAGTCTTCTCATACTCCTTTCTCAAAACTGAAGTGCCCTTTCTCCCCTTCATTCTTATCTCTGAGCTATTCCAGGCCCAGCCCAAATCCCTCCACCCTTGCCAGGCAGCCTTCCTTGACCTGCCAGGCCAGTACTAAGCTCTCTCTCTGTAGTATCTTTTATCACAGAAGATTTTCAAATCTTACTCATTTTTATCTGGTTACAAAGGTAAAACATAATTATTTTAAAAATTCAAGTATAATAGAAATGTATAATGCAACAAAGAGTCAGTAGTTCCAGCCCATTTATTTATTCTCTACTCATTTGTAATTCTTATGTAAGGGCCCCTGGGCAGAGCTGTCTCATAAAACAGAAAACAAAAGAAATGCAAAATATCTTACCATTGTATTCCCATGAGATGACCACTATTAAGAATTTGTTGTTCCCTGTTTTTTCCTATACATATGTTATTATGGGAGTGTATTATTAATTGGGATATAGTGGTTTTGAACTCCCCTCCCCTTTTCCCCCATTTGCTAATAAGTCTTAGGCAACTTTTATAGTTCTCCAGAGCAGGACTACCTTTTCATATTGACTTATCTTCCCATCAAGTCTAGGCAGAATACATACATAGTAGATCCCAAGAATATTGATGGAGAACACTAGTTTATCATATATTTATGCTGGATCTGGGTTAAATGAAATAATTTTTCCCAGTCTAAGGCCAGGGAATGGAGCAATGAGAGGCTGTGGTTACCAGAAATTCTTCTTTAGCCACCGCATTCCTCCCGGGAGGGGATACAACCAGGGAGGAGATGTATATTCTATATGAAGCAGCCCAGTTGAAGGAGGAAGGCAAGACCCCATCACTAGACAAGCACCCACCACCAGGCTCTGCAGAGAGACTAGAAGCAGCAATGGTCACCTCTTCTAGTCATAACAGAGATAATAATAGCAACTACCAATTTTTGAACACATCCTAAGTAATGTATAGTGTTAAGCACGGGGATACAGAGGAAAGTGAGAAACAACTGTGGCCTGCATGAAAAACTGAGGGCCCCTGGGCAGAGCTGTCTTATAAAGATGTCACAGCAAAGGGAAAAACTGTGGCAGAAGAGAAGGACACATGTGACTATGAGTCTAGATTTAGGATGTGAGAACAGAGAATCAATTCTGCCCAAAACAGATACATATCAAGAATAGAAGTCTAGCTACATCAAACGCTTTTAGTATTCACACTCTCTGACCAGAATTTTACTTCTCTAGGAATATAATCAAAGGAAAGAAAGAAATATAAGATTTATGATCAAGATGTTGAAAGTATTGCTATTTATAAAGCTGAAGAAATGGAAACCACTTAAATGTTCAACAATAGGACAGTGATTAAATAAACTGGCACATCCTTCTGATGAAATGCTATGTGAACCCATTAAGAATTGGGTTGGTGAAAAATACTTATGACATGAAAATATTCTTATACTGTAAGGTTATTTTATCCTATTAAGACTAAAGCAAGTTAAAAACAGCTTAGATAGTATGATTATAATTTGCATGCAGGTATATAGTAAAAGAAAAGATTGAGTATGTACCAAAATGTTAACAGAAGTTCTTTTGATGATGGGGATTTGGGATTATAAGTGACTTTGACTCCCTTTTCTGTGCTTCACTATATTTTTCAATATTTATGATGTTACATAATGAGAAAAGAAAGCACAACAGAAGGTACTTTAAAAAAATAGGACAAATGCCTTCAAAGGACATTCAATACAGCATTATTTGATAATATAAAAATATTCACAGCCTAAATATTCATTAATAGGCAACTGGTTATATAATATAAATCATATCAAAACATTGGAATAATATATACTCAATCCATAAAAAGTCATATTTTCTAAGAATAACTGTGATATAATACAGTTATAACTTAGGTAACATAGATAAAATCTAAGTTGATAACTTAGATAAAATAAAATCTAAGTTAATAAATTAGATAAAAACTCACCCAGCTGAATGTCAAAGGGTGAATGAAAATAGAGGGAATAAAACACTGGGGAAAAAAAAAAGAAAGAAAAGAAAGGAAAAGGAGGTACAACTCCCCACAGAGGCTGTAATGGTGACGAACATGAATGTTTATGCACCTAACTGCATAGCTGGGAAAATGTGAGGCCAAGACCAATGAAGATGCAGGAGAAACTGATCATCCACAGTCACTGTAGGAGGCTTTAACCTAAAATGAGCAGATCACACAGACAGAGACAAGGCTAGATAGACTGAATAACCCAAAATTAGGCTCAGGGTATGTAAGTTATGTACTTATGCCTAGAATAATACTAGAAGGAAATTATTAAAATATTAAAAGGTTGTTTTGGAGAAAGCTATACGTGTTCTTTTCTCTCTCTCCTTTTCTGTATTTTTCCATATTGAACATATACTTTTATAATGGAAAGGAAAAATGTTCATGTCCAAGGAGAATGAAGGGCTACAGCTCAGCATAATGAACACAACATTGCATAGCATGTGCTGGCCCTAGCTCAAATGACGCCACCAGCCGTGCACAGCTGTGAACAGTGCGAGGCAGGCCTCAGTGTAACTGGCCACAGGCAAGCTTGCCTCCCTCACTCCACGCCAGAGGAGCACACGGTGGCTCCTTTCAGAGCTGGGCCAGATTTTCCTCTCAGGCAGGCCTGGGAGGGGATTTATAGGCCCATAGGATCCAGACATCTGTGCGAGTCTACTGGCAGTGCGAACCTTCCTGGTAAGAAGCAGACAGAGCGCCATGTAGTCAGGCTGTCCCTCCCTGACGTCCACAAATGCCACCTTTGTGCTGAGGCCCAAGCCCCCAAACCATGTGGGCACCGGAAGGCAAGAGAGAACAACTCCTGCAGTGTCTTGCTGAACCGTTACTGCAAGCACCACTCACATGTGTGACTGCTTTTTAACCTTTTTGGGAGAGGCTGCCAGCCCAGGGCTCTTCTGATATCCTCCTGGGCTAACCTGTGGTCTCCCAAGGAGGCAGGGGAAGGATTTCTAAGTGTCCCAGCATTGATTAAAGCATTATGTTTGGGTCTAAGTCATCTCTTCTCCTATAATGAAAGAAATTCAACCTGAGAGACATAATTGGATATCCAAAGGGATGCATATGTCTCCAAGGTGCCAGGAGCCAGGGAAAACGAATACTGCGACAGAAAACCAAGATGCTCCACTGCAGCCTCGAGTCATTTTTGGAATAGAAAAGGCATAAATAATATACACATATGGGTAAGGAATGAACTGCTTTTGAGAGGTCTGGGGCAGCCTGTACACTCCTTGTTCTCTGTTCCTCCCCTAATTAGAATGAGCATCAAGACCTAGACAAAATGGAAGAGGATGTGAAGTCAGTCCACTGAACACCCCTTATGGGCCTGCTTTTCCTCCTCATCCTCACTGCTCCCAGGCTACATTAGCACCCTCTCCCAGCCTGCCTGGTGAGGGAAACAATAAAGTCACGAGGCACTTGCTGAGATGCGAGGACTGGAAATAAGGCTGAAGAAGTTGCACTGCATTTACCAAAGTGAGTTAGTTACAGGATGATATTTGGGGGCAAAGATGGCATTCTCCATGCTTTGCAGATCATCCTGCAAACATGGCTGTCTAACTCTGCATACAACCTCAGAAGCACATTTCACGGATTCCCCCCCAGACACACTCAAACATAAGCATCTTGTTCAAGTTCTCTCCCTGTCTATATGCATTACTACTATGAATAACTATTCTGTTTTTGCTGGGTTGTTTCTGTTCAATACAGGGAGTCTAGAGTTAGCTATTTATCATGATATTTGAAAAAAAGGAAACAAAAAAATTATTTTGCCAAAAAAAATTTGTTTTTGAGGTTTTAGAAACCAATTTCCACGTCAGACCCTCCCTTGGGTCTGGCTTTCTCATCCTTGTTTGGCCTCATGGGTCTGTTGGATTTCAGACATGGCTTGATTTCTTCCTGTCCTACTTCTCTAGGTCAATGCAAATTTCCAAGGGGATCAAATATTTCCTGAAGTGTTCCTTGTGTAAGATCCCCAGAAATAGGAGAAAATAAATTAAGATTGCTTGGTAAGCCAAAAGAAAGATTTTAAAGGTATGATAATGCAGGATCTTCAAGCAATATGCAGTCAGGGCTGGGCTGTAGTAGAAGGCACAGATGGCACTCTCCCTAGGCCCAGGAGCACAAACACAAAAACCTACAGGCCAGGCAAAGCCATGACAGAGAGCAAAGGGGCCAGGTGTTGGAAGAACAATTGGGAGAGGTGGGGACATTTATAGGTGACTGCTGGCTGTCTATTCAGGTCCAGCTCATTACTACCATGTGGGAACACAGGCCCAGCACTGCCATGAATCTACCAGATGGTGACTCTGTCTAGAATGTAGCAACATGAGGGAAGGACAAAGAACCTGGTGCATAAAGAGGGCTCATTCAACACTTGTAGAATGAGTGAGGGCCTTCCTGGGCAGAGGGTGGACTGTCCTGGGAGAAACAATGGCAAGAGACAGCTGGCATTATGGAGGGTCCATAATCAAGGGAGGAAATAATGGAGGGTCCTTAATCAAGGGAGGAAATAACTACAGAGCGAACTTGAGCCACAGCCACTAGGATGGAGAGGAAAGGGTGAAAAGTAGTAGACAGGCTAATGAATTTTCAAAAAGCAGAACTCAGTGAAAGACCAGATGTGCAGGTCTAGGGCGGTGATGAATCTTCCAGGGGAAGCCTGCAATGAACTTGACTAGAGGGTTGAAGGACTGGCCACGAGGGAGAGAAGGTAAACACATTCTTCTTCACTAGCTTCAAAGTCCTTCATCTGGTTTATGCAGACGACCTTATTTTTTTTCTCCTCCACTCTGCCATAAAAGGGATCAAGGGATGACCAGGGTTCCAGAGGCCCAAGCACTGATAGAAACAGAGCTAAACCTGCAGCTAATGAGGTGATGAGGTATTCATTCAGGAGAAACTGTTGGCAGAGTTAACAGAGGAATGGGCAGGGCAGGGGACAAATATTGGAGACAGATGGCGTCTATGAGAAAGTGGCAAGCACAGCTTGGGCTACACAGAGTCAAGACATACTAGCCAAAGGGTGGGAGAGCGAGACAGAAAGGGGTGAGAAAGAATCTCAAATAGTTCTCAAATCATAGGTTTTTCACAGCATGGGGCATGCCTTGGGTTCTAGTCCATAGTTTTCTTAAAGACTCGGAAAACAAAGATAAAAATATTTCCAAGAAGAAGTATTCTGGACAAATAAGAAATGGCAGACTCAAGACTACTGCTCAGCTAAACCACATGAGCCTTTTCATGGCATGACTTTTGTGAGCTTCAGTATAAAAGCATATTTTTATGATTATCAAATTGGGTCCAAGGCCTTGGACAAATCTTAATGTTCACTTTAAAAGATAAACTTCATCAAGGGTTTAAGAACAACTACAACTACTTGTTAACTAAACATTATAGTAGTTAATTTAACTAGTTAGTTAACTAATTAGTAAATTAGCGATTGCTAACTAAGGGCCAAGGCACTATACTAGGTCCTTTAAACGTGCTATGTCATAAATCTTTACAAAGATTCTAAGAAGCTGGTGGCATCATGCAAATTTACCCGTGAGGAATAAAAGCAAGACCTAGAGCTGTTAAGTCACCTGCTCAAGGTGACAAAGTCTTTGAGTGACAGAGCAGAGGTACTTCCAACTCCGAAGTACTTAGGCCCTGGTTATAAGCCAGAGGTCAGTAAACATTTTTATGTAAAGGGCCAGATAGTAAATATTTTTAGCTTTGTGGGTAATATGTTCTCTGTCACAACTACTCAACTCTGCTATCATAGTGCAAAAACAGCCAGAGACAATATGTAAACAGATGGGCATGGCTGTGTTCCAACAAAACTTTTATTTACATACACTGACATTTGAATTTCATATATTTTTCATGTGTCATGAAATATCACCCTTCTTTTGATTTTTCTTCCCCAAGCATTTTAAAAAGTAAAAACCATGCTCAGTTTGTGGGCCATAAAAAAACAGGTGGTGGGCTGGATTTTTTCTACCTGCTGCAGTTTGCCGACCCTGGTCGAAGCCACTAGGCTCTGCCACCCTCCAGCTTACATCATGTGCTGGTTTCCTTGGGAGGCCCATAGATATTTTAGGAAAAAAACCTGTGAGGGTGTGTCTGGATGGGGCACACGACTCCGTAATACAATTGTGAGGACAGACCCAACAGAAACAGCTCTGGCTCTGCCTGACCCCAGACTCAGACTTGAAAACAACTTTCTTCCTTTAGACCCCTCCCTTGTGCTCTTCTATAGAAATAAGCATTGATTCAGGTCAATCTGAAACCAGAGGAAATTCTGGGTAGGCGCATAACACAGTTTCTGCAACCATGGGCCCGCCATGCCCTTCTTACCTGCAGGGTTTGACTGAAGCGCTTTAACGGTGTGGTCTTCACCGGTGGGATGAGGTTTGCTAGTGACGTAACTCTGGAAAGGGGTTTGACCCGTTTATTACTAGGTTCCTGTAGGGTTAAAAATACAAAAAAAAAGGAAAACATCAAAGTCAGGTATGAAGACAACCTAACTCCACCATACAACTCTGTCCCACTCCATGAGCTGCTGGCTGCACCCTGATCTGTGGAATATAAACAGTGCCCCGGCTCACGCCAGCTGCATAGAGATGACCTGACTCAGGAGCCAGGGCAAGGGACATGGCAGGGGATGTCAACAGAGGCAGCCTCTGGGAGGACAGCAAAGGGGCAGGAATGTGCTCCTCATCCCTCCCCGCCTGTATCTGCCAGCTTTTAGTGCAGAAGCTTCCACTCGGTAGAACATTCTCCCCTCCCCTTCTGTAGAGAAACTCGGCCTTTGATTTCCCATCCAATGACCTTGTCAGGCAGTTGTCTTCTGTTGTTTCTGGTTCTGTCTTTTTTAAAAACCTTTCTCCACCTTGTCTAAAGCCACTCTTTTTTTATGTAATGGTTTTTCTAAAGTACAAAGATTATTTTTTTAGTTTACTAATTCAAAAATCTTTTTTTAAAAAAGAAGTTCTATTACTGGGCTCTTAAGGAAGCATCTTTGTATCTACAGTGTATTTCAAATGCACATATTAATATTTATAAATAATAACCAGATAGCAAAAGAAAATGTACACAGAGAAAACCCTCCTGGGGGCATCAGTTTCTACACTATATATAACCATAAGTTTTGAAAATCACCTCCACGTAAAACATTATTTGGAAATTTGCAAGTTACTCCAAACCAGGCTGACGGGTAAGAGGGAGCCTACTCATTCTAAGGACTTTGCAGACAAGAATGACATAAATAAAAACAACAGGCCATGGAAAAGAGAGAGATGACAGACAAAACATTGTACAAAGACAAAGAGAACAGTTACCCTTGTCTTCCTAAGCTCCATCTGACCTGTAGCAGATGCTGGACAGCACATGAAGACACCAAATTTAGATGGAAAAAGCCAAAGTAGCAAATTGTGGTGGCAAACCTCAATCATTTCCAGAGGGAGTCTCTAGGTGTTCATCTTTCCTTTTCAGCCATTGCTTTCAAAGTTCCGAGGGTTAAACCAGAACTTCAGATTCTCCAGGACATCCCTGCATCCCTGTTCTGAACACAGTAGGTGCTTGGAAAAATCTTTCATGCATTTGGAATCCTGCCGAGAAGCTCTCATGTCATTTTATGCCCTTGCCGGCCTCAGAAATCAAAAGCCTTCTTTGAAATAAACCATCTCCAAGCTTTCTGGCATTTAAATATAAAAATTTAAAAACTTAAAAAAAAAAAAAGCTCAATACAATCCCACAATGTGCTCAGGAGTGACCTCATGATTTCTTGAAGCAGCCAAACACTTTTCCAAGACGGAGAATGAATCCAGGCTGCAGGGTACCTCTCCGGCTTCTTAGCGTGCTAAGCTGAACAGACAGCAGAAAACTCTCCGAACACTGGGAAGGCTGAGTTCCAAAACGCAAAGCAGGAATCGCCCAACATGAGAAACATCGCATTACAATGATTTAAGTGTTGAAAAGAAAGGTCTGACAGCCCTTCTGCTTCAGGTGACAGTGCCCTTCAGGATGCTCCCTGTCTGGTGCCTGGCTCCTGAGCATTTGTGCCCAGAGGAGGATTTAAATTTTTTTTTTTTTTAACGTCAGAGCTGCGTGCGTGTGCACACACACACACACACACACACACAGCCTCTTAAGCAGCCCCTAAATTTCTCTAAATGGTTTCTGCTTTGGGCTGGAAATGCCAGGTGGGTGGCACAAAATGCATTACAGCAAGTGAGGAGACAGTGAATCCTTGGGGTAGCAGGACTTGGTCTCAGATAATCCTGCATGCACCTTCGACCCCAGAGACTCCGAGTCTCTCTCGCTGTCTTTTTTAGTGGCTAAAGCTGCTGGGTCATGGATTCTATATCAGAATAGGGAGGTTGAAGGGCAAACACCAACTGGGTTCTCTTGCTTTAAAAAGGCGCAGGGAGCACTGCGTGCTTGGCAGAATGAGGGATGATCCAGCTCTGTTCCACTTGCTGTGTCATCTTTTCTAAGGTTCTGCTGACTTTGCTGCTCATTCTACACGACCCAGACAGGCATTTTCTGCACAGCTACAAGATGTATGTACAATGCAAATGGCCCCTCTGCAGGCTGCGCACAGCACTGCTACATGAGATTGTAATTAGAACTGCTTTCCTAAGGCATTGCCCATTTGGAAGTAAACATCAGGCTGCTCTCTGGCAATCTGACATTCCCAAGTAACGAACGACTGAACCAGAAGCCATTGCTGCATGATTTAGTGCTACGATCCAGCAATGCAATCAGGTGCAATTTCAAAACCAGTACACTTACAGGTTATTGGATCTATGGGGCAGGCTTTATGCCTGACCCACATGAGTGAGGTATGAATTATGGTGTTTTCCTTGAGGGCTTCTGTGAGAATAGGAGATTTAAAAAATTCTTGACCTAATTTGATTTTTCTTTTCCATTTACTTAGTATGTCTCCAGCTACATTTTACTGCTATCTAAAGAGAGCCCTCAGGGAAAATGTTTCCAGATTCTAGTTAAATAGCTCTACTGAGAACTAGCAAATGCAATACCAAGGATGCTTTCAAGCTTTACAGAGAGAGGACAGAACACAGTCTGCAGAGAGGCTTCCTAGTCCACCAATCCAACTGCCAGATCAAGCTGGGCAAGGTCAACGCTAAACCCAGGAACAAGGCGTCCTGCCTCAAGAGTACATACCACCCCCACTACGTGATTTTAAGACAAGGCAGGAGGGTATTTCACTAAAAAGGTTAAAAAAAAGAAGAAAAGGAAAAAAAGGTCTTGAGCATTCTGTATAGGCAGTATTTTGTGAATAACAACAGTTGTGTTTCATCTTTTTTAGGCCTTATAAATTTTTTGTTTTTCTTGTCTTATTGCACCATCTAGGACCACCTATATATTGCTGATTACAACCTGAGATAGGGGGTACACTAGTTCAATTCCTGATTCTAAAGCAATTATTATTATTAAGATTTCATCATTAAGTATTGTGTGTGCTGACAGTATGTAAGAGGCACCCTTTATCAAGTAGAGAAAGTTCCCTTCTGTACCAAGTTTACTGGGAATTTTTATTCTAAATTGGCATTGACTTTTATCAAATGTGCTTTCTTCATCTATTCAGGACAAGGAAGGGAAAAAAGAAGGAAGGGAAAGGAAAAGAGAAGGCAGAAGAGGAATGAAAGGAGAGAATGAAGAAACACACAGAGGTCATATTTTTTTATAAAGGAATTGATTCAGGAATTTAAAATATATTGTGCTTAATTATGAACAATGGTGAATAAAGCTCTCTATGTAATGTTATATTTAATATGAGCTATTTTCATCAAATGATTTTAATATTCCTGCTATAGGGGATACAATGATTTGTATCCTCTCCTCATTCTTCCCCCCAACAGGTAAAAACCAAAGTAGATTGAATGCAATGTAAGAAAATGCCTATCATGTCAATATAATCTAATTTTTTATTCCTTCAAAAATACTTCCATTGAAATAGACGTGGCATGTAGAACCCTCCCCACTCATTTTCCCTGCACTTCATTTTTACAGCCAGAGTGGGGTTGGGGAGTAGTAGGAAGATCATCCACGTCATGTCTGCAGCAGCCTTGAGACTCCACCTTCACTGAGCCACAAACAAGGTGCAGGAGAGGCTGGAGACACAGCCATTAGCACAGGGACTCAGAATGCTGTACTGCAGGGCTGCTCTGCATCTGGCCGGGAGCAGGGGAGAGGTGAGAATAGATTGTGCCAGCAGATGCCAGCAGATTGTGCCATCAACTCCATGAGTTGATGGAGTCATATAAAAAAGTCTTTCAAGTGTTTGGAAATACCAGGGAAGACTTTGTGGGGTTTCACCTGTGTGCCAGGTGGTGTGCTGAAAACTGTGCTCCCAGGGGTCATGTTTAATCTACCCGGTAACCCTCTAGGTGGTTTTCATCATTCTCATGTTAAACAGGAAGTTATAATCTTACAGTGATTGAGAAACTCTAGCATAAATAAATAATAATAATGAGCTAATACTGGTTGCAGGAACTCATTTCAGTGTTTTACATATATTTGTTAATTAATTCCTTCTAACATCCCTATGAGTTAACTACTATTATGATCCCCATTTTAAAGATGGGGGTGCTGAGGCATGGAATGGGGCAACTTGCTTAAAGTCATTCAGCTAAAAAAAAGCTGATCAGGATATAAACCCAGGCAGGCTGACTCCAGAGCCCATGCCCTACACGAGGGCTTGGCTAACTTTTCCTGTAAGGGGCCAGATAGTAAATATTTCAGGCTTTGTGGGCCATCCAGCCTCTTTCATGACTACTCTTCTCTGCTGTCAGCCACCAACAACCTGAAAATAAACATGTGTGGCTATGCTCCATTAAAACCTTTCTTTGTGGACACTAGAATTCAAATTTCATATAATTTTCATATCACAAAATATTATTCTCCTTTGGATTTTTTTCAACCATTAATATAGAAGCCATTTTTAGCTTGAGGTGCATAGGAAGTGTGCTGTGTTTGCTGATCATTGTTTGCTGACCAGTGATGTCCCTGGTCAGTGGTCTTCAGTCTCAGCTTTTCTACTGTGACATACCCAAAGACAACACTGCTAGGCACTGCACCCTCCCATGGGCACACCTAGCCACTGTCAGGCCCCAGCAGACAGCATAAGCTGGATGTGCCTAGTCTCCCTGGGGCTGGGCATGCAGGGTCCTCCTCTGATGAGCAGAGGACACATGTGACTCATTTTTTATGTGAGTAAACCTTATCCTATTGCATGTTATTCTCTTAACTTTCTAAACAAATCAGTCCAAACACAACATCAACTTTCCCTGACCATTAACATATATGAATAAAGGACATAAAAAATGATATAAGGCTTGGGATTTACTTCAAAATAATATGAGGCTGGGAAAGGGGGATGGAAGAAACAGCATCGTTCACAGGTTGGTGGTTGTCAAAGCTAGGTGCCAGGCACAGGGGACTCAGTATGCAATCCTGCCTGTGGCACATGTCAAAATAAAACATTTTTTCTTTCTTAATGGACGTAAAATTGTTTTTACCAATGGTCCATGGAATGCTGAACTGGAGCAGACAGGTGCTATTTGCAATTTTTGCTTCAGTTGTTAGTGAGAGGGGATACTAAAGAGACAGACATTATCCAGAATAGAAGAAACCTGGTTTAAAAAAAAAAAAAGTTCCCACTCCTGAATAACATAGACCAGAAAAGGGAAAGGTCCATGTGGCTGGCAACGCAAAAGCTGGAAGGGCAACTTCACAACATTTAAACTTAAAGGCAGTAACCCCATGGAGGGCACCAGTCCAGCCGCCAGACTCCCTGAAGGCTCTTATTCTACTGACAGCTTTCTTTATTCACTCTCATTAAGAAACCCATCAACAGGCTCTCAATCACCAAACCCCACGACATAAAACGATCCAGTGAAGGTCAACTCTAATTTACTTCAGAAATACACACAGAAAACAGGGGCCCCTTCAAAATCAGACTGTCTATGGACAGGAGTTCTCTGTGTTCCTGTTACATTTATTTTAATTTGTGAGCATGCTTTGCTTCCCCATTACTGCCTCCCAAATTCATGTGTTTCTCTCCATTCCTACAATAACACCATCTTCTACTAAAGAGGCTAAGACCACCCATCCTTGCCAGATTCTCACTCCCCCTCTACCTCTCTCCAATCAAATAAATGTAAGACTCATTACAATTGCCTTGACTTTACCACCCTTCTTTCTCAGGGCCAAAGCATGGTTCACATCATTTTACAGTTATGCCCAAGATTCTCACCCTTCAAAACCTCTAGGTCACCACAAATATTCTTGTGTTCTCACTTCTTTTGACACCTCCCATTGCCAAGGCCTTCCCCACCCTTTCAGGGTGTCTCATTCACCCACTGGCCCATTCTTCCACTCCCGCCTCTGCTGTCTTCCAAGTCATAAACTTTACTTCAAATGGCCCCAGTCCTCCCTGACAGCTTGTTTTGTATCTTGTCCTTCAAAGGATTCCTACAGATTCTCCCTCTTATGTTAATGTTTCTCTAACGAAATGGTTGAGAATGCACCATATGATTTTTATAGACCTATCTATTTTAGTCTGACTCTCATACTTACTAACCGGGTGATCTTAGGCAAGTTACTTAGTTTTTTTCAACTGAAAAATGGAGAAATCACCTCATAATATGGTTGTAAGAATTCTGTGGGTAAGAGCTATCATTTATTGGGAATTCACAATCTGCATCAGGCACTGGGTTAAGAGCTTTATATGGGTTTTCTCATGGCACCTTTAGGACATCCTCTGAGAGAGCTAATATCATTATCCCCACCTTATAGGTGAGTAGGCCAAGGTTTAAGGAGCGTAAGTATGTACACAAGATCACATATCTCAGGTGGTGGAGGCCAAATGTGGACCACGTACTAGACTACACCCTGGTGCTACACTATTCTGCCCAACAGACAGGTAATGGTGATGAGCACATAGCACAGCACTTTGTGAAGAGCAAATGCTCAGTCAACGGAGTCCAGAATGGGACTCACAAATTGACACAATTTTACTAGAGATTATCCCTGACCCTTGCCTCTAAGAACAGGTGAGTTTATCTAATCATTCGATACATGCATAGTCTTTTTCAAAAAATTGATTTTGAAATAATTTTAGATTTACAGAAGAGTTGCAAAAACAGTACAGAGGGTTCCCACACACCCTTTACCCCACTTCCTCTAATGTTACCATCCTACGTAACCACAGTACAGTTATCAAAACTAAGAAATTAAGATTGGCACAACACTATTAACGGTGTTATTGGGATTTCACCCGTTTTCCCACTAATGTCCTTTTTCTGATCCGGGATCCAATCTAGAATCTCACCTTACATTTCTGCCTTATCACCATGGTTTCCTGCAATCTGTGACAGTTCCTCAGCCTTTTTGTCTTTTTATGATCTTTTTGCAAAATACTACAGTTCTCTAATTGACCCTTGAGAAGTGTACTGATTGGTTATTTTACAGAATGACTCTGAATTTAGATTGGTCTGATGTTCTCTCATGATTCAGGCTACGTATTTTTTGTAAGAATCCAACAGAAGGATGTGCCCTTCTTGGTACCTCATATCAGGGGGTACACAATGTTGCTATGTCTTATTACTGGTGATGTTAACCTCAACTACTTTGGTTAAGGTGAACTTATGTGTTGAACAGCGTCCCCAGTAAAAGATAAGCGCAAGTTCTAATCCTGAGTACTTGTGACTGTGACCTTACTTGGAAAGATATAATCAAATAAGAACAGGTCATACTGGGTTAGAGTGGGTCCTACATCTATTTACTGGTATTCTTGTAAGAAGGGGGAAATTTAGACAGAGACACACCGGGAGAGGATGGCCATCCGATGACAGAAAGGCAGAGATTGGAATGATATATCTATTAATATAAGCCAAAGAACACCAAGGATTGCCGGCAAATGCCAGGAACTAGGAAGAGGCAAGGGAAGATTCCCCTCCAGGTTTCAGAGGGAGCACAGCTCTGTTGACACTTGATTTCAGACTTTTAGCCTCTAAAACAGTAAGACAATAAATTTCTGTTGTTTTAAGCCACCTAGTTCATTGTATTTTGTTACAGCAGCCGTAGGAAACCAACAGGTCATATCTGCTAGATTTCTCTACTGTAAAGTTATAACTATTCTCTTTGTAATTAATAAATATATTGGAGGAGATACCTTGTGACTTTGAGCATCCTTCTTAATTCAATTTAGGGAGTGTTTACCCAGTATCTGCAAAGTGGGTTTCATTGAAGTGCACAGGTGTCACCATTGGTGGAAGATCTCCCAGCTGGACAGGGAGAATCAGAAGGCTGATCCAGACAGAGTACCCAAGAGGGTCAGTGTCGGCTGGAGCTGGCAAGGAAGGAGCAGGTGAGGTGGCCAGCAGGCAGGCCTGGTGGACTATACAGGCATGCAGGACACATGGGCAGCAATGGGGAGACCTTCATAGGGCTGTCTGAGCAAGAGAGGGGTAAGGCTATGGGGACAGGAAGGGGAGCTTCCTTGGAGCTTTCAAGTGACTATCTTATTTTTTAGAAACAGAAAAAGACAATAATAATGAAATGATTGTTCCTAATTCTAAAATTTCCATTAAAATTTTTTTATCTGTTCTCTTTTCCCTGGCACAGAGCTAACTGACCTGGTGTCATCTGTTCCCAGAAGATGAAAGGCAAATAGTGAAGCCCAAATTCCAACGGAAGCCTGGCTTCATTGATTAGGCCAAATGTGTTTCAGAATTATTGGTTTCTAAAACCCACAAGGTGAGAAAAGGTCTTCAAACCCAGAATGATAATTTTTCTCTAGAGATACTTATCAGTGATTTCAACAAAGGGACCACAGGGTTTGTGAACTTTGACAAACCACCAGCAGCTGCTCCTGGAGGGATTCCCAATAACCTCAGACATGGAAGCCACACTCTTGTGTTTGTCTTCTCCAGCTGTGAGTTTGGTGGCCAGTTGCCTTGCGCTAGTGTCCAAGGGAGATGTGGTTTGCTCTTTGATGAAATGGCTCAACTCTCTTCTCCATATAAAGTGATACAAGGAAAAGATCCCAATTTCCTTCTTTAAATGAAAATAGAAATGCTGGAGTTTGTTTCATTTTTTGCTAATGGGGGAACAAGGAGAGCTTGGATAACTAAAGTCCACAGAACACCCTGAGTTAGTCCAGTCTCAAACCCAAGATGCAGACAGGCTGTTGGACTGCTGGATTGAGACCCTAACAATTTCTCTAGCCCCCTTCTCATGGAATTGTCCCGCCCACCGCCACTGGTCCATAAAACTCTTTGCCTGCGCCAATCAGCACCAAAAGCAAAGTCAGCACATTTGGCTTCTCAGTCAAAGTCTGCCTGTGAGGTGGTTGCTTTTTGGGGAGCCATGGATAAGGGAGAGGCATCAGGAAAACAGCTGGCTGAGTGCAGACAATGCTAGCATGAGCCTCTGAAACCATGCTCAGAGTCCCTGCCCAAACACAGTTTCCCATAAAATGCAAATAAAAAAATAGGGATAGAAAGGAATCATGCTTTATGACAATTTCTGTGGTCCTCCTGGCTTCATTTCCTCCAGGTCTCCCCTGTTTCCTTCCAGTCCGAAACATACACTGGCAAAATACTGTAGCTCTCTAATGTTTGTATAAACTGAATGGCAAAATGAAGGAACAGTGGGGGCACAGGGCAAGTGAGATGGATTTCATCCAGCACACCCTGGAGAAGCAGTTAATTTTACTGCAAACTCCAAGAGGGCTAATGTTCTTGGCATACCATTTTGTTTCTAAGGGGAGACCCCAAGCAGATTATTACCTTTATTCTTCTCATTATCATTGAATTTTTGCCCCCACATTGTAAAAGTAACCTTCCTACTTGCCTGCCATGTGGAAATTCATTTTTGCTGAATGAAGGTCTATGAGCTGGAAAAAAAAAAGAACCTTGGGAAATAATTCAGTAAAATATGGGACTCTCTGAGAGCTGAAGTAGGCAGCAGACTAGGTTACAAACATAATCTCTTAGCAGTGCCAGTAAAATAAAACAAAACCACTGTTTCAGACACTGTATTTTTGGCTAAGGTTTTGCTCCACAATAACTTTCAAAGTTATTCATTTTAGTCAACATTATAAGGGTAAGTCAACATTTGTCCTGGCAGCAAGCCCAAATTTGTTATTTTATTAGTCTGCTACTGGTTAAATTGGCTCAAGATTAAACACACCTAATAAATAGCCCTAAAATATTGGAGTTTAGCAGAAAACCACATTCAAGTTCTCTTGCACAGGATGTTACTATTACTTAACCTTGGGCAGAAGGAGAAACGCACACCCACACCCCAGATAAGTTCCTTTTAGCAAATGCCAGCCCCCATTGCCTGAAAACTCATCTTGATCATGCCCAGACATGGTGCTACAGACCTTCAGAGACAGAGAAAGCCAAATATTTAGCTCTCTCTGCGGTCCCTTGGCCCCACATCTGCCTTCTGAACTTCAAGCAAAGCCCTTATTCTGTTGAGGCAAAAAGGGGCCAGATGCTCAGAGCTGAAGCACTTCAAGAGTTTGATCTCCTGAAAAAGTAGGTCTGCTGGCAGAGTCATGTCTCTGTGGCCCTCGGGGGAAGGTCAGCCTTGGGCCCAGAAGATGTTTTCTCACAATTAGATTCAGGTTACGCATTTTTGACAAGAATGCCACAGAAATAATAGGCCCAACATGCCACACTCATCCCCAAGTCTGGAAAATGGGGCCATAGTTCCACATCCCTGGTTGGATGATGCCAGCAAGGTACCAGAGGTGGCAAAGGTGTCCTGGTCACAGGCACAGGGCCCAGAGGAATGTTTCTGTGGCTTTGGGGTTTCACAGTCCGTCATTTCCTACTGACTTCTTGGAAACCCTTGGGTGGAAAGTAAGTCCTCCATTTGTTTATCTCTATATAAAGGGATTCCCTGGCTTCCCCTGGGACTGGGTTAAGAAGAAGGATGCCACTGGGGTTCAGGGTTCAGGAAGCCGATGTGTACAGACCTCAAGATTACCTTAAGGACATTTTCTGGGCTCCCACAGAGCTTAGGAATGAGCGGAAAGCCTCTGTAGTAGGTGATAAAGTTCTTTTCACTCTGGCCCAAAGAATGTGTCAATTCTTTGCAAAGGATCTAAGGATAAAACATGAGCCAACCTTTCTGTCCAGAGCACAATACTTTATGACCTTGGGCCAACAGTGTCGCCTCTATGGGCTTGGTTGCCTCTGCTGTGAAGTGGGGATGCCTCTCCTACCCCCTGACAGAGTTGTTGGGAGGATCACATGAGGTCATGTGTGTAATGTGCTTGGCATAGGCCCACGCCATAGAAAGCCCCCAGTAAATATTAGATTATTGCCTTTATTTCTAATGTCCAAGGAGAGGTGTGGTCTCTTGTCCAGTCTGTGCTCCTTCCCTCCTCTATTCCCTGCAGCACTAGATTTTGCCTTGGGCCTCCCAGGGATGAACTGGAGCTCCATGTCACCTGCCACAATCATACTAAGGACATGCTCTAGCCACTGAGGCTGCTGTGAGACCACATATTTTGATTCCACATTCCTGCCTTCCCTTTCTTCCTGTGGATTTATCATCTGTTTAGTCAAGCTCTGGCTGGATAGAGGAAAACTGGGAGTGGTTTGGCAGGATCCAAGGCTATATTGGAGGAGAGGAAAATGTCAGTGGTGAAATCCCAAGATAAGAGCCTGAGTCAGGGGAGGGTGCCCAATAGTTGGATCTTAAGGTCTGCATCAAACCTCCCCTACTCCAAACTGCTGAATTATGGGCTAGAAGAGCTGGTCTCCAGTCTTACCAGATTATTTTAATACTGTCTGGGATTAGGTAATGAGAAGAACTCCAGTCATTCAACCCATGTCAAATGTGCAAGGTGAAATTTTTCACAAAAATAACATGTTACCAGAAAGGGCCACACAGAACCACAGACATGTTCTCTCTCTTTCTCATCCACCTGTCATCCTTTGAAGCTCAGCATTATCTTAGCTTCCCAGCAGAGGAAAAAGAAGTACAGAGATGAAAAAGGATGCACAGATCTTAATCGCAATGTCCCAAAGGAAGGACAGACTGTTCCAGCTGAATCTGGGATGATCAAACACATCTCAGGCAAGCAAAGCTGACAGTCAGGTCTGCCATATGACTGAAGACTAGATGGGGACCAGAGATCCCACATTTGGTTGCACAGTAAAAATTAAAGGGACATCCAACCAAGGGCACTGGCTCTGCAGGAGAACAAGATAGATTCCCTTCTCTTGCTGTCTGGTTGGTTTCTGTTTTTGACAAGAACAATGATTTTGAGCAGATAAGCCTTGCAGAGATGTGACCTCCAGAGAGAAACACAAAATACATTTGTCATGGTCCCTAGTAACCCCCAGCTGTCCTTCCTAGCACAAATTATCCCTTTAAATGTTTGGTCCATGTGTGTCCTCAGCAGCACATGCCCACACTCAGAACCAGGGAACACAGCACTCGGGTGTTTGAGAACACTCTGCTCCCAACTGAGAACAGAATACACTAAAATCTGATTATTCAAAATAGAAAAAGCTACCAGTCGAACAACCACATGGGATTGAGTGAACTGGGAATTAAAAAAAACCGAAACTTTCCTGTTTTTGGCTTTCAGCTGATATCTTACCACCCAATGAGCAATGGTATGCGCAAAAAAAGTAAAGTGCAAAGCATGCTGCTTGGGAAACTGTGAGGTAGGTAATCTATTAATATAATGGATTCATATGGCATTTCTGTTGCCCCCACGCACCCCAAATGAGCAGATGAATCGTTTCAAAATGTTATTCCTTAGGAGGGGTGTGTGTGGGTGTGTGTCTGCGTATGTGTGCACGTGTATGCAGAACACAGACTGACTTTATTTGTTGAGACAGTTTTCGTTCTGTAACACATTTTTAATGACAGGAATTAAAAAATACCCACGAACAATGGATTTTCCTAAAGGCTCATAACAAACACTGGCTCTCATTGCTGTACACTTGCAACTTTGAAAACATAGTGATTATGTGTTATTTTGAACTCTCAGCAATTAATATGCAACCAGATGTATCATTATCTACAGTCTATTAAAATTCAGAAGGTTGTGAACATGAAAAATAAGGTAGCACATGACAAAGAAGGCAAGGAGCCTCAGAGACCCAGCCCCGCCGCGACATCATTTTCAGCTGGTTTCAATTCCAAACAGATAATAGGGAGAATAGGGAGACAATGGCAGTTGACTTAAAATGAAAAACATAAATACAAACCTATGATTTGGCTGTTGGGTTTTGTAAAAAAAAAAAAAGTTGGCTTAGCCACTGGAGAGTCAGCGGTAAGGGGTGTCAATAAAAGTTTCCAGAAAAGACAAGGGCAATTTTGTGGTAAAGTGAAAATGGCATTTATTCTTGAGGATGCCTGTGGCAGAGAGGGGCATCCTCATGTGTTTCCCAGCATGGGCCATCGATGGAGGGGAGGGTTCCTTTTAAAGACTGCTGGGAGTCTAACCTGGCAAAATAATTTCCCTGGTAAATTCCCTGGTGCTCCCCAAGCACCCCCAGGTTGGCAGGGCACAGGGATGGAGTGAAAGACTCATTTATGTGCAGGCCCTCCTTCCTTCTGCCCCAACATTTAAGAGTCAGGCAAGGGGCACTCCTGAGTTTACAAAGCAGGGCTGTGCGGAGAGGTGGCGAGGGCCACCTGACCCTGCAAAGCCTCAATCAACTGCTATTAAATAAATTACATGCTGCCAGGGCTCCTGTCTACTCACAGATTCTAGCAATTTTCTAGAAACAGAGCAGTCATCCTGCACCTGACCCAGGTGTGACGCCTTGACTTTGAAGTGCTACATAAACAACGGGGGACCCCCTGCGGGAGGGAAGGTGGTGGCACGGAGAACCATGGAGTCGCCTCGTGCTAGCTGCTAGCACACACACTCTCATATGTTCCATACAGCAGCCCCATTACCCTATTTTATACAAGAGGAAATAGGTGTTCAGAGAAGTGAAACGACTTGCTCCATGCCAGACCCAGTAATTAACTGGCAGAGCTGAAATTCGAATTCAAATCCACCTGACCTGAAAGCCTTCCCCACCACCCCCACACTGGCTCCCCGGGGTACAAATTTCCTCTCATAATAACAACATAATCGCAAAATACAGGGAGACTTTGTGCCAGGTTGTGCCAAAGTGCTTTCTGCATTATTTCTTTGACTTCTCTTAAGTTAGTGCTATGAATATACCCATTTAACAAAGCAGGCAACTGAGACTTAGAGAGGTTAAGAACCTGGCATAAAGTCATGTAGCCAGGATTGAGCCCAAGCTACTACTCAGCAAGGCCTAAGTTCTTAACCACAGCACTGTTAGTTTCCTAAACCAGATGGGAACCCTAAAGGAAAGAGACTACAGAGGCAGAAGGAAGTGGACACTGAGGCAGGGAGTGCAGAGGAGAGTGTTCATTTAGCATCCAAGCCCATCACTCTGGAATCAGCAGCTCCTCTTGACTCCTCCCCAGCCCAAGTGCACAGATGCCCTGCTCGCGTGCTCCCAGCAGGAGGGCACAACTGGAGACTGGTGGGTGGCATCTGGAATCAGGGGGGCTCACCAGATGGCCATCTCCCAATATCTCCCCCTCCCCAGTCTGCCAAGCTCCCCAAAGAGATTGCCCTCCCCCCCGGCCCCCCCCCCCCTGTCGGTACTACCTGTGTGTTAGGGTTGTTAATGACTTGGTCAGATTCAAGTAGAAGCTCCTGGAGGGCAGAAAGCATGCGGTTTCTTTTTTAAACCCAGGGGGGAAATGATATGCATTGCCAGGTCTCAATAAATATTTACTGACAATTAAAGAGCCTTGGGGTCATTTTTCAGTTGTCCAACTCTTTACTAGCTTGCATTCATCACACTAGGGAGTCTCCCTGTATTTCTAACAAAGGATCTATTTATAATTAAAGCACCCTGCTAATGAATAGGGCACGGAGAACTCAAAGCAACCTAATCCATCCTAACTTGCTGGCCTTGGGTCTGTGCCTGTGGCCAGCGCTTGGCTAAGATTCCCAGATGATGCATGTCAGGTGGGAGGCTGGCCTCCGGACAACTCGATCCCTGGCTCCTACGGCCAAGGGCGCCTCTCTGCCCAGAGCTCACGCACCACTCCCTTTTTAAAAGTCATTCTGGGAACAACTAGAAACACACACTAGATTTTTGTTGTTGTTGTTGTTCTACCTGGCAGGAATCAACGCGAAGCTTGCCAGTGTGCTTGGAACATCTTTTGTTAAAAAAAGTAATGCCTAGTGCCAACTTGGATCTCTGGGAAACTGGGTGGTCATTTCCTACAAAGGAAAGAGCTACCTTCTAGCAGTCCCCTTGATAAGGATAACCATCCACAGCTTCTACTCCACTGATCTACATTCAAAATAGATGCTGCTGCTGCTAATGATCTGTTAAACAATTGCTCTGTGGAAGCTCTTTGTATGCCCATTTCATCTACACAATTCCCTTGGAAATTCTCATTTTTCAGATGAGGAAACTGAGGCTTAGGAGGATGAGACACTGGTCCAAGGTCTCTCAGTTCAGAGGTGGCCAAGTGGGGATTCGAATTCAGTTCAGTCTGACCCTCAAATCCAAGTTCCTAATCACTACATTCTATGGCTGCCCCAAATTAAAATGTAACCTTGTCCAATCCTTCCCCCCAGGGGAAAGGGCAGAGGAAGAGGATGTGTTAAATAATTTCATCTGGAACTTTGGAACTTTCTTTGAAGCTTTGAAAGGAAAAAAGATTTATGTTCTTAGGACAGAAATCTAGTTTTGTGTTTTTTTTTAATTGGCTAATGTGTAGTCCAGAATTGTTTTCTATGACACATCAAAGCCAATTTTTGTCACTTAAAAGTCATAATTTCTGAAATTTAGGTCCTATCCTCAACGTCCAAATTTCTAGTCTGCAAGTGACTGCCCAAACCTGGGAATTTATTGTTGTAGAGTTCTAATACTACAAGAATCCTCAGAACAAGCCCAGTGCACTGTTTCCAAACTCTTGGTACCACCATGACAATTTTTTTGCCATATGTACATATTACCAGAGTTATTATGTACTTAATATTTCCTTAAATAACTTTTTAAAGTAAACTTATTGTAAAAATAAACTATATCACCTTAAATGGAAAATCACTATCACCTGCCATAAACAAAAACTAACTTTAAAAAATGAACCCCACTAACTTCTTGTTAGATACTCTTACCTGCCTGAAGCTTCCAAGCCTGAAGCCTGCACTTTGTTAAAAAGCAAAATTAGCAAGTGATAGAGAGGTGTTAAAGACACACTAGCTCAAACTGAGCTATGTCAAACTGAGACTTGACATAATCAGAAGGATCAAGGAGGACTGAAAAGGGAAAGTGATTAAACTACTTTGTGTCTTGTCTCTGTCTCATTTGAGTTGCTCCAAGTGGTATGAAACCCACCTTTTGGGAAATAATGATCTAATCCAATTCTCTCATTCCAGAAACAAAGATTCTGAGGCCCTGAGAAGCTGAGCCTACTTACTTGTACCTTGTCCCCAGCTGGTTGGAAAGCTCCTGTAAGAATCGGCTCAGAAATAAACGCTTCATTTAAGAGACCTCCAAAGCAAGCTCCTGTTTCTTGATGTTGATGCCAGAACCAAGCTCACTCTCCTAGGACATTAGAGCCTGGGCAGAAAGCATTCAAAGACTAACAGGAGAAAACAAGATGCCTTTTCTGATGCTTTCTCCTTCAAAGCTCTTAGATAAGTCACCATCAAACAACTAAGGCGGAAAGAGGTAAAGGTGACACTTCATCAAGTATCTGTGGCTTACACACAAGCCCCCATCAGTTTCCCCCCCTACTAACAGTTTATTTCCTTCTTGGTGGTGGGGGACGACAGGGTCCCACTTTGTCTTCCAGGCTAGAGTGCCGTGGTGTCACGATAGCTCACTGCAACCTCTAACTCCTGGGCTCAAGCGATCCTCCTGCCTTAGCCTCCCAAGTAGCTGGGACTACAGGCAAGTGCCACCACGTCTGGCTGATTTTTCTATTTTTTGTAGAGACAGGGTCTGTGGCTCTTGATCAGGCTGGTCTCAAACTCCTGGCCTCAAGTGATCCTCCCACCTTGGCCTCCCAAAGTGCTAGGATTACAGGCTTGAACCACCACGCCCAGACATTATTTCCTTCTTTACAGTGGTTTCTGACTCCTTCTGCAAGACCACACCCAGAAGCACCCAAGACAACCACCAACCAGCAAGTAGGATGGCTGACAAGTTGTGAGAAAATGAACCAAGACCACCAAAACCTAACAGGATATTGATGAGCCAACCCATCTATCCCCCTCCCCTGTGAAGTCAAAAATTAAACACAATTAAACTGGAACTAACTGATTAACACTTGTGTGCACATATGGAAACAACATTCATTGGAAATTAAGCAGAAGGGACTGGGGAGGAGGGGATGGGTAAATTCATACCAAACAGGTACAATGCACACTATCTGGGGGATGGGCACCTTACAACTTTGACTCAACTGGTACAAAAGCAATTTATGTAACCAAAATGTCTGTAACCCCGTAATATTTTGAAATAAAAAATTTTAAGAAGTTCTTTTCCTTTGTCTTGTCACTTCTCTAAAAATTTACTGTTCTTTGTTGAAGGTGCTATAATAAGCTAGAATTCAAAGCCTCCTCTTTGAGAACTATTTGTTCTCTCGATGTCTCCCATGTATACATGAAATAAACATGTTAATAAACAAAAATAGTCTTTACCAGTGACCTTCAGTTATCTTCTCCATATTTGCCTGGGGTGGTTCTTGACAGGCCTTCCTCAGTTGGGGATTATGGCAATCTAAGATAACACACTAGAGAAGGCACCTTGCATTGGCCTTGAGTTCAGGCCAGAAAGCACCCAGAGGGAAGCTTTTAACTTCCTTGCTCTCAGGTGCCCACCTGGAGGTGCCCACCTCCACCTCTTTCCACCAAGTGTCTTGTTCCCTTTTTCCTTCTGCACCTTCTTCCTCCAGGAAGACTCCGAACTTCCAAATCTGACAACTGGAGGCAAGTCCTAAATATTTTTTTTTTACCTTTATCTTTTCAAGGTCCAGACATGGGCTCTTAGTTTTATTTAATTTAATCAGGTTGCCAACTTCTAGTGGTATCTACAGAAAGAGTGCCCTAGGGAAATAGTGTATTTCTCCTTACTATTTATCACCTCTGCTGCAAACATTAGGTCTGCAGAGTTCAGAAAGGCATCATTTTAAGATATGTCACCTACCCGTATAAAAGTTCATATCTATCCATTCTTTGTGGCCTTTTTGTTTACTTTAACACAGATCTCACATCAAATAAAAAGTTAGGCCTTGAAGTTGGATCTTTTGAAGTGTAGGCCAAGGGAAAGGCCCACTGGTCCACTAGCCCCCAGGCAAGGTCACTGCATGCAATGTTCTAACTTTAATGGGGTTCACTTTGAATACCCCCCAAATTGACAGTGTTGCTTCCTATCCTACTCAGGAACACGACTGGCTTAAGTCAACACTGTGGCATGCCAAGAAGTCAAGGCTGGGCAAGGAGGAACCAATATTTGGGCTCTTCCTCCTAATCTCTCCAAATTTCTGTTTCCTCAGTTGACAAACGAAGAGGACAGTCCTTGCCTAGCCCAGCTCCCACAGCTAGTACAAGGTTCAAAGGAGATAATGTATGGGAAAATAACTGACTGTTATCTGAACACAGGGTGGCACTGCTATGAATTTAGTGAGCACAATGAAAAAAGGAGGGGGTGTCCTGATTGTAAAGTCCCTTCCCCCACTTCTCTATATCCCATATGCCTACATATAGGTTTCAATTTGTTACATTGTGTATGTAAGTATGCTCAGCTTTTTTCCTCTTTATTTTTTCCAGGAACACTAGGGTATTTTTGTTTGCTAGAGGGTAATGGCTGCAAATGATACCACTGACCCCAGTGCCAGAAGCCATGGTCGTGGAGCTATTCCCTTATTACAGGACAGAGAGGTTGCTGGCTTTTCTGGCTATTAGAAACAAGTAGGAAAGGATGCTAGATTGGAATCAGACAATTGGACTTCAAGCTCTAGCTATGCAACTCCCAGCTGTGTAATCTTGGACAAATCATGAATCTCTCTGACCCTTGGTATCATCTTTAAGATGAGGATAATTAGGCCGGGCGTGGTGGCTCACGCCTGTAATCCTAGCCCTCTGGGAGGCTGAGGCGGGTGGATCGCTCGAGGTCAGGAGTTCGAGACCAGCCTGAGCAAGAGCGAGACCCCGTCTCTACTAAAAATAGAAAGAAATTATCTGGCCAACTAAAAATATATATAGAAAAAATTATCTGGGCATGGTGGTGCATGCCTGTAGTCCCAGCTACTCGGGAGGCTAAGGCAGTAGGATTGCTTAAGCCCAGGAGTTTGAGGTTGCTGTAAGCTAGGCTGACGCTACAGCACTCACTCTAGCCCGGGCAACAAAGCAAGACTGTCTCAAAAAAAAAAAAAAGATGAGGATAATTATACTAAAGTGAGTCAAAGAATATAAAAGTGCCTTGAAACCTATAAAATGCACAAATATAAAGCATGAATATTATTGTAAATAATGTCATTATGAATAACTTTGGACACACAGCTTTCCCTGCCCCAAGAGCTGGAATACTGGATCCAAAGATTTGAACCTTTTTTGTCTTTTAATATGTACAAAGACATGTGTTATTTTCCTGCAACATTCACAACATTGGGTTTTACTATGTCTTTAAAATAGTTGCAATATCAATTAGGTATGAAATGGTATCTTATTATTGTTTGCCTTTTCCATTTCTATAATTCCTATTAGAGTGAACATTTTAAATAATCTTTACTGTCATAAAGAGTTCTTGTGTTTGAATTGCCTAATAGTGTCTTTTGCTCATCTGTCAATGGATGTCGTAGGGTATTTTTACATCTATATAAACTATGTAACAAAGATATTAATCTTGTCTGTCATTTCTATTTCAAAAATCTTTTTCACCAGCCTGAGCAAGAGAGAGACCCCGTCTCTACTAAAAATAGAAAGAAATTATCTGGCCAACTAAAATATATATAGAAAAAATTAGCCGGGCATGGTGGCGCATGCCTGTAGTCCCAGCTACTCGGGAGGCTGAGGCAGTAGGATAGCTTAAGCCCAGGAGTTTGAGGTTGCTGTGAGCTAGGCTGACGCCACAGCACTCACTCCAGCCTGGGCAACAAAGCGAGACTCTGTCTCAAAAAAAAAAAAAAAAAAAATCTTTTTCAATGTATTAGTCTACTTCTCTTGTCTAAGGAAGCAAATTAAACATAAAAGAAATCTTATTGATACAGTATCATACACTGTCTGTGGACTGATTAATATTCAAGATTTCTAGGCAAGCTAAGGATGTCCAGAAGAAATAAGGACAGGAAAGAGACATGACAGTATGTCACATTTGGAAAAGTTAGAGGAACCAGGAACATCTAGCCAAGCGAAGGAAAGCACCTCGGGGAAGAGAAAGAGGGAGAGAGTGCACATGTGTGTGGAGTGGGAGAGATGGGGAGAGAGAGCAGTTTTCAAATACTTAAGGTGGTAACATATAAGTATTACTGCATAATATACAGCTCCAGAAAGTAATGTTACAATTAAGAAAGGATTTTTTCATGATCTTTACTAAACAAAGACGGAGTACAGTTGTCCTTCAAGATCCAAGGGGGATTGGTTCTGGGATGCCTGCAGATACCAAAATCCACAGATGCTCAAGTCCCTGATATAAAATGGAATAGTATTTGCGTATATCCTATGTATATCCTCCTATCTTTAAATCATCTCTAGTTTACTTATAATACCTAATACAATGTAAATTCTATGTAAATAGTTGTTATGCTGTATTTTTTATTTGTATTATTATTGTATTGCTATTTTTTTTCTGAATATTTTCGATCTGTGGTTGGTTGAATCTGTGGATGAGAAACAGGCAGATACAGAGGGCTGACTACATATGGCCTCAGAAGGTTACGAGCTTTCTGTCTCTGGAGGTGTTTAAGCAGAAATTGAATGGATCTAGTAGTGAATAAGAATTAGGCTACATATTCTCGACAGGCCTTTCCCACTCTGAGGTTCTCTGATGCAATGACCCCGGGTCATTTCCTGGAGGCTGGGTTTGTTTGTTTCATAAATCCCCGGGTTTTGCTACTCCTTTCCTCCTCATCTTAAGGGCCAGAAAGGGGAAAAAAAAAAAAAAGTCTAATGAATTTACTGTTAAGGTTTCTGGTTCAGCTCCAATTAATTGAAGTTTACTAATAATCAGGGCTGCCTTCTCGCAAAAGGACACAATGGCCCAAGTACAGAAGGTCCAGGCACAAGTGTTTCTACACTTAAAAAGAACCACTCCTTTCCAAGGAAAGGTTCGGAAACCTGATTAACTTGTGACAAAGCCTCTTCCAAGCTAGTTACTGGTGTCAATTTATAAAAAATGGAAGGCATTAGAAAGCACTGGACTTCACTCCTGACAGTCCACAAGCACAAGAATAAATGGCAATGCAATCACAGCAATTTCCTCATTTCATGTGTGACCTCTACCCATTACCAATGCTGGCAAATTATGGAAGGCAACCGCACATACACATCATAAATGAAGTAGCCCTTCCAGATATACATACATCATTAATAACAATTACACTTACACAGGGCTTTACAAAATTAGGATATAATCAGTAATTTATTTTCATTCAGTAGTTATGAAACAGTGGCATTGATCCAGGATTTTACAGGCAATCACTGGGTGTCTTGGGAAAATGACACAATTTACAAATATCCAGATGGTAGTTAAGCCTTCCAGTTATTGGTTTATGTGGAAAGCTGGTAGTTAATGTAGATAAGCAAAATGACTAAGAGAAGAACTAACAGTGTCACCCCCCTAGAACTGAGTATGTGGAATTCTGCCAAAGACCAGCTCCTTCAGCAACACAAAACGGAAATTACCCAAACCCTTCCAAATCGGGGCTTGCAAACCCTACTCCTGTGAATTGCAGCCATTCTATGAAGTGGGCTGTCAGAAGCACTGACTAATGGTGGGGTCTCCCACCCAGACACTCAGGAAAAAATTGGCCTTTGAGCATCAGGCAATTTGCTCGGGCAGACGGGTTCATCCTTCACATGCTATGTGGTGAGGAGACCAATGATTTAGTCATTCAGAGGCAACATGATGTGGTTGGGAAAGTACAGACTTTAGTGTCAGACTGGGTTGTGAATCTCATCTCCTTTACCTAGTAGCTCAGCCACCCTGGGAAGGCCACTACCCTGCTCTGAGCCTTAGTCTCTTCTTATATAAAAGAGGGCAATATCATCAACCCCATAGGATTGTTGTGATGATTAAAGTAAAGGGCGTACAGTAAATGCCCTAATGCACTGCTGTGTGTAAAATAGCATTTATGAAATTAGGATGGTGATCATGATGTTTAAGACAATTTTAGGGATTTTTTTTGAGATGCAAAGATCTCAATGATAATATTTATTAAGCATTTACTAGGTGCCAGGAACCATGTTAAGCTGTCAACATGAATCATCTCATTTGACCCTCACTATGGTCCTAGATAGAGACACAACTATCACCATTTCCATTTTACCGCTGAGGAAACGGAGGCTTGGAGAGGTTGT
>CM052436.1:159165670-159245618 GCA_028533085.1 Varecia variegata | reverse complement strand
CTGTTCCTGTTTCATATGCATCCTAGAGGTCCAAGAGCCTCAAGATACTTTTCCAACTGAACAGCCACAGAATGTTGGCTTATAACCAGATCCTATCAGCAAGTGATGGTCCTTCTGTGGGTAACTCTGTGTGGCTCCCCACCCAGCAAGATCTCTGAGATCACATGACTCACAGAGCCCATTTATTGAGTCATCTGAAGAAATCATAGGTTTCTAACTGCAATAACTCCATATGACTATTTCCATGCAGTTGTTCATATATACTGTCAATTCAATACTATATGTTACAGATTCCAAGAAATGTATAAATTACTGCAAACTGGTAACCCTTTAGCTCTCCAGCTGGTAGTCAAGGAGTACAGCCCAGGTGCATACAATTTTCAAATGCACACGTTGACTGATGGAGGCATAAATCATGGAAGGAGCATAGGGTTCACTTTGCCCTTTAGAGTTGAGGCTTAAAAAGTACCTTCTCAGTTACATAAGATGCTTAAGATTACATATTTAAAAGATAATATTTTAAGGCATTTTGCATGTCTGTTAAGTTTTGTATTTGGCCCACATTTTTCTCCCCACAGAGGTAAACACCATTAGATGCTACAAGGGAT
Source organism: Varecia variegata (assembly GCA_028533085.1). NCBI lineage: Eukaryota > Metazoa > Chordata > Mammalia > Primates > Lemuridae > Varecia > Varecia variegata. The sequence goes on along the minus strand of CM052436.1, from coordinate 159,245,010 downwards.
GCTGATATTAAATACTGGACGAGTCCATCAGGAAATCTGGCATTAGATCTTGGCTTAGCTGCTGATTTCCTATGTGGCTTTCTGCAATTCACCTCCCCTCAGTGTCTTTATTCATCAAGTGGAGAGAATAATGCATGCTTTATGTTAACCTTACAACATGGCTGGGGGTCTCAAGTGAGACACTAGACATGGTAGACTTAGAAAAGGAATAGAACTCTGTCATTTCTAGGTGCATGGCCGAGTCAAAGTCAGAACCTATACTTTTGAGACCCAGGAAAGTATTCCACCATTGATGAGACAGGCATATAGTCTATGTGCTACAAACTTTTAGAACCACCGAGAGACAAATGCAATGGCTACAAATACCACTAACTAAATCAGGCCTAATCCTGACCAACATCTAAGAATCTTAAAACCAAAAGTAAGTTGTCCACCAAGTTGTCAGATATATTCTTAGAAATAACAGAAACAACTCTTGTGTATTTTCATTAAAAATAAAATCAACCCAAAACTTTTAAAAACTTCTCACCAGGCTCTAGCTTCCTAAACCAATGTGCCCAACTCACCTGATCCCTTTTTCCTTTTCTTTTCTTTTTGAGACTTCTTTCTTTAAAAGCAAACCTCACCATGGGAAAATAGTGATTTTTAACTTACAATCATTAGCTCTAACAATAATTCATTAGCTCTAACCGTTTTTCTTTTAGTGATTTGATCAGGTGTTAAGAGCACCTAACATGCCTAGAAAGACCTCCTGGCATGGGAAGTGAGCAACCAATAAATATGAAAACAGAGATAAATTGAGCAAAGCTGCATGAACAATCGGAAGAAATAAACTTAATGATGCTCACGTCATACCATGTTTTTCTGTGGAAGTCTAGAGCTATGAATTAAGCTCTTTAAATTTCACTAGTAATGATTAGAGCCGGAAGGATCTAGCTGGTTATGGGTATTAAAATTAAACATTTGCAACCCAACTTATACACCCATGTCAAAAGAAATACCAGATTAAGAAGCAGTATTATATTAACGGACATGCACTATCAGACACGCAATATCATAATGCATGTAGAATATTTTCAGAAGCTTAAAATAGATCATTTAAAGAAAATAAAAATACATATTTAAAAATATTATCTTTTTTTTTTTTTTTGCCTTCACTGGAAACTACCACTGAAATAAAAAAAATTACAAAGCACTTAAATTCAATCTTGAGTAGAAATTTCATTATTTTAAGAGAATGTTTACTTTTGCATATTTTTCACTCAAATGTAGGGTATCAAATGCACATCAAGGACACTCGCCTGCTTCCCAGAAGCCTTTTCCTAAGTGGCCTTCCCTAGTACAGTTGCTGCAACGACAGGAACAAATGCAAGAAGGCACTTGCCAGTGCCATGCTGTGCACACTGTCCTAGCTACAGCAAATTCAGGAGGAAAGGCCGTTCCATGTCCAAAGGGCACAGGTGTTCTGCTACAACTGCCTTTGAAGGTCAACGAGTCCCATTTTCCTGGAAAGGTCTTTGGATAGACTCATTTTTCTTTTTATTACAACCATATTCTTTCTACAAAAAAAAAAATGATCAATCTTAAAAGATACTTTCAGAGGAATTAATAGCCAATGCCTAGTTTATAAACAATTATATAATCATGTTTTTCAAAAGGCAGACAAATGAATGCTGTTTTCACTTACAAATACTGACGACACCTACTGGTAAAAATATGTATTTTTGTTAACTGCTTATAGAGAAGCTAGGCCTACAAAGGATTGGCTGTCTTTTGCACTGAAAATGAAAACTACCCTCTAAACTCACTTAGGTTTCTTATTCCAACTTTGCCTATCTCCATTATCAGGAAGCAATATGCCAGATCAATAAAGCTAAGAGACAGCTCTGCCTCAACGTGTATAAAGCATACTTTTATTCTGATTTAAACAGGAAAAAAAAAAAAGCCTCAATGGTGATACCTGAAAAATATTTACCAACTATTCCCCAAAAGTATTCCTCCCCCATCCTTACTCTCACACCAGAACATCCCCATAAAAGAAAAATAAGTCATATTGAGTCATATTGTATAATCTGGATCCAGCTACCAAAGAAGAAAATATTTGACATTTGGTGATGTTTCTTTCATTACATTTATGATATACATATCTATATTCTACATAGAAGAGTAAAATAAAATTAAGCAGATGAGTTTTACTTCAGCCTTAAGTTAAATTATTCAAAAACACAGGACTAAGTGATAGCAAGAAGGGACTGGTTAGAGTACAGAGCTATTCTCACTGTTCTTTTCTTCGGCCCATTTCAATTTGTTATTAAATTGGTTATACTATCCTTTCTTCCAAAAGGAGTCTGAGGGGGCACCAGCCACGCTGCTCCTATATTCATTGAATTAGGAAGCTCCCACTGAAAAATCATTATATCCATTCCAAGGCCTGAACCACCTGAATTCTATGCAGGGGCTGTCCTTTCAAAACTTAAGAATCCAAATACCACTAGGGCCATCACACTTTCACAGTTGCTGGCAACAAAAACTCTTTGAATATTCAATTGAGCTGAGGTGTCGGATGGGAGCAGGGAGGGAGAAGTTAGTTTGCACTCGGCTTACAGAAAGCTGAATACAACAACCGGAAACTGTTTGGAGTCCTGTCAGCTGGGAGCAGCTCTTGTTAGAGGCAATGAATCTTTGATGCTGTCCTCCTGAATATGCATAATTCAGTGAGCCAAGTGTATATAGCTGAGCATACCCAAGGGAGGCAGGTGGGTGGAACCCCCAAGAATGCTGTGACAAGGTCAGATGCACACCTGCCTCTAGACTTTCCCTGGTCACAGTGGTTATGCTAGCAGAATGAGGTGGAGGAGAGTGGAGACCTCCCAGAAACACACATGAGTGGCAATGATGAACTGGGTACTGTGGGTTCCACTACAGCTTGGCCAAAGCAAATCAGTGGTCTAGTGAAAACAACTGTATTCCCTAAGACCCTTAAAGAAAGAGAGGAATGCTTTTTCCTCCAGCTGAAGCCAACCTTTGAGACCACTGAGCTATGTGCCAGAGAAATATCACACAGGAGGAAAAGGCAGACTAAACACTAGCTGGGAGGACTCCCTCACATTGCCCTCAAGGCACAGGAAAGTTCCCAGAAAAAGAAATGTTTCTGATGTTCCAAGGCAGCTTTCCATTGCTCTGAGGAGTTTAATTCATTTTCAGGATCCATATGGGAGACACTCAAATTACTCTTTTAGCCCCAGCCCCTCCGCTGAATGACCCCCACTGGCCACAGGTGATAGAGGTTCTGTGTCCTCTCTTTGCTGCCAAACAGCTGCAAGGCCACCTCTGACGGTGAGACTTCCAGAGAGGTCCCCAAGAACCTCCCTCTGCTCTCTCAACCTAAGCAAGAGAAAACACTCGCTTAAAGGGGAGCTCTTCCCTGACTTCCGCGCCTGCTGATAAAGTAGGAGAAAGTCCCTCTGCCAGGTCTAGACAGAATATGGACAGTCGGAGAGCGTTGCAGGGCACTCGAGTGCGAGGCAGAGGCGAGGAGGTGGCTGCTCTCAGGTGGGCAGGAAGAGGGACAGAAAAGGCAGCTCATGCTTGATCCACAGAGAAGAGGTGAGAGGGAGACAGGGGTGAGAGATGGCGACAGGGAGACACAAAGAGTGTGAGAGATGGAGACAGAGAAAGTGGCACACACAGACAGTGAGAGATGGAAACGGAGACAGAGACCGGGGGAGGGTGCAGAAACAGTGAGAGCTGGAGGGAGACAGAGAGACGGGCAGAAGTCCCCGAAGAGGACCAGGTGGAGGGAGGGGCCCTACCTCGGCGTCCTTGGCCGGACAGCTGGCCGGGGGTATCTCCAGGCTGCAGTTCGCCCTCTTGACCGTGAGGTAGAAGGGGTAATCCTTGGCCACCATGGCGGCTGCCGGGCCTGCCCTTTGGGATGTCACCGCTGACCCCAGGCGACTACAAAACTCCCAGGCGAAAGGGGGCCCCAGCTCCACTGTGCCGGGAGGTGGCGGCGACGCGCAGACAGCAGCCTTCTCGCCGAGCCGGCACAGACTCCGGCGCGGCTGCCGAAGGGGGCGGGGCCTCGTCCAGGCACGCCCGGCGCGGGGCGGGGCCCGGATCGGCACCGCCCCCCGCATCCTGGGAGCGCCCAGGTGTCCCCTTGCGGCCGCCCCCTAGGGCTCAGGCGCTGAGGGCGCTCCCGCGGCGGACCGTGACCTCTCTCTCCCGCCGGCCCCTGGCCCGGCAGCCCCTCAAGGGAGATGCGATTGCGAGGCTGCCCGACCCTGTGAAAGCTCCTTTCGGGCTCCCTCGCTGCACTCTCGGGGCGGAAGGGCTGGCGGGTAGAGAGGAAGCTGGGGCGAAGCCGTGCGGAGGAAAGGAGTCTGGGGAAAGCGAACGTTTTAAAAGCCCACATTAGAAAGACGTGGTATTCTGTTTTGTCTTCTTCACAGGCCAGTCTCATCTGCACGCTTTTTTTTTTTTTTTAATGAAGAACCCTGGACTATAATCTACAAACAGTAAAATGCACACATTTTAAGTGTACCGTTTGTTGAGTTCTGACAAATGTAAACACCCACGTAACCACCTCCACAATCAGGATACAAAACATTTCCACCACCCCGGAAAGTTCCCTCTAGCCCTTTTCCCCTGCACCCACTTTGAAATACGACTAGAATGGTAAGAGCCTGCCTGCCACTCAGAAGGGCAATCTGACAGTGTCTTCCGGTATAAAACTGTGCAGTGATGACCGGTTACTATGCCTTTCTGGATCCTTTCTGGAGAAACAATGACATTGTAAATGCCCAAAGAGGTGATTATAAGGTTGTTTGCAGCAGTCCTGTCTGAGCAGTTAAAAAAAAAAAAAAAAAGGAAGAAACTGGAAACAATGGTCATTTCCATCAGTAGGGAGTGCTTAAATAAACTTTCCTTACTATGTAATACCATACAGCAGCGGTCAAAAAGGAGATGGGAGGCGGAAAGAACACTGAGGTCAGGAGTTCGAGATCAGCCTGAGCAAGTGTGAGACCCCCGTCTCCACCAAAAATAGAAAAAGCCTGGCTTCCTGGCCTGCGCTTGTAGTCCCACCTACTCTGAGGGCTGAGGCAGAAAGATCACTTAAGCCCTGGAGTTTGAGGTGGCAGTGAGCTATGATGACCACTGCACTCTAGACCAGGCCACAGAGCAAGACTCCGCCTCAAAAAAAGAAAGAAGAAAAAAAAAGGAGATGGGTCTATGGGTGTGTAGGTGTGGCATGGAAAGATGACCAATGCATTAGGTTCAGTTTAAAAATAATCACAGAGTAAGTGCAGTACAATACTATTTGGGTTAAAAACATCTACAAAAGATACTATATATTTTCTATAGAGGCATATTTGTAGGTAAATGACGCTAAGCACTGTCTGGGAGAAACTGCACCAAACTTTTACCAGTTCCCTTGTGGTTTAGGGGAGCCATCTGGGATTAAAGGATTAAAGACAGTGGACAAAGGGGACTTTAAATTTATAGTTAATGTTTTAATATTTCACACAGAAAAATATACTCGTGTATTACTGTGGAAACTAGAAATAGGGTTTTTAATATTAAAATTATTATCTCAAATGTTATTTTGTAGGCTGCACTGTTGAATCTTTTTTCTCCTCATGTGAAAGTCATGGCCACATCAGGTGGTGGTCTGGGGAGAACTGTCTTTTGCTTTCACTTCTTGGGTATGCAGGAGGTAGGGGGAATGGTGATTTTTAGTTTCTGTTTCAGTGTTCTTTGCTTCCAGTTGAGGTCAGAACCTAGCAGTTGCTACTTTACAGGCAGGAAACCTCATAAAACATATAGCTCTTTCTTCCCAGTATCAAACCTACACCCTGACACTAAATCTACCCACCTTTCTACCCAGCTACTGCAGACAAACTGCCTTTGGAAACAGGAAGAATCTGGCCCAGTTTAGCCAGCCTGCTATTGCCATATTTGTAAAGGGGGCTCCTGAATGAATGGAGGTTCCAACCAAGACTGAAGAGAGTACCTGATTTTTTACCCCTCAAATATATAACCTGAAGTAACAGGAAGAGAAATGGCCAGAAAAGAGGTATGGGGTGGGAAAGAGCAGCTCAGAACTACCCATTTTCCTATTCATATTCCTGAACACAACCTTATCGTTTTAGCCTGAGCTGCACTGGTGGGGAGCTCACACAAGAACCCCCTTCCCTCGAAAGCTTGGCCAAGCTTGGTGGGGGACTGAGGGGAACCCCATCTCCAAGCAGCTCAAGATTACCTATGCAGCCAAAAGCAGGGCCACAAGCCAGTGACATGCAGCCTCTGATTAACTATGCAGGCAAAGCAAGACCAAGAGGCAGTGACAAGCCTCACTTGGGGCTTGCCTGGCCACCAAGGATCTTCACTGAAGAACCCAGAGCCACTTCTTATTTTCTTCCTCTACCTGCTCTTCTGGCCCTCACAGAGCCACCATCTCAACTAGAAGACTCTGGCCATCAATAGCCCATTTGGGGACAGGCTTTGATCCCCAGTGGAGCTTGCTAGGCCTTGTACTTCAGTTGGAAAATGGACTTACAGCACTTGATGAAGGAAAGAGTCACCCTGGCAAATTCTGACAGCCCTGGAACAGGGCTGCTCACCGCAGTATCCTTAGAACCAAGCAAGGAGTTTGACATACCATAAGACCAGTGCAATAATAAATAAATAAACCCTAAGAAATGGAGGGGGCTTTAACCTCAAGTTTAAGTACAATTATTGCAGAGCAATGAATTGGTCAAAAAGAAGGCTGCCATATCCATTTTCTGTTAAAACATTTTTTTTTGCCCTCCTTAAAAGGTGTTGGAACCATAAAAATCAATGAATATACAGGGCTACACAACATATGTACAGCAAACTTATGTCTTTTTCACTATATGTGCTAGGCAAGGAGAGAGAGACAGAGAGACAGAGGCAGAAAGATTGCTAATGGCCTGTAACAATTTAAATAGTGCTGCAAAAAAACATAAGCTACAAAACGACTGTGAAAGATGGGAATCTGGAGTTCCCTTGGGTGGTCTGATTCTTCCAAGCTTCTCATAGCATGAATGTTTCCCCACCCTGAATAGGATTCTGGTGTTTAAAGACATATATTTTCAGTACAACAAAGCCTGTAAACTCAAGCCAGCAATTTTGGGTATATATAAGCCATGTATGTGGTCCTTGAGACATTTAAAGAATTTTCAAGGGTATTTTTGACCCCATACAATTTCCACCTAGTGCCCTGACTTCAAAAACTCCCCTATATGTAATGTACTGCACCTCCATTAACAATTTGGGGTTTGGGCAATCTGCCTGGGACTCTAACCAGGGGTGTCCATGATCAAAGACTTTGTCAGAAAACAGGCAGCCCTACAGGAGAGTTTCCAAGCACATCCCTGAGGTTAGTGTCACAGTTGAGGGAAGCTGGTCTAGCCCCACAATGCCGCCAAGCTAAGTGGCCCCAGGAGCCTGGCACTCCCCATCCTGCCTGTGTGTATGTGTTTATGGGCTTAGGAACAACACTGCCCTAACAGGCAGCTTCACTCAAAGCAAAGGCACAAAGTGCCTTTCAGAACTCGCCTTCGGCACAACCCGTTATAATCCTATAAAACGCTTCACAGCCAGGCAGTGTTCCTCGCAAGCCAGAAGCCTGGAGACTGGAATAAAGGAGGCTGTTCTGCATTTCCAGGAATCATGCCAAGCACAGGGCCTGTGGTCTCGCCTGTGCCGAGTGGGGGTCGTTTGTGTGGATGGTAGAGTGTTGGGCCTCCACACACCAGCCCACGACTGGTTACTACTTCCTTTTAGACTAGCAGACAACCAGGCGTGGCTGGGAGACGGTCTATGGACTCCTCAAGTCCTCACACCATGGCTGTGAGTAGAGCAGGCCCAGTGTGAGGCTAAAATTTCAGAAGCTAAAAAGGGCTGTGACAATCTTCTCAGCCATTGTCCTGTCAGCGTTATACATAACATCAGGATTAGTGTGTACCTCTTTTCTTAAAAGCTTGTTCATTCATTCATCCATCCATTCATTCATCACATATATAATGAGTGCTTATTACAGGTCAGGTGCTCGATTAGCTACATTTTTCATCCTCCTCTTCTCCACTCATTCCTGAACCTCTATGCCAGGCAGGTGTTTAATGTACACCTGCTCAAGGAATATGGTTGATATTAAAATGTGGCCTTTCAACTGTAACCTCTGTGTTTACACTTGCAGGAGGAGCTCAAGTTACAGTAGCTGAGCTCCCAAAGCCTGGCCTTCAAACATGTGTACCTCCACCTGCTTCCCTGGCATCTGGAGGGATGCCATTTTCTACCTGCTACTCTGACATGGTCATGTAGGTACATGCTGGGCACATCCATGTTCCAACACCTCTCCCCTCCCCTTCCATTTGGGGGATGTTCCCAGTTAATGATCAAGCCCCCTCTCCTCTCTTCGACTTCAGTCTTGATGGGGAGGCAGAAGAGTGAAAAGCCTGAAGAAGTTCTGGCAGTGAATTCTGAGAGATCAGGACTGTGATTTACTGCCACACAGGTAAAAATGGCGCAAACGAAGCACTGATCATCTCTAAACTCACACCAGTGTTATTAGTATTACTCCCCCTTGCCTGAGGATATGTCCATTGGTTCCAGTCCAGATTTACAAATATGCATCCCTGGATATTCTACAGCTGGAAGACTTAATTCTTGTATTCTCTTTAAGATCTCATTTTCTGAAACAAGCCTGAAAAACTGTTTAAGTGATAGTCTCTCTTTCTCCCTACTGAGCTAATCCTGTGGATAATTAGCTATAAAAATTAGCAAGACTTTATTTTTTTTTAAAGAGTGAATAAATGTCTTCCCCTGATATAACACAAACAGATGCATTTCCTAGCCTCTAGTGCATTAGAACAATGCCTCTCAACCAAGGGTGATTTTGACCCCCAGGGACATTTGGGGGAGGTGTCAAAAGGTCCATTAGATACATTTTTGATTGTTAGTGGATGGGGCCAGTTGCATTGGCATCTAGTGGCTACAGGCCAGGGATTCTGGTAACACTTATAATACACAGGACAGCCTTCCACATGAAGAATTAACAGGTCCAAAATGGCAGTAGTGCCACTGTTGAGAAATCCTGCATTAAAGAGAGAGTAGAACTGAAATATGGCATTGGAGCCAAGAAATATGTTGGTTTTAATCTCAAGGAGATTTTCACTTTAGACCTTGAATACTGGTTGGTGTCAATGTTGGCTTAGACTCGGTGGAGCAAAGAGGAAACACTTAAGTGCAAAGAAGCCTCACGTTGCCATGCCTCAAATCTTCCCAGTCCCTAACCTGACCCTTAACTGAGTAACACACTCCATAAAACACAAAAAGGACAAAAGGATAAAGAGGAATATGAGAGTAGGGGATCAGGGAACAGATGACTGTTTTAAACTGCTTCAGATACCAGAATATACCTCAAAAGACCAGTGAAAATTAGTTTCAGTGAAATATAATTAAGAAGAAACCAGGGAAGAGGGAAAATTTGTTCAAATGTTGTTCTTTCCCAGAACAACCTTTACCACCACATTTATTTGTTTGGGGGGGGCATAAATGTAAACCCAGTGATTAAATTAAAACCTCAAAGAGTTTAATTTACCATCTTATTCATACATGGTACTTTTGGCTATATAGCATGTATGAACAAAAACCTGTCTCACTCAAGAATTTGCAGTAAGGATTCTGACCTCCAATTTGAACTTATGATTATTATCAGCCTTGTTTTTCTCATAGAATTAAGCCAGCCCTTAGAACATTTTCTGTACACTACTAGAGGGTCTTTGAACTTTAGTCTTGTTTGTTTGAGAGTATTTTAGAGCCAAGCATTCAATAAATTTGTTATATTCCAAAATTATTTATTTCCCTAAGACTACAACTGATGTATTTATTTATGTGGGTTTTGTATACGAACCATTATGTAGAGAAATTAGAACCTAAAATGTATAAATTCCAGCTCTGGATAGTGGAGATGTTCTCTCTTCCATTGACTACAAATTTGGTAATCAAAGTACCTTATTTCATTGAATCTAAAATGCCATAGACTATAATATGTGCTATTATGTTACATACCCCCCCCCAAAATATTGCCAATTAAATTATATCACATGATCAATTTAAAGACCCTTGGCAATTCCAGAGAAGTTAAAATGTGAGGGAAAATGTGTATAACAATGAAATATGGCACTATTCATATCATCTGGCCTGAATTTGAACACCTATACATTTATAGAAACATGACTTCTCAGAGTCAGGGACAACACTTCCAGAGACCACCTGCAGTAAAATTAACTGAGAAGCTTATCAAATCCATATCCCTGGGCCCTACTTTGGATGCATTCAACTGGAATCTTTGGCAATAGACCCCAGAAATTTGTAAAACACCCTCAAAGAGCATTGTGTAAGTAGCACAGTGTTGTGAATTAGAATTATTAGCAAGCTCAGTAATGAACCTGCTCCCCTCCCCTAGCCAGAAATACTCTGACCACAGATATTCAGGCCAGAGGTACCCAGGGATAATTAGCCCAATGGTTGTAGCATCAAAATCCAGAATGGGCACAGGGAGCTGCTTATTGGTTCATCAAAACCAACGTGCACTTAGGAACTCTTGTGTGCCAGACTGCACACTATATATGGATGGGTGCATCAAGGATACAACGAAAAACAGGCAAATCCGCACTCCAAATAAACCGTCAACTAAGCCACCCACTAGGAGATGTGTTCTGGCTCTTGGGACTTGATTTACAATCTGGTATCCAGGGTTCCAGTGAAAAACATGCTTATCTTCATAGCCAGGGGACATAACTGCATTCAAGTTTTTAAAAAATTAGCTGTAGAGAATGGGAGGAGGGTAGTTGGCTTGAAATATTTACCTGAAAAAAGACCTGGGGCTAGGGCAGGGGGTGGGGGTTGTGTAGAAGGCCTTAATTAGAGAACAAGTTCAACCAGCAGAAACAGGTTCGGGGACTCCAGGCCAGTATGTGTCTCATCCAATGGGAGTGGAAGTTGGCTGGTGTGTGCTAGGAGCAGGCCATTAGCTGAAAGTGTTCTGTGTGCTGTAGACATCAGATGGGTTTTACAGAGAGGCTAGAGGGTGTGGGTTAACTCAGTGCTTTGGTGAAGTGGGAACTGAGCTAAGGGAACTTCTGCTTTAGTTGAATTTTTACATCTCACACCCCAAATGAAGCTCAGCAAACACAGTTCTCACGTGCCCACAACTCCAGTTAAACTGAAAGCCTTGGCAATAGAAGTCTGAACAGAAGCACTAGCCAGCCACTCGTTCCCCTGCTTTTATTATGGCATCATCATTTAGTTCTTCAACTCTGGCATAACAGGTACAACTATCTGATGGCTTTGCCTGGCTAATTTTTCTCATTCAAGGTCATCTGTGACTCCAGGCTAGAGCTACCCTTGCTTTGTGCCCCCACAGACCTGAGTACCTCTCTCTCCCCAATAGTCATCCTGCTTGCATTGACTGATTTAACCCGGCTGGAAGCCACAAGAGGACAGGGACCATATCTATCTTGCTCACCACAGCAGCTCCAGCTCCTTCTGTCATGCTGGCACATACCAGACACTGGGTCCATATTTCTTGGAATGAAAATTAAATTGAAATGGGGCTCATCAGAGAGCATGTCATGGAGGAAACAAATCCAGAGAAGATTTTTGCAAAGAGGAATGTAGGATATTTAGTTTCTGAGATGAGACCAAGAAGTCATACGCAGAGTACCGTAGCTGGCTGTCAGAAATTTTGAAAGGTAGACATGAATCCCTCATATTTAGCTTCTTGAAGAGTCCAAAACTCAAGGAAACCACTTTGAGAGAAGGCTCCTACAGTATAAGGCTGTGGGGGCCTCTCAGATACTGTGCGAGCTTTCAATTCTCTCCAACATTTTACACACACCCAACAATTTCCACACCAAAGCCCTGAACAAGACGGACTTGCTAGGAAGACTAAAACTCTGGTGGCAAAGGGATGTCAAGTAGCTTATTTTCAAAGACACCTTGCACATGCTCCTCTGATCTTTTCCTTCCCTCAAAGGTGCTTTCTTTTTTTCCCATCTTTAGGTTTTTGATTCCATGTTAAACTCTACAAATTTTTTTTTCTTCTCTATTTACTATGCTCATACCTAGTGCTATTTATATTAAAACTTTGTTCTCTTGAGGTGGGCCCCCAAGGGGGCTGACTTCTTAAGGGGGAGGGGTAAAGAGGAGAGGAAGTTTTGCCTGGTATTTCTGCAAGATTACATATGATACTAATCTGAAGTTCTCAGGCTGATGTGAAATTATGGACTAAAGAATTTTTTGTCCAAAGAAGCCAAAAGGAGAAGAAGGAAACTTCTCTGTTAGCTGTTTCACCCGAGGAGGGTCATGCTCTCCCCTCCTCGAGTCTTACAAGAGATGCTTTGAGAGCTCATTCTTGTTTAGAGACAGTACATGGCCAAGAAAACTCATCTGTCAGTGAGTGGGAGGAAGGGAGGGAAGAAGGTAAGAGAGAATTAAAATTGTAAAGCCAACATCACATGGTTTCCTCCTTGAACTTTAATAACCCAGGGCTGCCTGCAGGCTCAGAAAAACCAAATGTAATGGGTAGGTACAAGGATTGCTCTGGTGCCAGGAAAATGCAATAAGACATAACTTTTACAGGGTAGGCAATGAATAAATGCCCTACAGGAACAAAGCAGGATTTTAACATCTCCAGAGTTGGCAGCCAGATGCCTGAAACGTTGGCTTAGTGCATCCAAAATGCACAACAGATAGGACCACTTTCTTTAAGATGAAGTCATCTTCCAGGGGAAACAATAGCTGAGGAGGCTGGGGTTGTATGATGCAAGGGAGGAGGGGAATTCGATCTGTATTTTCTTTGCCACAGCACGACCCATTTTAATGCACGTTAGAGGTTTTCCACACGTTAGGCGAATTTTCTAGAGTGTTTCAAAAGGAAAAACATTCTGCAGCCTGCCTCAGTTACTGAAAGAGGTATCTTTCTCCCCTGGTCCAGGAGGGATCCAATTCTATCCCACGGTGTTGTCAAAAAGATCTGAAACTACACCTCTTCATTCAGATCCTGCTGTTCTGAAATGGAGTTTGGGGTATCTTGTTACACTTTACCCCCAGAAGTGTTAAAGGAAGTGCCTGTCATCAAAATTCAAAAATAAATACGAAAACGATGCTGGCAGAGCTCAAAAACCGAAGAGATCAGCATTTTGCTTCAGTTTCCTGTTCATAAAACTTTATAAAAACAACCCACCCATTTTTAAAAAAAGCCCACAACAATAGCTCACTATTCTTTTCCTAAACGCTTGCCTCATGCCACTCTGAAATTAGGTGCCATCACGTTTCCTGAGTTATGGGCTCCAAACACCACATCCCTTTCCTCCCTCCCTCGCCCCCACCCCACCTGGCATCATTCCTGAATTTAGACACTTCTCTGGTTTACGAGCTCAGCAGAGAGATGCCAACATTCTCCCTCCTACCTGTCCTGAGCAGCCAAGCATCTGTATCAGCTGGATGCAGAAATAATTGAGCCTTCCTTCCCCTAAATTAATTCTCACTTCCTAGAGGAACTTTTAATATGGAAGGTTAAGTTATAAAGTGAAGGGCTAGGAAACTAAAAAATAATTATAAATGCACTGCCTCATGACATTAGTTTTTGAAGAATAAGATATTTTCCTCCCACCCTAGCTCTATAGCAAAATTTCTTTGTGGAACATTTAACACTCCATCCTTCAGTTCCTGGAAGAACATAGAAGAGTACAAGCTCTAGAATGAGAACCCTGTATTCAAATACCAAGTTTTCACTTGCCAACTATATGACTTTGGACAATCTACTTAATGAGGCCAAACCTCAGTTTAATCACCTGTAAAATGGAGATATGAGCGTTTCAAGCCTTTTTTTTTTTTTTTTTTTTTTTGAGACAGAGTCTCACTCTGTCACCTGGGCTAGACTGCAGGGGCATCATCATAGCTCACTGCAACCTCAAACTCCTGGGCTCAAGTGATCCTCCTGCCTCAGCCTCTGGAGTAGCTGGGACTATAGGCGTGCACCACTACACCCAGCCAATTCTTTCTATTTTTTTTTTTTTTGTAGAGACGGGGTCTTGCCCTAGCTCAGACTGGTCTTGATCTCCTGGTCTCAAGCGATCCTCCCAGAGTTTCAAGGCTTTAATGAGAGAAAAACACATGAATAACTTAATGAGATAATACACATGTCAGCATTCTAGGCATATAGTAAGCACATAATCCATACTATTATTAACCTTTCTGGTAAACAAATCATCCTACTCCCTTTTTCTCAATGAATTAGAAAGGAAAAGATGGGTTTTGGAGACATTTTTCACCCTCCTTGCTTCTAAAGGGGTTAAGTCTTTAACCCTATGATTTCAAGTATTGATTTGACTGTTGAACATATATTAATATAAAAGAAGCAGGACGGTAAAGAGTGAACTGTCTTAAATTAGAAGACATAAGATCCAATCCTGGCTATACCATTAAATTTCCTGTGTGACCTTGGGCAGGTCAATTAACCTCTTCGAGGCACAGATTCTTGCACTGCAGGATGAGGTGATTTAAAGCTAAATGCTTTTGCTTCTGTGATTCTATTATATAAAATAGCAAAGACTGAGGAGCATATGGAGCATTGTCTTGCTTTTATGCTATTTTATTTTGGAAAAGTTTTCAAATAAAAATGATAATATCACATACTGATGAAAGCACCCTTATCTAAATCAGCATGTTTGGTATAGGCAGCCCACATTTTGGGTTGGTTCAGTATGGTAATATTTTATAAGGGCTCATCAGAAAATTAAGCTCAATGTACTCATTTGTCAAGAAATGCATATGCATAGAGATTCCTTTAATATCAAATGGCAAAGCAAACAAGGGGTTGAAACAGAGAGAAGATCAACTATGAGAAAAAAAACACAGAAAATGGAGACTACAAATGGCCTAAAATATACCACTGTCACTTAAAAATAGGTACTTGGCTACATAGTCCCTGCATTATCTATACAACGGCATATGGTTCCTACTTTGCCTTCTTCCTACAGGCCTGTTGTGACTATGAGACTATCAGTTCTTTCAGTGGACTAGGCCTAATTCTGCTCTGGATATAACACACAGTTGGCTGCTGGCATGTGATGCTGAGCACCACGGGCTCCTTAAGGCTGAGAGCTCTGTGTACCTCCCAGCCAAATTCTGACCCCAAATATTTACGTTGATGTCACACATTTATAAAAATCAGAACTAAAAACAAAGACACCTCCTGGCAACTTCTAAATAGTGCCCCATAAATAACAAATGGAACTAGAATTACTCAACAAATCATAAGCTTCATTATTCTTTAACATCTGTCTCTCCGACTGGACTGTAAGCTCCATAAGGGCAAGAACCATGACTCTTGTTCAGGGCTGCGTCCCCAGTGCAGAAAGACGACTGGCAAGTGACAAGAGCTCTACAGATGATGCTGAGAGCTGATTAGGGGTTTGCTCTCTGTCAGGCACTGTTCTGTGACTTTAATGAAGGACCTCTTGTAATCTTTCCAACAATCCTACGAAGTGAGTATGTCTACAGTGGAAGAAACTCGGGCACAGGGAGTTCAAGCAACTTGCCCAAAGTCACACAGCTAAGAAGTGGCACAGCTAGGGTTCAAATGCAAAGTACTTTGCTTCTAGAACCTGAAGCTCCAATTATAAAGTGGAACATTAATAATTCTCAGGCCATTCATAAACCAGGTGTCCTGATGCCAGAGCCTACAATGCCAAGGGTCAAGGTTTTGAGTCTATATGACATGATCGAATGAAAATCAGAAGCCCTGGGTTCAAATCCTAGCCCGGACTCCCACACTGACTTTGGTCAAGTCCTGCGATCTCTTTTCTCACTAGTTTTCCCTGCTGCTCAATCAGGGGGTTGGATGTTCACTCAGGTCCCCGTCAGTTGTAGACACCAAGTGCTAGAGTCACCCTGAACATAATCGTACCTCTAGACAACTGCCATGCACACAGTATGCTCCTCCATCTTCCACAAGGGGGAATCAGCAAAATACCTTCAACAGTCAAGCAAGTCACTCAACCTCTCAGAGCCTCAGTTTCCTAATCTGCAATTAGGATATAATAGCACCTACTTCAAAGGGCGGAGGTGAAGATTAGAAAGAAGCCTGGTAAAGGAGTTGACACCTCGTAATAATTTCATAAACAGTAGCCAGGAGATAAGTCTGGAGGAGGAAAGAATCTCTTCAAAGCCCCCAAACCAACCAACCAGTCGAAAAGGCATCTCTGAAACTCAGGTGTTTAAATAATTTCTAAGAGCAGACTACATGTTTGCCACATCCCCCAAGCAAAAATTCCATATCGAAGTCTTTTTCAAAAAAAAATGGAATAACATGGACAAGATTGAGTTAACTTTTGATGGAACAAAAAGAACCACCGTGATTTGGGGAGCTCACATCTGAGTACTAAAAAGCCAGAAAATAATGTTAGGTGCCATTTGCCTTATGCCAGATCTGTGACATGTATTATCTTACTGAGTCCATACAACCTGCTGAAGAGGATGCTTGTCCTGTTTTATAGATGAGGGCATGGAGGCTCAGAAAAGTTAAGCGACTTGCTCAAGGTCACACAGCTACTAAACAGCCATGCCAGAACTTACTCAGTCTGCCTGGAACACTGATGGTCTTAACCATGCAGCCACATTCCTCCCCAAGTGTAGGGAATCCTCGGCCCCAGAGAGCCCCATACCCATGGGGATAGCCATGTCCACAACATGGGCAAGTGGCTTGACAGGAGGGCCATACATGGGGACCCACGTGGCCTTGGGTTTTAGTCCCTGTTTACCCACAGATTCTGGCAGCTATGGACAAATCATTTAACCTTCCTGTACCCTGTTCTGATCAAACAGAATGTACTGGATTAAAGTTTTTCAATCCAAGTCTTGTGGAACATTAATCACTAACATTTTATACTCAGGAGGTCAGGGACAAAAGAAAAGCCCAGACATTGCGAGCTGACCCTCTGTCCTGGGAGCCAGGCTCAGGGAAGGAGTGGAACACATTTATTAGCAAACAGAACTGGGTGGCCCTCACTTCCCTTCCATCTCAAAAGTTCTGAAATTCCACTGAATTTTACATGACAGAGAGAGGAGAAAGGGGAAAAGAGGGACTTCAGGGAGTCCTGGGGGAGTGTCAGGGGTCACCTCAAAGCTGTTTTTTTGCACGGCAACCACAGCATACATACTTAGCTTGTAAGCTTATTTGGGGTGCCTCTAGGGTGGGGGAGCTGGTAGAGATAATCGAGAAGGAAGCTATTAATAAATTCTTCCTTTTGAAATGATCAGTATTGCACAGAGCAAGCACTCAATGGATGCCTATAGAATTGAGTAAAAGGAAAACAGACCTGGATCAAATTGATAGAAGTGGAGCTGCTGCCAAAGATGTATGAATGTCAAAGATGCTAACAATTTCTTTCCTTTGTTCTCAGCCACCCACCCTGCCATAAGCCATTTTCAGTCTCAAGATCAATTCCTTTTCGTGCGAATGAGCACACCTCTTTCAGTGGGATAACCACAGGTAAACCTCCCCCTCACCACCATCCCACACACTTGGAATCTGAACAAAGGTGAGCTGTCTGGAAGCTAAAGAATTCTTCTTGTTTTCATTTGTATCTTTGCCCAGGGTAGTGGCAAATATTGTTTCATGAGTTTCCAGCTTAGTTTTAGAGCTCAAAGGATAAAGTGCTCCTACAACAAAGAATGAGGAGAGAGGAAAGAAGGCAAGGAAAAAAAATTAAACTGAACTATTCAAATATTTCATTCATTCAAAGAACAGAAGTCTTCTCTTCCCAGGCAAGGTGACAGTATGCTACAACGTTGGTCTGACCTGCCAAAGTCTCCATCTAGAGATACAGGGAGTAACAATAACCTGAGGGAATTTTTTTTTAAATTTCTATTCTAAAAACATGACTTAAGAGTAATCTAAAGTCTTCTGACTCTCAGCTGATATTTCTACCACAAAATCAGGCTGCCTCATGAGCCACAATCCCCAGGCCAAAAAAGGTTGGCACATAATAGGTGCTTAATAAATATTTGTTGAATGAATTCAAGAACAAAAGAAAGAAATAGGCACAGAAGATAATGTACTGAGGGCTGTCAACATAAGTGGACCGACTGGTTGACATTTAAAAAGTTTTGTGTATCTTTGAACTCTGGTCCAGAACAACCCCTCCCTCCTCCTCTCCAAAATGTTTTAAAATAGCACTTATTATGCAAATATCAGTTCAGGTTTTTGTTCTGAGAAGCTTTCCCAGATCAATCTAGCCCCGAAGAGACGGTTCCTTCTTTTGAGTTCTAACAACTCCTATTACTACCACTTATTAATCATGTGCTGCCAGGTGGCAACTTCTGAAGTTACTTACTTAACATTCTGCAGCCCGGTAACTTTTTGGGTTGTCTCCCCACCTAGAGCTCCTGGAGGGCAGGCCTGTCCACTCCCACCTCTGTAAGTGTTCTTAAGGCACTGGGACTAAGACTTCTAGGGCAACAACTGACTACAGCTGGAATATTTTTAAACTAATATTATCACTTATTCCTATACTCTTGTGGTCCCCAACCCCAGGCCATAGCCCGGTACCCGTCTGCAGCCTATTAGGAACTGGGCCTCCCAACACCGCCTGAGCTCTGCCCCCACCTCCTTCCTCAGTCTGCGGAAATACTGTCTTCCAGGAAACAGGAACCTTGAAATGCTGTCTTCCAGGAAACAGGAACTGGGCCTCACAGCAGGAGGTGAGCCGCGAGTGAGCAAAGCTTCTTCTGTATTTACAGCCACTCCCCATCACTCGAATCATCACCTGAACTCTGCGCTTGTCCGTGGAAAAATTGTTTTCCATAAAACCACTCCCTGGTGCCAAAAATGTTGGGGACCGCTGCTATATTCTGCTTCTTCCAACCAGTTTAATAGTCATTAGAATCTCTGTGCTGTTCTCTTACTGCCAGGGGAGGCTAGCAACAATGGGTATCCGCACAGCTGTGCAAGACTCTACTCAGGGAAGGACTGTGGATTGGAAGACCTAATAACGTGATAGTGTGTAGTGATACTACACAGAGCAATCTACAAATTCAACGCAATCCCAAAATGCTTCGTGTTAAAATTAGGGAAGATGCTCATCAAACCTCCAGATCTACTTACAAATTTACAGAAAACGGGGATAGATGAGAAAGTTAAACACACTATGAGAAAGCACACCCCAATCCAGGATAGAAAACAGCTACAAGACAAACGACCTGGTTTCCCCCAACAAATCAATGGCAAGAGGATTAAAAAAAAAAAAAAGAGGGACAGGGAAGTTTTCCAGAATAGCAATTATAAGAAATGGGTGGACCACGTTGGGATGGATAATAATTCAAACAGGCTAACTGTACAAGGACCTGTTTGAGAAAAGTTAACAAGAATTCCTTAATATCTTCTAATATGTATTCCAAAGTCAAGTTTGAATATGAGAACATTCGAATTTGGACTGAGTATTAGATGATATTAAGGAATTGTTATTAATCTTTGTTAGGTGTGATAAGTATGGTGGTTTATGTGAAAAAATAGAAGGTCTTTATTAGGTAGATAGGTACTGATAAGTAAAATTACATATGACTGAGATTTGCTTAAAATATTCCTAAAAACATGATGTGGGAGACTTGGAAGTAATTAACGATTGTTGAAGCTGGATGATGGTGACTGGGTGCTAATTATATTACCTTCTGTACTTTTCTAATGTGAGCAGATCATCACAAGGTATCATGATTAACAAATTAAATTATCTAACTTAGAAAATTACCATTTCTGGCTTAAATGCTGGTGAGAGTATAGTTCTTCCAGGTATCATGTTTAACATACTAAATTATTTATTCAACCTAGAAAATTATAATTTTTAGTAAATACTGGTAAAGGTATAGTGAAAATGGCACATGTAGAACCACCGATGGCAGTAAAAACTACTGTGATATCAAGAGACGTTAATACGTACCAAGAGCAATACAAATATGCAAATCTTAGCCCAATATTCCTACATGTGTGAATCTACCAAAACAAAATAATCTAAAAGAGGAAAAGATTTTCAGTGTACTGTCATTTAAATAGTGATGATTAGAGATAATAATAGACTAGCTGCTAAATATGAAGAATACACTACATTCCAAGAGCTATGTTAAATGCTTTATATACATTCTTCTTCTCTAATCGACCCTTTGAGGACCGCATCATCATTCCCTTGGTACAGATGAAGAAAGCAAGTCCCCAGGATCACCCAGCTAGGAAGTGGCAGAGCAGGAAATCTGAGTCTGGCTGGCTCCAGGGCCCACACTCTCCAGTCTTACACTAAATTGCTCTGAAATCCAAATGTCAGGCAATAGGGGATGTTTAATTAAATTATTGTACTTCTACTGGACAAACACTGCATAATTAACAAGTATATGCATAAAGCCAAGCATTATGGGAACATGCTAGGTGAATAAAATGCAAATGAAAACTGTCTATGAGGGCACCTATGAAATATATATATGTGGAAAACATATATGTGGAAAAGCTTGGCAGGGAAAATACACAAAATGAAAATCATGTTGTCTTAAAAGGAAGGTCTCCCAATTATGGGCCATGTGGTTACTTATTTTTATTAAAAAATTGAAGGGGAGCATAATTTGAATTGAGGTATACACACAACTGCTGATGGAACGAAGGCATTTTGGTAGTAGTATTTCCATAAATAGTGCAAACCATCAGTTTCTTCAGATAAGTTTTTTTCTTCTTCTTTGGAACTCCACCAAAACCAAAGGAAGAAATATTCCTCTTCTCCTCTCCCAGATATTTTTCCAATGACCTCTGCTAGGCATTCACCTACGTTGATCAGGAAGCAAGAATTATCCTATAGTTTCCTCTTGCAGCAGATGCAGAGTAAAAGGTTACAAGATGAATGGCTTAAACCACAAGAGAAAACTACAAGAGAAAACCACAAGAGAAGCCTTTTGGACAACAGCTTAAACAAATCTACAAAGGATTGTTTCATGATTGAGTTTCTCTCGGAGTCTTGTGAAATCCTCTTGCAGGTCATTTGTCATTAGTATGACTGAAAAAAGCACCAGAAAGCAGGAGATCCATTCTCCATCTTATCATGGTCCCGCCCAGGCACATCCTAACTGCATGTAGCAGACTGCTAATCGCCTCAAAATCCCACTCCGCAGCCCAGCATCCTACACTCACTTTTCTCCTCCTCCCCTTCACCTTCCCAGGAAAGACACATCTGACCGGCTCTCAGAGACAAGTTCACTGTGTGATTATGGACGTGGAAGTGCTTTGGAATCTACGAAATGCTGTACAGATAGGAGGTTATCTTGATTAAAAACCTGATACGTGCCCTTGTATGTTTCTTTTGCCATAAATGAATTCCAGAGATGTTCCTTGGGGAGGGAGGGGGAAAAAAAACCCAACTAGATCCCAGGTTATTTTAACTGCCAGAACCAGGGTTGCCATAAATAATCAACTTTTTATGACAAAGCTTCTGTAACTGCCCTGGGGATCATTATCACCTGAAAAAAGCACTAATCTGTGAGCCAAACCACATGACCAGTTGGGATTCTATGTGGTATTCGTCAGTACCTGTCACCAAGATAACAGCTTAATCTTAAAAAGGGGAGGTAAGAATATTTT
Source organism: Varecia variegata (assembly GCA_028533085.1). Classification (NCBI taxonomy): domain Eukaryota; kingdom Metazoa; phylum Chordata; class Mammalia; order Primates; family Lemuridae; genus Varecia; species Varecia variegata. The sequence continues at coordinate 159,223,304 of CM052436.1, read as the reverse complement.
AGAGAGAGAGCCCTTCAAGAGACTCCCCTTTAAAAAGCTAAACAAAGAGAAAAGGTCTTGAGGAAAGAACGAAAACAGAAGGAGCCAGAGAGCCAGCTGGAAGGGAAGGCTGTGCCAAAGCCACCAATCCTCCAGGGAGTTAGTGCAACTTTGGTCGAAGATTATGGCAAAGCTACTGTTTCAAAGCCTCTGGACATCAGAGGGAAAAACACAAGAGACAGTTCGCTGAACAGAGAGCTTTAAACAATTCAAGTTCAAACAAACAGAATTCCAGGAATTAGGAAGAGAGGAAATTGCAAGGTGCTTTGCAAACCACTGCAAAGAAAAAGATGTTTAACATTTAACTATTAAATGTTGGTGATAAAAATGGAGATTTTGTTGTGAGGGTGTTCATTCTGGAGGGGGAAGGTTGGTAAGGACAGGAAGTAGTAACAGTAACAGTAATTGTAATCATAAATGGTGGTATAACTAGCAGCCAGGCTTTTTTGATCACTTACTAGGGGCAGCATTGTGCTGAGTGCTCTGTAAGCGTCATCTCCTTTTATGCCCATGACAACCCTTGGAGCTCAGTCCTACTGATGACTCCTCTGTAGATGAGGAAACTGAGATGCAGACAAGCTCTACAACTTCTTTGAGGTCACAGTGACAGCACTATGAGTCAAACCCAGATTTGCTTAAAAGCCTAGGCTTTGAACCTTTTACACACCAGGATATAATTACTAGGTTTCACAGATCAATACCATTTTTGAAGATTATTGACAATTATAAAGTTCAGAGCTGATGGCCAACTTGGTCAGCATTCTGCCTCCTTGCCTTCCATCCTAAAGATAAAATGAACAAACTACTAACCGGTCCATTTTAGTAACTGTGGATGTTTTCTGGAAAAGGATTAGGATAATCTGGGGAGTTTTTCTTTATTTATGGTCCATCATTATTAAGAGCTAATTATACACCAGAATTCTCAGAACAAAATATCTTAGTGGCATCACTGTTTGAAGATTTTTTTTAACAACCCAAGTGTTCACTTGTAAAAAGAATGAAGAAACTCTGTGAGGTGACGAGGTCAGGGTTACACAGTCAGCTAATTATTGAACACTGTTAGGAACCAATATGCTGGACTCTAGCACTCTGAGTCTAAATTCTGACTCTGCCACTCGTTTGCGCTGAGACCCTGGGTGAGTGAGTAAATCTTTCTGAGCCTCAGCTTCCTCACCTATAAAACGGGGTTGAAAAGAGTACCTACTTCACAGGGCTGTCGTGACAACCGCATGAGATGACGCGTGGACAGCACAAGGCACAGTGCCGGGCGCAGTCAGTGTTAGCTACTGTTCCCGGCACAGCCTGCAAAGCAGCCACGCCATTTCACGTACAAGGACCCCTGCACTTCATGCCACATTCTTCACAAGCTACGGAATATTCAGGTGTGGAATGAGTTCTAAAATGACATTTACAAAAGCACCAGTTTAAGAATCTTGCCCACCTTGAGACCTCTTTTTTCCCCTAACCACAGTCAGTGGTCAGGAAGAGGGAAACAATCTCTATGTTCTTTTCTGCTGGGGTTTGGATATTTGACAAATGCTGATGACATGATGGCAGCTTTTCTGACACATTCCATTAGAATCTTAGAGACCCATCATCAGTGCCAGACAGGCAGCAATGCTTTCTGTTTGTTTGCTTTTATTTGTGATGCTGTTGAGAATCGACTAAAGCTGTTGCTCTTGATTATCGCAGGACAGCAACTCAGTAAGGCCTCATTTTGTAGGCTTAACAGAGTCCAACTGCTCCATGCAAGATTGCTGTGTTATTGGCACCTGGAGTCAATTATTAAAGAGCTTCGAGAACAAGCAGCTCATGCCACAGTGCATTCTGAGGCTCTGGCTTGCTCAGCATTGGTTCCTCTCTCTTCTGTCTGATAACAGCTCTGCAAGTTTATTTCGGGAAACTGCCCCTCCCCAACTCTGAGAGCTTATGGTTTCAGTGGAACTGAGTCCATATCAGTCTCCTTGGGAGTACCTGTCATTCAGAACTGATCAGTCAGCAACCCCTTCCTTCTGGTCATAGTGACTGATTCAGGAAGAGGCATGAGAACCAGGCTTGGGATTTTTGCAAGAAGAACTGGGCAAGAAAGCACCCCTAATTTAGAAGGTGGTAAGCTTGGCACTTGCTGCTAGTGGTCATCTTTCCACCAGGAGGGGAGAGCATATTTGAGAATGAAAACAACAAAGAGAAATAAAAGCTGACAGGTAAAGAGAGAAAGAGATTCTTAACCACCTGGATCCAGCCATGCCTGAAGCCGGAGACTCCTGGATTTTTCTGTTACATAAGCAAAAATTCCCTTTTGCTTAAAGGAATTTGAGTTGTGTTTCTGTCACTTGAAACAGGAAAAGTTTCGATTCAAATACACACAAAAGAGTCTCTACCACATAAATGAGCACTTGCCTTCCTACTCTCTTGCATTATTCACGATTTATATTATATACCAAGCCTTGCTTCTCGCAACAAGATTGTTAAGCTCTTTGCAACTAGGATACAAGGATGATAATCTATTGATAAACCAACACTTTTTTTTTTTTTGCCAAAACCAAACTTAGGATGGCTTAGGAGTCATTTCCTAACAATGCCAAAGAGAAGAAAGTAGGAAAACATCAAGGATGTTTCATAGGTGAGCTTTTGGAGGCTGATGGCATGAGAAGTCAGGGACCTCACGAGTGTCTAGAGCTACCTCCAAAAGCTTCATTTGTCTGGTTGCCCACTCCCGAGCCTCTCACCACCCTGCACTTCACTGTCTCAGCAGATAGGAAAACCCCTACCAAAATTTCAGGCTAAAGGTCTTCTAATTAGAACTATGAAGAACTCACTACTTGTCACCTGATGATACCAATAAATCTGCTTTTTTTCTTAGATGAAAATTCACTACCCCAAATCCTCTTCATACACCAACTCTGGCCATATTTGGATAGGGTAATTTGAACTGTTTTAAAAAGTGGGTTTTTTTTTTTTTTGGTCAAATCCCACCCCCCCTTTTTTCACATTGTATACCAGCATAAACGTCAAAGAGATCAAAGAATTAAATATAAATATGAAAACATAAAAATACACAAAGAAAATGGGCACATTCCCTTGTGTAGGGAAGACTTTTCTAACTATGGCTCAAAGTTCAGAAGCCATAAAAGATTGATACATTTTTTTATCATAAAATATAAAAAGATAAAATAAGAAGTTTAAAAAAACCCTTCTACATGGCAAACAAAATGACCACAAAAATATAAGCAAAGACAAATGACAAACTGGGAAAATATATTTACAACTCGTATCAGAAAGATCTAATCTCCATAACATATAAAGCCTTCCTAGAAATCAAGAAGCAAAGGACCAACCCCTGTCTGTACAACTGTGGTTAGATTAGTATTAAAACATTCACAAGGGGCAATGCCAATTATTCTGCATGAAGAATTTAAGGGATAGCAAGGTGCTTATGAGTTCAGGGCACAGACTGGGTAGTCCAGGTTTAAATCACAGCCCTGTCACTTTCTCATTTGTGACTTGGGCAAGCTACCTTACCTGCCTAACCCTCATCTCTAATGGGGGATTACAATAGTATCTACTTTGCATGTCTGTTGTGAGGATTAAACACACATGAATGTACTCAGTGACTGCCTGTGACATAGTAAGCGCTCAATAAATGTCTGCCATTGGTGTTCAAATGGGGATTTTAAAATTAGCATAACCTGACCTCAAGATCTTTTAGCACTCATAATGCACGATCCATATAAAGTATAACAGACAAAAACAAACATCAACATATTTATAACAATAAGGTCTTTCTGGCTTCTTAATTTTGATTCATAGTTAGAAAAGTCCCTACACTAGGGAATGTGCCCATCTTACACACATTGTTACATTTACAACAACCATGAGTATTACTATTCCCATTTTACAGATGAGAAAACTGACACAGGGGTTAAGTGACCTGCTTAAGGTAGCAGCTACTATTCTATTCTAGCTATGATGGTATGCCCTCTCTCCCTCTCCCATACCCTCTCTCCCTAATTGCAAAGCTAAGAAACAATTGGTCCAACTAAATAGTAGTAGGAAAAGATATCCAGAGCTGCCAAAATTTTTAAAATTCTAGCCTTCAGGTATAAAAACTGACTCTGGTCCAGGAGTAAAAATTGCCATCTGTATGGGAGGGAGAGGGTCTATCTGAGTTATAGCAGATCTATACCATGTGCTGCTACTGATCTTCCTTTTATCACTAAGAAGACAGAAAGGTTAAAGAGTTCTCTTGTGTAGTTGTGGGTGGAGAGGAACATATACCACTGTTTCTCAGGGACAGACTTTCATATGGTGCAATTGCTCTTTCAGGGCCTGCAGAAGACATGTCTGCAGCAGTGAACGTGGGCTCTCATGCACGCTGTCTGGGCTCTGGGCGAGTGTGCAACCAGAGGGCTTTTCTCACCTCCCAGGAGCAGTCCCCTGGTTCCAGCAGCCTGCCTGTCCAGCTCATGATTGAGATAACACCCCCATGTTTGGCCCAGGGTGCTCAAAGTCCATAGCTAAAACAGCCCCTCAAGAACAACTCTGCCAACCCCTACAGACAGAGCTTTTCAAAACAGGCACAGAGCCTCAGCACTCTTTTCTGTGGAAATTCCAATATATACTTTCTTTGCCTTTAAATCTTTGGAATGCTGATTTAAAAGCCTGCAGCTAAACTGTTCTAACAAACAGTGGGCTCCCTTGTCTCTCTGCAACACCAGTATTTCAGAGGTCAGGGAGAGAGCCCTCACCATCAGCCTCATCATTCGATGGGTTACATAAAGAGGGATTTGTCTTCTTTGCTTCTAGGGAGGATATCCACAGAATGTCAGGATTTTAGCATTGTTCACGAAATCTTTACCAACTATAGAACCATATACCTGTCTCCAAATAATAGCAATGAATAGCGTTTAGGGTTTATTATCTGACAAGCATGTTATGGTACTTCACAACATCCTGCAAGGAAAATACTGTGATTACCCCATTTTATAGAAGAGGTAACTGAGACACGGAGAGGAGGTGTAATTTGCCCATGGTCACAGAGCTTGTAAGTAGCAGAGCTGGGGTTTGAACACAAGTAGTGTGGCTTGGGGGTATACTCTTCTTCACAATGCTACACTGTCTCTCAAGGTGATGATGGTGATGGTGGTGGTAATGATAGTGGTGGAGATGGCAGTAATGGTGGTGCCGGTGGTGGTGCTGGTGGGGGTGGTGATGGATGATAGTGATGATGATTCTATACCCCTGGCCCCGTGGTAAGTATTAACTATATATTATCACATTAAATCTAATCTTCCAGCGGGTCCCATCTGTTTCACCTTATCCACCCATATCTCTTCACCTCACCTGTCTGCCATTATCGCAGCCCACACTGCCACCATCTCTCACCTGGACTAGCGCAATAACCTGCAAAGTGGTCTCCTTGCTGCACACAGCACCTGGACAATCTCACTGCATTACAGCAGCCAGAAGGATCTCTCGAATAGTTATCTCAGATCTTCACACTCACTCTCCTGCCTAAATTCTCTACTCCCCTGCACAAACCCCAATTCCTTGCCATGACAGATGAGGCCGTATGGGATCCAGTCCTGTCTGCCTCTCAGACCTCACCTCCTGCCCTCTCCTCCTCACCCACCATGCTCCACATAGCTTCCTTAACCTCCTGATCCCGGTAGCCTGTTGCCAGGCCAGGATGCTTGTTCCGGCTGTTTCCTCTGCCTCCAAATCTCTATGGGGTGGGTTCCTGCTTGTCACTGAGGCATCAGCTCAAGAGACCCTTCCTCAGAGCCTTCTCTGACCTGCCAGTTATGGTAGGTCCTCAATTCCCACCTCTTTCCTGGTCTCCCCTCTCCTGTCCCCTCCCCACCCCCCAGCTATCTCAAGATGGGACTGTGTCTTTGTTGATTTACTGTTATTTACTGTCCCCTCATCCAGGCTGCAAGCGCTGTGAAGGCAGAGATCTCGTCCCTCATGTTTGCTGTTTTATCACTAGCACCTCAAACAGTGCCCGGCACAGAATGGAGTCCAATAAATATTTACTGATGAAATAACGGAGTTATCTCATTTACTCTCCTCAAGAACACTGTTTCTGAAGTGAGGCAACAGCTCCGTAAGCTTTAATAGCACAGCCAAGGCCGCATGGCTAGCAAGTGGCATTTAACTCCAGAGTCTGCACATCTTAACCCCCATGCGGTAATCGGCCCTTGTGACCCTGACTTTTCACCTCATTTCTGTGCATTTCAGTGTTGTCTTTACTCCAAAATAAGAAGATTGGAAGGTCTTCCATGTTTCATAACTACCTTCCAGGGGTATTTGGAGTTAAGAGCCCATGTTCTTAACCACAACCAGGGGTTGGCAAACTTTTCCTGTAAAGGGAAATTATTATAATTGTTTAAGGCTTTGTGGGCCATGTGGTCTCTGTTGCAACTATTCAATTCTGCCAATGCAATACAAAAGCAGCCACAGACAATAAGTAAATAAGAGTGTGGTTTGTGTTCCAATAAAACTTTATTTATAAAAGCATACGGTGGGCCAGGCTTGGCCATTGTTTGCTGACACCTATAACAGACAACTGGACAAGAAATCTATAGGTTTCATCTGTCATTCGGTTATCATCAGGCCTGGTAATCATACACGATCTCTTCCCCAGCACACTGTGTGTACATTCAGAAGAAATAATCAGCATTTTTAAAAAGGTCAAGGTTTTCTGTTCCAGTTCCAAGTTAACCAGTCACCATTATCTCAGAAACAGAAGCAGCTCTCTTCTGGTTTTTTTTTTTTTTTTGGACCTAAACTTGAGTGATCTCTGAGTGAGCCTGGCAGCAGCGGGTCCTCTAACAGACAAGAGGATTTGTGTCCGGACTCCAGGAGGACTCAGGAGGGCAAAGGTCTGGTGGTGAGTTACTGGGGAATCAAGAACTTTGACATTCTGCTAAATTAGGAGTGCAATGACGACTTTGGTCAAGAGGGGCCCGTGGAGGATGTTCAGAAGAGTGCACAAACTAGGGGCCCAGGATCTAGTGGGCTCGTGGGAAGCAGGCAGAGGTCTGAGCTGGACGAGAAGGCACCTTTTCAACCTGGGCCCATTTCAGCTGTTCCTAGGCCGTTTGCATATGCTGTGATTTTTTTTTTTAAACTCAAAAAATCATAGCAAATGCTATGGGTCATATAATAAATATTGACATTCCCACATCCAGAATTAACTACTCAAGATTTTGTTAAATTTGCTTCCAGTGCTTTTTTTTTAATAGATAAAAGAAGTAAAATATTACCAGCATAACTAACATCTCCTCTACCCACCCCCTCAGTCCCACACCCACCTTTAGCCACCCCCAGTGGCAACTATTAGCATGGATTAGGTAAATAACCTACCAGTCCATTTATCACTACAAAAAAACTTTCTATTAAGACAAAATTTATATGACATAAAATGTGTCATTTTAACCATTTTAAAGTATACAATTCAGTGGTGATTAGTATATTCACAATGTTGTGCAGCCATCACCATCATCTAATTCCAGAAAATCTCCATTATCCAAAAAGAAACCCCAAATCTCCCAAATCTCCCCTCCCACCAGTCCCTGACAACCACTAATCTACTTTCTGTCTTTACAGAGTTGCCTATGCAGGACATTTCATGTAAATAGAATCAAACAACATGTGACCTTTTGTATCTCACTTTTCTTTTTTAATTTCACAATATTAGGAGGGTATAAATGTTTTGGTTACATGATTGGCTTTTGTGCAGTTTGAGTCAAAGTTATAAGTGTGCCCATCACCAAGATAGTGTGCATTGTACCTATTAGGTGCATATTGACCTGCTCCCCCTCCACCTGCTTGGTTTCCATTGAGTTTTACTACCACATGTGCATTTGGGTGTCGATCAATGAGTTGCAATTTAATAGTGAGTACATGTGGTATTTGTTTTTCCATTCTTGCAATACTTCACTTAGAAGAATAGTCTCCACTTCCATCCAGGTTACAAAAGGCATTTTTTATGGCTGAGTAGTACTCCATAGTATACATATACCACATTTGATTAATCCACTCATGTATTGATGGGCACTTGGGTTGTTTCCACCTCTTCACAATTGTGAATTGTGTTGCTATAAACATTCAAGTGCACGTGTCTTTTTGATAAAATGTTTTTTTTTTTTTTCCTTTGGGTAAATACCCAACAGTGGGATGTACCTCATTTCTTTCACTTAGTATAATTTTTCTAAGTTTCAACCATGTTGTAGTATGTATCGGTATTCATTCCTTATTATGGCTGAACAATATTCCCTTGTTTGGTTATACCACATTTTGTTTATCCATTCATTAGTTGATGGACATTTGGGTTCTTTCTACTTTTTGGCTATTATGAATAGTGCTGTTATAAACATTCATGGGCAAGTATTTGTTTGAGTATCTGTTTCGAATTCATTTGGGTATATACCTATGAGTGGAATTGCTGTGTAATATGGTAACTCTATGTTTAACTTTCTGAGGAACTACCAAACTCTCTTCCATAGTGGTTGCACCATTTAAATTTCAACCAGTAGTATATGAGGGTTCCAGTTTTTCCAAATCCTTGTCTATACTTGTTCTTTTCCATTTCCCTCCCCCCTTTTTAATAGGCATGGTAATGGGTATAAAGTGGTATATCATTGTGGTTTTGATTTGGTAATGACAATTGATGTTAAGCATCTTTTCATGTTTTTATTGGCCGTTTGTATATCTTCTTTAGAAACTATCACTTTTTACCTCTATATTTATTCCAGGCACCCATAAATAGTGTGTAGTATTGTTTTCTGAGAGTAAAACTAAATACTTTCTCCACTTAGCATTGTTTTTGAGCTCTCTCCATGTTGTTTTACATAGATCTTGTTCAAAGTTTAACTGTATCCAGTCTTCCTGGCACCATATTTTATCTGTTTTCTTATTTATGGATATTTACATCTTTTCTTTCTTTCTCTTTCTCTTTCTTTTTTGGTTTTTTTTTTTTTTTTTTTTTTTTTTGAGACAGAGTCTCACTTTGTTGCCCGGGCTAGAGTGCCGTGGCATCAGCCTAGCTCATAGCAACCTCAAACTCCTGAGCTCAAGCGATCCTACTGCCTCAGCCTCCCAAGTAGCTGGGAATACAGGCATGTGCCACCATGCCCAGCTAATTTTTTCTATATATTATTAGCTGTCCAGATCATTTCTTTCTATTTTTAGTAGAGACGGGGTCTCGCTCTTGCTCAGGCTGGTCTCGAACTCCTGAGCTCAAACAATCCGCCCGCCTCAGCCTCCCAGAGTGCTAGGATTACAGGCGTGAGCCACCGCGCCCAGCCTCTTTTTTTTTTTAAGTGGTAAAAATTTGTTGCACTTCCCTGTACACACCTCCTTTTGCATTCCTGAGATTGGTTTTCTATGGCTTAAACTTGTATTTATAATGCAGGATCACAGAATATTCACATTTGCAATCTTATCAGATATTTTGTTTCTTTTTAAATATATGTCTGTAAAATCAAATGCAAGTTTGGGTCACACTTCAGGAGACTCCTGAGCCTCCGATGTATATCATACCCACATGTTCACCACGCTGGATAACTATTCAATTTTTCTGAATTTTCAATATTCTTAAGTGCCATTGCAAGCATTCCAATCATGAGGTCCAATTCCTCTGCATTACATTTGTCAGAGCAGTGACTCCCAAAGTTTGCACCCAGGACAGCAGCACTATCATCTTTGAACTTGTGAGGAAAGCACATTCTCAGGCCTCATCCTAGACTTGAATCAGAAATGGTTCAAGTCCTTCAGGTGATGCTGATAGATGTTAAAATGTGAGAACCACTGCATTCCCATTTAACAAGTGAGAAGCAGAAAAGGACCAATTTCATAATCCAGTCGCTAAAGTAAACAGGCTAAGAAAAGAGTTTGCACTTTTATACGACAGACAGTCTATAGATCATGGGGAGAAAGCATGCAACAGTGGTACAGAATGAGGCTTTAAGACCAAATAGAACAGGGTTCAAGTGCTGGTCTTGCAGGGTGGTAGCTCTGGGAACCCCGGCAAGTTCCACTACCTTCCTGGTCTTACTTTAAGTGCTTGTGAGGGTTAAAAGAAATGTTACACTAAAGGTCACATGTTATGTGACTCCATTTATATAAAATATCCAAGAGAGGTAAATCCATAGAGACAGAAAGTAGATTAGTGGTTGCCAGGGCTGGGAGTAGGGGAGATGGAGTAATTGCTTAATGGGTATACGGCTTCCCTTTGGGGTGATAGATCTTGAAACTAGATAGAAGTGATGATTGTACAACATTGTATTAGATTCTTCAGAATTGCATACTTTAAAATGGTTAATATTATGTGAATTTGACCTCAAGTAAAAAGAGAGATATTACATGGAAAATGCTTCACATTGCACTAGGTATAAAGTAGAAAGCAGATATCATTATTGTAAAAAGATGATGTTTATATTAAATAGTAAGAAAAACAGGAAGCAGGCTACATGTCCAACAACAGTAGATTAATTAAATAATGTACCAGTTGAACAATCCAATACTAGGTATTAATAGATATTAAGAATAATAAGGTCCAGGTATATATATGAATAAGAACAATATTCTTATGTACCAGATTAAAACAAACCATGAAACAGTATCTGTGCATCATGTCATACATTTGTATGTGCATGTAATTATATATTCAGGAGGGCTATACTCCAAAATATAAAAAGTTGCTCTCTGGGTAGTAAAATTATTATTTAATAGTCTTTCCTTAAGTTTACCTTTATTTTATAATTTTCTACATCTATGTAATGCTAGTATAATAAAGAAATAAAAGTTTAAGGCCAGGCACGGTGGCTCATGCCTGTAATCCTAGCACTCTGGAAGACCGGGCTAGGAGGACTGCTTGAGGCCAGGAGTTCAAGACAAGCCTGAGCAAGAGCAAGACCCCATCTCTACAAAAAAATAGAAAAATTAGCCAGGACTGGTGGCAAATCCCTGTAGTCCTGGCTACTTAGGAGACTGAGGCAGAAGAAGCACTTGAGCCCAGGAGTTTGAGATTGCTGTGAGCTATCATGACGCCACAGCACTCTAGCCTGGGCGACAGAGTAAGACTGTCTCAAAAAAAAAAAAAAAAAAGAAAAGAAAAGTTTGAAACGTGAAAAATAAATGCATTAGGGTACTTTTTACTTAAAGACAAACTGTGGTGAATCCTTACCTAAAAGTATTCTTTCTGAATATAAATTCCCTAAATTTTCTGGTTTTTTGTGTGTTCACAATTTTTTAATTTTATTTATTTATTTATTTTTTGAGACAGAGTCTCTCTCTGTTGCTCAGGCTAGAGTGGCTGGAGTGCAGTGATGTCATCATAGCTCACTGTAACCTCCAACTCCTGGGCTCAAGTGATCCTCTTGCTCGGCCTCCTGAGTAGCTGGGACCACAGGTGCACATCACCACTCCTGGCTAATTTTTTTTATTTTTAGTAGAGATGAGGTCTTGCTCTTGCTTAGGCTGGTCTCGAACTCCTGGACTGAAGCAATCCTCCCATTTTGGCCTCTCAGAGTGCTAGGATTACAGGCGTGAGCCACCACACCAGGCCCACAATTTAAATGTTAGGCTTTTTTAAGGCATGTGTATACCCCTATTTCATGCATTAAAATTAAACAATTACAAGACATGCTAACTGTTAAATAAAAGCAATAATTCAGAGTAATATCTCATTGTTTAATTAATTGCTGGTTCCACTTTCAAAGGTCTAAGCCACATGGAAGGATCATATTGCTCCCTTGAATGAACTATTTAGCTTTAGCAGAAAGGCTTAAAACACACCACTCCTCTCCCCCTTCTCATATGACACAGAAAATGACCCATAAGCTCTAGCACACTCCAGGCCGGATAGCTAAAGTGGGGCCTGATAAATAAAGTGCCCTGTGGCTGAGTCACCCACAGTTCACCCCTGACCTCTTGGAAAAAAGAATGAAAAAACAATCACGCACCTCCACACAGACTTCCTCTGGAAAAAAAGATGTCTCAGAGAGTCAAGAAATGAGTTAAGACTTTGTTTCCTCAGTTTCCCAAAAGGGAGAAAAATCATGTCTCGTAGGAAAACTGTTGGTGTTTCTCTAGCACGAAGGTTTCTGTGGCAAAAATGACCTTCCTGACACAATTGAGCAGGCAAAGGCATCCCGTTCTCATTTGATTAACGCAAGCTGCCTTATCACTCCCGGCCTCTCAACCTTCAGAGATAACTCCCAGTGAGGCCAAGTTAGTGATTTTAGGAGGAAACAGATTGGAAAACAGATGTTTGTTTTTTACCAATAGTTGACAAAAAATTCCTAAAAGAATAAAGGCCATCTCTTTCCTTTAAGGAAGAAAGCCAGTCTTAGGATAGCTGTTTTTAGGGCTCCTTCATACTTACTTTGTGCACCCAAATGTTCTACTACCTTCAATCTATTACTATTCTTTGGGAAAGGGGGCATAGTTGGGGAAATGTTTTAAGTTACAAGATGGTTCTGAAACGTTATAGTTCTCAACATTATAAATCCCACCATAGGGTTATTCTAATTAGCTGTCTCATTCATTCATTCATTGATTTGTTCGTTCAGTGATTTATTTATTCAATGACTTATTCACTCACTCACTCACAGAGTCCCTATAATCTTCTGTCTGGGGATGACAATGTGTTTTCAATCCATTCCCTGCCCACCTGGATTTTTTCTTGTTTTGTCACATTCTGAATGATACAAACCAGTTCTAAAGATGCCTATAGGACAATCAGACAAGGCTGTGTGGGGGCCAAGGATGATGTGAAAGAGTCAGTCTGCATTACGTAGTCTTTACTTTACTCTCTCCCATAGGGCCATGCTCCAAATACCTGGCATGAATTCATGCTTTCAAAGATGCAGAACTTGCAGAAAGTCGACTTTATTTGATAAACAAATGGTTTCCTCAAGAAAGTGAAGAGTCAGGATCAGAGAGAGAAGGTCCAGAAAACGTCTCTTTGGCTTTTGAAAAGACTGATGCTAAATTGTTGCTTAAAAAGAATGGTGACTCCTATATCCTAGAAAAGCACCTAAATAATAAAAAGACGGAGCAAGCAAAGAATCCAGACATTTTTCCACTCTGCTACCATACTCAAAAAAGAGTGCGGTCGACCAAGTTCATGTAGGATCTAACCCTTGCCTTGTGGCCCTGCACTAACACCACGATCCCACCAGCTGAGCTAACTGGAATTGACTGCTCAGTTGAATTAGTTTTCCATCTTTAATGGGCTAGAAAACTTGCCAAGAAGTTTTGCCTGACAGTCCATCGGGCAGAAAACATGAGGATAAAAGATGGTCCAATAATTACCAATGGGAGTTGAAGAGGATGACTGTTCATGAAATAGGCTATTGTGTGAAGCTGCTTGAAGCTGGAGGGCAAGGAATGTTGTGTGGAGCAGGGCCTGTGGAAGCCTGCCCCCTTGCAAACCCTCCACTCCAAGGCCATCACTTCCAGCGGGTGAGGTCACAACCACCTGCAACAGGTCCTGACAAACAGTTTCCTCCCGGGAGCCAATAAGTCACCTGAAAATGCTTATTTCTGACTGTTTGAATTCACCCCAGCATGAATAAAAGACCAGCGATTCTGGTCAAGCCAGGGCTGTTTCCTTTGCTATCCTGTGCACACGGCCACTTGAACAACTCCACTCTAGAACTTCAGGATTCTAAGCTTCCTTCAGCAGCCAGAAAACCACATATTTCTAACACACTGCTAAACGTCGAAATGGCCATTAAGAACCATCAAAGTGTATATTTTTGACTCAGTAATTCCAGTCCTGGGAATACAGCCTCTTGGATGTGTGCAAAAGTAAACTGTATGCAAAGGAAGACTGGTCATCATAGGACTGTCTATTTCCAAGAGAAACAACTTAAATATCACACTCTATGGGCTAAATATAGTGATAAAATGTAATATTATGTAGCCTTTAAAAATAATGGTGTAGAAAAAAAGCCCTTCTAATCTATATTTCCCAACTTTTCTACAATGAAGAAATTTTTTTGTAAAGAATAAAAAACATTGTGAGGGAAAATAGTTTAAAAATTTACATAGGTAAATGTTTACAGAATTAAAAGATAATTTAAATACATTGTAAGAACATAAAACTAGGGTGAATTTTTTTTTTTTTTTTTTTTTTTTTGTGAGACAGAGTCTCACTCTGTTGCCCGGGCTAGAATGTCATGGCGTCAGCCTAGCTCACAGCGACCTCAAACTCCTGGGCTCAGGCGATCCTCCTACCTCAGCCTCCCAGGTAGTGGGCACTACAGGCGTGTGCCACCATGTCTGGCTAATTTTTTCTAATTTTAGTTGTCTGGCTAGTTTCTTTCTATTTTTAATAGAGATGGGCTCTTGCTCTTGCTGAGGCTGGTCTTGAACTCTTGACCTCAAGTGATCCTACCGCCTCAGCCTCCCAGAGTGCTAGGATTACAGGCATGAGCCACCATGCCCAGCCTAGAGTGAATTTTGAGGGCACAAATCTCTACCTAAAAGATAGATATTCATTCCCATATTTTTAGCTATTAAAATCTAATTCTATTACTTAAATCATCAGTTCACTTTCCATTGTTTTAAATCAAAATCTGGTCAAAAACTGGGAAATAAGATAACAAAAGGACTTTTGAAAAAATATAAAATCTACCCATTAATGTTGTCCAAGTACCTCATCTACAGGTACTTTTCCTCCCATGATTCTAAGAAGCTCAGTACATAGTTAGAATATCTTAACAGCTTTGCAGCTGCAGTTTAGATGTGGGAAGGAGGTCTGCCACAGACACAAATGCTGAAGGCAGAGAGAAACATCAGCAGGCAGTTGTTTGAGAGACAGTCATGAGAGAGGTGCTACAAAAACTCAAAAAGCACAAATTCCTGGGGCCAAATAGCCCTAAGACACTGAGAGATCAACAAAATATACCAAAGTATAATGATGCATGGTCACTGTGAGTCATCCAAAAACGGCACATGAGAATTTGTATAACCTGTCTCAAAAGGCAGGAGAACATAACAGCCATTTACATAAGAGAAACTTGTGCATTTGCATATACACATTTTAAAGGTCGGAGTATACATTTATATTTGTGTATTGGTGTATATGTGTGTGAAGGTGTATATGTTAGCTGTTTTTAAAATTTTGGTTTTTAAAGAAGACTGCGTGGTGAAGTCCAACTAGTCTGCCCTTTCCTTAGCAGCACTATACCAATATTTACATTCTTGATTTTGACAAATGTACCTTGGTTACATGAGGTGTTAACATCAGGGGAAGCTGGGTGAAGGGCATATAGGAACTCTCTGTACTATCTTTGCAACTTTTCTGTAAATCTAAAATTATTCCAAAATTAAAATTTATTAAAAAGATAAAACCACAAAACAAAGAACAATGATGTGTCTTGGTTGTCTAATCATATCTTCTACACTCTGCACCCTCTCCCCAAACCCCAAGGGGATTAGAAGCTCATCATTGCATTTTAACCCTAGAAAGCTACGCTACCCTCCTTCAGAATCTGATAACTCATATATAGCACAAGATCACATTTACCCCATGACGCCCTGAGAAAAGGAATGACCTCTCTTCTCACTCAGAGGAGTAAAAGTGAGCCTGGTTCCTAGGGTTGCAAAATCTGGGAAAAAAAGTGGTACAACCCTGCAGGATCCTGCTGCTCTCAGGCCCGGAAATGTTTCATCTGACAGGAAGCCTCTTGGAGATGACTTCAGCCACCAGATACCAGGCATTATCTCATCTTGGCAATGTGTCATCCTCTGCATTTTCTTTCAAGTTGCTAGAGGAAGTGGGGGATGAGACGAAGCTCTGGCAGCCCACCTTGTTCTCAGGTGGATATTTTTAGCACTTTGAGGCAAAGGGGTTACTTTTTAAGACCATAGCAGACATTCTTCAAAGAGAGGTTCACAGTTTCTGTGCTAGACTCAATGAAAAAACGCATGCAGTGCCTAGGACAGCCAGCCTACAATGGTCAACAACAGGAAAGAACATCCTCAGCCAGGGGGCTGTAAATATTTACTGTACCCAACAGTGTATTTACTATTCGATGATCATGCAAAACAAATGGTTCTAGGACAAGAGGTGGCCTGCATTTCTATGGGCTCCCAGAGCTTCAAAGCTGGAAAGGAGCAGACAGAGATTTGTCCATTTCCCTCACTTTACAGATAAGAAGGTTGGGGTTCCAACTACATTCCCACCAAACGTCTGCTTTTTAAAACATCTCTGTTACAACACACACTCCCTGAGTGATAGTTCATTGTTTACATGTCATCGCTCACATGAAGTTAGAAGTGCCTGTGTTTGCCGGGGGAATCAGTGCAGTGCTGTGAGTAAGCATCATAAACAATCAAAAGTTTGAGACATCAAGATGGAAGCCCAGCTTTGCTCTGACTCACATTTTGGGGCAGCTCTCCTCTGCACCTAATGTTAAAACCGAGAAGACAAATCCTATTTCTGAATGGCTGAAACAGCAACCAGGAGTGCATTTGAAAATTCACCCACTGATGGATTATAAAATTAATACTATTTGTTCAAAAATTTAAAGGCCGGGCGCGGTGGCTCACGCCTGTAATCCTAGCACTCTGGGAGGCCGAGGCGGGAGGATCGCTCAAGGTCAGGAGTTCGAGACCAGCCTGAGCAAGAGCGAGACTCCGTCTCTACTAAAAATAGAAAGAAATTATCTGGCCAACTAAAATATATACAGAAAAAGTTAGCCGGGCATGGTGGCGCATGCCTGTAGTCCCAGCTACTCTGGAGGCTGAGGCAGTAGGATCGCTTAAGCCCAGGAGTTTGAGGTTGCTGTGAGCTAGGCTGATGCCACGGCACTCACTCTAGCCTAGGCAACAGAGTGAGACTGTCTCAAAAGAAAAAAAAAAAAAATTAAAAAAAATTCTTTTTTCATTTCTTTCATCACATAAAGGCTAATTTTTTTTTTTTTTTTGGTAAGAATTTCTAGGATGTTGCTTTACTAAATTTCATGGTTAGGAAGATTTATTGAGTTAGAAAAGGTTTTCAAAAACTGTAACATCAAAACAGCAAAGTTCCTGTCATTAACATACACACAGTTAGGCAATGCCAAAGAAAGACTTTAGCCCCAGAATATATCTACCTGATCTTAGGAATACTTAAATGAGCACTCTGGGGTGCAAAATTACCGAAAACCCCTTCTCTTTGCCACAAATACATGAGTACCTCCTGCTCATCATCTGTACTAATCAAGTTCAGGGTAAAACAGAATGACAAATTATTAAGATCCCCAGATATGCCCACTGTGACATCTCAATGCAAGAGAGAGATGAAGGATCAACCCTGGCTTGAATCTTTCCCTAAAGTAGCAATGGCGGGAAAAGCTCGAGTCAATGCCACCAGCTAATCAGGCAGGAGTTCTAAAGAGGTGGCAGGAACTCTCTGGCTTATTATCAGGTGAGCTTCTCTAGCCAAATCCCCTTTTCTGTCACAGCACACACTCCTGTTTGTTGGTGCTACGTGAAATCTTTGATGTCCTCCATTTAGACACAACTCACCCAATTAGCTGCCATCAACTCTGCACGGCTCACACTCCTACTTTCTCCAACAAGGCAGTGACTTACAAGCTGAGTAGCTGAACAAACTTTGCTTTTCCCTGTACACAGTTAACCTGGCAAGCAGTAAGGGCCGGAGCAGATGTATTTGAAACAAAATTTAAACATAAGCACCCACAATCTGATGAGATGTTGCCAAGGCTTTAGTTACATAGTTTCATACTCAGAGACCTCACCCCCACAAAGACCATTTAATTAGAAAAATTCTTGGGTGTGATTCTATGCATTTCGGAGTAGCTATGTAATCACTTTGATTCTGTGGCTCTACCTTTTCCAGCCATCAGATTGATTTGCAATAGGTAATTCTATGAATTACAGCCAGAGTGCGAATAAAAAAGGAACCAAAAAAGAACAGATTAGGGGGGGAAAAAAAACCCACAGACACATACAAATTTCCAAAACAAGAAGTTAAGCACTGAACCATCACCAAAGGATGGCAGCATATTTTACAGAGGTTATATTTATTTAATCATGGTCTTGGCATTTGTTTTATAGTTTCAAAAAGATCTTTTCTTTTGCTAATATTTTGCAGGCACTACACATTATGCTTTATAGACATTAGCTCAGGTAATATTTAATACAACTGCCCTATGAGGTAGGAACAAAGTAAGCCCACTTTGAGGTGAGGAAATTGAGGCTAAGAAGGTTAAGTCCTCTAGCTGCCAAGTTAGTTGTGGAGGCAGGATTTGAACTCAGTACCTTCTGAAAGCTGAAGCTCATCACATTTCTGGCAGTGTTTCCCCATGCACAGCCCATGCATCACCACTAGTTGAATGAGATTTTAAGATACATGTAGGTAAGTATAATTTTTTTATATTTTTGTATTTATTTTAATGCAAATTAGAAAAAATTATGTAACTAGCAGATCTATCTTGGATCTTACTGCTAGGGGCCTGGCTAATTTTGCATCTTTTTCTAAGAGCTAGAAAAATAGTCAAGCACTCTTATGCCATTTCTCCTAAGAATTAAGTGATTTGACCCACCAGGGGATGGAGTCCATATCTGTCTCCTTAGACTGATACCCATCTAAATCAGCCTGGACATTAATTGATCCCTAGCAGATGTCTAGAATCCAATGCTTTTGCCTTCAAAGAAGAGTTTCTTTTCACGCCCCTCTACTCGGTCAACTAACCCCCTCACCTCCTCCCACCCCCACACACCATCATCTAGCGCTGGAAGATTACCCAACTTAAGGTGAAGTGATGAACAGCAGAGATATCTGGAAGGAAGTAGAGCTGCTCACTCATTCCTTTGTCCCCAACGTGGCTCATCACGGAACTCTGCTTAGGGTGGTCATAGCTGATGCCTGAGCAAGCACCCTGTTCAGACAATGGCCAGACATCAAAGTCCCAGCTGACTTAGAAATCTCTGTAGGAAAAAGTTCTCTTGATGACATAGTATTTTAGTTCATCCTTTTTCTTTACTGTTAAAATGACTTATAAATAACTGCAACTTTTGGCTGTGGCTAGTCATGAGGTGGGCTGGCTTTATGTTCCATATTTTACTTTTTCAAAAAATAACTTCTAATTACACAAGTAAGATATGAATACTTTCTTCTTGTAAAAACTTACAATGTTAAAGTCTCCTCCACCCCCAAACCACTGGGGTCAATATAAGGCTCCCTCCTCAGAGGGAACCATTTTAATGAATTTAGGGTGCTATCCTTTCAGACCACTTTCTATGCATTCATCTTTGAATCTTTGAAAAATGAATAGAATTGCTTTGTGGTGGCTTAGTTAAGCATGCAAATGATATCATACTTAAATTTCTGTAACTTGTTTTTTAAAGTCTAACAATAAGTTTTGGCAATATTTTCATCTTAGACCTTCTTTGTTTCTTTCTTTCTCTTTCTTCTTCTTACTGCTGCATTTTATTCCATAATGTGGATACGTATTTTATGTGTTAAAGGTGAAATCATCATGCAATTCAACCTTTGGCTCTTCTTTTAGCACTTTTTCTTAGAGAGCAAGGATCCACAAGAAGTTCCCCTTTAAGTTCTTTCCCTTCTGACTTCTAGAAAACTGCCACTGATTTCAGGAAAAATAATACATAAATGCAACTGAGCAAGGCATTGGCTTAGTTCCATAATTCCTGGTGCAATGGCAAATTAATAGGACATAGAGTCAGGCAGAATCTTGACTCACAGCAGTGTGGCCTTGGACTCACTAAACAACATCTCTGAATCTCAGGCTCGTCATTTGCAAAATGAAGATAATAAGATCTACCTTTTGAGGTCATTGTCAAGATCTGTAAGAAAAGGAAATGAAAACAAGCAGAGTATCTGGTACATGGTAGGCACTTATTGCAGGACAATTATGTAAAGCTTCATGGTAAAGTTCTGCTCAACAGCGCAGAATGCAAATAAATTTCTCTTGTGTATGATTTCCATTTTATGTTAAAAAATTATTAGTTCTCTTTGGAATATCTCATTAGTATGGATTTTATATTAATAGGTAGGGAAATTGAGACAGAGATATAGACAAGGTGGGTCCATCATGGTGCCAGGATTAGCTTTTCTAAGAGCCATTAAGCTTCTTTTCTTATGACTTATCATTAAATTAATAAACGGAATGCTTGAAATTTCCACCTGAAACCTTCTAAGCATGTTGTCTGGAATTTTCCTCAATGACTATTTAAAAACAAATAAAAGGTACAAAATCTTTCAGGCAAAGAAAATAATGTTTAATGAAATGAAACAAAATAAAAAAGGAACCAAAAATAAAACCAATACCAATTGCTACTGCCACCAGGATTCCAGCCAACAGATAATGAAACAGGTTTTGCCACCACCTTGTAGCAGGGCTAAAAACAATCAGAATTAGAGGGGTGAGGAGACTGGATCCATTTCCCAGGATTATATGTAGTAGAGGAAAAAAGAGGTTGGCTTTGTGACAACAGCAGGGTTTTCTGGGATCCTTCATCAAGTCACTGCACATCGCAGAGGGCAAACAGCCTCTTAAGGTGCCTCCATGACCCCTGCCTCCTGGTGCCCCTGCCCTTGCAGGGCCAGTGCAGGCTGGCCTAGTGATGTGCTTATAGCTACAGAGAATACAGCAAGATGACAGGGTGTATGTGATTGTGTGTATGTGATTACATTACATAAGATTGGGTTATGTGCCCAATTTTGAGGCAACTCTCTCCTTTGCTAGAATTGAAGAAGCAAGAGGCTGTGTTAGGAGGCCCATGTGACAAGGAGCTGAATGAAGGTGGCCTCCAACCAACAGCCAATAAGAAACTGAGGCCCTCAGGCCTACAACCACAATAGCTGAATGCTACTAATAACCACATGAATTTGGAAACATTCTTCCCCAGTCAAACCTCAAATGATACCACAGCTCTGACCAATGCCTTGATTGCAGCCTTGTGAGATCCTGAAGTAGAAGACCCAGCTAAGCCATGTCAGACTCCTGACCCACAAAAATGGTACCATAATAACTGTGTGTTGTTTTAACACTCTAAATTTGTAGTAATATTGTCATAGATAACTAATACATCACGCTTTCCTCCATTTCTCCATCTGAACCAAGGGTGAAATCATACCCAGCCTGGTCTCACCGGCAATAACACGGCAAAAATCTATACCAGAATTGAGCCAGGGGGTCTATTTGGTAATACCTGAACTGAAATTAGTCCTATGGCCTTATTCCAAAAACCAGTGCTACATTTTCTTTCTTGATTTTCCCCTTCTGTTCACGGTGAGAGAGAACAACATACATTTTAATATATGTTACTTCACGAGCAGATGGTCTCCCTGGGAGATTTCCCTGACTTCCTAATTGATTTCCCAGCCACCAGGCCCTCACTTCACTAAGCTGTTCATTCAGTCCTTGACTTTCTTAAAAGACCATTCCAATCAGCTCATGTCCCTCTTCCAGAACCTTCACTGCCTGGAGAATCTAGGCCAAATTCCTTGGAAAGTCCCCAAGACGAGGTTTGTTGAGTGACTAAAGAAATGAATAAAGATGTCTGGCAGAACACTATCTGACTACACTGAAGCTGTGCTTGCACAGTGGCAAAGACTGTATCTTATTCATCTTATTTCCACAGTGCCTAGTAGTTGCCCTGGACTTCCACTGCGATGCTGAAACAAAAATGCAGTATTACCTGCTCTCCACTGCTTTGAGGATCTCTGTGTTACCTTAGTGGCCTTGGGCCTGGTAACTTGCACTATTGAAAATGAACCCAGACTTTCCAAGGTCAATAATCTGTCCATTGTATAATAATGTTTAACAGTACAACACATAATGTGTTTAACAGCCCTAAAATTCCCACTTGGGTCCATAACAATTCCTTCTTCACTCCAACCCACGGGAGTTTTATTTATGTCTTTCATTTAATCTTTTTTAAAATTTTACTTCATGCCTCAAAGGAACTTAAGAACACAAACACAACTGGACAGAAAGGTAGAAATTAGAAAATGGAACTGGAGGAAATAGGCGTTGAATTAAAACACCAGGTGATGGTCTTACAGCTTACTGAGAAGTGCACACACTGAAAATGGGCTGCAAGTTCAGCAACAATTAATGAGAATTAATCATTAGAGAAGGTGAAAATGACTAAAGAACTTCCAGACCTGCGTGTTGTTTATTCCAAAGGGGCACATTTGTAGAAATTTCTGGGGATGGATTCAAAGCCTGTGTAAGCTGTTTGATTTGCTGTTTTTTGAATGGGCTCCTGTACACATGAAATTACATGGTGGTATTTTCCAACAGAAATTGAATGTGGACTAACCTCACAATCTTTTCCCCATACAACACCCCTCCTCAGATCCAGCTGTGGACCAAATTTGTCTTTAGTGACCCTAGGGCCTTGTATCCTGTCCCCTTTCCATCCCTGTCAAAGTTCTAAAAAGCAAAGATGCATTCCTAAGAACAGATTACTATTTAAAGTGCTGCCCTTCAAAGGTATTTGCATTTTAACAAGGAAAAGTTCATTTAACAAGGAAATTTTTTTTTTTTTTTGAGACAGAGTCTCACTTTGTTGCCTGGGCTAGAGTGCCGTGGCGTCAGCCTAGCTCACAGCAACCTCAAACTCCTGGGCTCAAGCAATCCTACTGCCTCAGCCTCCCGAGTAGCTGGGACTACAGGCATGCGCCACCATGCCCGGCTAATTTTTTCTATATATTTTTAGCTGTCCAATTCATTTCTTTCTATTTTTAGTAGAGATGGGGTCTCACTCTTGCTCAGGCTGGTCTCGAACTCCTGAGCTCAAACAATCTGCCCGCCTCGGCCTCCCAGAGTGCTAGGATTACAAGCGTGAGTGAGCCACCACGCCCGGCCTTAACAAGGAAATTATTACAGAATTTATTTACAAATTATTTTCATAGACACCACCTTGTTTGATGCCCAGTGCCCAGCACATAGTAGACATTCAGTAGTATTTACTGAATGGATGGATTAAGAAATAGGCTCAGAGAGGTTAAGTGACCTGCCTAAGGTTACACAGTAACCTTAGTAAAGGCAGAATGAGGGGTGGAGGCTTTAGAACACAGGTTTTCTGATTCCATGTCCCAAGTTCCCTATTTCTCACCAAGTCATAAATTACAGACAGAAAAAGTAATAGAAGAATTTTAATTCAGGGGAATCTATCTGGTCTTCCCAACTCCCCAGAATTTATTCCATGAAAGCAGTTTCTTCTGCCTTGAAGCCAGCTCAACCCTACCCAAATTGAGGCATAATTTTCAGACTCAAACTTGCAAACTCATACCTGAATTCTGCCTCATATTCTACCTTCAATTCAATTTCCCAAGCACATACTGGCCAACTGCATTGTACGTGTAGTAAGACACTTTCAAGGTGGAAGCAGGAAGGAGAATTTTCTCACCTCTTCCTTCAAAGATTCTCTTGTTTTTCTGGTATTGCTTGAAAATAGTGAATCCTCCAATTTTTAAAAAGTTGAGACATCTTGATTTTATAAACAGTAGTCTGCCCCCTGCCCTGCCCGACCCCCAGCGCAGAGCACAGCGCTGTGCATTGTGGCACAAAGCGGGAGGGAGAAGGATGGCCCAGTTAGAGCCAGTGATAGCACAACCATGACAGGTACCATGAACTTGGGGAAAGCGCTGTGGAGCAAAGCAAGACTTGAGCTGAGTAGGAAGAGGCTTTAAAGCAAAAAATGCTAATGTGACATTTAAACTACCTTTGGGTTTTATTTATGGATTAAATGATGGGATGTCTGGAATTCACTTTAAAATACAAAAAAAAAAGTGTGTGGATGGGAGAACAGGTTAAAGAAAAATGGTAAATTATGATAGCTCTTAGGGCTGGGTGACTAGTGTATGAGGCTTCATTATACTAATCTTTCGAATTTTGTGTATGCTTGAAAATGTCTACAATAAACAAAAATAAAATATTTGGGGAATCAGTTCTAAGCTGTGCCACATGCTAACTCTGTGGCTTTGGGCAGTTCACTTAACTTCTCAGGGCCTCAGTTTCCCCAGCTGTACAATGGCTATAATACCCTCTCCTTTAGACAGCTTTTTGGAGACTTAAATGGTAATAAAATAATAAAATATATGCAAAGGGCCTGGTACTGTTCCTGAAAAATTGTAGGATTTCAACAGAAGATGGTTTATTGTTGTTATCCTGTAATACAAGTTATTTTGTGGGCAGGACAGTAGACAAGACACAGTTGAACGATCGCCATTCAACTCTCCCACTAAGACATCTTAATACACTTGATGTACCAGCGGCTTTTCCAAAGAGCTGAACTGAACACTAATTATTATCAGCAGGTATCCAGATCTTTATTTAGTAAAACCACTAAAAGAGCTTTATTTTTATCTTAATTGCAGTGAATCAAGCCTCATTCACCTCCTGCCGACGTGAGAACAGCCTTTTGTGAGGCTACTTCGTTCTGTATGTTCCTGGGGATTACAAAATAGCACCTAAGTGTCCTGTACCTACAGAGTCAGAAGGTCTTTTATTGGGAACTTACATAATTCTTTACAAGTGTGGATGAGAAGCTAAAACTCTGGTTTACTTAAAATAAAAATAACATATGTTCGATGAGATTTTTCCAGGCAAATTTACACATAGTATGGTTTAATGATAGTCTCTGGATGCATTTTGGCAATATAGAGTTACAGCCAAGTTTCACCTCCTCCCAGCTCATTTTTATCATCTGTAAAATGGGGACAGCGACAATAGCAACATCTCAGGATTGTTGAAAGAATTACAGGAGAAAACAGATGCCAAGTCCACAGTAAAAGCTAAAGGTTAACTTCTTCTATTATTCGTGTATCCTGATCGCAACTAAAAAGCTCTGATTTTGCTAGCACACTTCCACAATGCCCATGTCCTGTTGCCTTACAGATGCTGTTATACCAATTCTAGTAGCCCAAAATAGACG
Source organism: Varecia variegata (assembly GCA_028533085.1). NCBI lineage: Eukaryota > Metazoa > Chordata > Mammalia > Primates > Lemuridae > Varecia > Varecia variegata. The sequence goes on along the minus strand of CM052436.1, from coordinate 159,198,329 downwards.
GTCCTTGCTCACCTCTGGGTGAAACAACAAGAAATTTAATTACCAGACAAAGAAAACACACTTTGTTTTCTATTTCTAGATACCAATCTTTTAAGTAGCACAAAGAGTGGAAGAGTGTCTCCGAAAACACATTTTCATCTAGGTTGGCTGTTTCTAAAATTTAGAGAACAATGTATTCTAAAAATACTGTGCCTACATTCATCTTCCCTTGTTTCCCCGCTCAGAGGGCCGCCTCACGCTCCAGCTGGGACATGACAGCTGAAAGGGCCTTTTGGAAAACGCCTTACCAGATGGAGTCTCCGGACCTTAGATCTTATCAATTTGTTTCCAGAATCCAAAACTAAGTTGCCTCCTGCATTTTCTGAGTTTTAAGCAGTGCTCGCCCATGACCCTGCCAGAACCTTATCAACAATGTTGCTGAGCCCTATTTGTTTCTTAATTGATGCTTTCCCACATCATCCATCACATGTAGGCACAAGGCACTGCAATTCCTGGAATGTTTTATAATATCGGCAGTCCCCATCTGATGAAATAGTCGTGTGTACTAAAATTTCTTTATAAACTTGGTTATTTGCAACTTGAAATGAGGTGGAGGTCTTTTCCACACATAAGAAACAAAGCCATCTGAGGTCTGTTTAACTCATGGTGTACTAAAAAACAAACAAACCAACCAAAAAACCCTGAAAACCTAATTGCCACGTGTATTCATTTGACAGCTATATACATAGTGCCTAAAATATAGCTGCCTGGCACTATGTGAGGTACTTGGAGAGAGACGGATTAAATACTCCTTCCAGGACTTCAAGGGCTTCACACTCTAGTTTCTATTTTTATCATCAATTATACAGAGCTTGCAATATGCCAGGTGCTGTGCTAACCTCTCTACAAATATTAACTCATTTAATGCTATCCACATAACAACCCTATGAGGTAGGTGCTATTATTATATAGCCGATGTATACCGATGAGGAAACTGAGGCACAAAATAGGCCAAGTAACTCGTTTGAGTTTATGCAGCCAGTAAGTGGCAGAGTGAAGACCGAAACCCAGGTGATGTGGCTCCCAGGTTTGTCTCTTTACCCGCTCACCACCCTGCCTTTTGGTGGGGAAATTCTCTCACATTCCACCTGAGGGTCCTGGCTGTGTGCTGGGGGTCAGGTTCATGTGTCCCTAAGCTCTCATTTCCTCTGTGCCTGCAGGCGCTCCCTCTCCCCACCCCCTTTCTTCATCCATCTCAGTTCCTCACTACCCCCCTTCCCCTCGCACCTAGCACTGGGGCTCCACTTTAATAGTGCTCCTCCCGAGCACCCTACTTCTCTCCTGCCGCCTTCCACGCCCCAGTCATCCTCACCAGGGCTATCTCCCTCACCTCCCAGTGGATTTCCCCTCTCCAGTCTTTCCTTCAATACCACTTGACTCAGTGTGTTTTGTGTTGCTATACACAAATACAAGAAGCTGGGTAATTTATAAAGAAAAGAGATTTATTTCTCACAGTTCTGGAGACCAGGAGGTCCAAGAGCATGGCACTAGCGTTCGGTGAGCAGCCTCTGTGCTGCGTCACCCCATGGCAGAAGGGCCAGAGAGGATGAGAGCGAGAGGCAGAGAGGGTCCAACTCACTTTTATAACAACCCACTCTCACAATAACAAACCCACCCCTGCAGTAATGACATTAATCCATTTATGAGGGCAGAATCCCCATGGTTTTATCACCTCCTAATGGTCCCACCTCTTAACACTGTCACAATGGCAATTAAATTTAAGAGTGAGCTTTGGAGAGGACATTCCAACCATAACAACTATCTTTTCTTTAAAAACAACAAAAAACCCTGTTCTTATTTTTTTAGTTTGTAAATTATACACAATCTTCGTGGAAAAATTAGAAGACACAAAGAAAAAAGCCTATGTTCAGAGATAAATTTTCCATTAAATCATTTCAGATTTGGCTCTCTTTATGTATCATATATACACCAACCAGAGTTTATTCCAACACTTCCCTATGAAGTTTATTTTTAACAAAGATTCAGTAGTAATGTTAGGCTAACTGGGTCACATCCCACCTGGGTCAGAAACCTTCAGTGGTCATGGGTGGTGGCCAGTCCTGTGGATTTGGCCCCTGGGCCCTCTGTCACCTGACCATCACCCTGGAAGGGGACAGTCGCCCCTGAAGACTCATGAGTCTCCCCCACACATATGACTCAATATGCTTCTGTTCCAACATTTCTCAACTCTGGCCCTTCCCTCGGGCAGGGAAAGCCCACCACAGAGCAGAGATGTGGGTCATTCTGGCACAAATTCCCTACTGCAGAACAAGAAACTTCCTCCCGAGCACCCTCCCTGATAAGGGTCTCCAAGGGCCCCATGGTCCCCTGCATGTTCTAATCTATTTTCATTATCCTTTGCTGTCTTCATCTCTTGAGTGATTTCTGTCTCACAGGAGGCAGAATCTGAGTAAGTGTCCTTTTCTGGTTCTTCCTCTTATAGTTTCTTTGGGTTGAATCAGAGCTCAGAGATGCCAAAGACTAGATAAAAGGGGACTGCTGGACCCACCACACTGACCACCAGTGACCTGTCACAATGCCAGTCCCCAGAAGGTTTAGCCTGGCAAGCCACCTGACCCCCTGCATGCTGACATCACCTTTGGAGGTCTCACTCACACACACCCCAAGACCAAAATTGCTGTTTTCTCAAATTCTCACATGCATTAGCAGAAAGCTACAGAACTGAGCCCCTTTCTCCTTACTTCTGCAGACCAAAATCATGACTAGTTCTCTTTTGTTCACGGTATGAAAGAAAAAAAAAAAAAAAAAACCCTACAGAAACAGAATTGTCACAAGTTGATTCACATGCTGTAAAAAATCCACTTGTATAATATGCCATTCTTAATGGTCAACTGGAGAAGAAAATGTGAAGTATGCAGCTGATAATCTTTCCTGCTTCAGGCTGGGCTGGCTGATTCATCAAACCCTGATCTGACATGTCCACTTTATCCTCTCAACCATTCCCTTGACTTACTAAAATTATTCCTTCCCAAAGAGGAAGCCTGGCTGCCCGATTGGATGTATAGAGCATGCGTCGCATTTGAAAAATAGTGAAAGCAAGGGCTAAGAATAGCCAGAAAGGGTTTCAGTCGAGAATCTCTATTTGAAGTTCAAGGAGTGTTGTGTTTAAGAAAACAAGATCTCCTAAAAACAGCAGATTTTTAAACTTCGAATTTGATCCAAAGATGGAAATATGATAAACTATGTTTCCTAAAACACAGGCTCCTATAGAAGCCTCCAGAAAGGGCTCCTCTGTTTGAGGGTCAGGGAGGGGTTCTCGATGGGAGTGACATAGAAAGCTGAGACCTGAAGGACAATTAGACAAGGGTGAGGACGAAGGAAGAAGAGGAAAGAAGATTCCGGGCAGAAGGACCAGCAGGTGGAAAGTACCACGTCAAGGAAATCCAGATCCATTTAGACGGCGTAGAGGAAGGGAGAGAGGAATGAAGAAAGAGGCAGAGACGTGTAGGAGCTGAGTCTTGAAGCCACATGAAGGAGAGTAAGCTTTATCCTCAGGCTTTCTCTGGAGGAAACGGGGAGACAGCAAAAGATGTAAAGCAGTGGCACGGCAACCCAAATTGGGTTTTAGGTGGATCCTTTGGGCTTTAGCGGAGGGAACGGATTTGAGGGCAGAAAGGAGGCAGGCAGATCTCCAGGCTGGCAGCAGGAATGCAGGACAAAGACCAGGTAGCCTCTGCTAAGGAAGAGGCATGGGCTGGAGAAAACTGGAGGATTACAGAGATCTTCAGGAGCTAGGCAGGTCAAGATTTGGTGATGAATTCAGTGTGGGAAACAAAGGAAAGGAAAGAGGCCTTGATATCACCCAGGTTTCTGGCTTTGGCAACTGAGGGGTGCTATTCAGCGGGACACAAATACCTGGAGGGGTAGTGGGGTTGGGCAGTGGGCAGGGAAGATGAGAAGTTGCATTTTAGACAAGTTGAGTGCGAATTCTGGGGAAGACATTCAAATGCAGCTGTCCAGGATGCCTCGGTCAGGGCCCTGAGGGATGCCCCCAAATTAGAGATGGACACAGGAAGAGGAACGGACAAAGGAATCCAAGGTGGAGTGGCCGGAAAGGTGAGCAGTGAACAGGAGAGTGTGCAGGCGCAGAGCCCGGGGAAGGGAGACCTGAATCAGGAACAGTGAAGCGTAGCCCCGGCAGAGGTCAGATGCGGCCACAGCAAGACCTGGTGGCCGAGGCAGTTGAGTCATTGATTCAACACAAATGTATGGAGCAGGGTAGCAAGGTCAAACGAGGGGCAAGGGAGGAATCCAGACTGGAGCGGCTCCAGGAAGGAAGGGGAGCTGAGGAGGGTGGAGAGGAGGGAGGTGGAGGTGAGGGGCAGGAAGGAGGGGTGCCTGCGATCCCCAAATGGTTGATTGAAATGGGAAGGACTGAAGGTTGGCAAGCATTATTACTGTTCCCATTTTTATCTGGAGGAAATGATTACCAAGACCACATATCTAAAAAGGAGAGGAACACACATTTGCTAACTTTTCCAAACATTTCATCTTGGTAGCAGTAAATGGACCTTTACTGAAGCAAAAGCAAGTACTCTGGGCTGCATTCCCATCCACACCCCCCATGACTGCAGCATACAACCACAGACACTTAAGTGGAAAATGCTGTCACACTGGACCACAGCTCTCCCAAATTTGTGACACGATGGCACAGGTGATGATGACACAGTTACCATCAGAAAAGGAATTCCAGGTGTTTACCCTTAACCCTAAAATAAAAAGAAATTTAACTTCTAAAAGTACACCCCAGAAAAGACAAGTGTCATTTTTCAATTCCACTACTTGGTTTTCAAAGGGCTTCTTTTCTTGTCCTGGTTGTATCATTTCACTCAGTTTTATTCTCAAAGGAGCAGGGAGGCTGCAGAGCAGCAGGGGGCCCTGACTCTGAGGAGGAAGGTGTGGGGCCAGGGGGGCTAGACAATCCAGTCCATCACCTGTCAATCCTGGGAGGTGGCACCATCACAAGGCATCAAGCCACACAAAATACACATAACTCGGGGAGAAAAATGAAGTGGAGGGATAATAAGGGGAGGAAGAGAAAGAAAATAAGAAAATGGCATATGTCCAATATCTGCTGCAAGGATAGTGACTCGACATTTTCAGAAATCCCAGTCTCTTTCTCTAGCCCTTTACCCCAGAGCTTTCAAGGGCCAACATGAGATCGAAGGATTCTTAAGCCATCAAGTATAATCCTGCAATTTCACTTGTCTATTTATTGCTGATAGACTCTGTTTTTTATTAATGTTTTATTACACCACTAACTCACAAATACACATCCTCTTTACAGGTGCGGCTTGCGGTCCCCGGGCTCCCCCTTTCCCCATCCCCACCACATACCGTGTCCCAACCCACACCCTCTCCCTGCAGCCCTGCAGAGCTCCCTTCTCTGCTGCAGAAGTACAGGGAGCTCTCTTTCCAGGCCTTTCTATAGCCCTACATTTACTTGCATCTTCCGTTTTATAATTTTCCTGCAGTGAACCAAATTCTATTCCATCTTGAGAGTTTTTCTTTTTTTAATTTCACAGCATCCATCAAGATAGTGGCTGACACTTCTGCTGTAATAAAACAGGAATTAAAAAAAAAAAAATCTAGAGGCTTTCCAGAGCTTGGTTAGAGGTTTTGCTCTGCCTCCCAAGATCAATGGACTTGTTCTTCATAATCTAAGTAAGGTCTAAGCAATGTTATTTCTTTGAAAATTTATATTAGAGCTTTTCCAAATCCCTGGCACACACTCTTCATTTAAAACTAACTGCAGAGACCAAAGCCTGTTATATAAGCATCCAGGTCTGCAGTCACGGGCCATATTGCTTCAGCTGCCAGATCACATGACTGATAACAAGGCCAAGATAAAGGCAATAATTTAAAATACTTTTTTCTAGAAGAAAAGAGCCCCACATATTTGAAAAAATAAAAGATTAGAACTGTTTCCATCAGAAGCCATTCTAAGTGGTTATAACTCAAAACTAGAACAAAAATAAATTTTATTTTAAAACAAGCCACACCAACAGTGAATGCTGAGGGGTGCCATCCTAACATCTATTCCCCTTTCTCCCTTTTTTGGGAGCCCCTTTTATCTGCAAGTGTACACCCTATTCATCCCCACTGCAAAGTCTGAGTCAATCTTCACGACATTCCTCTGAATGCTGTTATTGGCCCAGGGATGAGCATGTGACCTAATGTACCCAATCACATTAAAGGGAAGGACTTATTTTCCAGAAAATGGAAACACATCATCCCAGTGGCTACTGGCAGCTGCCTTGCAACCACAAGGGACACAAGCCTGGAGAGTGCAGAGAGTTTAGGGAGATGGAAGGGACCTGAGTGCTTGGTGAGAGTTGAGTGATTTCTGATTTCTGAGTCAATCAGAAATCAACCTACCTCTGTACTTCTAATTCTGTGAGACACAAAGCATCCTTACTGTTGAAGGCTCTGTGAGCCAGGATTTCTGCTGCTTTCTCCAAACTGATACAATACCAAAGAAAGGGGGGAAATTTGGTGCCATTTTCTTTTTCTTTTCTTTTTTTTAAGTTTCTTACTTTTTTTTTTTTTTTAGAGGTAGGGTCTTGCTATGTTGCCCAGGCTGGAGTGCAGTGGCTATTTACAGTTGCAATCATAATGCACTGTGGCCTCAAACCCCTGGGCTCAAGTGATCCTTCCACCTCAGCCTCTCTAATAGCTGGGACTACAGGTGTGTGCTACCATGCCCGGCTCTGGTGACATTTTCTGACCTACAAATCACAGTTTGAACGGTTTCTTCTTTCCTCAACTGTCACAGTTGCATTACCCGTTTGCTGTACCTACATGCATTTTTATAGTTGACTACATTTTTCCTGGTTTTCAAGGAACAATTTAATGGTTTTAAGCCTAGTGTTTAAACATATATGATCAGGCCAGGCACAGGGGCTCATCCCTGTAATCTCAGCACTTTAATCCCTTGAGCCCAGGAGTTTGAGACTAGCCTAGGCAACACAGTGAGACCCCCATCTCTACATCTCTGCGTGGGAGCACATGCCAGTAGTCCCAGCTACTCAGGAGGCTGAGGCAGGAGGATCACTTGAGCCCAGGAGTTGGAGGCTGTAGTGAGCTATGATCGTGCCACTGCATTCCAGCCTGGGCGACAGAGTGAGACATTGTCTCTAAAATAAGTTAAAAAATAAAATACTAAAATTAAATGTATATGATCAACTGGGGGCTACCATGGAAAGTCCAAGAGAAGTAAACACAGCTCTGAGGAGACTGAGCCCCTGGCAGTGCTTGTCAAGGTGCTAGGGATTATGACAGTTGACAATCGGAGTCTGTGCTCATGGATATTCCTTCCGGTGAAGGGAGGCAGACTGTCAACAAGAACAACAGATGGTTCAGATAGTAATAAGTGCCTGGAGAAAGCACTTGCAGGGAGGGTGGGGCCTGCTTTCCACTGGGTTATCAGGGACGGCCTCTGCAAGGAGGTGACATTGAAAGCTGAGATTAGAACAAGGTGGGAGACAGAAAGGCAAGAATGAACCCGGCATGTTTGAGTAGCATCAGGAAGTTCTGCTTTACTAGAAGGTACCAAGAGAGGGGAAGGGTGGAGGGAAATGAGGTTGGCAGGTGGGCAGGAGCCTAGGCATACAGGGCCCTATAGGCCAAGGAAAGTGACTCTACATTTTATTCTAAGTCAGAGATTCTTAATTGTTTCTGTGCCTTGCAAAATGTTTTTAAATGACAAAAGTAAAAGCAAAAAACAAGGTAGGATTATGAAAGGCCAACGGTGGGCATGTGGGGGCAGGGAGAAGATGGGAGTGGTTTATCCCATTAGGGAAGAGCATTTTATCATGGACATTGTTTAGAGTTGCCAGCCTATAGTGATAATGGAATAATAGACTTTAAGTTGACTTTACTATTGTTTTTAAATTGTTTAGCCAGAGTGCCACCTTATTGCCTGAACCCAGGGCAGACTGCCATTGCCCCTCCCCCACTCCCTTGGTACACTTTCGATTAAGGAAACCCATTATGTTGAAATAGAGTTATCAGCATTAAAAAACTAATTTATCCTATGGTTTCTTTGTTCATCCTGTATTTTTTTTTTATTTTTTTATTTTTTATTTTTTTTTACCCAGGAACTCTGTAAAATGTTCATCCTTTAAATAACAGATGTGGTGGTGGGTCTAATCACTACTGTCATTTTGAATAATCATCGGCATACTTGATATTTTGAGACATATACAACCAATGTAATGTGAAAAAAAAAATACCAGTGTGTTCTTTGGTGACACAGTCACAGGTAACTGCTGATATTGCTGCGGTTTGTTATTGTCATTTATAGAAAGGAAATGTAAATTTCAGTTGGAGGTTAGTGAAAATAAAAATGTAATTTTTTTCCAATCCAAATTTATAGACCTCACAGAAGTCCCCCTGCAGTCACTGGAGAATTTAACTAACGAGTGTAATGGGATCCGATTTATGATTTAGATCAGCCTAATGGATGGTGGGGGGTGAAGCAAATAAAGTATGCCAGGGTCATTTCCTATTCAGAAGCTGGCAAAGGCCAGCTGGAAGGAGGGGTGACACCAGGGCTTTTCTTGAATCGTGGATACTAACAGAGAAGATCTGCCTTTATGAGTGGTCTCTGGGCTTGCAATGAAAAGGCAATACCACAAATAAAGTGCCCCCAGCCCTCTGCTGCGGGGAAAGGAGAGGAGGCTCAGAGAAAAGAAACCACGTCAGCCTCGGTTTCCTATAAGATGGGTGTGAAGATAATCACCTCCCAGGCTTGTTCTGCAGGCAGAGAGGCTGCTGCATGAAGCACCTGGCACCAGTGAGACCTCGGTAAGTGGTGGTACTTTCCCCTTCTGTTGCCTTCTGCCTGGGACCTTGGCCATCAACTTGTGTTGGGGGGAGGTGTGGAACATGGAGGAGTTTTAAGGGCCATCTTCCCTCGCACACTTCAAAGGATGGCCCTAGATTGTCCAGGAAGCTTGGGGCTAGAAGAAACTGGAGCCCAGTCTGTCATCTAGGTTTGGGACAGAACCGACACAAGCTCCTCAAATACTCAAAATTTAAAACTTAGATTGCCCCCGTGAAAACATGCAAAGGAAACACTCTTCCTAGCAGGAAAAGGAAGGAAACTTGAGCCCAGAGGAGGGTGTGTGGCAGTGGCTAAAGCAGGGGCTTCGACAGTTCTCTGGGACTGGGTTTTCCCTCTTTGATGTATTTCCAGAAGGGGGCTAGGGATCTTCCCTTCTTAAAGGGAGCCTGAGTTTATAACGTGAGACAGGCTGGGGGCTGGGGAGAGGCCGAGATCTGCCAGGCCCACAGGAGGGGCTGCCCAGAGCCCTGTAGGGAGCAAAGAGCAAAGGACTCTGCCACTGCAGAGTCCGAATCTCCCACCAGAAGCACCCCCTGTTTCCCCACAAAACTGGAGAACATGCCTCAGACTCTCCTTCCTTTCTCTCTTCCAAAGGTTACTGAAACCTTCTAACTTTTTTTTTTTTTAAACTCTTTCTCTTGCAAATGTCTTCAATCTAAGAAGCGGCAGCTCCACTTCTGCTGGTCTGTACCTATAATGGTTCCCAAGTGGTCCCCAAACCCATACACAGTAACAGAGTACACTAGAAAAATGGGGTTATCTCTGGCAATCTGATACAAAGGCAAAAATACAGATTCTCATCCATAGGTTGAAATGAAGAAGCCACAGGAAGTAAGTCCCTGACCCTCCTCACCCACTCACCATTTGGGATTTTAGAAGGCTACTACAGAGGCAAATGCACAGTGGGGAGTGGAAGCGGATGGCAGGCACAGGCTGCCCTTCTGTAAGGGTGAGAGACGCAACAAAAACCCTGCAAACGACCTGAGAACCACCCAGGAACCTCTCCACTCCATAGATCCCTCCACCCCCATGCCCAGTTTGAACCCAGATCAGCTGAACAGCCAACACCAAACCACTTTTTAAGAGGGTGGGGAAATATTCTTTCCCCAAATCTCTGCTCTTGTTCCAACAACTAAGCAGAAGACTTGTACAGGGATTATTTTGCTGGGTGACATGGCTCAAAAAAAGCAGTCTGCTTGCAATGTGAAGGTCAACAGTGCTGCTCTTATTTTAATTTGTGGCTCCTCTAATAAGGCCATGGCTGAGTCGTGGGGCCCCTTGCCCTGGGAACCTCCATGCCAATGTGCATTCACTTAGAGTCTCACACAGGACAAGGCTGCTGTGGGCAGCTGACCAAGGCTGACAAGCAAATTACACCTCTTGCCTTTCCCTTGACCCTGTCATTAGATTTTTTTTTTAGGTCAATGAAAATGTTATCAACACTCCTCCATTGGAAAATGTTTGTGGTTGCAGCTAAGCGTGCCTGTTACTATTGCTGACAAACGATTCCCAAATTAACATAGGACACAAGAGTCAAACGAACCCCCTTAGCAAAACCTCCCCTAGCTTTTTCCACTTCATTTAGGCCATATACCCTGGGCTGCTTCATTAAACCCCTGCATTCACTCCTACTCATATGAAGGGTTTGATTTTGTTTTTCTAATGACTCACATCTGGTGTGTTTTAAAAAGCCATCCTAATTAAAGAATGGTCTTATGTTTGCCATAAATGACATGGAAAAGTACACAGTGGTGCCCCCTAACTGCATGTCTTCTTCTACCATCCAAGGAGTTGGAGAGAAGGACTTGAATTCAATACAATTTACCTTTTAATTGTCTACCTGCAAAACCCACAGTACTCAAAACATCATGAACCCAGGGAATTTTGGCACTGGAAATGATGTGCTCATCTTATATTATTTTACAGACGTGGAAACTGAGGCCCAGAGTGGTGCAGCAATAGGTACAAGGTCTGATATTAATGACGGAAGTCAAAATAAAACGAACTTAAGTCTCCTAATCCATGCTGTGAAGGGAAACATTTACCAAGTGCCCACTCCAGACCAGGCAGTAAAGATGCAAAGCTGTACACACGTCTCTCAAACCTTCTGCTCTAAAGCCTGCTAAGTCCAGGACACGATCATCTCTCATCAGGAAAGTAAGGCAGCCTCCTACTTGTCATCCACATCTATCCTTGACCTCATAATCAGCCAGAGGAATCTTCTCAAAACACAAACAACACCCTTGCTTAACACATTCCCTCCCCAGTGACTCCCACTGTTCTTAGGATAAAGGGCCAAATCTTGAGCATGGCCTTTGAGGCTCTGCATGGTCTGGTTCCTGTCAACCACCCCCATCTCACCGTCTCCCACCTACCAGCCGCATTTGCCTTCAAAGAAGCATGTTCCATCCTGCCACAGGGCCCTTGCACATGGCATTCCCATGGTTACAACTCCTTTACTGTCCTCTTTAACCTAGTGAACATGCTTCCTTCTTTCAGATCTTACTTCCCCAGAGACGGCTTCTTTCTTTAACCTTTCATGACTAAGTTAAGGTCCTTGGTTAAATGCCCCAACAGCAACATGTTTCTCTGGCCTTCAAAGCTCTTACTTTCATTTGTTATGATATTCTTGTTACTGTCTTATTAATTAATATCTGTGTCCATATTGCACTGTAAGTCACTTGAACCGTGCTTGCTTTGCTCACAAAGTTATTCTCTCACCACCACACAGTATGAGTGTAGGAAATGCTCAGTCAATAGGAGTATGAATGAAAGAATAAATGGCTGGGCATAGTGGTGCACGCACCTGTAGTCCCAGCTACTTGGGAGGCTGAGGCAGGAGGATCGCTTGAGCCCAGGAGTTGGAGGCTGTGGTGAGCTATGATGATGCCACTGCACTCTAAGCCTGGGCAACAGAGTGAGACCCTATCTCAAAAAGAAAAAAGACAAAAGCAAAAAGAAAAAAAGAAAGAATACATGTAAGGCCCTCAAGGACCTTACAGTCTAGAAATAACTTCCAAGTCACCTAAAGATCAGAAAGCTATTCAATGATCAATGCCATTTAACGTAGACCTCCCTAAGAGAGAGTCTTGATATCCCTCTCCCCACAGCAAACAGAAGGATAATGACTCAATATCCTCCTTCCCATAGAACCACACTTGCTGCTCTGAGACCACATCACACATAATAACATTTCAAAGCCTGCTCAGTAAAATGTCACCCTTTTGTCAACAACGTGAGCCCTTCAGTCAAACATAAGCCCCCAAACTAAACAAAACCTCCAGGGTCCCAAAGGCAGTTTTGTTCCCTACTGTGGTTTCCTGAGAGCCCATCAATCATGCCCTTCATTATATAACACACAGCGATAACCCTCCCTTCATACCACCCCTGTTTTCAGACACATTCTTCATGAGTTGCCAGAAGCCAGCTCATTTCTCATTTCAGACACTCCTCCACTTCCCTGTGGGGACGGCGAGCACATGGCAAGACAATTTCTGCAATCTGACAATAATTTAAATTAAATTTCAGCCTCAATTTCTGGTTGTGTTACAGAGAGAGACCATCACTGAGGAACACGGCAAAACTTAAAACAGCAATCTAGCAGAGAACACGATTTGGCAATACGTGAATTGGCTAGAAAGGAGAACAAACCTGCTATGGCAAAGACAGCAGAGCAAAGCACAGTGAGTTGTCAATAACCATGAGAAATGCAATTCAGGAACATACAACATACAACACACAACTTCAGAAACCCCCTTTTCTACATGAAGGCAAACCAACATGAAATATCTAATGTAAAGAAAGATTATTCATAATTTTTTAAAGCTGAGGGTTTTTTTAGCTACATGTAATATTCAAATTTGTGAAAACTCAAACTGTATCCAAACCATATTAAAAAGATGTTTTCCCTTTTCTCTCTCCGCTATGGAAGTTAGTCGATTCCTCTGGCTTTAATGACATCTAGACAGGTGGCTGGTGAGGTGCCATCTGCGAGCTTGGCCATTGTTATGAATAGAATGTTTGTGTTCCCCCCAAATTCATATGTTGAAATCCTAACTCCAATGGGATAGTATTAGAGGTGGGGCCTTTGGGAGGTGATTAGGTCATGAGGGTGGAGAACTCTATAACCTAGAAGAGGACCCTCACCAGAGCTGGCACCCTGATCTCAGACTTCCAGCCTCCAAAACTGTGAGAAACAGATTTCTGTTGTTTATAAGCCACCTGATCTATGGTATTTTGTTATAGCAGCCTGAACTAAGAGAGACATCTTGTTCAACCTCTTTAGCTGTAGGTGAATCATATGCCTTTTGGGTTATCTGGAAAAAAAAAAAAAAACACCTTTCTTTTAGGTTATGAACATGATTAAGCTGAGTAGATCATCAGATCCATTTTTGGATCCATTCAGTGCCTCTCTTATTTAGTTTCCACTGTCTTTGAAGCTTATAATAAAAGACATTTTAAACCAAAACCGTATTTACTTTTTCCAAGTAAGATAAGTTAAACACACAAAGTAAAAGGGAAACTAAAGGTGGTGGGCCAGCATGGCAAGTGCCCTGCATCACTTTTCCAGTGGAGGTTCCTCCACGCCCTGGAGGGAAAATGGGGAAGCATTTGCCCTGGTCCTGCTGGGAGAGCCTGGCGAATTTCTAGTTCCTGCATTGCTGGGTCTCTCCAACATGTCTCCCTTATTTTTTCACAGTATTGAGAAATCTCAAGATGCAAAGCATACTCACATTTAAATGTAATGGGCGGAACACATTCTAGGTGAGATACAAATGATATATTGGTACTCCACTGTTTTTGTGTCACCTAGAATATACTCCTTCTCCATGAACTTGGATAAACAAGTGATGAGTGTTGATTGACAGCTCCTTAAAGCTTCTCTCATTCTGTAACCACATGGTAGGCACCAGGAGCAGTATTGTACACTCAATAAACACAGCCGTTAAGTGGAAAGGAATTGAGATTTCAAAAGCAAAATGTTTTTCATTTTAACAGAAAATTTCCATTCGTATCATTATCTTGAGAGATCCTGCCATACCAACTGAGTTAGCTGTGAAAGCACTAGTGTTAACAATTCTACATCTGCATGAGATCATGTGTACATTTCACATTCCTTATATCCTCTTATCTTTGGGCTGATTTATTTTATTAGTGCATAAAAGCCTGGCATTATTTTCACTTATCTTGCTTTGTATACCACAAGGTCTCATTAGGTAGGCCTTGATTTTGCCTCTTGTTTTATTGGTTTTCTTCAAAAATGAGGGACGGCAACTATGTGTATAAAGGAAGACAGACATTCTTAAAATGTTGCCAAGATAAATCCAATTCGTGTTTATAGTAACCCTCCAAAGACGGCCTGCCGCATATGAACAATGAACTGGCCGCTCATTCATTTATCCAACAAATGTTTATTGCACCTACTCGATGCCAGACACTGTCCCAGAGGTTGAGAATATGGCAAAAAACAAAATAAAAGTTATATTCTCGTGTGGAGAGACAGATACTACTAAATTTAAAAAAAAACATAAGGTAGCAGTTGATGATAAAGGCTGTGAAGAAAAAATAGAGTCAGATAAGAAGAGAAGGGAGTGTGCTAGGGTAGGGGATAGAAATGCTATTTCATACAGGGAGATGGAGAAAGCCTGTCTAAGAACATCTGAGAAGAACCTGAAGGAAAATGAGGAAGACCAGATGGGAGGCCCCTGGAATCAGCCTGCAACCACTGAGAGTCTGGGGGCCTGATTATGTGGTCCAGCTGGAGGAGGTGATAATGGTGTGATTCTGGTTCTACTTAAAGGCAGAGTTGACAGTGGTATTATCAAACCATCACCCATTGATCACAACAGCTTGGATCTGAATGAAGCTTTGCAGAACAAAATCAACAGCTGAGGCATTTTGTTAAATACTCTTATTAATTATTATTTACAGAACTGGCTCCTTTAAAAACAACCTCGTTCCACCTAAAAAGGGATAGTACCCCACAACCCTCTCTACATCCACAAAATGAAAGGTCCTTTCCAGGTCTAAAAATTCTAGAGATGTTGCTTTGTAACCCCATGCTTCTAGAGCCTAATGCCTAACTCTAGGGAGAGCACAGATGCAAAGTCTACCGTACATTATAATTTTTCTGCCAGCTTTTGCATAAAATAAAGTGAAGCATTTCCCCAATTGAGCCTTTGAGTTGACTAGCTAGAAGCAAATAAGTAAATTTCAAAGATATTCTAGGAGAGAAAAATGTTAGCAGCAGAATCCATAGTACAATTCCTATCTTTCAAAACCAACCAACAATCTGGAATTGTTCCCTTAGAGGAAGGAGAAAAACAACCCCAGGTACAGCTAAGATGTCCCTTCTCTGGGCTTGGTTATCTTGTTTCAGGATCGAGAACACAATCCCCACTTTTCTGCAGATGAAAGAGTTTAGCTTCCTTCAGTGGCCGGTGCCTGAGGTACAGCAGGGCTCAATAAATACCAGCTGATTGAATTAGTGCATGCCCTTAATGAGTGCACTACAGAATGAACAAATGAACCCATCAATTCTTTAGTAATACATATTTAATTTATACCGACCCGGCCAGCAAAACTATCACTTTCCTCTGCCAAATCAAGACAAAGAAAACTCTTTAGATTTATTGATTTTAATGCTCAGCAGAAGGTTCCAGTTTTAGAAATTGATATTTTGAGGTGTGTGGAGAGTGAAAAAAAAAAGTCTCATTTACAGTATTACAGAGGGAAAAAGTCAATCTGCTTGGGGAATAAACACAAGCAGTTTCTCTGCAGGATTTCTAAGGAGTTTTAACCCAAAGCTGGCATTTTGACCGCTGAAGACAAGCCCATGTCAGTTTCGAATGTTTTACCTCCAATATTAGTCATGAGCTTTGCTAATAGAGAAACCACTTGCTTACACTCGGTCAGCTGTCTCCATAAACTGATCAGCATGCATCAGGGTACGTTAAACAGCAGAGTAGAGAAAGACACACAAACCAGGAGAATTCTCCTGGACACGTCATTCTTCTAACATTTCTCAGAAGTTACCCAAGAATTTAAATGTCAATCAAGTAATATAAAATTATATGCACAGTAATATCAAGGGCAAAAGTAAACGTATCACCTTTTCTTCACAGAGAACAGGTATCAGACACAATTGAGAAAAGTAAGAAAAAAGAGGCCAGGCATGGTGGCTCACGCCTGTAATCCTAGCACTCTGGGAGGCCGAGGCGGGTGGATCCTTTGAGCTTAGGAGTTCGAGACCAGCCTGAGCAAGAGTGAGACCACCCCCCCCCCTGCCCCCGCTGTCTCTACAAAAAAAATAGAAAGAAATTAGCTGGACAACTAAAAATATATATAGAAAAAATTAGCCAGGCATGGTGGTGCATGCCTGTAGTCCCAGCTACTCGGGAGGCTGAGGCAGTAGGATTGCTTGAGCCCAGGAGTTTGAGGTTGCTGTGAGCTAGGCTGACGCCATGGCACTCTAGCTGGGGCAACAGAGTAAGATTCTGTCTAAAAAAAAAAAAAAGTAAGAAAAAAGAAAAACAGCTTTCTGCTATTGAGACCAGGAATATATAAACCAGATCAAGGACGAGGCTTGATGTAATTAATGTAATTACATAAGTCATTTGAGGAAAAACTCAATTAGCTGGGAATGGAAGCCCGGATGGAACTTCCTAACCAAGATTATTTATATAATTTTAAGGTGGATGGATCCAGGGTACGGTCGAGGAAAAAAAAATCATAAGCAAAAGCATTATTTTCTAGTGATGTCTTACTGCAAATAGCCTCACTCAAAATAGTGTTAATGATAAACTACATATTTTTAAAGGCAGTTGAGATGTAAACTTTGTCCATATAACAAAGTTATCCTTTAAATTCACAAATATAATTTATATATATTTAATTATAGATGACACAGAGGGAATATACTTCTGGATATATGAGTTTAAGAGTTGAAACACCTTTATTTAAATGGTACATACATGACAGAGACAAGATTTACTTTTTCTATCCACTAATTTTCACAGCCTGTTCACATCTGCATTTGGTAACAGTTTGGTTTTTACTTATTTGCTTTTCTTTGGTGTCCATGAATGGAAATAACACAAAATAGCACACGAAAGTAGACCACAAAAATGGAAATCTAATACAATTGACATTAACATTAAAGTTAGAAAGTGACTGCAGCCACTTTTTTGCATCTACCTTACTCCTTGCTCTGAAGTGTGAAGATAGTCATTGTTTCTAACCGGGAAATATTAAACACAACAAAAATGTTCCTCAATGGAGAATCGAGTTAAAAATAAACTATATTCATCTATTTTATGCAACAATAAGCAGCAGTTAAAAAGAATGGGACATAGCTTTCATGAAGTGAATGGACAGTGTTACATGCATACAATAGAATATTTTTCAGTGATAAAAAAGCAGTAAATCATTAAGCCACAAAATGACATGGAGGAACCTTAAATGCATATTACTAAGTGAAAAAAGCCAATCTGCAAATGCTACATACTGTATGAGTCCAACGGTATGGTATTCTGAAAAAGGCAAACTATGCAGACAGCAAAAAGATCAGTGGTTGCCAGAGGTTAGTGGGGAAGGAGGATGAAGAGGTGAAACAGGATTTTTAGGGCAGTGAAACTATTCTGTATGATACTAAAATGGTGGAGACATGTCATTATACATTTGTCCAAACCCATAGGAGATACAACACCAAGACAGAACCCTAATGTAAACTTTGAATGTTGTGAACTTTGGGTGAAAAATGATGTGTCAATGGAGGTTCATCGATTGTAACAGATGTGCCACCCCAAAGGGGGATGTCGATAATGGAGGCTGTGTATCTATGGAGTCAGGGGGGTTATGGGAACACTCTGCACTTCCTGTTTAATTTTGCTGTGAATCTAAAATTGCTCTTTAAAAAAAAGTCTATTTAAAAGGAAAAAAAAAAAGCAAGTTGTACAGTCAAATAAAAATGACAACTCATGTCCTTAAAAAACCATCACAAACTAACTTTTGTATCTGTATATATCTATCTAACTATATTTAAATATCTGGAAGGAGACATTAAACTGATAACCAGGATGATACCTGAGGAGGTAAGTAGGAGCAGGGCACGGTGGGGTTAGCTCTATCTCTGAAGTTTGATTTTTTAAAGGATGAGAATGTATTCCGTGTTACTTGTATAATTAAAAATAAAATTTTTTTCTCTTTAAAATATTCATTTTATATTTTATGCTAAAGTATTCAAAAGTAAATGGCAGATATCATGATATTCTACCATTAAATACTTCAGTATTCCTCTCCAAAATATCAGAACATTTTTCCACCCTAAAATTTTTTTTTAATAGAAGAAGCAGAAAAGATCTTCTATTAAAATATTTAGGGGGCTCAAGTCATCTATTTCAAAAAGCAATGCAAAGGATTGGCCAGCTCAGATGGTCTCAAAGAAAAATGTGGAGAACTGATTTAATGGCTATTGCAAGGTCTCCCTAAAAGCAACTTTTATATAATGTTTTATATTCTCTCCTTTACCGACACTAACAACTTCATATACCAACAGGTCAAAATCTATTGTACTTGTATTTTTTTCAGTCATTTGTGTTACAAAAGTAACACAAGACAAAGCTTGTCAAAACAGACTGAGTGTCTTAAGCAGGACTTCTTAATCTAGAATCCTCAGAGCCCTAAAGGGTCAATGTATAAAATTCAGGGCATCTTCAAGCTTAGATGGAAAAAAAATACTTATCTTTATTTTCATCAACAATTAAAATTTAGGATTTCCTTCCAGTATGAATGGAGGCCACAAATCAGAGAAGCATTCTCAGACTTGTGACTGTCAACATATATTGTCAAATGACAGTGCAGGTATTTCAAAATATCATTTATTCTTATCATCTCATTGAAGGTCTAGTACTTACTAGACTTGTTGCCAGATCTTGTTTCCTAATTCATTAGTTAAGAAGCACATAAATTTGTTTTTAAAATATTTTTAGATTTCAATATAACTGGTTTGCTATAATCTTATGTAATTTACTTTAAGCTCATATAAACAGTCTTCGGGGGCGGGGGTATTCATGAGTTTCACAAGATGTCATAGGTTAAGAACCCCTGGAACTTCATCTCCTCATCCCTGTAATTCCATTCTCCCAACCTAAGCACTATCCAGAATACAGTGTATGTTCTTCTATGCTTCTTCCCTTACATAGACAAATATATGTAAATGTATAGAGGCATAATATTAATATTATATATATAATGTGTTCTCTAATTGTGCTTTACACTTATATTCTGTAATACAGTTACCAGTCTCTATATAATTCAGGGATTTGTGATGTTTCCAGTTTTGGGCTATTATAAAAAATTCTGTAATAAAAATCTTTGTATATGTTTTTTAATATACCATTTTTTAAATTTCACGATCAGTTCTATTTATGGCATACTTGTGCTAACTGCAAAGACTTTCAAACTTAACTATAATGTTGATTTTGTCTAATGAAACCAATAGCAACAACAGCTAGTATTTTTTGCACTCATGATGAGTCAGGAGCTAAGTACTTTACATGAATTAACTCATTTTAATCCTTAAAACTTTAAGACGGGGCACTGTCACAATTTCTGTGTTACAGGTGAGGAAACTGAGCTCCAGAGCGATGTTCAGTCTCTTGTAACTCTGGTGACACCAAACTTGTAACTCTGGTGACAAACTCAAACAAAGAGGTATTCTGGGGCACAGGAACCCTCACTTAACTTGGGCCCATCCATATCTTTGAAGGGGGGATGGAACAGATGAATATGCTGACTTATACTTTGTTACATCATCAGCTTCGGAGAGTATGTCTTGAAGCTCCTTGGAATTTCTTTGTCATTGTGCTTTTCAAGAGGTGGGTCAAAGAGCAAAGATCACAGCAATTACTATCACCCACTGCCTAATCTATTAGGCCAAAGACAAGATACAAAGTGTCTATGTTAACACTGAGCAAATTTGCCACCAGCGATGGCAGCATCAGTACCACCTTTGGACTGAATGTAGGGTCTCCACTACCTTAGGCCCAATGTCACAGGCAGCCAGGACAGATCATAAATCCAAAACATAAAAATGCCAACAGGTTAAATACAAGCGTGTGCTAATGAAGACCCGATCTCAGCGACAAGCCTGGTCTCCCCGGTGATAAGAGCATTATTAAACTCTCCCACGTGATTTGTCAAGGCCTCATGCTGGCCAGGCCAAGGCTAATCTCCCCAGTTAGCAAGTTCCAGAACAGACCAACAGAAACAAAACCGCAGAAATTATATCTTTTTAAATTATCTGGACTCTGCTGAACAGAGATAAAATAATCCTGTTGCTATTCCGTGTCTGGTTTAACATTTCTTAGCAATGAAATACCGTTTAACTTAATTGAGACAGGAAAAGATTTTTTTCTCTCTTCTATATCAACTCCTGTGCTTTGAGTATCCACGTGACGAGGTAAATAGTTGGAATGCACAGGTCATGGAAATTAAGAGATGCCTGTTATAAACCTCAAAGCTGGTTTGCCAATAAGACCAGCTAAATGCCCTATACATCATCCTGCAGAGTGAAGGACTCCAGCAACTTGGTCCTTTCCTCCCTGAAATTCTGATTAATATTTACCCCAGAAAACCCATGCTAGTAAAAATAATACTGAGCATCTCAGAAATACTCATATGAGTAACCCAATCTGAGACTCATTTATTCATTCATTCATTCATTTGCCCCAGACATATTAATGGAGCACCTATGATGGATGGTATGTATTTGCTTTGAAGGAGTTCACAGGCTATTGATAAACTTTTAAACAGATCATAACTGTACCGTATATTGTAATAAATTCAGGAACAGCTTGCTGAACCCCTGAGTGATCAGAATCCAAGAGATTTCTTAGTATCACACATCTGGGATAAATATGTTCATCTTCTGCCTTAAATTTTAAGAATTCTACCTCCCTTCCTCACCTCCTCTTTTTTTCTTTCTTTTTCTTTTGAAATGCTATTGACTTTTTTAACATTTATCTATCCTTTTCCTTTCAGTCATTCATACAATAGAAAAGACTTTAAGCCTACCTTCATTCAATGTTTATTGAGCACCTACTATGGGCTGGGCCTTGTTCCAGGCGCTGGGGCTATAACAAGAGTGGAACATAGCCCACAGCCCTCCCTGAAGGAGCTCACTGCTGGCTATGGAGGGTGATAAGGAAGCAGGCATCCCATGCTGTGTGATAAAGGCTAGGATAGGGACACAGGCCTAGGATGGCAGCAGGTGGGTTGGGCAGGTGTGGGGTAGTGATGGTAGGGAACCTCTGGAGAGAGAAATACAAAAGAATCCTGGGAAGTCTGGGAGCCTCTTAGAAGGGAGCTGGATATGAAGGATAAGTAGGCATGAGCCAGGTGAAGTGTGGGAGGAAGGAGATTAGCATGTATTCCAGACATGGGGGAATAACATATGCAAAGTCCTGGTGGCAAGATAGAGCATGAAGAGTTTGAGAAACTGCAAGAAAACCAGCGATGCTGGCCTGCATGTGGAAAAGGTGGAAGGGAGTGGTTCAGGAGGAAGGTGGGCAGGTGGGCAGGGGCTAGATGGTGCCAGGCTTTGGAAGCACTGCAAAGAATCTGGGGACCTGAAGGCAGGCACGACAAGACTAGATTTATACTTTAGAAAGACGGCACTGGCTGAAGTGTGGCGGACAGGCTGGAAAGAAGCCAGTGAGGAGGCCACAGAGATGCTGAATGGTGTTAAGCAGCAAAGCAATGAGGGTCTGCGATCTTATTAGTGGGCTCCAGAAAAGGCTACTCCACTGTTGGCCAACTGCAGCTCAGCTCTTCCTCAACTACTCTCCTTAGAGGAAAGGGAAGGGGTGAGACTCGAGCATTTGCCACGTGGACTTCTGTGTAGACTCTCAAAGGGGACAGAAGAGATGTTATAACAACAACATATGGATCTCAAAAGTACTGAGAGGTGTGAGCACGTTCTTCTCAAGTATTCCTTGCCAGAGGCTTAAATAAGGCTCATCTTGGTGGCTGCAAGTTGGCAAAGCAAATGCAGGAAGAATGTGAACTCCAATCCTGTCCTGCCCCCCGTCATGGTCCAGCCATGCACTCACGTGGGGAAGCATTATCAGCATGGAACGGTGGCCTACCGGCTCCATCGCCACCAATCAAGAGAGGAGCCTGGGCCCTGCCAGGGAGGGGCTCCCCTAAAGGGTGGGAGATAAGCAAACGTCCCATCTCAAGTCACAGGCTTAACAAGGGACCAGCTACGTGGTGGGAAGAGAGATGGGCCAGAGAAACCTGAAAACAATCCCCCACGCCTGTGGGTTCCACCAAGACACTCAATGGCTCTAAACTTCATTTCCACCTCTCACTGCCAGAGGGCTATAAACCTGTTCACAGGTTCAAAAAATATCCATGCCTTTTAGCCAGGAATTTCATATCATTTTATCCTACTGATAAAAGAAATTACACAAAGATATTCTCCGATGCCCATCAGTGTTGTTTATAACAGTGCAAAGCTGGAACTTATCTAAACACCCAATAAAGGATTGCCTGAATAAATCTGGTGCATTTATTTGACAAAGTACTCTGCTGTTATTAAAAATAATGTTCTTGAAGACTGTTTCAAGATACGGTGATGTGCTCTCAATATAGTAAGTGAAAAATATGAGAATAAACTAATTTGCGTTATGATTCCAATTTTAAAAAACTGTGTGAGCTTATATAAATTTTAAAAGTTGGTTAAAATATATATATGCTATTTAGAGATACATGTACTTAGCAAGTTTACAGACAGGCAAGGCAGAAATAAACTTCAAACTCAGCAGAGTGAGCGTTTTGCAAGGGTCTTCGGCTTTCCTGTTAAAGACATATTTCTTCAGTCATATGGTAGCTACGTGGGGTTTTACACTATCTTTATACCATTTTTTATGCCTGAAATATTTTTCATAATGAAAAAATGTTAAAGGTGTGTGTATAACGACAGGAAGGAAATACATCAAAATGTAGCTACTGCTTTGAGGTGGGATTGTCGTCCTTTATTGTTCACATTGTCTAAATTTTTTACAAAGAACATATATTCTTTTTCACCTTCTAAATTATTTTATCATTGGAGGCTATTTTTATGTCCACCCAGAGCTCATTTGTGTTTTGAGCAAAGCAGGTCCTAGTGCTGAGCTGTTCCCGCCCTCGGAACACACCTGCCTCTCCCACCAACAGTCTTTCCTGGGGGAGTCCCAGCCTATGGCTCAGGCATCTCTTACATGTTAGAATTTAAACTAGAAAATTTAAATTCTGTGGGGGAGGCGAGCTCTCTGAAGCCATCCCACTCGTATCCTCTGACGTGAGAGGAGATTCGTAGGCAGCTGCTGGGAGCCTTCTGCACTCTACAGATTGTTCTCAAAAGTGTACATTGCTTTTTATTTTTCCTCTAGAATAGTTGTGTTCTATCCTGCCAGGAAGCTGGGGGCTCAGCCAGGGGATTGGGTGAAGTGGTGGGGAAAAAATAGAGACCAATTATATCATCAAGTAGCAATGACTCTCCAGTCCGAATTCATTTTTCACTAAGTGCTGGGGGTGGAGGGTGAGAGAACAATTATTTGGAGATATGTCACCCATCACGAGACTTTAAGGCCCTTCCAGTTTCCTCTATGAGAGGAACTCTTTTTTTTTTTTTTTTTTTGAGACAGAGTCTCACTCTGTTTCCTGGGCTAGAGTGAGTGCCGTGGCGTCAGCTTAGCTCACAGCAACCTCAAACTCCTGGGCTTGAGCGATCCTACTGCCTCAGCCTCCCGGGTAGCTGGGACTACAGGCATGCGCCACCATGCCCGGCTAATTTTTTTTTTTTCTATATATTTTTAGTTGGCCAGATAATTTCTTTCTATTTTTAGTAGAGACGGGGGTCTCACTCTTGCTCAGGCTGGTCTCGAACTCCTGAGCTCAAACGATCCGCCCGCCTCGGCCTCCCAAGTGCTAGGATTACAGGTGTGAGCCACCGCGCCCGGCCGAGAGGAACTCTTAATATGGCATCTTGGCTAGGGTCCATGAACCCCCTAAAATCACACATCAATGGTAAAATTTTCGGGAGCCCAGTGCTATCACCAGATCCCCAAAAGAGTCAGAGTGATACAACCCCCTCCCCCTAACAATTGAGGATTCCTGTTCTGTAAGAATAAGCTCTTTTCTTAGCTTACTCACTCCTATTTGGTCTCTTAAGTCCAAGTTCAATAGGAGGTTGGAGAGGGGCTCAGTAGGAAAACTCCCCTCCAGGCACCTAACAGAACCATCATCCACGGCTTTAAAACAAAGCAACATGTCAGTGGGAATGTCTGATGTTATCATCACTCAGATGCCCAGAAGGGTTCTATATGGCATTTACTTTTTGATCAAAGTGGGATTTCATCTGTGTTAACATTTCCCAACTTTATGTCACAGATAAATTTCTTTAAAAGGGGTACACATTAGGGGAGCTCATTGGCTTTGTTTTTGTTTTTTAACCCATCAATCATGACGGGTACACATGGTCATACAGAGTGGTACCATGGACTTTGGAAACTCAGAAGGGGGGAAGGGTGGGGGGGACGGATCAAAAATGACCTTTCGGGTGCAGTGTAGATGGTTACACTAAAAGCCCTGACTTCACACTATACAATTCACCCATGTATCAAAAAACCAATTGTACCCCCTAAATCTATCGATATAAAAATAAATAAATAAATAAATGTTAAAAATAAATTAAAAAGTACATGGAAGGATAAAAAAATAAATAATAAACCCATCAATCAACAATATTTAGCAAGAGCCCACTGTGTACCCAGCATTGGGCTGGGACTCAATAGAAATTTGACCCGGTCCCCAAATGACACCTGTCCCCTCAAGCACACACCTGGTGAATATCTTTCCACTCATCAAATGGAATCGAAATTGAGAGTTACTCATATTACTTTCCCAAAGCCTCGCATCCTCTGGTATGAGTCATCCACTGGAACCCACCTTTTTTTTCTCTCAGATACTTTCCACTACACATAGAAGCAGACTCAGAACAACTCTTCAGTAATGCTGCCAGTTATTAGGGACTGGGAGTCTACTGGATATCACCATTTGAAAGCACAAAGATAAAATCCCTTTGGGTAGCCCACAAAGGCCATTTGTTTATGAGAACAATTAACTTATTGGACTCACGTTCATTGAGCCATTGTTGCCTTTACGGCAAAACATCTTCTCCTGGGTGGCTCTACCCACCACTTAATTCAATTTGACTCCTCTCTCCTGAGTGTCTGCTGCATGCGAGGTACTTAAAATTAGTCACACTCCCCCCATGGCCACATGGGGATCTGTCACATCTCCTGGCTCTCCACGTGACTTTAATGGTCAGTGCAGCCTGCAAAGCAGCAGTGTTCATGTCCCTCCAACAGCTTCTAGGATTCTTCTAATTCTATAACTATCATACTACTATGTGGCAATAAATGGATGAAGCTCAGCCCAGGTTCTGGAAACCTGTTTGCCAAGATCCAGGAAAAATGGCAGGTAAATCAGAAATGAGTTTGGCCAGAGCCGAATCCCTAACCTCAGCCCTGCTGGTGGCGATGGGGTGGACTTCTCTTCTATAAAAGTCCCCTTACTGTGATAAAACATGACACATGAGATGGTTAAGAAAAAGGGAAAACATTATCCGCAGCTGCACAAGGAGAAAAGAAGTTGAATTATCCATTTTTCTGAGACTTAAATGACCTCCACGGAAGGCAAGGCCATTGATGCCAATTGAGAGAAAAACCAAATCACAACTCATAATTGCAAAGTATTCTTTAATATAAGAGAGTTTAGTGGTTCTTTGATAACAAAAAAAAAATCTGGAGACATGCTTTCCTGAAAAATAAATACCAATATATAGTTGAGGAAAAATGTAAGATGAGGCACGATCTTAGAAATGACCTGGGTTAAAGTCTTGCCTGGGTCACTACACCTCCCTGGGCTTCTATTTCTTTGTTTGCAAAGTAAGGGGACTAGAATACATGACAGCTAAGGGCTCTGTACATGCTGACAGTCTTTACATGCTGAAAGTCTTTAAATTCTAAAAGTAGATTTCCACAAAATTTTAAAAATTCAAACACAAAAAGTCTTATTGCTGATAAGGGATGTTCCAAAACTTTAGTTGTCAATAACAAAATACTCTATGAGTAAAGTAAAACCGAGAAGAACATCATCTTTTTGTCCTGTCACTGTGGCAACCTAGTAAGCTGGCCCAACTCCACTCATCTGGTGGTCCAAAGATGGGAACAGACAAACACCATATGGTGAAATAAAGACACTCAAGTGCATTAATTAGATGCCAGCTCAGGCTCACTCCTGTTTGCATCACATAAAAATCTGCAATAATTAAAAATAACTAAAAGAACGCTGTTTATACTGGTAAATAATTGTCATCAGATGACTACCTAACAATCCATATTCAACGAGTTTCACATATTCACAAAGGTTTTAGACCTGATTCCAAATGTTTGTTTTTTTTTTAACGAATGATGAAACAGGCCCAGAGAGGGAAAGTGACTTGCCCAAGGACACACTGCTAGTTATAGGTAGAGCCAAGATCACGACTTGGTTCTTAACTCTTAACATGGAAGCCCTCTCATCTCATAAGAGCAGCTTTCAAGGTCTCTGTAGAGAAGAGAGACCAGGGCCTAATGTTAATGGATCCACAAAGCACCGTGCCTAAACCCCAGGAAAGCATAAAAGATGAATAGACGGGGGAGCCCAGAGAGGGCCTGAATTCCCACCCCACACCCAGCCCCTGGATAATGAGGGTGTCACAGGCCCAGGTAGGCTTCCAATCTTGTTAGTGGGGAGAAAAGGAGGCCATGCAAAGAAAGCTGCTGAAAGTAAGCATCCAAGGATATGGCCTAAAAAATCCACGGAAGCTTTTTACCTCCATCTTCACCAACATTCCAGTACCAAGTCACTTATGCATCTTTTGCAAACTTCTGCTTAAAGAAAAACACAATGAGGCTAACGTTTGGTGGGTACCTAGTACGTACCAGGCGATGCGTTTTGTATTATCACTTTCATTGTCTTATTTGACTTTCATAAAAATTTTGCTAAGTCTTTTCATCCCTATTTTGCAGATGAGGAAACAGGTGAGGAAAGGTGTCACACAAATGGTAAGTATGGAATCTGATTCAAACTGAATCCAAAGGCGCTCCCTCCACTGCACCACTATAGTCTTCACTATAGTCGGGCCAAGCCACTAATTTCACCCTCAAGGGGGATAAATATTTGGTCCATCTTCTTGAATTAGCCTCTAAAACAGCTCAGCAGGATTTTTCTAGATTCTACCCAGATGCACTGAGTTCACAACTCATTTTAGGAGAGAAAAGACATAGGTGATAAAACAACTCAGCTTGGGAGTTTAAGTTGGCTACACAGCGTTCTCTAGCGAAATCTATTTAAAAAAAAATTTCTCCCAAGTCATAACTTCCAGAGTCAGATCCCAGAAGCCCACTTCAAGTACACAGCATATTAACAAATATCATGCTCAGGAGATGCCAGGGGAGGCAGAAAGAACTAACTTACACTTATGTCGAGGCTGCAAAGGCTAACAGCATCTTCATCTTGGGCGCTCTGCTTCCGTTTTCGCTGCAAAACAAACG
This sequence comes from Varecia variegata, assembly GCA_028533085.1. Taxonomy (NCBI): domain Eukaryota; kingdom Metazoa; phylum Chordata; class Mammalia; order Primates; family Lemuridae; genus Varecia; species Varecia variegata. Next base: position 159,170,777 of record CM052436.1, on the reverse strand, counting down.
AGAAAACAAAGTTCAAATGTAAACAGGGAATATGGCTTTGACGAAGGAAAGAAAAAAGCAACCAAACAGCACATGCAATCCTTACCATTTCCACCATGCTACTCAAAACCTTTAACCAATGTAAATGAACAGTTCTAAGAAAACCTGAGAAATTACAAGGAACTATTAAGCTCTAGGATAATTGGTTTATATTATTATTCTTACTCATGCTGCTACAGTTTGTTTCTGTGTTTCCCTTTTTCTAAATGTTGCCGTATATCAAGGCTTAGAAATTTAGGTACAAAGTTCAGATTCTGACTAATTTGTGAGAAGAGATTAGACTGGAAACAAAATCTAATTCACTTGAAGATATTCCATTTTTAGAGCTGCTTTGTACTTGGGTAATTTAAATTTGTTCTAAAACTCAGCCCAGGTCCTAATGTAATCATAGAACCACAATGCTGGAAAGAACCTTAGACATCTTCTCTAACCTTCCTATTTTGTAGCCATAAAACCCAAAATTCAGAAAAGTCACTATTGAACTGAAGATAATTGTATTTGAAATGAACTTATAAATTTTTGACTAAGGCAGTGTGCCAAATTAGACTTGGAAAAATGTTTTTTTCTTTTTATGAAAAGAAAAGAAATTTCATCTACAAACCACAATAAAGCTCATCAAAGATACATTCATTTCTCTTCTGCATCCTTAGCTTAACCAACCGGTCAAGTGTTTCGAGTCCCTAATCCGTGACTTGCTTAAGTCCCAAGCTACCAAAAGACCAGAATCACTGGCATGAGGTTATAGGAGAGTCTAGAGACATCTGGACTCTTCAATTCTCAAAGAAGTCTACCTCCTCCTCCTTCTCTATCAGAACCCTGAGCTTGGACAAAGGCCGGGATTGGAAAGCAACCGGAACTGTTCTTGTACATATTACTATAATTGTTCTATAATTTCTTCACTTCAAGAAAGGTAGTTGAGTATCTACTATAGGCCAGGCCCTGTGTTTGCTCCCGGGAATGCCAAGGTCAGTAATTCCCGTGGTTAAGGAACTCATATTCATGTAGCAGAGACAGACCTATTACAATTAACTATAACGCGGTAAGATCCAAACATCTTAGAGAAAGTCACTTCACTTCTCTTAACCCTTTCTCAACTCCAAGGTGAGGGGCGGGGGTGGTGGTGACGACATTAGCTTCTATTCTCAAAGGGAGAAGAATAAATGCAGTAATGCATTTTAGACCCTAGCAGAGTGCCTGGTACACAGCAGGTGCTCCAACATGGTTTGGAGGACTCTAGAAGCACAGTGAGGGAGGTCTTCCCAGAGGATGAGGCTTTTGAATAGGTCTAAAGGAAGAATAACTGTTTGCCAGAGGGTAGGGGGAGGGGATTGGGGCCTCTTTTTGCATAGGCAGCTACCTAGATACTTAAAATCTCAAAGGTGCACCTGGTTCCATCCAGAGCAGTAGAGTTCTAGATCTACATATTTTTCCACTGAAGCAGTGGTGCCGCATGCACAGAATCACCTGAGGAATGATTTAGAGATGCTGATGCCAGGAACCATTCCAGGATGGCACCCAGGAATCTGCATTAAGAAGCTCACCAAGCGATTTTTAGGAAGTCAGATACCCCACTCAGGGTCTTGGGGGAGAGGGGGGCTTGAAAAGATGATGCCGACAACCACTCCAGGCACACTTGCCATTTTTGAGGATGCTTCCTGTTTGTACAGGGGCCTGGCTCTTATTGATTCACCATCCAGGTATAATTAAAAACAGCACTGTGGTGTCAGTGAAACAAATTCACTGGCTTATATTTGTATGGTAACTTTTTGAGGCAGGTACAGGCAAGGGATTCCCATGCTACAGGTAAATAAACTGAGGTCAGGAGAGAGAAGCAATTTGCTCAAAGTTACATGGCTACAGTGTAACACTCTGAGTCCAGGATTCTAATTCCTAGGGCAAAGCCCTTTCCCTACACCATTTAAAGTATGTGTGGCAAATAGGTTATGGTTAATAGATCTGCCACCTGGAATGTCTGGTAGGGTCTGCTTGGGGCACTGTATGGAGAAGGAATACATGGCATAGCAAGTGGGAGAATGCTGTGATCAATGAGCAACATGTGCTCAGGTGTGGCGTGGGGAACAGCTGCCCAGGTGTCCTGCTCCCTAGAGTAAACCACGCGCTTCCTGAGTTCAGCTTCTCTTGCCTTGAGAGGCTACAGTATTACATCTGGGAACCTGGGAGGTGCCATGAGGAGGTTGAGGCTCTGGGATGTTATCCATACATGAGAAATAATGCCTGCCAGGACAGGCTGTTTTGAGGACCATAGGTGATGTGTGACAAGGCCTGGCACATAGTATGTGCACAATAAATGGCAGCTCCTGTTATGTGTTTTGCAGATAATAAGCTACACAGATGTCTGCTGCTACCGGGTATTGTCAGATAATAGAATTCTATGGTGTTATACTTCTATTCTTAGGGCTCAACAATTTTGTCAACCTGACATGTTGATAGTAGCCTCATACCCCTGGATGCCACACTGGTGGAGGAGAGGGAATAATAAAAGAAGCTCTTCACCTCACAGGCACGCAGCCCTCTTCAGGTCAACTCAACACACTACCCAGCTCCCCTAACCCAGTTCCTGTCAGACACTTCCATATGCCCCAAGCGTCAAGTTCAGAAGACAAATGTCCTCTAATGGCCTTTTTAATTAAGCCACAGACAGTTAATCTGGGATAGAATGATCTCCTTAAGAAACCCACACATTTTACAATATAAAAGCTGCTTGGATTATGAAAGTGGATTTTATTTTCAATTTTCATTACATATAGCGGTGACTGACCACAGCTAGCAACAAAAGAGCAGCCTGAAGTTTACACTCTGGGCTCGAAGCAAAAATTTCACAAGGCATTGCTTAATCGTGTGTAACTTCACTCTATGTTCACTGAGCACTTTTGACATGCAAAGCCCCGTCCTGGGATACAGCACCGAATGAGCCAGGCATGTTCCCTGCCCACAGGTTGAGAGTACAAAGAAAACAAAATAATTACAGATTGTGATCTCTGCTGTGAATGAGTCAGACAAGGTGGTGAGACAGAGACTAGCGGAGGGGACCCATTTTAGAAAGATAATTTTATTTAATTGTTTGTTTTGTGGGTTTTGGTTGACCTTTTCATGAGACATAAGCCCATGGAGGCAAGACGTGGTCTGTCATGGTCACAATAGCAGAGCCTGGTACAATACCTGCTACATGGCCAGCATCCCCCCAAATAATATTTCTTGATTTTGTTGTTGTTGTTGTTGTTGATGCCCTTGATCTTCTTCCCATGGAGAAGCTTGTCGTTTTCACCAGTTACTTCAGAGGGGAACAAGTGGAGAATGTAGAGGGGACCCATGGGCATCCATCCCACCAGCCAGGCCTGCTCAGCTAACCCTGGGGATAAAGGGCTTGCAGGTGCAAGAGCCACACACAGGAACTGCATATCCCACCTGCCAGGAACTGGAATTTCTAAAATATTGGGAAGCTCACTTCATGCCAATTATCTACAGAATAACTCCTGGAAGAAATCACCAGTTGCAAACAATCCATGGAGACATGGACAAATGAGCATCTCAGAAAGCAGAGGATGCGGCAGGATGCTGCACTCATGTTGAACTTCAAAGCAATTCATTATGATAATAAGATTGATAAAAATGACAGTGCTAGCCTATTACATACTCACTGCATGTCAGTCACGGAGTTAAATCCTTATATAACGATCTCATTCCATCCTCACGACCACCCCATGAAGTAGGTAGGAACTATAATATAATTACCTCCATTCTACAGAGGAGGAGATGGAAGCTCGGAGAGCAGCAGGGATTTGCCCAAGGTTTTACGATTAGCAAGTGGCAGAGCCTGGATTCAGGTCCAGATCTGTCCCACTCCAAGCTATGTGCCTCCCCACCATGCTGTCCTAGCCCAGAGTCTGGGACGGCACATCATACTGACAGAGAAGGCCTAAGAAGGTATTGAGCATGAGTAATGTGGGAGGAAACACCTTTGTAACTTTTATTCTATACTAGAGAATTGACCTTGAAGACCACAGCACACTGTCTAGACCAAATCAGTTTTGTGTTCCTTACTAGTTTGAAGAGCTCCCACTGCCTGCCATTAGGTAGGCCAGGGCCTGCGCCAAGTCCCTGCCATTTTCCTTCCTCTGCATCAGTAACCACCGTTCGGTGACCTGGGGGAGTTCCTAGGCAGGAAGGACACCGTGTGTGAACTGTGCATTTACACACTTGCTCTGACAGGTTCCCAGCCAATAAGAGGAGCTGAGGACCCACCCTGTTATTCTTGTCAAATTTGCTTCCCTTTCAACCATGAAAACAAAGTACCTTGGGTGAGCCCAGTAATTGTGCTATATAGTCTGTGCTCTCTGATTTCAGCACATAACTTTAAACCCCCAGTGCCCTACGCCAAGCAGTAGGTCAGTGAATAATTTCTGAATGGGTGACTAAAAGAAAGACTGAATAAAAGAGGCCAGTGTTCTTGAGGGGACGCCCTTCCCTTCCGCTAACCACCTGGGCACCAAAATTAAATCAAAACCTCAAAAGCGAAGGTCACTGAAGGCTGAAATTCTTCAACCTCAGATTTCCTTGGAGACTTAAAACCTGCCAGTTCAAGCTAAGATTTTTTCTTTTTAAGTAAGAAAGAGCTTTTTCCTTACTAGTAGGGGCATTTATTTTCCTTAAAATGCATAGACATGGTAAAGGAAATCACAGTTGTTTAGACATTGGTCCGAGTGGGACTTTGGCCATTTCTACTCCTTCTCCAAGAAGGAAAGTCAGATCTGTTCAAGGGTGAGGCGCATCCGTGACCAACGAATCTATCCATGCACTGCCTTAAGCAACAGCATGGACACTCAGTCTCTGTGCTTGAAGAGCAAGTAATCCAAGATTGATAACACCTCACACTGAAAGGAAACAGCCAGCAGAGCCAAACCATAAATGAACTTAATGGGCACCTGAATTCTTTGTCTCAACACCTACGTACCCATCTGGGGGTGGGGAGGAAAGGCAGTTACAGAGGAGAATTTGTGGAAATGACGAACCTGGGTGTAGTATCTGAGTCCTTAGCCCCATAGATTAC
>CM052436.1:159145364-159165170 GCA_028533085.1 Varecia variegata | reverse complement strand
AGATTACGTATTTGATGGAGACAATTTCTAGAAGTTCTGGAGTACTGTAAAATGCCTCCCATGCTTCTTGAATCAAAAAACAACCAGGAGGTCCCTTTGTTAGTTTGCAGTAGAGCAAAGCCCTGTAGTACACATGTTCAGATGTGAAGTCTCAGAAAGATGTGAGTGCCTCTGGATGGATCAGGTGAACTCTGCCAGATACTCGTTACTGATCACACCACGCTGCTGTCCTGAATCCTTAAGCCTTCACCTGCACTTTCTGACCCACTTTCACAACGCATTATTGTTTCCCAGGCCACTCTGTGGCTATCTCCTTTTAAGACTGGCTACTTTCTGATAGCACTAGACAGATGTCTAAATCTCATCACTAAATGACCCACGAACAAACTGCTTTTTCTGCTGTTCTAGGAGAGGCTCTCTGTGAAGAGCACCGATCCTATCCTCAGCTGATGGGTTCTCAGACGACCTGGCCCTGGTCCAAGCCTTAATATCTTATCCTTAGCTGGCTTGGCTTCCATTCTCTCAAGATCCAAATTCCTCTTGGAATCCTTTGCAGTTTTGGGAGAATCACCAGGTGCCTTCCAACACACAAGTGGAGGGACTGAAATGCCAGAACTGGGCACCTGCTATAAGCTAAGCACTGTGCTCCCAGTTCAACGGACCATCCCATTTAAGCTTCTCCTTAACCCAGCTTAAGTCAGCACTGTTGTGTTCATTTTACAGAAACAGACCCCGAAGCTCAGGAAGGCTGTAGTAACTTCCTCAAGGTCACGAAGTTAGTGCGGGCTGGAGAGGGGATTTTCCTGAGGCCCGCCTGACTGCCAAACCACTGATCTTTCTGCCATATGATGCTATTTCTCCATTTATATTGTTTAAAAATATATGTTTCCTTTAAATTAATATATTAGAATAATGTAAAATACAATTAAATATAATGTGCTTCAAAACAATATAAAAAGGCTCACAAAGCATTTACCTATATACCTCAAGGAAATTAAGAGCGTAAATGAGACAGACTGAGTTCAAAATCCAGCTCCACCTTTTGCTACTCGGCATGACTTTAGGCCAGTGACTTCTTTATTCTGTCATTCACGCAACAGGTATTTATTGAGCATCTAGTACATGCCAGGCAGGTTCTAGGTGTGTGGCGATATAGCAGTGTCCATAAAACACTTCTATAAGCTTTGTTTTCTCCATCATGGGGTTACTTCAAGGATTAAAGGAGATAAAATATTTAGAACAGGGCCAGCCATATGGCAAGAGATTTTTTAAAATGGTAATTATTATTGCTAGTATCACTATTACTGTAATTACTATTACTACTATTGTCACTGCTGTTATAATTATTTTGTTATTTGACACTAAGAGGGAGGCAGGGAGGATATTAGAGATGGGGGAGCCTGTAGGGTGAACAGCAGACCTGAGATGCTGTCAGACTCTCTTGTAATTACCTAGGTCCCACAGGGTTATCCACAGATGCTCTCTGGATACCTTCAGTTACGTTTGTAGTGTGTCGTTTCCATTTTTTTTTCACAAAGACAAGGACAAATGCAAGCCTGACTTAAATTTAAATGGCTAAGATTGAATCGATTAGTGTCAGAACAACCCTGTTATTTAATCACAGGGCTTTTCTATTTAATAACCAGGTGACCAGAGCAGCAAAAACGCACTGATGGAGAGAGTGCAGCTCCTGACTTGGCAGCAAATAGTCCCTGATTAGTTGTTTGTAATTATTCAATTTAAACCAGATCTTGAACCTTTTTGATTTATCTCTTTGCTGGCAAACAGCTTTGGTGGTTTCAGAGGCTTTGATGCCTTGCCTTTCATCTGAGCCTTCTTTGGGGAGAGATTAGCAAAAGGATTTTGTGTTCTTGTACTTGCCCTTAGCTGGAACTTGACTCGCTACACTCACGTTTGAGCAGGGAGAGAATTCACATTTTGTTTTTCTCCAGTCTAAAACTCCAGGGGTGAGCAGGAGAATTGAGAGAGGGAACCCCTACTCCATTTTTAATACACGGCTTTTTTTTTCTTTCTCCTTTTTAAAACATCCTCCCTTTTCCAGCATCCAGGAACCCTGGGACTTTTTTCTAAACTCTCTTCAATGTGCTCAGAAGGTAGAGAAACTGGAAATCATGATGCTTTCTCAGTTATGGGCAAATAATTTTGACTAACATAATACGCAATTTTGTGCTCAGATGCCATTAACTATAGTTTGAAGATGTTAGGGGGGCTCTACAGTCAGACCTGGTGAGTTTATGTCTTAGCTATGCCAAATACATTTGTTGTGGAATCTTAGCCATATCACCTCACCTCTTTGAACCTCAGTTTCCTCATCTATAAAATGGGGACACTGATAGTACCACACTAATGTTGTGAGAGTTAAATAGATCAATGTGTAAAATGGCCTTCGCTCAAAGCCTGGCGCTCAATAGCTACTCAAATATTAACTATTAGTAGTAGTAGCAACAGCAACAGTAACAGCAAGTGAGTGCAGGCACTAAGGGAAAAATCATGAAGAAAATACTTAAAATGTGTAAAAGCATACTCATTAACTAGATTTTGGCAAACTAGGAAAAACCTCTATTATGATTTTAGCCACAGAACCCCTGGCCTGTAGCTTGTTTGGGAGCAGAGATGAGACAGTATCAGCCAAGGAAAGGTCTTCCTCTCCCGTGGGAAGGGAAAAATGTTCACCCGAGTAAATGGGAGGAGCAGGGAGCTGCAGTCAGCCTGCCAGTGCCACGTCTGCCCCACAGCTAACAAGCAGTAGGACTGTCATTCAACAGACATTTCCAGACCACTCTTCTCTCTAAAACACCCGAGGCCAGAGGAGCAGGAGAAAAAACAGAAACTTTGTCTACCCAGGGCAGAGGGCTGGCAAGAACATTTTCCAGAAAGATTGTCCCAGGAAAAAACCTATTATGGGTGGGAGAAGGGTTTCATATTCCCAAAGATGTTCAATAATGGGATGTGACAAGAAGCACAAAATCAAATTAACCAGAGCACTTTTTTCTAGGCCTTCTAAATTACTATAATTATTTTATAGTTTTTCCTGCTGGCTCTCAGGTGCACTGAATTGGGTTCATCAAAGTCCCTGGTTTATAACACACTGTTATCACTGGAACATCCCTGGTCCTCTTTTAGTTGTTCATTCACTTATTTTTTTAATACTATAATAAACTATTTATTAAAATTCTTCACAGATGAAATGAAGCTATTATCAACAAAAATATTATCCATATATATGTAGTTTAGGGAACGTCCAAATAGTTGTTTAATTTATAGAAAATTGCTCCATGTAACCAATCAGCGTAGACTGTCCAAATGCATGATTCAAATTCAAAGTGCTTACCATCCCCAATAATACCGAGAACCTGAAATCACAAGGAGAGTTCTCAGTTCTTCATTCATACTTGGCTTGTGTTCCTGCCTTCTCCTACCTAGAGATGCCCCCAGTGCTGATGCTACCTTATCAGCCACAACACCCCAGGGACTCATGAGCAGTTCCCCAAATGCCGACAGGCCTTTAACCATCGGGAGAAGAAGGCTTCCCTTCGGCCACTGGTGTCTGGAACATCTAGTCCTCGTAGCAATTGGCTGCACAAAGCAGAGATGAAAAATGCAAGAGAAATGGGCTGCACTTGCCAAGCTGCCCTGTAAATCAGGACATTCCTTTGTATAAACAAAAGGCTCCCTTGCAGAACCATGTAGGGTTGTCTACCATATTGGAACTCGCAATCTCAGTTGCTGAAGTTTGTTATCTTCGTTGTATATTCTGGCTGCTCAGGGTAGCCCCCCACTCCCTTCCCTTTGTTGGGATTTATAACAACCATCTATTAGGAATCCACTGCCTGTTGGGTGCTTTACATGCATTATACCCAATCCTTACAGCTGTACAAAGAAGTTACTACACATAAGAAAACTGAGGCTTCACGAGTTTGAATGACTTGAATGAGGTTCCTCCATGAGTGTCAGATCCAGGTCCTTGTGCAGCAGATACTGCCAGCCCACATCCCCTTCACAATCACCACTGCCCTGCACACTTCAGCTTTCCACAGGCCAGAAATGCTGGGGAGTTAAGGCCCCTGGGAGTAGCCTTCCACCCGTGATGGACTGGAATTGGTAGATAACTATCCCAGCTTCCTAAGGCTCAGTGGGACAGCTCTGAGATACAGTCTCAGTCTTGGTTGCACACTGGAATCACCTGGGTCTTCCCGACTATATTCTTCCTGAGGGCAGGGACCGCATCTCTTTTGTTACCCAATGTAGCTAGAGCAGCTTGCACGGTGTCTGGTACTCAATAGGTACTCCATGAAATCTTTGTTGAATGAATGAAACCATGTAGTAAAATTCATTTGTCTGAGTCTCCTGTTGCTCCTGGGTTTCTATTCTGAAAATTCAGAAATGTCATGGGCTCCAGAATCAAAAATGACATTTTATGGCAGTACTTCTTAGCATTTAGTCTTCCCGAAAAGGTATTCTACATCTTTAGATTTGCCATTTTGTAGGCAAGTAGGTTCATTTCTTTACATGTTGTCAGTCAACAAACGTTTGTTGAGCTTTCTCTGTGTGCTGGGTTAGGCCTCAGAAATGCTGGGAAAGTTCTGGACATGAAACAATGCTAGTCTTAGTAAAACACTGTTTTCCTGGGAAATGGATTAAATGCTGGATAAATATGCTTTGATTCTGCAAAATCCAAGTCTCAATTTCAGACTTCAGGATAAAAGTGATTGGGATAGACTTTGAAACAAATATTCAGGATGAGAAAATTTAGCACAAAGTACTGTTCCCATTCTCTGCAGCCCATTTGTGGCTCATCACAAATCTTGCTTTTTACTCAAAGCTTGACAGAACATGACGGTGCCACTAAAGAAGGAATGCCCTGAATACCTGCATGTCCCTGGTGTTTAGGGGCTCTCTGCCTCCCTCCCTGTAATTTAGGGTTGTGGTGAGCCCCTCCTCCACTTTCAAAGACAGCTGCAGGAGGAAAATGTCCCACTAATCACAGTTGACATCTTTCCAGACACCGCATCAGAAATGCTCACTGGCTTTCACGTTATTGTTCTGATTGCCTCTCTGCAGACTATTGCCAAGAGCATTATTCTCAAGTTAGTCATGACCATGCTGAAGGCTGGTGGCCTCCCCTGTGCTGAATGAGCTCTAGCTGGGCAGGGAGAGGGACCTGTGTCATAGGGACAGTCCACGGCTGTTCCTGAGGCTCCAGTGGCCTCCAGAGGCAACACACTGAGGAGGTGGATTAGGAGGCTTTGTTGGCATATTCAGGTCCACTGTTCTGAGGGTAAGGGTATTAATTACTACACAGTTACTTTCCTTACAGTTTTTCTTTCCTACGGAGAGAGAGGGACATCTTTAAGGATAAACAGCCAGCCTCTTATGAGAGTTTCCAATTTCTTTTCAGAAGGGAGCTATTTTTGATTAAATAATCCTTAAATTATCTTCTTCTTGGGCCTACGGAATTGTGCCCCAGCTAAGACCCGACCAGATTCTGCTGACGTGTCTGGGCCGACTGGCTGCCTTACAGGAGCTCGAAGGCCTGCAGGCACCGAGGGTTAGCAGGTGCCGCAGAGCCCCGTGGGCAGTGCACAACGGGCCTGATGCCCCCTAGGGTTGTCAGGGGAGAGGGTATTGGATTCCCCGAAGAGGAACAAATGGGCTCAGGACTTTTTCTTGGGGACGGCAGACTGTGCAGGTTACTTGTGAATTTATTTTGTTTTACTTTTGGTGCCAACTTTATTTTAATATAATTGTAAACTTACGGAAAAGTTTGCAAGTCTACAATGCTCCTGAATACTCTTTACCCAGATTCACTGATGGCTTACATTTTGCCCCATTTGCTTTATCTCTGAGAGAGAGACGTATGAATATAAATTATATTTCTTCCTAAACATTTAAGAATGAGTTGCAGGCATTATGTCCCTTTAGACCCTAAATACTTCAGTGTGTATTTCCTAAGAACAAGAGCCTCTTAAACAGCATAATTATTATCCAAAGCAGGAAAGCTGACATTGACAAAATAACTCATTCACCACTCATTTTTAAAACATGCCAACTATTCTGATAATATGTTTTATAGCTATTGTTTTTCCTGGTCCAGACGCCAATTCAAGATCCTGCATTGCATTTATTGTCATGTATTCTTTAGTCTCCTTTAATCGGAAACAGTTCCCTAGGTTTTCTTTGTGTTTCTTGATTTTAACAATTTTGAAGGGTCCAGGCCAGTTATGTTGTACAATTTCCTTCAATGTGGGTTTACTAGGTGTTTCTTCATGATTAGATTCAGGTTATGCATTTAAAAAATATTTAGAGTGATGAAAGAACACTTTTTTTTAGTTTGTGCATTTTTCATAGGAATATGACAGAAGTGACGTGGTGTCTTTCTCAGTACATCACATCAGAAGCTACGTGGTATCAGCTTATCCCAATATTGGTGACATTTGCTTTGATTATTTAGTCAGGTGACATCTTCTAAGTTTCTCCATTGTAAAGTTACCATTTTTCCATTTTTAAGTAGTAAGTTAATAGAAACTATGAAAATGTCTTATTTCTCATGAAATGTTAACACACTAGCATTGATGATTTTTTAACTCCATCATCCCTTCTATGTTTGAGTTAGTGTTTTCCTGTTCAAAAGAGCTTTTCTCTCTCCACCATTTATTTATTCATTTATTTACATCAATGTGGGCTCAGAGATTCCTACTTTATTCAGTGGGTTATAACCTGTTACTACCATTATTCATTTTGATGTTCAGATTGTCCCAGACTTGGCTAGGGAGAGCTCTACAAGCTGGTGCCTGTGTCCAGCTTGTTCTATATTAAAATAAAGTTGGCCATCGTTCTTAGAGCTCTTTATTACTTTTTGATACAAAAAGATGTTCCAGGCTCTTCTTGTATTTTCCCTGCCCCAGCCCTGGAATCAGCCTTTTCTTCAAGGAGCCCCGGTTCCTTTTAGTGGAGAATGGTATTTAGAAACCAAGATCTGGGCACTAGGTGTGTTCTTTGCTCCTGGGGTGTCATTGCTTCTAGGCTCTCTCATTAAATAGAGACAGGAAAAAAATATGAAAGTGTATGTGTCTAACCATGAACTCATTCTGATGCTTTCATTTCCAACCTAACTACATGTATCTATTTTTAAAAACACTTTTAGGCCTGTCTTCTTTCTTTAGTACCATATGCTCACCATCTGTCTTAGTTCAGGGTTCCCCTAAAGCAGATCCTGGGGTAAGAATGTAGGTATCAGCTGTTTACATGGGACATGATCCCCAGAAGAACTGGGGGAAGTGAGATAGCAGAAAGGAGGGAAGCCAAAAAAGCATGTGGAGCCAGCAGGTTATAGCCGTGGCAGCTAGAGTTCAAGCCGCTGGGGACCAACCCTGAGCGAGCATGTAAAACACACTTCATGATTTTCCATGGAGGGGTGAAACTTGGGAGTTTCAATAGCCCAACTCCTCACCTCATCAACAGAGAGGTGGGTTCACTGGGATGTCAGCTGCCTTGGCTGGAAACCCCATCAGGTACAAGGAGATAGGAAATCACAGGTGTGAACAGGAGACGCTGCAGATAGGATCTGGGGTGGCCAAGGCCAGATGGGTGGGGCACTGGAAGAGTCTGTGATGCCTCTAACCAGCATCAGATCACACAGTAAGAAAGTTATTACCTTGTCAATTCATTGTCTATCCTGAATCCATCAAGAACAAAGGCTCACGTTGGGGCTACTTCAGCTTTAACACCCCCTAATGTTTACCAAGCTCAATTTTTCTTTTCTTGGTGCAAAGAGGCTCAGGCACAGCATCTAGCTAGAATTTAGTTACATTGTTTTGTACATATTTATTTTTCTTAATAGTTACATTCTATTTATGGCAAGCATGCTGGTTTTCTGTTTAACACAGTAATATAAACTTTCTAGTAAAGATAAATACAAAAGGAAAAACTTTCATATTTTGCTTTGTAGAGAATTATTAAGTCTTTTTCAATGTTGAGGGCTATGGTCAAAGGGGATTCACAAACGAGTGAGGTTTGAAAAACACAGTCTTTGTGGACACTCCCTCTCAGAACTGTCACACAAAGTAACTGCCCCGTGCATTTTGCTGCACATGACAAGTCCAGAAAAAGCAACTCTCTGTGGCCCTCTCCCCTGGGATGACTGAAAAGAGACTCCTCCTTTTTCCCGTCCTTTATGTTGAGGATCTGGACCACTCCTGGCACTGTAACCCTCTGTCTGCCCAGTCATGGATTAAAAATGAAATTCATATCTAATAGGTCTAACTTTAGCCACAGGAAATGGGAGCGCTTGGGCGACCCAAAAGGGTTAGCCATGCTTTGTTTGAGGATGGGCACGTTATCTTTACTTAACCTTCTTCCTTCCCCTTTTTGGGAGGGGAGAGAGTGGAGGCTAGGTTTGGGGAGTGAGCGGGAAGCCTGGCCTGCTCAATCTGTTTCCTGGTTGGCTTTGTGGCAGTTTTCACCCCCTCTTTGTTGTCACAGTCCTGACTCTCAACTTTATGTTACATGTTGTTAGGACCAAGTGATGCCCAATTTTGGCAGGGTTCTGACCAATATTTTGAACATGAAAATCACCCAAATGAAAAATTTAAAGACCTTCTATGTTGCAAACATCTAGACACCTTGACTGCAGATAGGAAATGCTTCTGTAAAAAAACCCCATTAAACCTAGATGTTGTTCTATAACTTCCATTTACTCATTTGCTCCAGCTTTATTACAATGTACACAGTTTGCAGAAATCTGTTTTATACTTTATATCCGAAGTTGCCAGATCACAATTGATGTTATCTTTTTCTTACTGATGCATAAGTAGTAAAATAGAGTCACTGGGAACAACCGTGACCTGGGTTGCCACCTACTTTTTTTAAGGCCATAGAACTATCTTTGTGACCATATGCATTTCACTTTCTCTCTCTGGCTCAGTTTCACTCTCTGTAAACTGAGGGAGATGGACCAGGTGACCTCTAAAGCTTCCTTCTAATGTTTTGTGCACTTACGACAACATGCGGGCAAGGAGATTGCTGGGTGGGGGAGGAACACGGGCAATGAGCATGGCAGAGACTGGAAAACGCTTTCTAGAAATAAGTGCGAGAATCTCGATTTGCCTCAAAATTACAGATGACAGTAACCCTATCTGTAAGTGATGTTTTTGAAACACAAGGTCTGTGTTCAGGTACCAGCATGGACCAGTGCACAGCAAAAAGAGGGTGACCCACAAAAAGAAGGTGTATTGAATAACTGGATAACTGAATTAAGGTGCTTCCATGGGTGCCCTTGAGGGCCCAAGGCTAACGTCAGAAGGACCAATGGCCAATGAAAGTGAACCAAAAATGCAAGGGATTAGAGGAAGAAAGAAAGAGAAGGCAAAAAGGATAGTGAGCAAGAGAAGGGAAAAGACTCACATACATAGGTACAGTTGATTCTCATTGTTCACAGTAGTTATGTTCCATAAAGGCGCCGTGAACACTGAGTGAATACTAAACCATTGCTCCTAGGGGAAACACAAGGTTAAGTTTCTGCGAGATTCTGGTTGCAACATTTTTGTCAATCATTCAATAAATAACCTTGTTTTATGTGTGTTTCTGCTTAAAGATGCCTTACTTAACATACAGGGTGTCCCAAAAGTCACCATACGTAGGGAAAATGGGAAATTGTAGCTAAATGCACCTTTATTTACAAAATATTCACTACAAAATTGTACAAAATTTTTCCTTTGTATGGAGACTTTTGGGACACCCTGTATATTGTCAATTCATTAACATTAAACTCATGGCTAACAACATCATAACTCATGCCCAAATGAGGCTTATCTAACACACATATTTTCTCTGTAAGGCACATCACAGCCTTCTTGTGCTTGGAAACACTAGACAGCACTTCAGCACTGTGCTTGGGAATCCTTTTAAACAGTGAAATCACAAACGAAAAGCACGAAAATGTGAAAAACATGGCAGCACAGCACATCACCTTGCTCAACCTCAGCTGGGAACGTGTGGGTCGGGGGACTCAAATTATTTGCTGCTCTGCATGTGTCTGTGAATGACTGCAAAAGTGCCACAAGGATTGATTTGGGGGGTACAACGGAGAGTAGGCAAATTCACAAACATGGAATCCAAGAGTAATGAAGATCTATGGTGTGTGTATGTATATAATTATATACATATGTGTGTATATGTATGTGTGCATTATATGTATCTACATATATATACACACAGACAGAGATAGAAAGTAAAAAAGAAAAGGAACGCATGAAATGAGAAAATGAGTGTTCCATCCAAAAGAACTCTGAGGGTTGATGCACAGAGCAGGGAGAACAGTGCCACCCATGGAACTGCACCCTTCTGCCCACGCTCTTTTTAGTTTGAGAGACACAACAATGCTTCAGGCAGAACTGGCTGTATAATCTGCAGGATCCAGAGCAAAACGAAAATGTGGGGCCCTTTCCCCAAAAAGTATTGTGTTTCAAGATGACTATAGCGGAGCATTAAACCAAGCATGTGGCCCTTCTGAATGCAGGACCCGGTGCACCTGCACAGGTCACAGGCCAGGGAAGCTGGCCCTGGCTTCAGTCCTGCAGGGAGGCCTGGCCCAGGTGAGGGCATGTGAGCCGTCCAGAGAAGGCGATTCATACCCTTACGCTACACTTGTGTGCCCAAAGCCTCAGGTCTCAGCTTAATGCCCCAAACACCAGCCCAGGTCAGGCATCAGAGAAAGGCCCAATGTCTCCTCCTTCAGGAAGATCCAAGTGGCCTCAAATTACAGCAAACACCACAAGAACAAGAACAGTTAATTGGGGTCCCTGGATCACACTTGAGAACCACTGTTTCAGGGCACCCTCCACTCTCCCAATGTTGTCATTCACACAAACACAATCATGTCACTTCCTGCTTCCTTCAAGCCAACTCTGGCTGCCTGTGGCTCATAAAGTCCAAACTCTGCTCACAAAACCTTTCCTATCTGGCCAATCCACACCTGTCCAAATGCCATTACTTTCCTCCTTTATATACTGAGTCCTCTGCTCGCACTGGGCAGACATGGGTGCCTGACCCTGTCCTGCCCATTCATGCCTCTGAGCCTCAGCCTTTCTCTCCTGCCTGAAGGACTCTTCTGCATCTTTTACAACCCAGTCGAAAGGTCACGTCCTCTGGGAAGCTTCTCTGATTCACACTTCCCCTAGAGTTTCCTCTATTTATTTTTTAGAGATTTATATTTTGAATAAGCAATGAAAATGCATGAGATTAAATTCCTTTTTGGAATATACACACAATGATAAGTAGACCTCTCTCATAGTCCAACCATCCCTTCCTCTCCCAGGAGGCAACCATGGTGATTGGTTCCTTCTGAGTTCTTCTAGAGCTTCTCTAGACATAATAAGCAAATCATTTATCTATCCCAATGTTAACACACTATATACACTGCTGTGCACTTGCTTAACACTATATCTTGGAAAGCCTTCCATGACATCAAATAAAAAATGGCCCCATTTTTTCAATAGTTGCAAATTACATTTTTAAAATGTGCCATAGCGTATTAAT
Source organism: Varecia variegata (assembly GCA_028533085.1). NCBI lineage: Eukaryota > Metazoa > Chordata > Mammalia > Primates > Lemuridae > Varecia > Varecia variegata. The sequence continues at coordinate 159,153,614 of CM052436.1, read as the reverse complement.
CTAAGTCCCCCATTGACTGCGTAGGTATATGGTTTCCAATCTTCTGCAGCAAATATCCTTTTATATAAACCAGTCTACATGCCTGGGAAACTCTGTAGCATTAACATCCACGAACAGAATTGCTGCGTCCAAGAGAATGTATATTTGTAATTTTGATAAACATTGCCAAATTGTCCTCCATAAATCCTGCTCTAATTTATACTTCCAGTGGCCATGCATAAAAGCTTTTTGCCACCCTCGCCAAATAGTGTTATCCAACTTTTTAATCTTTGCCAACATGGTAGGTGAAAAGATACCTTGGTCAAATTTAAAATGATATTTCTCTAATAAGAGCAAATCTCTAGAGTTGTGCTGTCCAATATGGGAGTCACTAGGTACATGCAACTGTTTAAATTTACATTTTAATTAATTAAAATTAAATAAAATTTAAAACTCAGCTCAGCCGAGCACAGTTAATTTTAGCACTCTGGGAGCGGAGGTGGGAGGATCGCTTGAGCTCAGGAGTTCGAGACCAGCCTGAGCAAGAACGAGACCCCGTCTCTACTAAAAATATAAAAGTTAGCCAGGTGTCGTGGTGTGTGTCTGTAGTCCCAGCTACTTAGGAGGAGGGTCACTTGAGGATCGCTTGAGCCCAGGAGTTTGAGGTTGCTGTGAGCTAGGCTGACGCCACCGCACTCTACTCAGGGCAACAGAGTGAGACTCTGTCTCAAAAAAAACCCAAAAAAACAAAAAAAAAACCCTCAGCTCCTCCACTGCACCAGTCACATTTCAAGTGCTCAATAGCCACCCGTGGCTAATGGCCTCCATATGAGACACAGCAAATATAAAATATTTCCGTCATCTTAAAAGTTCTACAGGACAGTGCAGCTCTAGAACTGCACTGTCCAATGGCTACCATGAGCTACATACACGTGGTTACTGAACACTGACATGTACTTGGTCCAACTGAGATGCGCTCTAAGTACACAACACGCATTGGATTTTTGAAAACTTAGGATAAAAAAAAGAATGTAAAATATCTCCGTACTAGTTTTTACATCAATTACATGTTGAAATGCTAGTACTTGAATATATTGAGTTAAATAAAATATATTATTAAAATTAATTTTACCTGTTTCTTTTTACTTCTTTTTAATGTGGCTACTAAGAAATTTAAAATTACTCCTGTGGCCCACGTTCTATTTCTATTGGACAATGCTGTTCCAGAGAGCACAGTGCTGTTGAGACCTCGATTTTAGCATTTTTCTTTTTACATAGAAATAGTGGAGTTATTGTTGCTATAAAGAAAAATAGACTCACTGGAATCTCTTTTTCCTCCTCGCCTTTCTCTGTCCCATGCAGACAGGCTGGGCAACAAAGGGAGAAAGGGCTGCAATGACCCTGATGACAGAGGATTGCCCCTGAAACAAACCATTACACTTCCCACCTGGGCGGCCACAGGCAGACACACCAGTGACCCTGAGCAGGGACTGATTTCCTGGTGGCTGTTAAAACAATGCACCAGAGAACAAAGTAACTTCGAGACTAAGAATAGAAGAATGGCTCGAAATAAGGTTTCCAGGACTCCAGGAAGAAATCCTCCCCTGCTCTGTCCCTAATCCTACGGTCCCCAACCTATCGGCCGCGACCTGGTACCGCCAGTGGCCTGTTAGGAATAGGCCACATTATCACCCTGAGCTCCACCTCCCCACCTCCACCGTCCTTGGAAAAATTGTCTTCCACGAAACTTAGGAACTGGGGGACCACATAGCAGGCGAGTAGCAGGCAAACGAGCGAAGCTTCATCTGTATTTATAGCTGCTCTGCTCCCCATCGCTCGCATCACCCCTCTCCATCCATGGAAAAATTATATATTGTCTTCCATGAAACCGGTCCGTGGTGCCAAAAAGTCTGGGGACTGCTGCCCTAACCCACCTTCCACACACAGCTGGACCTAGCCTCGGCACAAATGTCCCCCTCTCAGCAGTCTGCGTACACAGCTCTGGGTGAGGACTGAGGGGCAGAGTGGAAAGGGGAGACCCAGAGAAAGAGGTGACAAGGGCTCTGCCCTCAGGGGCCCACACCACAGGGGTTCTACAATTGAGACACGGCATATATGTTTTTGTCATCCATGTCTTTGGCCTTCAGATATGAAGAACATATCTAAAACTCTTGCGACATGATCCATACAACCAATTGATCAGAATGGGTACTGTATTCTGCAAAGGTACCGAGGGAATGAGACCTAATTGTATCTAAGCACAAGTCATCTGCTTGGGGAAAAATATTGATTGTATTATTGTTATTAGCTGTATGCCTTTGGGCAAGAGAACTGACCTCTTGGTCTTGGTTTCATAATTTACAAAATAAAGGGGTTGAATGGTACGAGCTTTTCTATCTCATCCAGTTCGAAAGTTCTATGACCCTATGCACATGCCAGCAAGGTTATCACCAACACCTTTATCTTCGTTCTCTCACTCATTTAGAAAACACTCATTGGGCAGTTAATATGAGTTAGACTCTGAACCTGATACCAGCATACAAATACAGAAAAATATCTCTTCCACTGGATTAATTTCTTAAAATAGAGAAGAAAAGAAAAGGGACACTGAATGGAGTGGATAATTAGAGGAGAGTTCTTCACCGGAGGCCACGAGCCTACAGATATTTTCACAACTATGTGCAATTTTCTGAAGAGAACACTCAAAGATGCATGTGACTTCTAGAAGGCAGAGGGCTAGTGATTTAGAGAAACTATGATAGGCCAAGCACCATGCTAAATTCTTAGTATGTGTGGGTGCTTGAAGAGTTAGCACCCAAAACAGTCTAAAAAGTGTATGTGGGAATAAACACATGAGGGATTTGAACTTGAGCTTCTTTGGTGCAAAGCCCGTTTCTCTCCCCAACATCAGGGATGGTCTCTTTGCATTTGGCTTCTCCCTGCTGCTGTGCCTCCACCAATCCTACCTTTCCTCACATCAGAAGATTACAAGCATTTAACAGGCCAAGATAGGATCACATTTGCCTGATCCGGGATCATTATATCTGCCCAACAGGAGGGTTGGGAGCATAAAATGAGATAAGCCATGTGAAATACCCATCACTACTCAGCACTCAAGAGGCACTAGCAGATAGTCATTCATCACATATTTATTTAGGACCTAATAAATGCCAGGCCTTAGGTTAGGTGTTCTCATCACCTTCATCATTTATTGTTACTATATTTAATACTGCCTGCAAAATGGCAGAGTGTTTCACATAGTACACACTCAATAAATGTAGGTTGAGTGAGTAAATAGCGATGATCTCTATGGTAGATCAATTTATTCTTCAGCAAATATCCATGCCCTTTCCTGATCTCCTTGGATTAGCCCTGTGTGGTAGAAGGGACAGTGTACCAATCCTGAGCCTACACCTTAAGAGACATCATGTGTTTCCATTTGCTCCTCTGGACTTCTGACCTCCAAAAGAGAAGAAGATACACATGGGTAGCTCTGTCCAGAATGAACCCATGTGGACAAACCAGCCCAGCCAACCAGCACACCTGTGAGCATAAGAATAAAGGCTTGTTATTGTTTGCCACTGAGTTTGGGGGTGGTTGTTACTCAGCAGAAGCTGACTGAGACAGTCTCCTTTACCCACCTCCAGAGATTTCAGGCAAAGAGAGTGGCCCCTGCTTCTTTTACTTTTCATTAAGGTGGGATTTCAGAAATAGAGTCATTTTGTCCCTCTCTCTTCCCCATTTTCTCTGGGCTGGTAATGTCCCATTCAAAGAAGATAGCAGAAGCTACAAAGACCCATATTTTGGCCATCTCCACACCTGGCACAGAATCAGGCACAAAGCTGGTTTTCAGACAGTGCCTGAGGAATGAAAGGATGGGCTCACCATTCATTCCAGTGGGGTGAGTCAACGTCACTGGCAAGAGGCAACCTGGACCTCAGATGCTCAGAGCCATGGTTCTGCAGTCCCCAAAGTATGGGAAGTGAACGCCAGTAGTGACACAATACCACCTCAGACCACATGCAGTAGACCTACGTGTACTTATTATAATGCGTTTTAAGACACACATATCTAACCTGTGACTTCAGGACTGTTACTGCTTAGGATGAGCTATAATTCTGCAAGTGAGCTAACTGAGGCCCAGAGAGATAAGGAACTTGGGCAAAGTCACAGAGAAAGTGACAGTGAGGATTTGAACTCAGGCTGTCAAGCTCCAGCATCCGGGCTCTTAACAGCTATGTCTCCACTGCCTCTGCGTGGAGAAGCTGGTAGCAGGGAAGTTTAGCATTGCCCAAGGATAACTGCAAAACCCAGAACTTGATCCTTAAACTCCTGACCCACAGCCCAGTGTTCTTGTCCCTGCTCCACGAGGAGTACTGTGTGGCAGGGGCTGGGAGGAGTTTGCAAGAAGGCAAGGAGAGAGGTGGTGAGCCTCACAAGGAGACTTGGAAGGGAAGAAATGAGCACATAAGGCCCTGTCATGGGCTATGTCAAGGCTGCCAAGCTGATGCAGGTGCTCAAGGGATGCAGAGAAACTGGAATACAGACAAAGATATTCACAAAAAGAGGCTGATGGAGAGAGGGTCGGCACACAGGGGACACTTCCTGAGCTCTTCCCAAGAGAACTGCCCACCCTGCGGAACCGATTTCCCTAAGTGACATCCACATTGGCTATATTTAGGTCCTAAAGCCACCCATTGTTTCTGTCCCGGTGGACAGTCAGAGTCACTACCCTGACCTTGCCCCCTCCGAGTTACCCGTCTGAGTGTTCCATCAAGAGAAGCCATTTTAGGATCTGGTTTGAATCAGCTTCCCCTTCCTTGGCTCCCACTCAGCGCCCTGGGCAAGCTGTAAAAACATGGCTGGAACAGGGGCTTTAACACAAAGTATCAGCCTTCCTTGGAATATGCTGCTTCCTTCCCTCCACAAAATCAAACCCTGTCCATGTTTAAGGACAAAACGTGCTTCAGAGCCCTGCTGTTCCTAAGCCTAAGGATTCATGTCTCTGGTAGCCACCATCACATTCTACAGTAAATATAACCTGGGACACAGATCACATTTGTGAGTGCTGACCCTGCTAGACACTGCCTGGTGTTATTTCAATTATTCCTCATGACAAGGAATAATGAAGCACTATTTAGTATCTCCATTTGACCATGTTACCATGGTAACATGCTTTGGATTGCATAGTTAGTAAGCGGCAAACCTGGGACTCAAACCTACGTCTGTCTGGCTCTAAAACACATGCCTGCCTGGACCACATTGCACTCCATCATTTCTCCATAGATATAGAACTACTTTGGCCAACCTATGAATTTATGAGGGCTAAAGCATATTTAAAGGGTTTCTCCCCTCCCCTGCTTTCATTTGCCATCCAGTTAACAATTGCTGCTCCCACATCCAGCTCCAATTTCCCCAGATCCTTTCTCTGCAGACTCTCAGAGCTAAGGAATCAAAATTCATGAAAAAATGTGTTCAAGAGCAGAACAAGGGTCAGTAGCTAGTCAGCCAATTACCTTTTGAGGTCCAGTTGATATCCTTGGGAAATGTGTGCTTAAATACACTCGTTAAATCATTTGACTTTGAAATAGGGCAGATGTGAAAACTATTTTTGACTTTTTGTGCAAGATATTTGTGTACTTTAGATTCAGATCAGAGCTAAAATGAGTTTAGAAACATCTCCATTTGACAAGTGGGGAAATTGAGTCCAGACAGGGCAGTGACTTGTCACAGGTGCCTCTTACTTAGGCACTAATTAGACCACAGCAAACCTCCACCAAAATGGGATGACTGGCCAAAGGATCGGAAAGCTACGTGCTACTGCAAATGCTGCTCAAGATAGGAGATCTGGGAAGGGCCACAGTATTAAAATCATCACGTAGCACCTAAAGGATAAGAATGTCATTTCTAGATCCATCCTGCCTAGGTTTGAAAACTGATCTACTACTTCACTAGCTAGGTGACCTTGGGCAAATTATCTATCTTCTCAAAACCTCAGTTTCACCATCTGCAAAATGGGAATAATAATAGTAATAGCCAGCTTCTCCAGTGCTATAAGAATTTCATGAGCTGGGGGCAAGGGCAATATACATAACCTAAACTTTTGTACCCCAATAATATGCTGAAATTAAAAAAAAAAAGAATTTCATGAGCTAATGGGAGTAAAGTGCTTAGTAACAGACAAGCACCTAATAAATGTAAACTGTTATTGTATTATATTGCTATTAACTTTGCATTAACTATCACTGATATGTTGTAAATCATTTTAAATGTTGTTAATGTCCATCTCTCAAAGGTTCAAAAATTATTCATCAGCAAGTAAGCAAATAGCTAGATGAGTGAAATGGGAAAAGGTAAAAGATAGTAAAATTACCCAAATTACATGAAAGGATTAAAATTGTGTGTCTGTACAATACCAACAGAACAAAAAGGCAACCCAAAGAATGGGAGAAAATATTTCCATATCACATATCTGATAAGAGATTAATATCCAAAATATGTACAGACCAACCTAAAACTCAACAACAAAAATCAAACAATTCAATGGGCAAAGGACTTGAGTAGACATTTCTCCAAAGAAGACATACAAATGGCCAGTAATGCACATGAAGAGATGCTCAACATCACTAACCATTAGAGAAATTCAAATCAAAACTGCAAGGAGATACCACTTCACATCCAATAGGATGGCTACTATTTTTTAAAAAATGGAAAATAAGTGTTGGAGAGGATGTGGAAAAATTGGAACCCTTTTGCACTGTAGGTGTGAATGTAAAATGGTACAGCCACTGTGGAAAACAGTATGGTAGATCCTAAAAAAATTCAAAATAGAATTACCATATGATCCAGCAATTCCACTTCTGCATATATACAAAAAAGAAGAAATATCTGCACACCATGTTCATAGCAGCATTATTCACAATAGCTAAAATATGGAAGCAACACAAGGGTCCACTGAGGGACGAGTGGATAAACGAAATGTAATACATACAGTGTTGCCACCATATAATACATACAATAATGGAATATTATTCAGCCTTAAAAACTAAGGGAATTCGGACACATGCCACAACCTGAATGAACCTTCACATTCATTAGGACATATGAAATAAGCCCATCACAAAAAGACAAATACTGTTTGACTCTACTTATATGAGATACTTAGAGTAGTCAAAATCATAGAGACAGAAAGTAGAATTGTGGTTTCCAGGGGCTGGGGGGAGAGGGGAATGGGGAGTTATTTTTTTAATGAGTATAGACTTTCAGTTTTGCAAAGTGAAAAGAGTTATGAAGATGAATGGTGTGACAGTTGCACATTATGAGTTTATTTAATACCACTGAACTGTACACTTTAAAATAGCCAAGATGGTAAATTTTATGTTACGTATATTTTACCACAATAAAACTATTGGAAAAAAGTATGTCTATAATAGTTATGTACAAAAGTTGGAATTGGGATTACAAAAATCAGTTCCAGAAACATAATTCTCATGAGAAGAACAGAAAAAGCAATGCACATTTCCTTTAAAAAATAGTTTTGGCTTATCCAGAACTTTAACACTGACCCCCAAACAAACAAATAAATATAAGGGATGGGAGAGTAAGCTTCAGAGGTCCTAACTATTCTTCGACCCATAGAAACACATTTCCAGCCACTCTTTCCAAAATAACTTAAACCAGATGCCAACGCTCTTAATGAGAATAGTACCAAGTCTGAGTCTCCACCGATATTATCTGACTTCATCCTCCCAATAATGAACACATTCAAAACACCAGGATGACTTTAGGAAAACCTACAAAAAAGTTTCTCCAAGAAAAATGAACTTCCAAAACTGAATTCGGCCATCTTCCAATCCAAAGAAGAGAAAAGGGCCAGGCGCGGTGGCTCACGCCTGTAATCCTGGCACTCAAAGAAGAGATCTTGGAAATCCATGTTGTGATTAAAAAGCAACAACAACAACAAAACAGAAGGCAGATGCATCGTTCTTTTCTCTCTTCTCCTTCTCATTAATTAAAACAGGCTTCTTGTAAAAATTAAAATAGTAGCATCGGCCAGGTGCGGTGGCTCACATCTGTAATCCTAGCACTTGGGAGGCCGAGGTGGGCGGATTGTTTGAGCTCAGGAGTTCGAGACCAGCCTGAGCAAGAGCGAGACCCCGTCTCTACTAAAAATAGAAAGAAATTATCTGGCCAACTAAAAATATATATAGAAAAAATTAGCCGGGCATGGTGGCGCATGCCTGTAGTCCCAGCTACTCGGGAGGCTGAGGC
>CM052436.1:159106310-159144864 GCA_028533085.1 Varecia variegata | reverse complement strand
GTAATCCTAGCACTTGGGAGGCCGAGGTGGGCGGATTGTTTGAGCTCAGGAGTTCGAGACCAGCCTGAGCAAGAGCGAGACCCCGTCTCTACTAAAAATAGAAAGAAATTATCTGGCCAACTAAAAATATATATAGAAAAAATTAGCCGGGCATGGTGGCGCATGCCTGTAGTCCCAGCTACTCGGGAGGCTGAGGCAGGAGGATCGCTTGAGTCTAGGCGTTTGAGGTTGCTGTGAGCTAGGCTGACGCCACGGCACTCACTCTAGCCCGGGCAACGGAGTGAGACTCTGTCTCAAAAAAAAAAAAAAAAGAAAAGAAAATAGTAGCATCACAAAGAGTGAAAGGCCCCCTCCCCCACCTCCCCTCCAATCACAGATGCTAAAGGAGGCAGTGACAGCTATGCACGCCACTCAGCTCACCCTGGCGACAAAGCACGACCATCTGTGGTCTTAAACGCAGCCACAGTGCTCTCTTCTGATTCATACTAAAGTGAGACGGGAATCTGCTCCATCATCCCAGGTGTTTTTAATGGCAACTCTCTGCTCAGTGTCTTGGGAGGTGAAAAGACCACTATGCCCTCCCACACCTCAGCTCCTGGCACTGCCTGTCGGGTTGGGTGGGAGTTGGGGGCTGGTCCACCATCCCTGACTCAGTGGCAGTACGCTGTCCTCCCCGCTGCAGGGAGCTTACCTGCGCGCGGACAAAGAGGCAACACCACACCATGGGGCGCTCCGACCTCATCCACCCGGACTCCCTGGCCCCTAACTGCGGCAGAGCCCTGCGGACAGGATTCTCTGAGTGGGGCTGAGCACGGTTTCCCTGAAGGAACTCCTCCCCCCCACTCGGGCTGCATGACAGGAAGTGACAGGGGCCATCAGTTACAAGTGTCAGAAGCTGACAGCGAAGAGTTCCCCACCTCTAGCAGTTTCCTCGCTTGCTGCTGCTGCCTTTTCAGAACACTCTTTGCCTTTTGGCATTCCAAGGCACACCAGAAATTCAGTTTCTGGTTGCCAGTCCCCAGCTTGTACGACACAAACAATGCTCACTGGGTCCACAACTAAAGTCACGCTGCGCACCCCATGGATTTGCTCTCATGGGTTTGCTGCCTGGAGCTTTGCAGATCCAAACATGGGGGTGACATGGATAGAAAAGAAAGCATCACTAGGAGAAGGGGCACAGGGAGGAGAGCTTTGGGCTTTCAAAGAGGAATTATTGGTCTGCTTGAACTTCACCCAAGAGTCAGCGGCCCTGCCCAGGATACAGAGCCCACACTGAGTCCCAGTTTAAAAGCAACTACACACCCATCCGTTTCTTTCTTTTTTTCCTTACGCAGACCGGGCATCTTCCCTTCAGAGTCCTTTCAAAATAGCTGCTTCTGGAAACCTCCCTTTCAGCTTCTGACGTGGATAACAAGAGCACTTCCTGCTCTCCTCAGAGCTATTATGTTGTGGAAATAACTCATGGCTGACATTTCTTATTTTATGAACTGGGGATGTCACCAGGATGAACACCTTCTCCCAGTCCCCTGCCTTTTACAAAACCCAGACCTCTTGGATGAGGTAGACTATCTCACAGGGAATTGCAAGGTCTCACATGAAAACCATGCCCGGTTCAAACCTTCCCCACAAACAAACCAGCATCCTCACCCTCCTTGCACAGTGGCAGAAGGTCTCAAACCCAGGGAGACATAACTCCAGTGTAGTTTTCAATTCTTTTTTTTTTTTTTTTTTTTTTTGAGACAGAGTCTCACTCTGTTGCCCGGGCTAGAGTGAGTGCCGTGGCGTCAGCCTAGCTCACAGCAACCTCAAACGCCTAGACTCAAGCGATCCTCCTGCCTCAGCCTCCCGAGTAGCTGGGACTACAGGCATGTGCCACCATGCCCGGCTAATTTTTTCTATATATATTTTTAGTTGGCCAGATAATTTTTTTCTATTTTTTTAGTAGAGACGGGGTCTCGCTCTTGCTCAGGCTGGTCTCGAACTCCTGAGCTCAAACAATCCGCCCACCTTGGCCTCCCAAGTGCTAGGATTACAGGCGTGAGCCATCGCGCCCGGCCTCAATTCTTTATTTTCAGGTTTTTTTAGTTCTCTGGTGGGGTTGTGTTTGATTTGCAAAAGTCTTCCTAATTGCAACTTTTAGCTGCGAAGATTTAGCCCAGGGTTTTCCAAGGCCTTCTTTTACAAACACACAGATTTTTAAGAGCCTTCATCTGTTTCAGGCATGAGTAAAATCAGGGGACCCAGCAAAGAGAGCAGGTTCATTTGAACAATAAAGCTTCTGGCCTAACAGAAGCAGATTAAATCCAAGACTTGACTTTAGAGCTTATGAGAAAGCAGCCTCTCTCCATTCATGCTGCCAGGAATTTGCAAAAAGTGCTGAGGAGGCCAGGAATTAACTGAGCCTGGCAAATGCATTTTTCATGGGGACAAAGTCTGAGAAGGCTTCTCAGAGCAAGAGACACATGGGCAGTGTTCTGACGGGTGCTCTAGGCAGAAGAACCGACAGGCACGACAGCAGGGAGGTGCATGATCACAGAGTGCTTTGGAAGAGATGCAAATACTTTTTGATAGATATGGAGGCTGCTCTGACAGGCCTGGGTCTTGCTTCAAGGAGTGTGAGGGAGTCACACCTGTTTGGAGATAGAAGGAAGTGAAATCACTGTAAAAAGGCTCAGGGCTTTCAGGCAAGCATCTGTGTCACTTTGGGGCTGGCACCCAGGAAGTGCTCAGTAATGTGTGTCAAGTCAAACAGCAGTTTCCACTAAAAGGTGGGTTTCAGATTATCCTCAAGACTCCTATTTCCCAAAGCCTGACTCCCCACAAAGCAAGCAAGTTGTGGCTGGTGGCGGTCGGGGGAAGAGGGCAGGCATTCCTAAGAAGGCCTCTTGCTCCAGCCTCCTGCAAAGGAGGAGTCCTGGATTTGTATAGGCCTGTAAACAACCTGAGGTTAGCCAGCTTTGGTGGCAACTCAGCTAATGAAGAATGCCACCCCCCTGGGGACCAATGAAGGCTCATGAGCCCAGCCACTCCTCTCCTGGAGGAGTTGTGAACAAGCCACTTCTCTTAGCATCAGCAGCCAAGGCCAGCCTCACCCCACTGAGGACCCATAGGAAACTGACCCAGGGCACACTACAGTGTATTTCTTTTGGGAGGAGGGAGGGTACATTCACATGAACTAATCCTAGAATGATTCAACCTAACTGCGGCTGCTGACTATGAATGAGAAAGAACTGAAACCTGTGGGCTGCAGCACTTCGTGGAAGACATGAAACTTGAGTGGGCTCCAGGGTAGGTAGCAGTGGAGGAGGGAGGCTGGGAGGGAGGAAGAGCCAGCAGACGCCCTGGCAGGGGAGAGGGGCACAGCCTGCAAAAAGGAAGGAAAGAGCAGGGCACAGCCATTTCCTCTGATGCCCTTGACCTGACCAGAAGCAAGAACTCCAGTAATGAAATCGGTCCACAAAGAAGGCACCTCAAGAGAAGAATTTCAATAATAAGAGGCCCCTGACCTGTAAGGTTCAAGTGCATTTTGAGCTTTATAATGGGAGAAGGTAACATATGCAGGAGTTTTATCTATGAGGCATCTGGGATACTACCAAGTATTCAAACATGTTTTCCCACTGGTTTTTAAATTTTAACAGTAACTTAGTGTCATATTCATGCATTCAAACCAAACAGAAGTGTATAAAGTAAAAAGTGGGCTTTGCAAAGGCCCTTTTTTTCCTCTACCCCAGTCCTATGTGCCAAGGGTACTGGGGTTAAAGCCAGGTGTAGGCAGGGGTCATAAACCCAAATGCCTTCAGGACCAGGGAGTCAGATACCTGAAGGACAGGTGAGGTGGGCACTGGAGCACGACTGAGTGTTTGGTCAGGTCCAGTTTATTGAGGTCCTAAGGGACTACTGGCCCAGGGTGACCAGACATTCTAGTCTTTTCAAGAGAAGCCTGAAATTCTGGGTTTTATGTAAAAACTCCCAAAATTTTAAATGCTGACAATTATGCATCCCTATACAAAATACTGTACACAGACCACACAACACAGTTGCTGGCTAGATTTGACCCAAGGACCACCAGTTTGCAACCCCTGGTGGTGATCCTTCCAGACATTCCCTTCCGTCTTAACACACACAAGTTGCTGGGTGTAACATCTTATTTCTCATTTTTTTTTTTTTTCAGAAATGGAATGATAACATTGTTCTACCACTTGCTTTTTTCACTTAACATCCAGGGCATCTTTCCCTGTCATGCACATTTTCGACCTCTTACAGCAGAGCCTTCCATGGTACAGAAGGACCTTGACTTATTTAGCCACCTGCCCTGTGGACATTTAGCAAACATGAGAGATGCACTTGAGATGTGGTTTCTCAGTTGTTCATTCCTCTCACCTCTGCCGAGGTTGAGAACTTAACTCATGATGAAAGTGCACCTGTATGCAGACATTAAAACATTGTAAAGCCACAATTGTTGAAACCATAGCGACTGCAGATTTTTGATGTTTTAATGTGAGTGCTTACCATGTATTTTCTCATTTGATCCTCACAACTGTCCCAAAGTAGGCCTTATGATTATCTCTACTTTGCAGATTTTAAACAACTGAGACTCAAAAAGATGGTGTGAGCCTCACACACACTCACATCCCAGGGCCTAGAGGTGGTGAGGTTGGTCAGGAGTGGAGCCCAGGCAGGTGGAGCCCAGGTGAGCTGACTTCAGGCTCCTGCCACATGCACACAACTCTCAGAACAGATGGCCAGACACCTGCTCTAGGTTATTCGAGAATCTGACATATTGGAGCATGAACCACCGTAGAAGCCAAGGATTGCTAAAAAATGAGGCAATTCACTTGCTTCTCGGAAAGAAAAACCTCATTTGAAAGCCCTGCTTTACATTCATCCCATGTAAATTCTACATAGATCAGAGAGAAATGTTAAAAAGAAAAACAAATCTATAAAATTCTGGGGGCATGGGTTCTCAGGGTACAATATTTTTCTTTCAGTATGTGGAGCTGAATCATATAGTTATACATGGGAAACCACCTACAAGGCACCTACCATGCAAAGACTGCCCCTGTTTTCCCACGCCTGGTTAAATAGCCAAACTGGTGACATGGGGCTCTAAAGAGACTAACACCAAAACGGGGACCTGGCTAAGATACCACCAAATGCTTCACGGCACTACTGGAACGAAAACCACTGTTTCCTGTGCTGTTGTTCTATACACCTGAGGGCATTTCCTGTTGGGAAGTTCCAAGCAATTTCCTCACCAAAGATATTATGAAGGACATATCCATCAGAGTTTTCAGAATTTCATTTACATAAAACAAAATGGTTAGATTTTGGTAGAATTATTTCTTCATTAAAAGTTGGCAAGTGATGGTGATTCTTTCCCTTTGGATTTTGTTCTGGTTCCTTAATCTCTTTCTTCTTCTTACCTAAGAAGCCACAGATTTCACAAACCTTACAGCTGGAATGGAATTTCAAGGTCTTTAACCATAACCCATTTGATGCCTTAAATTTTTAAATAATTCCACCAATTAAATTGAAAAATAGGTAGTAAAACAATCTTATTTACAGGATGGTAGACGTGACCAAATTAAAATAGCATATAGCACATTGATTTAACTAAGGTCCCAATATCAGAAAAGTGTTATTTCACAGCTCTTAGGTTTCTGAGGCTATTGTCAAATTCAAATAAGACTAAGAAAAAACAAAAATTTATGCTGGCATTGAGAGAGGAAGTATGGCAATACTTTTTGGTGTTTCTAGATCAGCAGAGAGGCATAAATAAATGCGCAACAAAAATAAAAAAGAACGTCAAGATGTTTAGAGTGTGGGGATTTACTTGCGGTCGTGTACTTTATTGAATGTCTTTGTGTCTACTCCTCAGTGCTGGAAGTATGGTTAATCCAAGCAAAACTTGAACAACTACTCTACCCCCATCACCATAAACTGTGGACAAATGAGGCGGGGTGTCCAGACACCATCCCAGGCCAGGGCCGACTGGATGCAAGGTGGTTTAACTCAAGAGACTTCGACCATTTGAAAATGTTGACGCTCTTGTAGATCCCTGTTTAACATCCCAGCTCAACAAGATTACAGAATGATGAGAAGAATGTGGGAGCAGACCTGGCTGCCCAAGGTCAAGAATGAATAAATAGAAAAGTCTTCATCTATGGTTTCAACACAAGAACTAAAAATAAATGATGCTCGAACATGGAAGTCTCAACAGATTGCTAATCATGGCTAATCTGGAGTGCTTATCTTGCTGATTTTGTTATGAGCCATTGCTTGAGCTCTGTATTTTTTCTCTCTAAACAAATCTGAACTTTTATAACCAAATTCCTCACATTATTTTGGTAACTGATACATAGACAGCTATTTTTTAAAAGTGACCGCAAAAAAGGAAAGCCGTTTCCTGATATATGCGGCGAAGCAGCCACTGGCCTGGTCTCTGGGGTTCCACCTTTTACTAACACCAGCCCTGCAGCCTAAAGAATTTTCACACGGAGCAGACAGGCTGCTTGCAAATAAGCTCACACAATTTACTTCTTAGAAACGTGAACACACCAGGTACAGTTTTTTCAAGGGACTGCCAAGTCCCCTTCCTTATACTGTCAGTTAAAAGTGAAACTTCTGTGGGTTGCGACCTTCTGCCCAATTCTTAGGAAGAAAAATGGTTTAAAAACTAATTAGCTGATATCTATTGGCCAAAGAGCTTCCTTACTTGGAAATGAGACTTACCATTTGGCATGAGACTGCCAAAATTAGTTAGAAATGAAAAATCTGAACATGGGGGCAGGGGTGGTGTTTCTGACACACAAAGGAATACTCAGGAGGATTTTAAAAAGTAATTTGCCTGTATCAAAAAACAACTCTTGACATACTGAATTTCTGAGTTAAAAATATATAAAACAAAAGCAAAAATAATTTTTATTAAATAGTCTCTCACCATTATTTTGACCCCAGATACCTCTTTAGGGATCATTTCTGGGAAGAACTGTTTGGCTAGAAGAATGATCAGTAAGTTAGTATTTGGGCTGGGTGATTTTTGGCTCTGCCATACATTAGTGGAATGACCTAGTAAGTCACTTCTTAACTTCCTTGGCCTTTAGGTTCCTCATCTGGAAAACAGGAATAATGATTCTTTTATCCCTCATGGGCTGTAGGGAGGACTCTAGGATACTAACTGACATATGTATTTAAGAGCAGAACAAAGGATGATGGGGACATTACGGGTCATCACATCATTTTTTCCATTTTTGTATAGGTTTAAATTTTTCCATAATAAAATGTAAAAGACAAAAAGCACAGTAATAGTTTCTTTACTTATTTTTTTCAAACAGAAGAGGAAATTTTGGGGTGTAATTATGAACACTGGTTCAAATTTTCCTCTTAGCAAGTTGAAAAGTTGGTACCAAATCTGAAATCAATAGTTTGATTTTTATTCTGATTTGCCTGGCAATGGGGCATCTAAGTTTTAAAAAGGCAATAGAAATTTGTGATTTTCCATTTCTCCTCTTCCTTCCAACAGGGAAAAAAAATGATAAGGTGGTTAAAACTGAAGTCACATTTCTTTTTCAAATCTTATAATGCTGACTTCCCTGACATCACTGTGTCTATCTAAAAAGTTCAAGACTTCTATGAAAATACCCCCAAGAAGACACCAAGAGATTTAGAAACGAGCATGTGTGCCCATGACTCAGAGCATTTATTCTGCCTATTAGTGAAAGTGGTTTTTCATTTTGTTTTGTGTTTGTTTATGTGTACGTGAAGAATAAATATCGCCACTTTTTTCTCCTTAATTCAGAATCAGAAAGGAATCACCAAAACACTAGAAAACAGCAAAGCAACCAGAGGATAGTCCGGAAAGAGCTTTCAGCTCCCACCCAAGGGAACCCATTCTGGTTGGAAGCTCAGCCCCTCCTCCCAGCTAAGGCTCGCCCTGGAGGCTGTCCCTTTAAGTCAGACTTCCTGGTAAGGCTGAGAGGTTTCCGCATGCAGCTTCCTGGAGACTGTATAAGATAAACAATAAACTTTGCAGCAAAATCAAGGACAATAAGCCCCACGTGGCCGTAACAAGAAGCAATTATAAATGCTGACAATGGCTTGGGTATTTCCAACAGGAATGCAAATCCGTGATAAACACGGGAGAAACATGCTACCCCACACACCTGCACAAACTAAACTGATTTTTAAAAAAATAGTTCCTAGCCTCTCATCATATTGAGAAATGGTTGCTTCCAAATTCAGCGCTATGTTTTTAAATCATCATCTAAGAGGAAAGCAGTCAGGCCTTTCTTAAAGCGCCACCACCTATTATTAGATGAATGCTGCTGAGGTCAAGTGACTTCTGTGTCACTTACTCCATGAGTCTCTGTGATGGTCACCTTTCGAATCCCCTGCAGCTGAACTCCCTTCCTAGCTTTGGGGAAGCCCCCAACTCAGGAACTAGAGCCCACATTCTGCCAAAGGAGGTGAGAGTGCCACACACTTGCTTCCCAGCCTCCTTGTAGCCAGGGCACTCAAGCAGGAGCAGACTCAGCCGATCAGACACTCCCAGCCCAGAGGGCATCCGGAGCTGAGATGCAAAGCAGCAGGGATGCTGCGGACCCCCGTCTGTGAGGGTTGTGGCAGCTTGCAGAGGCAGAGTGAGGGTGGATTGGGTACCTGTGTTCTATAACCAGGGTTGGTAGTGCAAACCATGGCGTCTATACCCGCCTAACAAGGGCAGCAATTATGTCCTTATAAGAACTGTTTGGTGGTGTCATTTGGGGTTGTTCCTGGTTCCCTGATCCTTCCAAAATCCTCTAAGCTACCCTAGGTTCTGTAATAAATCCATTTTCTGCTTAACTCAGTCAGAACTGGGTTTTACTGCTAGGCATTAGTTCATGTACACACAGAAGACAGGATGGGCGAAAGCTGAAGTAGTCCAGAAACCAGTTGCACAGAGTGATTCTGAGCACAGGGACCAAATGGCTTCTGACACTGAGAATTCAACCCCCACACTGTCCCTTGGCCTAAGGCCCTGCCTCAGTTGGTCCCGTCTCCTTCTGGGACTTTATCTCATTCTACTCTGCTCCCTCCCACGCTGTAGTCATACTCTGTGTTCCTCATGATGCTTTTTCTTGCCTCAGGACCTTTGCACTTGCTGTTCCCTCTTTCAGAACACACTTTCCTCCAGCTCTTCACACAGCAGCAGCATCCTTCTCAGCCCTCAAGCGGGCCTTCCCTCACCAGGCTGTCTAAGGGACAGACGGCCCCACACCCCACCCTTACTCTCTATCACAACACCCTGTTGATTTCCTTGCCAGCACTCACCACATCCTGTGATTAACTTATTTCATTATTAATAACAATAGCAACCACCATTGATTGGGGGCTTGCTATGTGTCAGTTGCTAGGCTAAGCTCATTTAACACATTGACTGCCACACTAGAAAAAAAAATATTTCCTTGGGGCCACAGTGTTTTATTATGAAAATAGAATAAAACAAAATGACACTTTCTAATTTAATGAAAAATTTGTTATTTTTTATTGTTTTCTGTGTGTGAGTTATATGCAACTTAAAAAATAGTTCTTGTGGGTTCTAAGGTGAAGAGACATGTGAGTTACATGAAGCCCTGGGCTCAAAACTAGTGTGAGTTAAATGCAACTCACATGGCAGTTAATGTGTTAAATTCTCTGACCATCCTATAAGATAGGTACTCTTAATATCCCTGGTTTATAGATGAGGAAACAGACTCAGAAGGGGTAAGGAAGTTGTCCAGTGTGCCAAGCTTGGCAGTAATGGAACAGAGGTTTGAATCTCAGCCTGCAGCACAGGTGACTTACCACGGTGCCCACCTGGGCAGTGACTGAACAAACACCGACCACTGTGTAGGCACAGGCCCATTGGACAGGCCAGTTCTCATGGAGCCTGTAGCCTGGTGTTCCAGATCTCCCACCAAGTGTTCCATCCACGACCCACAGACCCTCTCCAGGGAAGAAATGCAGCCCGACATGTGTAAAGATAAAGTTTGCCTTTCTTCATTCAACAGAGATGTGCCCAGCCCTGTGCTCTAAGTGTCGGGCATGCAAAATACCTCAGAGGAGCTCACAGGCCAACGGGATGCAGACCTGCACACAATGCTCACTGCTCAACCCGCTGAGTCCCACAGCCTGGGAGCACTGGGAACCCAGAGGAATAAGCCAGGGACAATTCTCAGGGTCTCCTCAGCAATAGTGCCATTCCAGCAGGTTGCTAGGGATGTGTAGGAGTTGCCAGGCTGAGGGGAGGGGGGCGAGAGTAAAGGAGAGAAGTGAGGAACAGTGCAGCTCATTGGGAGGTGAGGGGACAGTCAAAGGCCTGTGGAAGGGACCTGTGGGAAGGGCGGGAAATGAGCCGGTTGGAGCCAAGGTAGGATTCCATCTCTATCCTATAGGAAGTGGGGAACCAGAGCAAGTTTTTTAGCCAG
The DNA here is from genome assembly GCA_028533085.1 of Varecia variegata. Taxonomy (NCBI): domain Eukaryota; kingdom Metazoa; phylum Chordata; class Mammalia; order Primates; family Lemuridae; genus Varecia; species Varecia variegata. The sequence continues at coordinate 159,134,419 of CM052436.1, read as the reverse complement.
AAGAGCTGCATGACCAGATACAAATGCTTTTTATCAAGAACAGTGGCCACGACTATATAATACAGTACTGGTGAGATTTATTTCCTATGTAGTTTAAAGTACACATACGTAAATATATCAGCTAAAAGCCAGGAATTGTAATAACAACAACAAAAGAGTTCCATTTCTATGCTTTCTCCTTCTCCTTGCTGAGGAAGAAGTGAGATGTCTGCCCTTCCAACAGGAGGAGTTAAAGCACAGCCATTCCCTCCTATGACGTGAAATTACACAGAGCTCTCACATGGGTAATTTATGGAGAAAACAAGGAATTCCCCTGCTATTTGACTTTACAACTCCAATCCCTTCTGCCCAGATTCCTCCAGTGTGATAACAAGAAACTCACCTCTGGGTTGTGTCATCATTAAAATGAAAGGCTGGTTTTTATTTTTTAAAAAATGTGTGCAGGTGAGGCACAAAGGACCTCCTATGTTGAATAGCACCTGGGGGCAGCAGCAGGAGTCCCCAAAATGACCCTCTGAGGCTAAGTGAGACCCACACATAGTAACAGGCCCTAGGAAATGTGTTAAGCATGTAGTCGGGGAGGTCTGAGAACACCAAGGACAGCCAAGTGGTGAGGGCATCACATCCAGAACATGCACTGGAGATAAAAGGCAGTTTAGCACAGAGGTTAGGAATAGGGATTCTGAGCCAGACAACCTGGGTTCAAATCCCAGTCTGGTGATTTACTTAACTTCTCTGTGACTCTGTTTCCTTACCTGTTAAATGGGCATAACAAGAGCACTCACCACAAAAGGCTGTTGTGAGGACCAAGTTAGTCCACATGCATAAGGCACTGAGAACAGCGTCTGGCACATAGTAAGTACAAATAGCAGCTTCCTAGAGACTGTGTAAGATAAACAATTAATTTTGCAATGATATCATGGATAATAAGCTCCTATGTGGCAGAACAAAAAGCAATTATAAATGCTGACAATGGCTAGGGTATTTCCAATAGGAATGCAAATATACCTAACATTATATAATATAGTAATGGGATTTGCTTTAACCCAATTTAAGAAAGAATTTGTCAACAAAAATGAGGGGTTGTGGGGAGGAGCCCCGAGAGCAGGCACCTAAAGAGTGCTTGTGCAGTATTTCCAACCACCTGCAGGTACAACGTTTGGGTTCCCTAACACGGACCCTAGAGCCAATTTGCTGGGCCAGGGTCCAGGCTCCCCCATATATGAGCTGCAGACTTGAAAAGGTCACTCAGCCTGTAAAACCTTGCTTTCCTCATTTCTGCAAAGGAGATAACAATAGTACCTCCTTCATAGTTTGTGCCAAGCACTGGTGCTCAATTTTACATAAATCTCCCCAACAATCCTGTGAATCGCATACAGTTATGATGCCCATTTTACAAATGAGAAAACTTGAGGCTGAAAGACATTAGCTGATTGGCAAAGGGCAGATATCTAGGTTGATATCCAGGAGCTCTGACCCCAAGCCAGCACTCCAAGACAGCCTTGAATTTGGTGCGGCATGAGAAGGACGCACCAAAGCACCTCTGCAGAACAGAGTTAACATGTGTGCGGGAATCACCCTTTAAGAAGGGCATGTATTTCCCCACAGTAAATTCCAATGCTTATGGCACCTACTGGCAGTGAAAGGACACTTGCCCTTGTTGAGTACCAACTAAACACCAGGCACCGAGTTGAGTGTCCTGCCACATCATCACCAACTCATCACCATAGCAACCGTCCGAGGCAGGGACTGGAAGACATTAAGGCTCAGAGAGGTTGAGTTCCTGTCCCATGGTCACAGAGCTTTCCAGCAGCAGCATCTGGACACACATTTGGGTCTGTTTTACTCCCCCTCAGTCTTGGAGACAGGCTCCGAGAACACCCCTTAATGTCCCTCAAGCGCCCCTCTCCCTCTTATTACCTCCCACTTGGAAAGCACAAAGCTGCTTATTCTGCACCAGGAAAATGACCACGGGGGGCGGAGCGGGGCCGTGGCGCAAACTATAATTACTGCAGACAACAATTTGCATTCCTGATCTGAAATGTGCTCAGGGCTCCCCTCGAGCCCTGTAATCAGATTAGCCTCTGCTTAAATCTCTCTCCAAATGAAGACATAGCAGACGAACTGAGACACAGTGGGGTTTGGAAAATGTGCCTCTGCCCCCAGTGAACTGCCACCTGAGGAAAAACATGCCAAGAAATGGCCAGGGCCGAGTGGGATTTAAACCCCAGAGAGGTCGAATTCCTCTGTTACAGAACAAAGGAAAGAGCAGCCCAGGCAGCGGGCAGGCAGGGCCATGGCGGTAAACAAGCAAAGGCAGGAAATGCATCACATAGCACCGGGGCCTGGGGAGGAGGTGGAATGGGCACCCTTCCCTCCTTTATCGGAACTTGCTGTCTTGCCTGCAAGTCGTGTCAGGTGTGGTGACCTTGCTGCCCAGGACAACACAGGACATCAGAAGGTAGCAAAAGGCCTACTATGTGCACGCTGTGAGAAAGGGGGCATCCTCTGCATTAGAGAAAGAGTCCCAGAAAGATCTATCCATGGACAGAGAATGCCGTGACTTGGGGACTCTGGATTGGAGAAGGCGGGTGTAGCGAGGCGGGTAGGAGTGAGGGATACCAGGATTTTTAACCCTGCATTCATAATTTCGGTCCCATGTCATGGGCGCTAGTTAACTGAAATTCATCCTAGCCCTACTTTCTTTTACTAGAGAAAGAGGACAAACCACATTTCAATCTCCATCACCCCAAATCCTGACTGAGGAGCTTCATGTGAAACCTCCACTGAGTCGACAGTCTCCGCAATCTAGACTCCCCTAAAAATCAGAGTGTTTCTCAGACTTTAATGTGCCCACAAATCACCAAGGGATTTTTTTTTTTTTTTTTTTTTGAGACAGTGTCTCACTTTGTTGCCCGGGCTAGAATGAGTGCCGTGGCATCAGCCTAGCTCACAGCAACCTCAAACTCCTGGGCTTAAGCGATCCTTCTGCCTCAGCCTCCCGAGTAGCTGGGACTACAGGCATGCGCCACCATGCCTGGCTAATTTTTTCTATATATGTTTTTAGTTGGCCAGATCATTTCTTTCTATTTTTAGTGGAGACGGGGTCTCGCTCTTGCTCAGGCTGGTCTCGAACTCTTTGAGCTCAAACAATCCGCCCGCCTCGGCCTCCCAGAGTGCTAGGATTACAGGCGTGAGCCACCGCGCCCGGCCACCAGGGGATCTTGATCAAACGCAGATACCCATGCAGGTCTGGGGTAAGGCCTGAGAGTCTGCACTTCTAACAAGCTCCCGGGTGCTGTTGCTGCTAATGCCCCATGGACAACACTTTGAGCAATGCTGGCAATGCTCTCGCTCACCGATGCTCCCCTCCCTGTCTTGGGGGGCCAGCCCACTGCAGGCGCAGCCATATTCCTGCGGCTGACTCACCTGCTAACGCAGCCCACAAGCTGTGGCTGGGGTCCTCTTTGGGCCTTGAGCACTGCCTCATCAGTTATAGGTTGCACTTTCCTAACCTGACAGGTACCTTAAGAAAAGCTTGCAACTAAACCAAAGCATCTTTTTCATGGCTGGAGTTGGCTGTCCTGTCCCGTTATGCAAACAGTACACAATGAATTGCTGATAGCATCTCTTCACCCTTGCCAACATAAACCCTGCCGGGCCAGCAGAAATGAGCCCGGTAACTGTAAGCAACAATAGTTGCATGAGTTTGTTTCAATAAACACAGCTAACAACAGGTGAAAATGTTCTTAACTCCCCCTATTGCTAAACCAGAGACTTTTGTGATTGGGTTCTTCTAGAAATAAAGCCAGCATCAAGCATAAGGAACAGAAGGCAGTAGAAGGGAAAGCACCCAGAAAGCTAACTTTGTGTTTCTTCTGAGGACTCGCATATAGACATAGATTTTTGGATAGATTTTTGACTAGAACTACCAAAGCCAAATGAATTGAGATGTTTTATTTGTATTGCCTGTGCCTCAAAGTAAGGATTTTCCTTCCTACTCTTATCTACTGTATTTTTTTGACATTTGCCCTTTGAGTTTCATAGAGGGAACATTTCTTAATATATTTAAGAAGTTTGCTGTCCACTGAATAACATAAAATTACACATAAGAGATAAAATAGACAACTTTAGTCTTTCAATCAAAAAAAAAATTTTTTTGAAATGCAAATGGACTTTTTAAAAATAAGTGAAGGGAAATGGGCATTTTTTGAAGTAGAGAGATGATGTTCAAGTACGCACTCAATGGAGGGAATTTGATGAATCACGTCAGGATGACTCATGAAAAGAGGAGTTGAGAAGTCACTTCCTGAGCGACAGGTGTCCAGAGAAAAGAAAGAGCGAATCGAGGACAAGTATTTTAGTGGCACATATGCTGGTCCTCTTAGTCACTCTGGATAATGAGATGATTATATTTTAAAAAGACACGACATCAAGCCTGGAAGAATAGGCAGCAGACGGCTTTATTATGTTTCAAGAAGAGCAAATTCAATCCATTTATACCAACTCTGTAGACTTGAAAAGGCTATTCCAGTCTAAACTTCAAGCCTTTTCCCTCTTCAAGAAGTTTTAGAAATTGCTGATGAACTTATTGATGCAAAAAGCTTTTGGCAAAGGTTCTTTCCCAAAAAATCCATGTTATCTTTTAATTACACAAGTTCCATGATGGGAAACATACTGTGGGGTATGTTTTTAAAAGCCAATTATCTTTTCTGACCCCCAAATTCCTAAAACAAGTTTATAATCTGTAATCAGTCCTCTGACTTTCATAATAAATTAAGCTCAAGAGGAGGAATACAAAGGCTGCCATGTTAGGTTTTTTCCTCTAATATTTTCTGATATATTCCAAAATATTGTCCAAAGTGATCACCCAGAGCCTATAAAAATAATGTGCCCCAACAAAGTTAAACACAATTGAGTCACCTATTAATTCTATGGAATATTAATATTTTAGTCCAGGATGATTGTTTTAGAGCCATGATTTTTCTCTTGTCTGAGTACATAGTGTCCATTCTTATCAAGGTACTTTCCTCCCCTCCCAAATATCCAAGTAAGATTTATGGGATTTTTGTTGTTGTTGTTAGCAAAGGATGACAACATTCCTCCAAGTTCACCTTCACCAAGTTTTCACAGTTGAAACTCCTCCACAAACAGATGCCATATTTTAAAATTCCATCTTAAGTAACCACGGGATTTAGGCCAATTCATTGCATTTCTGACTTAGATTCATTCCTGTTGCCTGTCGAAGATGATTTTTATTCTTAAACTTTAAAACCTAAGACTCTACTTCAAGATTGCCATTCAAATATTTGTCTTCTTACCTCAGTTTTTCTTCCTCTGAAATATAAAAAATAATGTAGGCACCCCTGTAGAAACTTAGGAAAGTCAAAACAAAACAAAACAAAGAAAAATGTCATTCATAACCTCACTTACTGAGAGGAAACCTTTATTAATATTTCAGCATATTTTCTTTCAGTCCTTTCATGTGCATTTTTTTTCATAGCCCGGATTATTACTGTATATACAATTTTGTTTCCTGCTTTTTTTCTTTTTTAAGAGACAGGGTCTTGCTCTGTTGCCCAGGCTAGAGTACAGTGGCAGGATCATAGCCCACTGCAGCCTCAAACTCCTGGGCTCAAATGATCCTCCTGCCTTGGCTTCCTGAGTAGCTGCGACTAAAGGCACATGCCACCACACCTGCGTAATTTTTAGATTTTTTTTTTTTTTTTTTTTAGAGATAGGGTCTCTCTATGTTGCCCAGGCAGGTCTCGAACTCCTGGCCTCAAGTGATCCTCTGGCCCAGCCTCCCAAAGCACTGGCATTACAGGTGTGAGCCACTGCACTCAGCCTGTTTCCTGCTTTTTAAAACATAACAATAAACATCTCCCTTGAATTAAAACTCTCCCTCAACAGCCCCTTATGGCTCATAATATTCACTCATATGGACAAACCACAACTGACACCAACAGTCTCACATTATTGGACATTTAGACTTTCCATTTTTTCTATCATTATAACTGCTGTAGCACTAAATGTTTTTTTGTATAAATCTTAATCCACATCTCCAGTGAATTTCATAGTATAGATTCCTAGAATTGGAATTATTGGACCAATAGCCATAAATGTGTTTACAGTTCTTGACACAAATAGCACAAACTGCTTTCCAGAAAGATTACCAAGTAACACTACCACTGAAGGCTTGTGGGAGAATCATCCTACATGACTCTCACCAGCATTTTGAGTGATCACTTTTTAAAATGTCGATTAATTCTGTAGGTGAAAAATGACACTTGAAAAAATTCCCAATCCTTAAATTGACCTGATGAGGTCAATGATTTCAAGTGTTACCTCAAAAGCAAAATAATCTTCTTTTATCCTCCAAAACAAAATGCTAATTTTTCTCACATTAAAACTGCAAACATGAGATTAATGTAGTCATTGGTTGGATGTTTTCACTGGGCAACTAAGGTGCCGTGGTTAAGAAGCCAAGAACAGTGAGTGTGGTACCAGTCTGCGACAGTACAGAGAGATGCAAGCAAAATAAAGTCAGAACTGGATCCATTTCCAAACACCACAAGAGATGCAAGATTTGAGTTACCATTGGTTGACACCTGTCAGAAGGAATACACACCCATTCTACTAAGTGAAGTATCCCAAGAATGGAAAAATAAGCACCACATGTACTCACCATCAAATTGGTTTCACTGATCATCACCCAAGAGCACATTTAGGAATAACATTAATCGGGTGTCGAGCAGATGTGGGGGGGGAGGGGAAGGGTGCATACATACATAATGAGTGCAGTGTGCACTGTCTGGGAGATGGACACGTTTGAAGCTCCGACTCGGGTGGGGTGGGGGGGCAAGGGCAATATACATAAACTAAACTTATGTACCCCTATAATATGCTGAAATAATAAAAAAAAGAAGGAATACATAGGATGTTCAAAAACATACATTTAAAATTCATTCAATAGCTTTTTACACAAGAAATTTTCTTTCCTGCCTCTAACTTGGTACATGCTCCCCTATGCAGCAGGTAAGACTTATTTAAGGGCACACATATGCAAAGAGCACATGGTCCAGACCATCTCCTATAACCCAGGGTGTGTATTTATCACTCTACAAAGTGGAAAAGTATTAGAAAAGGGGAAAGTTATGTTAGTACACTAGAAATGTTTGCGGATATCTTCCCCACATTCCCTTCCGGGGAAATATGCCTCACTTCCCAATGTTGCTCACAGTTCCTGCTGAGTGGGTATGAGATAATAGTGGTCGTAGTTGGGGGAGGGCATTTATGAGCACTTACTGTGTCATAGACTTGGTGCTAAATACTTGATATGAATTATTTAATTGAATCTTCGTAAGAACCCTATGAGCTAGGTATATTTTCAGATAAAGAATCTGAATCTCAGTGAGATATTGCTTGCCCAAGCTGGTAAATGTCAGTCCCATTTGACCTTGACTCTCGGGCCACAGATGACTGAACCAAGGGATAGGGAAGCCCTTCTAAGAGCTGGCCAACAGCCTGCCCACCACTTGTGAAGCCCAGTGCAAGAACAACAAGGTGACACAATCGGAGTTTTCCTAGGGGTTTGGGGATGAGGCAACTAACGCTATCTTGTGAGCTGCAGGAGAGAGAGCTGCTGAAAGATCCTGCCAAGTTGGTTCAGAGCTGGCATCATGACAAGCCCAACAATGCCACATACAAGGAGAAGACACTGGGAGCAGAACCTACAGGTCAGCAGAGGGCAAAGGCAGAGAGAGAAAGGGAATGAAACTGACCCGCAGAGAGAAGTCCTAGATTCCTGAAACTGCATATTCTCTTATTAACAGCCATTTTCTTGAGGTAATGGAGCAAGTGCCTGTTCTTTGCCAAGAACTCTGTCTAAAATAGCCACCAAGAAATCTACAGTGGAGTCACTCCCCACTGGGAGGTTGGGCTCTCATCAGCATCTACCCTGCATAGAGAGTTAGCGTCGTTAATATTAATAACAAGCCAGTCCTGTGTGCCTCTTAATGGGATGCAAATAGCTGGCATCCCGTAGGACGTTTTCCAAAAGTGTTTAACCTGAAACAAACCAAGTCTTTAGACCAAAATTACCGGTGTAATATAAAGGACAGAGGAACAAATTAAATGACATCATAGGAAAGTAGTTAGATAAACCCAAATGTGAGACACATTCCATATAAGCAACGGGTCTGAAAGACAATTTGGTCTTTCAGAAAAGGGAGGGATGAGGGGAGTATTTGAGAATAAAAAAGACTTAAGAAACTGAAAAAATGAGCCTGGGCTCAGTGGCTCATGCCTGTAATCCTGACATTTTGAGAGGCCAAGGAGGGAGGATCACTTGAGGTCAGGAGTTCAAGACCAGCCTGAGCAAGAGCGAGACACCATCTCTACAAAAACTAGAAAAACTTAGCCGGGCACGGTGGCACGTGCCTATAGTCCCAGCTACTTGGGAGGCTGAGGCAGGAGGATCACTTGAGACAAGGAGTTTGAGGTTGCTATGAGCTATGATGAGGCCACTGTACTCTAGCCCAGGCAACAGAGTGAGACCCTGTCTAAAAAAAAAAAAAAAAGAAATTAACAAAATGAAATCATGATCCTTGATTGGATAAAAACAAACAAAAAATCCAGCAAGATGCAGTACATGATCCTTGAATGGTTTGGGGGAAACTAATTATAAAAGGCAATTAGAGAAATATGAATATGGGCTGAATATTAGGAAATGGAGAATTATTGGTAACTTAGGTTTGATAACGATGCTGTGGCAATGTAGGAAGACACCCTTATTATTAGGACATGTATACTAAAGTATTTAATACTTAGAAGTGAAATCATAAAATTTGCAATTGTGTTACTTTGAAATGGTTTAGTAAAATAAAGCCAAACTGTGTAAACAGCTAGAGACAAATAGGTAAAGCAAATCTTAGCAATTGTTGATTCTAGGTGGTGGGTGTTTGTTACACTTATCTTTTAACTTTTCCATATATTTGAAATTTTTCAAAATAAAAAGTTGAAATCTCTTTTCTCAATAAACCACACTCAACAATTTTTCCTCTACTGCTAAAACAAATATTGCACATACATCTTCAGTTTAGCCCCAGATAAAGCTATTGCTTGTTTTTAGGGGGCAGGCTGTACAAAAAGCACGTGTTAAGGTCTAGAATCACCATCACTCCAATAAGACCAACAGAGCAAATAGCAGATTCACCCATCCCATCTAACTCGTGCTCAGTCGTAAGTTTTCTCCCCATCCTCTTTTTAATGAGCAGATTTAGTTGAACCTGCATAAATTAAATGCACTTCCCTCAAATCAGAGCTATGCTTCAAACAAATTCTCATCTGTCCATAGAAAATTAATCAGCCCTGTTCCTCCTTTTTTCTAAATAGGATGTTAGGTCAAATCAGCCCTGGGGATACAAAAACACATCATGTATTAGCAGTATTCTGCTGTACAGAATGTTACCTCCTCCCTGAACGTGTGTTAACCAAGAGGTCAGGCACTAGTGGTCCATGTTGCTGCTGTGGCATCGAATCCAATTGGTTTTATTATCAGCACCATGTGGAAGTCAGCAGAAATAGTTATGTACAAAAAGGCTGGTCCAGGAGATGTGTTCATTGAGATTTCCAGGGTCAGATGGCAGAAGGAGAGGGCTGGGAGAGGATGACCAATGTGGGAAGCCGGAAAAATCAAGAAAGAGAACAATCTTCATCATCATTCTTATATAGGGCTTCCCATTTAAAAATGGGCCCTATGCAATCAAGATGTATGAGCATTTGCTTTTGGAGAATATTCACTTCAATTACTGGAGAAGAATAAGTTTGTAAGACTTACTCATCTTTAACAATAGAAAATGTTTTAAGTTATGTTAATTATAAATAATTCACTAGTAAGTCAAATGCATGCCCTAAACATAGCTAGGAAGGGATGGAAGGAGCAAAGATACTAATATTCATGAGGCACCTGGTTCCTAAATGCTATACACATTACAAGGTAAGTGTAAGTGTACTTACAAGGTACTAAATATACATGAGCACTTATGATACATGAGGCCTTAATTTGGCTACCCACTGGACACATCCATTCTGGTTTCATGTGTCTTCTGCCCAAGAAATAAAACAGAAATAAGCCAGCTGTTCATCCAGCTCATTGGCAAACTGCAGCTACTGACCAGGCATATTTGTCCCTGAGTCTCTTTGATAAAGCTCGTGTGTTTCATTGGCCCAGGGCACCATCCCTCTGTGGGCCTCTTGCTCAAACTTCAACTCTGGTCCTTGTAACCACATCATCGGTGGGGAAGGCTGATGAGGTGGAGACAGACAGAACATATGGACATGGTGAAACTCTGGATTCAGGTGGTGAGGTCCTTCCATCCTGCCTGCATCCTCTGTGAAGTGTGTTAACTCATCTTTTCCCCCTTTGATTTAATGGACAGTGTGATTTTGAAATTTATAATGGAGTGGGTTTTGAGAGTCAGCATGAGCTAAACCCGGTCCCATCCATTAAATGGCCTCACTGGCTGTGGAGAGGAACAGGACGATGAGAGAGAAGAAAAGTCACCAACAGGACCTTTACCAACCCCCTGCAAGGGGCTTCAACTCCCAGCTTCTGACACAGGCAGAAAACAGAGAAAATAAACCTAACCTAGAGGAAAGAAGGAAAACTGAGGGGGGAGTTTCAGCTCCAGAAAAGGGATTTTCTAAATGGGTATATCCCCTCAGTTCTCAACATCACCATCCCCTCCCATCTGCGAACGCATAAGGGTCTTCCGGAGGTAGCAAGATCACTCCCATGATATTGTTTGTGTAAGAAGGCTAAATTTGATTAAAATTAAACATAAAAAGTTCTGCAAAAAGTTGTAACTGTGACTAAGACTGATTCTTGGACCTCCTTCTATTTAAAACCCCTGACTAAACCCCAATACTTCCGAATAGTCTAGGAATGGCCTTAATCCACTTCAGAACACAATTTTCTAGGACCTGCTATTATTTTGATTCATCCAGAGGACTATTATGTTTTACGTCTATTCTTGCTGAACAGGCTATTCTTGCTCCCAGATCAGACTGTTAGGGTTGGAAAAAAAAATCAATAAGTAAATGGACTGCCTCTAACCAGAGGTGAAGGAAAAGGAGTTAGGAGTTCTGTTCACATTAAGTCAGACCCTGGGAATCAGGATGATTATCTTTTATCATGGGAGAGGAGATGGGGAAGACTTTTGTAGAAAAGAATTGTTTGTATCTGCCTAGTGCCTCCCCACTTCCTCTAGAAAATGCCCCTTCTCCCCATGTTACTATGGTTACTGTAGGAGCTACCATGGTGGTACAGCATGACCCCACTCCCTGGCTACTGCTGATTGGTCCTAGAGTATCCACCTGACCCAAGTTGGACCAATCAGAATCCCTCCCTAGTAATTTTGGTTCTGAGAGAGGGAAAGCTGTCTCTGTAGATGGCTGCATTTCCACTGTGTGGAGAAATGGAAGAAGTCTGTCTGCAGAGCAAATGTGGCAACAGCAGAGAGGAGTCAGGAATCCTTATAAGCCTCTGGTGCCTGGTTCTAGGAGCTTCTGAAGCTCCACTGCATTCCAGGAAATACTTCCCACACCTCTGTATGTTTAAAAACTCTCCTTGCTTAAACTAATTTGAGTTGAGTTCCTGTTACTTGCAGCTAAGATTTCCTAATTAACTCAGAAGACCAAAGTAAAAGTATCTTTTACTTTGCCTAACTCTGGAACTAAAAAGGAACCAACTGAAGAGATAATTACATAAAATAAACAGAGGCATCTATAAATTCTGTCTCAAAAGTATAAATCTGCACAACTGGGACACAAGCCACTGTAACCCCCACAGACCTCGCATATGGCCAGAAAGAAAATTGCTTTGAATCTAAAAATGAGCTTCAATGTGCCTGGCATATTTTTGGTGTCAGCAGGCTAAAGATGACACGAGCTTTTCCTTACAGGTGTCAACGTCTACACACAGCCTGGCTTCTCTACCACCTGAAGGGAAATGAGACAAGTGGGACTAAGCAGAAACCCAGGCATGGTCAGTTTTTCCTGTTTGAGGGGCACCTCGTATCAAAAAAGCGTCTATTAGATACACATTTTTAGAAAGCAGTCACCTCAGGTATAAGGGAACTCTAGTTATAAGAAGCTATTTTCTGCACATTTAACTGCATGAGAGGCATTACTCAGGTCACTGTACACACGTCATTCCTGAGTCTCATCATTACTAAGTTTTGAGAAGATGGCATTATTGTCCATATCCATTTTGCAGATAAGAGACCTGATGCTCTGAAATCTATCTGACCTGAAGTCCCTAATCTGGTATTCTGATCCCAAAGTACGTGCCTCTTCACCACTTAAGCTTTTGTTATAACTGCCAAGGACTCTTCACCAAACTCTGACTTGGGAGCATCCAGGAGCAGTGGCCAGTAAAACTCCTAACTCCGAGAGCGCATGGAAGCAGCCTCTAGACTGACTAATGGGGGCGTGGGGAGAGTGCTGAGAGGGGGTGGGGGCAAATGTCTTGAAGCACAGCATGCTGTGTGCTGGCCCCTTTTGTGCAAGAAGCTAGAAGTGATTAAGCTTAGTGAGGGAGGCATGTCAAAAGCCAAGATGGAATGAAAGCTGGGCCTCTTGTGCCAAACAGCCAAGCTGTGAATGCAAAGAAAAAGTTCTTGAAGGAAATTAAAAGTGCTACTTCTGTGAACACATGAATGATATGAAAGTAAAACAGTCTTATTGCTGATATGGAGAAAGTCTGAGTGATCTGGATAGAAGATCAAACCAGCCACAACATTCCCTTAAGCCAAAGACTGATCGCTTCTCAGCCTTTTGGCTAAGATCAAGTGTGAAGCCAAAGACTAATCCAGAGGCTATAAAGGCCAAGAGAAGTGAGGAAGCTGCAGAAGAAAAGTCAGAAGCTAGCAGAGGTTGGTTCATGAGATTTAAGGAAAGAAGCCGTCTCCATAACATAGAAGTGCAAGGTGAAGCAGCAAGTGCTGATGTAGAAGCTGCAGCAAGTTATCTAGAAGATTGAGCTAAGATCATTGATGATGGTGGCTACACTAAGCAGATTTTTCAATGTAGACAAAACAGCCTTCTACTGGAAGAAGATGCCATTTAGGACTTTTACAGCTAGAAAGAAGTCAATGCTTGGCTTCAAAGCTTCAAAGGATAGGCTGATTCTCTTGTTAGGTTTAATGCCGCTGGTGACTTTAAGTTGACGAGAATATTCATTGACCATTCTGAAAATCCTGAGGCCCTTAAGAATTATGCTAAATGTACTCTGCCTGTGTCCTAGAAATGGAATGACAAAGCCTGGATGACAGCACATCTGTTTATGGCATAGTTTACCAATAAATAAAGTATTTTTAAATTAAGGTATGTACATTGTTTTTTAGACAAAATGCTACTGCAAACTTAATAGACTACAGTTTAGCATAAACATAACTTTTATATGCACTGAGAAACCAAAAAATTCATGTGACTCACTTTATTGTTCTATTTGCTGTATTGTAGTGGTCTGCAACTGAACCTATAATATCTTTAAGGTATGCCTGTATTTTTATCATTTTAAAATATTTTTAAGTTAATAGTTAGAATGAACAATTTGACTTTGTTTACTGGCCATATGTATTTTCTCTTCTGTGCTGCCTATTCTGATCCATTTGCTCGTTTCCTCTTGGATTTTCAAACTTGTATTATTGCTTTGCAAGAGTTCTTTGTGTATTAGGGAGGCTAATATGACATGAATACTGCGAATATTTTCCCCATTTTCAAATAATTTCACACTACTCATACTGAAGAGAAGTTCCCAAAAGGTGCTGGCCCAGAACATGGGCTTTGAAATGAAGTGAGGTCAGATTTGAATCCTGGCTCCACCACTTACCTGTTGTGTGACCCTGAGCAAGCTGCTCCCTTCTCTAAACCTCTGTGGGGTAGGCAGAATTCTAAGGTTGTCTCCACGACCTCCATGCTCTTGTATACACACCTTGTATAATCCCCTCCCCTTGAATGCAGGTAGAACCTGAGAATGTCATAGGATATCATTCTAATGATTAGGTTACTAGTCATTGACATTTTTTGTTCTTAAGAGACAGGGTCTTGCTCTGTCACCCAGGCTGGGGTGGTGCAATGGCATGATCATAGCTCACAGCAACCTCGAACTCCTGGGGTCAAGCCATGCTCTTGCCTCAGCCTCCCAAGTAGCTAGGATTACAGGCGCATGCCACCATGTCCGGCAAATTTTTTAATTGTTTATAGAGATGGGGTCTCACTATGCCTAGGATGGTCTCAAACTCCTGGTCTCAAGTGATCCTCCTGCATTAGCCTCCCAAAGCACTAGGATTATAGGTGTGAGCCACTGTGCCAGGCCTAATCATTGACTTTTAGATAATTGGAATGGAGATTATCTGGGTGGGCCGAATCTAATCTGGTGAGCCCTCAAAAGGAATTTGGCTTTTCCTGACACCAGAGAGATCTGAAGCGTGAGAAGATTGGATGTGAGGGAGATTCTTCACTGCTGACTTTGAAGATAAATGGGGCCACATGGCAAGGAACTGAGAGTGGCCTGTAGAAGCTGAAAGCAGCCCCCATCTGACAGCCAGCAAAGAAACGGGAACCTCCTGACAACCACAAGAAACAGAATTCTCTCAACAGCCTAAACAAGCTTGGAAGAAGACCCTGAGCCTCAGATGACATCCCAGGCCCGATTGACATCTTGATCTCAGTCTCGTGAGACCCCGAGCAGAGAACCCAGCCACACCATGCCCTAACTTCTAGTCTACAGAGCTAATGAATGGGTGTTGGTGGTGTTGTTTAAGCAATTTGTGGTAGTTTGTTACTGAGCAATAGAAAATTAATATAGTCTATTTTCTCACCTATATAATGATGAGACCTGGGCATGATGGCTTGCACCCGTAATCCCAGCTACTCAGGAGGCTGAGGCGGGAAGATAACTTGAGCCCAGGAGTTTGAGACCAGCCTGGACAATGTAGTGACCACCTCAAAAAAAAACTGAGGATGAGGCTCATACTACACCCACTTCTTGTGATTGTTCTGGGAAGTAATGTATGCATAAAGTGCTCAACACTGTGCCTGGTATAACGTAAGTGAATGTTAGGGGTTAGGAGCTTGGGATTAATGGAGTTATCACTATATTTTCATTATTACCATTACCAAATGTGGTACAAATCATTTTTTTCAAAAATATAGTACGGAAGATCAAAACTTTTAAGAGAAAGTCCAAGGGAATAGAAATCAAAAGGGATTCTAGGTAATGAGAAGTTTAAGATAGAATATTCCCTTGTTTCTAGCACTTTTATTTATTTATTTCTCTAGCACTTTTAAAAAGATCTTCATGTCTAACCTCCTTTGATAACAAGGTACGTGTTATCAGCCTTGTTTTAAAGAGGCAATATGCTCTAATGGCCTGGGGGCAGGAAGTCCTGGGTTCAAATCCTCACTCTGCCACTTACTATGGCTGTACTTTAGGCACGTTAGCAGACGTGGGGCTCAGTTTACTCATCTTTGAAATGGGCATAAATGCTATGTACTGTACAGGACTGCCACAGCCCAGCCTGGAGCGGTGATCAATCAATAGAAGTAAATGTATAGACTGAGGCTGCAAGAGAAGAGAAAGGCCTGCTGGCTTCTTTTGCAGCATAGAAGCTGTAAGGTTGCAATAAATGCTGATAAGCCTGGTGTGTTGTGAGTATTAGAGACTCTGCCACTCTACTGAGTTGTGAATTTCAGATCATCTCAGTCTGACCTTCAAGAAACAGTCAGCTACACTGAGGTTTTGCCAACTTCCTTCTAAACACGGAGCATGGGACGGGTCGAGGCAGTGCGGAGAAGGCACAGGACCTCTTGACAGGGTTCTGGTTCCGATCTCTCCATTTTGAGCAACCCTCAGGAGTGGTCTCCATCATTTCCTGTCAGTCCAGGAGCCAGCCTCCCTTTTGGTAACAGTACCAACCTCTTCCTCTGAGCAACTACCCTTTCCCCACCTCAAAGGGCTGTAGTGGAGTTGCCAATTGCAGAGCCCCGTCCACCTCGCTCCCTGGCCACAGAGGGAGGCACGTGACCAAGGCTTGTCCAATCACAGAACCCCATAGTCTTGACCACAGTGATTGGCCAAAGTGCAGCCATGTGACCAAGCCTGGACAACCAGAGTCTACACTGGGATTTCACAGATGGACCCTGTAAGCAAATCTCCTCTCTTTCCTTTAGAAATCGGTGACTGTTTATGGTCATCCTAATCCTCCAGAAAAGTCCATGTGCAGTAGGAGAAGATGAGACAAACCCAGAGACTGGAGTATCCCTGGATACAGCTGTGCCTGAAGCATATCCACCTCAGTTTCCCCCAGTCACGTGAGCAATCAATTTCCTTTTCTACTTGAGCTAGTTTTAATTGAGTTTCTGTCACATAACCAGAGTCCTAACTAACACATTAGGCCTTGTTTTCCCCATCTAAAAATTAAAAGGTTGGGTCTACAATTCCCAAAGTCTCTTCTAAGCCCCAGAGTCTAGAAATTTCTTCACAAATGGCCTGCACAAAAGTAAAGACCAGGCACTAGAGGAGATAAGACAATAAAGGTTCTGAAATGTGGTTGATATTTAATTGAAACCTCAGTCCTGGCACCTAAAACAATGCCTTGCACACAGTAGATCCTTACTAAGCATTTCCTAGTTGATGTACAGACAATGGCAGAAGCTTCACTCCCGAGATTTTCACAGTTCTAGCGTGAGTGTCCTCCTTGAGTCTTCCTTGAGTCTCAGTGTCTCCACACACTTCTGTCTTGCTCCTCCTCCCTCCCTTTCTCTCTTTCTTTCTTGGCTAATAGGAGGAGCTGTAGCAAATATTTTCACCAGGAAGGGTGGAAATTCTGAGTTCAGCACTGCCCCAACCAGCTGGGGACCAGATGTGCAGTGAGTACCTGACAGAGGTGCTGTGTGGAGCAAGACACCCCTCAGGGTCCTACCTCCCTCAGCCTTCTCATGCCTCCCAGTCTGTCCTGGTTTTCTCCAAATGTTCCCACCATGTCCACCTCAACCCAAATCGTCCTCTAAACGTCTCTCCGTGAGCGTATCCGCAGCACCCGTGGGTCTGGTGAGAGGTGGGCACAGGACCACCCTGTGCCTGGGAGGATGGGGAAGTCCCAGAGGTTCAGTGACACCCAGGGCCTCTGTCTTCTTAGACAACCATAGGAACCGAGGTGCTGAACACACCCTGCAGTTAGTAACGATGATAACCCAGGAGAGGGCTAACCACTTGGTAAGTGAAGAGGATGTGTAATCCAAGTGTCAGTGGTCCTTTCTGGCCCTCTACAGCCAAACACTCCAGCGAAAAAAGGAAAAACACGAATGTGACTCCTAATGTCTTAAGGACAAATGTGGGTCTGCAGGGGACATTTCCAGGGAAGACAAGGATGGGGATGTAGTACAACTCACCCAGCAAGACTGTTGTTAAAATTATTCGGAAATCTCTCTCTCTCTTTTCCCAAAATGTCTACGCCTCAGCACCCAGATCTTGCCCACGTCTCCCTCTTCACTTCTCATCTAGAGCAATGTGGTTCCTTCTCCTCCTGCCTTTTCCAAACCATTTCTCACCGCTACCTCTTCCCTGCGCCCTCCCTCAAACTCACAAATGCCCAGGACCTGGGTAACAAACACGGCATCCTTTTTCTTTACAAGCTAAAGAGGGATAAAATGGCAAATGCTTATAACATAATGGTTTTCTCTGCCACACATATGAATATGGGATATTTGCTAGCATGAACTTCGAAACCTTCCTTTCTAAATAAAGAAGAAAACAAAGTGTTCACTAAAAGCATACCCTGCCCTAGAACAGCATGCACAGCCCAGTCTAACAGACCTGGGAGTCAAATTCACTACAGAAAATGTTTCAGCTAGATGATGGTTCAACCGTAGTCATCCTGGCATCCTGGGTCCTTCTTGTTCTTCAATTTCAGTTACCATAATGATGATTACAAAGTGAGTCCTGGCTGGGAGTGAGGGTGTTTACACTTGGTTGGGTTCCCTCCACCTGTCCACCATGTCACTGAGGGTTATACTTCAAGGTGGAGAGAGATCAGTGTGGCCACAAAGGAATGTAGCAATTGGCCTGGCCCTGAATCATCTAGTATGTCTTCATGTCAGTTTGTCTAACTTTACTAATAAGTCCCAAGGCCCAGAAGAAATCAAAGCAAGGACAAGAGACCAAGATAAAAAGCACAATTGACCTAACCAACTAACAGACTCTATTCACTCAAACAATGTTAACTATTTGGAAAAATCTTGTGAGCTGGCTAAGAATTTAAGGGCTGACAGGAACCTGAAGTCAACATTGCATTAGATTCTGACACCTACTTAGTTGCAAGGAGCCAGGGGCAGAGTTTTTTCTGTAGTGAATTATTAATTTTAAATGTTACCCTGGTCTTAGAGAGAAGTGGCAAGGAGAAGGCAAACAGAGGGTCTCTTCAACCAAGTATTATCTAATAGGTCACTTTGAGCAGCAAATTCTATAAACCAGGGTTGTGCTCAAAGACACACAAAATATTTTTCAAAGGGAAACAGCTGAGGAGGTCTCATGGCCATAGGTAGGGTAATCAAGTCCCAGTTGGCCCGGGGCCAACAAGTTTCTCGAGGTGCGGGACTTTCAGTGCTAAAACCAGGACAGTCCCTGGGCAAACTCGGGTGGTTGGTCACCCTGCATGTACCCACAACCTTTGGCTAATGAGCACTGTTGACTCAGAAGGAGAGCAACACTAAAGGGAGGGTGAAAACAAAGTCCTTCAAAAAAGCTAACTTGCTCCTAGGAGACCTAATTTGTCTATAGTTTAAAATTGACTATAATTGTCAACAATTCTAAAATATGTACAACCTACTTGGTCAGCAAAGGGTTTCATGATCAATGACTTTGGGAAATGCTACAAACTCCTTCGGCTCTCCTTATGCAGTCTCCATGCACATCAACACATCAAAGGCTCTGAGAAGTCTTGCAGCAGAGAGCATATTTAATGTGGTGGGCTCAGTATGTCCCAAATAGGTTTGACGACACAGGCCTTTTTTCACTTAATAGTTATGATCATCCAACTGAACACACTTTGAGAAATGGGGATCTCATCCATAAAACCTGTGGTCCTGAACCCCCAGGCCATGGTCTGGTCCTAGTCCGTGCTCTGTTAGGAACGGGGCCACGTATCACTGCCTGAGCTCCAGTCCCCACCTCCAATCCCCCACCAGCCATCTGTGGAAAAATTATCTTCCATGAAACCAGTCCCTGGAGCCAAAAAGGTCAGAGACCTCTGCATAAAACTATAAAAAACTTAGGAGGTACATGACTTGCATTCAGTAAGACATGAACTTCTATTTCAAAGTCAACACATTTCTCTTTGTACTCAATGAAAAGCATATTGTAACCTGAGCTAAAATAGTGCCATGATCTATGTTTATTTTTAATAAGACACGTGGGGAAAATGACTGAGATCTATACAGGATCTTAAAGTGTGAATAGAACTAGTCAGAACAGTATTGAAAAGACTAAAGACTTGAACTTGAAACCCAATCTAAAAGAAGCATGTGAATTTTGTGTCAGATGGATGTGAGAAATTTATTCATTCAATTCATTCATCCAACAAATTAAGAAAGTACGCATGTGCCAGGCATTGTGCTAGGTCCCAGGATACAGTAGTGAATAAGAGAGAGTGGCAGGTACGTACACACTTCATGCTTGGGGCTTCCAATATTGAATTTCAGTAAGTGCTAATGATGCAAAATGTTAAGAAAGTACAGGGGTATATAGGAGAGGCCTCAAGCTCAGATTCAGGGGGGTGGTCCTGATGGCTTCCAGAGGAGGTGGAAGGCTTAGACCCAGTGGATGAAGTGGGTGGGCCAGGAGCAGCGTGTGTAGGAGTGCAGTGCTGGGCAGGGGAGACTGCTCTGGGCAGAAGGAACAACATGTGCAAAGACCTGGAGGTGAAACAGCGCTCAGAACATTCTCTACATATGCAAGGGCTTTGTTCCCAAGGACAGTGCTAGAAATCATTTTAGCACACAGTAGGACCTCCATACACTGCAACTGTTATTATTGCTACTATGTCAAGGAAGACAACCTTGCATCAGGAGGAGGTTTGATCTGACCCTTCCTATATCTCCCAAGCACAAAGCAATAGACTTTGTGCTTGGGAGAATTTTGTGACTCCCTTTAAAATCTGTTTAAAAGCTTACAGACTTCTTTTGGAAAACAAAGCTTTCCATGAAGGCATAAAACTACATATTAACAAACTGTACATTTCTGACTTCTTTTTTCCTTCATTGTGTGCTGGCTCCCTCCAGGTTCCAAAGAAAACAGCCCCAGTGCCCTCCTCATCAACCTTGACACCTCTTGGCTACTTCACAAGATGCTTCCTGCAGCCCGAGACCTTCAGGGCGAACAAATGACAGTGGAAGCTTATCGGCCCACTTGGATTTTTTACTTAAACCACAATCACTGATGCAAACGTGACTTCCCCAAGTGGTAAAGCACAGACACTTTCTTGGTGGAAAGTCTGATTAGTAAAGTCAACCCCAACAGCATCCTCTCTAGAGGCGGGAGCATGTATCCGGAATAGGACATTTAACAGCAGGGGCTACCCAGAACAAATACTTACCCCTCTGAAATTCCAGGCTTTAGGAGAGGGAAACATGGGAAAGTTGTTTTGCCGCTGCCGTTTGGGCCTAGAAGACAAAAGACAATGTGTTCATTATTCGGTGGTTGAGTGCTCAGAGGAAATCACTGGTTTCGAATGCAGGCTTATCAAAGAGAGAGATGCCTCGAGAAACGGCCCAGGCAAACCAGGCGGCTGGAGTTTTCTACAGCTCTGCAGTTTACAGCAGCCAGATTCACTCCAAACTCCTTCCCAATGCCCTGGGAGGAAAGCCCCAGAGTCCTTTAAAATAGTCAACACTTCACCTGTACAAAATAAAACCTAAAATGCAACCTGGATGCAGTCAAGTCAGATGAGACTCCCGATCTTTGTCTTGGTTTTTCACACAGAAACGATTCCCAAATGGACGCCATCAGGTGATGTTTACAGCTGTGGCTCAGCCTAGAACTCTCCCTTGTTGCACTCACACGCTGGGGAGTCCCAACATCTCCATTAAGGCCACATTTGAGCTTCAGGTTTTTGAAGGGATGATCTACGGGACATTTAGCCACTGCCTAGCATGCCGGAGCTGGTTTCCTCACCTATTAATGTCTCAACATGAATCAGTCTCCTTAGAAGTGATGGGGGCAGCTCCAAGTCGGGTCAGGTTGGCACAAAGAGGCTCCAGGCACACTGGAAACACCTTATTTCTGTCTTGTAAATTGAATCAAATTCTGTAGCTGCCAACATACCTCTTTCAATGTTTTTATGAAGTGACAAATTACTCCCCCCAAAAATGTGATATCTTTCAATATGGATATTCAGATTTCACATTTGCTGAAAAGCATCTCTGAAAAGGTCCACTTTGGACTTTTCCTGGGGTTTTAGTCACTGATGTGCCAGAAGGGTGTTGCTGGTTACATGACAGTCACCTTTGCCTTGACCTCTCTGTTGTAATCAGCAACAACGCAAGGCAGAAAGCATGTAGTGACCTGTGCACAGGCTTTGCAGTATGTCAGACGTGAATAAAAATCTTGGATGGCTCTACCATACAAAAGAGATAAATAAAATACAAGGTAATTTACAACGATAGCAACAGCCAACAGGTATTGAGCACTTTAAAAAGCATGTGCCAATATTTTATACAGTTAATCTCAATTGATTCTCTGTGAGCTAGGATGCATCATTGTACCCATTTAATAGATAAACTGAGGCTTCGGGATATGAACTGATTTGATTAAGATCACACAGGTGAAATCAGGATTCTGATCTCAGTGGTCTGACCTCAAATCCCATGGTGTTTTATTAGCTGTGTGACTCTGAACATAAGGCTTCCTTTCTTGAGTTTCGGTGTTCCTATGTGCAAAACAGGGGAAATAATACGCTCTACATTGAGTCAAGATGAGATGAGAGCTCTAA
Source organism: Varecia variegata (assembly GCA_028533085.1). NCBI lineage: Eukaryota > Metazoa > Chordata > Mammalia > Primates > Lemuridae > Varecia > Varecia variegata. The sequence continues at coordinate 159,112,364 of CM052436.1, read as the reverse complement.
CTCCGGTGCTGTCATTGCTAAGTTCTCACAGATGTCCACATGGCACCCCTCCCTTTCTCTCCCAAAGCCTGATCCAAGAACAGCGTTGAAGCCCAGACACAGGATTGCTGCGGAAGAGCTGGGGCAACTCACAAACATATGGGAACCGGGGCCTCACGTCCCTTGGCGTCAGGCCTCCTCCTTTGCCTCACCCTCCTCCTCACCCTCACGTACGACAGTAAAAACCCAGGCTAATAACATCTCAAGATAAACAGAGAACATGTGGGTGGTTATTTATATTTAATACTTTTCTATTAAGTAACATGTTGGCCTAAGTTCTTCTGAAAAGAAACTTCTGCCTTAAAAAAAAAAATCTGGATTTCAATAAGACTTCTCCCTGGATACTGCTCCTTCCCCTCCTGGCTTATAACTGGGCTTTGCTTTCCTAATTATCTGTGAGCTTCACTGCTTTCAAAGCAACAGTATATACCAGAACACTGTGAGAAAAATGTGCCCTTGTCTTATATGTTGCAATCCACAGAAGATCACACATATTGTTATTAAATAATTATCACAATAGTTAACAGCGATTCAGTCACTGGTGTGGCAGGGACTAAGCACTTTACCTACATAATCTAAGCCTCATAATAACCTTATAAAATAGGTTATTATATTGTTATATTCCATTGTTAATACATGACATACAGATGGCATTATAGTGGTATTATATAATGTTTTATACATGGTAAGTTATGATGGCATTACATATTTTAAAATAATATAACCTTATCTTATAATTTTATACAATATTATATAATATTATGATAAATTGGGATATTATCATTACCCCATTTTACAGAGGAGATAAACTGAGGCTCAGAGAGGTTAGACCACATGTCAGAAGTCACACAGCTGGTAGACGGCCAAGTTGGGATTCACACCCAGATGTGCGTGACTCCAGATCCAGAGGGTGCAGCCCCTCTCAAATGAAGAAAAGTCTCACCAAACAGGGCAAAGCTTGCTTTTGAAAGAATGTTGCCTGGGGGCTCCCTGTGGGAGGGGGCCAGTTTAGCAAGGCCTCACACTGTCAGGCCTCAGAGCCAGAGAAAAAGCATCAGAGCAAATCCTCAATCTGGGGCACTTTTGGGCAACTTGGGTGCCCCCCTCTCAGCTGCAGAAAACTGTCAGGAGACCTATCAAGTGAAGGGCTGCCCCTGATTTTTAGCTCCCACCCTGCTTGCATCCCGCCACCATCTTGGCTTCTGGATCACTCACATTAGCTGAAGCCCCTTTTAACAATTCTAATCTGACATCCTAAGAGCCTCCTTGTAGTCTCCTCCTTCTCCCCAGCTAGATACTGGCAGCCAAGTGGCTTTAATGGACAGCTTCAGGGAACGAGAACCACCCTGATGGGAAGACTCCTTCATGAAGCCAGCAGGGACCCTGGCACACAAAGTGCAACATCGTGGAAGCACCATGGCCAGGTCCTCACCAAGGGAGGGGCCCCTCAGTCCTGGTTACATTTCTTCTGTTGCAGAAGCAATGTCTTTGCACAGTCAGCAAAAGTCCAAGTGAGAAAATGACACTTGGTTCTAGAGGCTTCCCAGACACAAAGATGCACAGCTGGGCTTCTGGACACGGCTTGGAGGAGGGGCCTATGGTCTGTGTCCAGCCCTCAGGCCTCTCACGTGAGCCAGGCCTGTGCAGGGTGTGCACACGTGGTTAGGAAGCACAGCTCTCTGTCCTGGCAGCATTTCCCACTGTCTGGCAGCTGTCACGAGGACAACACTGACCAGCAATCGCCATCTTCACAGAAGGTCTGATGGGAAAGCCACAGGTGCGAGAGCAGCAAGAGAGAAACTGCCCAGCCAGGAGGGGGCTGCCACCCTGCGAAAGGTGGGAACGAACAGTTGCAAGCTCTCCACCCTTGGGAGAGCTCATGGTAAGATGGGGAAAGGCCCACAGCAGAGGTGAAAAAACCAGGATTCAGGTGTATTTAGGGAATGAGCTCACATTCAGGTGTGTGTGTCTGGAATCAAACAGAATGAGGTCAGTAGCTACAGGCTTCAGGGTTAGCACAGAACGTATTTTCCCACCACGTGAAAACAAATGTGACTCTTTCTCATCACCTTGAGAAGAGGATTAGCAACCATTTCCAGAACAGCTCCTAAGCGTGTGGGTTTCAGAAGCTGACATTTAGACCGCTTCTGCTGCCCAAGCACTGCTGGGGCTAAGAACACGGTGTTGAGTGTAGAACCAACTTGGGGTCCTAAGAGTGGCCTCCTCTCCTTCTTCCTGGGGGACTTCAAGCAGGTTGCCCACCCTCTACTCCCTCCGAGCCTCCACCTTCTCACCTATAAAGTGGGGATAATAATCCCTTTTCACGAAATTGAAGGATTAAACTAATGTACTGTATGAAATGTTTGGCAGAGAGTCTGGCACTTACAAGGTGCTCAAATTAGCTGCTGTTATTATGAGAAGACTCCTTCTTCAACCTGGTAAGGGTGAACGTGAGTTACCATTATCATGGGCGCATGTTGGAGGGCCAATGAAATTTACATCTAATTCTTACAGAGTAGATAAAACACACGTAACATAAAACAAAGGCCTCAATGTGCTATTAATATTTGTGTTAGGTAACAACGTGGCCACAGATCTGAACATGATGTAACCATGAAAAGAGACCCCTCCTTCCTGCTCTAATTCCCTGCCTTCCCTTTCCCTTCCCAGAGACCTTTCCATCCCACCTTTGCCAGTGTGTTGTGTATGTTTTATATACTTTAGTGTCTGAATTCTCAACCCAGGGCATTTTGCTAACAAAACTCTCCTTTTATTTCTTCTGTTTTACCTTTCTCTATCCATGAGGACAACTGTAGCATTACTCAGAAAATCAAACAGCTATATTTTTTAAGAGAAATTTGTGCTAAATGTGATGCCACCTGTGCCAGCTATTTTTATTCTGATTGGACCACTTAAGAAGGTGATGGCTTCTTTCATTTAAACATTATTTTTAGTCTCTGTTTTTAGTACATAATTGAGGACAGACTGGCAGGCATTTAGCCAGGTGAAGATCCAATTCTTTGTGGAGAAACTCCCTGTGAAAAGGTAGTTTGCAGAATAGAAAGCTCATCACTTTGGCCCGTCTCTCTCTTAAACAAAAGCACAAGGGCACCACCCAATAACCTGTCTCTGTAGGTCACTGAGCCATACTCAACTTCATTCTACTCATGCCATGGCTGCAAGTCTAGCTCTTTATTTCCTGATAAATTATGGGAAACAACAACCACAGAACCTCAGAAATGGTCAGCTGATACAATCATGTGGTCACTGGTTGAATCCTCTTTGCAGCACTCCTGTGAAACTGGACCCTGAAAGAGAGCCCTCGCCTTTGGAGAATGGGTGTGTATTCAAGGGAAATCACCCATTAATCTATTCACCAATATTTATTGAGCACCTACTATATGTCAGGCATGGTACCAGACATTAGAGACCAGCAGTGAACAAGACAGACCCAGTTCCTCCTTTCACGTGCTCACAGTAGGACATTCAGACCTCCCCTTTCCTTCCAAAAAATGACAACATGGTAAGTTGCTTTTTCCTTTAAAGTGGTAGTGGGGAGTGCCAGAGGGGTGCAGCCAAAGTTCAAAGAGCCAGAAAGTCCTCTCAGAGGAAATGAGGCCTCCTCCTTGGGACCTGACAAGAGAAGGAGGACTCAACCAGGTGATGAGAAAAAGGGAGCAACAGGCCAGGCCAAAGGGAAAGCAGGGCGTGAAAAGATTAACAAAATAGACAAAGCTGGTCAAGTTTAAAAAGGGGTGGAAAGGATGCTAATAAATACCGTTGTGGATAGGGTCTCATAACTACAGATTCAATAGCAATTAAAAATTAAAATTTGAATGTTACCAACAACTTTATGCCATTAAATTTGAAAACTTAAACAAAATGCATAAATTCCTAGAAAAATATAACTTATTAAAACTGTCTCAAGAAGAAATAGAAAACCTGAATAGCCCCATAACTAAGAAAGAAATGAAAGAAAATGTCAGGCCCAGACAGTTTTACTGATGAATTCTATCAAATTTTCAAAAAAAGAAAAAACAAGTCAAAAACAAGATCATTCCAGTCTTATACAAACTGTTCCAGAGAAGATAAAATGAGTCAAGAGTTAAGAAGTAAAGGAAAGTATGGCACATACGAAGAACTGGTAGAAGTATGACAACTTAAATGTCTGACAATAAGGAAATAGATTAAATGAAGCTATATCCACTCTTAAAAATGGAAGATCATATAGGACTATATGTTAATGAAAACTCTCAAAAGAAAAGGAAGAAAAAATAATGAAAATCCCAGTTGCATAATATGATATGATACCATTTAGGAACATGCAAAATAATACTGTATTGTTTATAGCCATATATATACGCAATAAAAATGTAAGACTACAGATGAAAAGGCAATATCAACCGCAGAAAAGAGGTTACCTCCAGGGAGAGAGGGAGGTTCATGGGCTTGGGATGGACACCCAGAAGGCTTCATCTATACCTGTAATATTTCATTTGTTCACACACAAAAAAAAATCAAGCAAATGTGGCTAAATGTTGATGTTTAAATTTGTATAGTGGGTACAGAGATGAGTGTTACACAAACGTACAGAGTCAGCTCTTGTGTGCAGAGGGAGGCCCGGACGGGCGCATCCCAACTGTTGACAGTGACTGATTGCGTAGCTGGGGTGGCGCGGGCAGCACCAGCGTGGACATTGTCTTTTACATTATGTATTTTTTAGTCTTTTACTGTGCAAATATATTATGCATGTAATGAAAGTTATAATAGCACTTATCAGAAGGCTCTAGAAGGTGGGGGAAGAGACAGGGAGGCAAGAGATGAGGCTGAATAGGTGAGCAGGGCTGGACAAGCCCGCACAGTTTGGCGGTAGAGCTGTGAGGTCCACTGAAGAGCTATAAAGCAGGGAGTGATGTGATGAGATTTGCCTTTTAGAAAGATCCCTCTGGCTACAGGGAGGGGAAGAGAGAGTCGGGGGTCCAGAGTGAAAGCAGAGAGACCAGCTGGGAGGCTACTGCAGGCATCCAGATCCAGTGTGGCCTGTCTCAGGGGCATTTTCATGATTTTGAAGGCAATGAAGTCGTATGGGCCCACTTAGACTCCTCTTACCCATTCTCCACCCTCTGCCAGCTTTTTGTTTTTTAGAACAGCACTGTTTAATAGAAATATCATGCGAGCCACATATGTAATTTAAATTTTTTCTGTTTGTCACATTAAAAGTAAAAAGACACAGGTAAGTTTAGTTTTAATAATATAGTTTATTTAACCCAATATATCCAGATACTATCCGTTTAACACGTAACCGATAGGAAAAAATGTTAGAGGCATTTTACATTTTTTCATACTAAGTCTTCAAAATCCAAAGTGTATTCTATACTTAAAACAAGTCTTAATTGGCACCGTGTTTCAAGTACTCACTAGCCACATGCTGCCTGTGGCTACCATACTGCATAGCCCAGTGACAGAAAAATAACACACGCAGTTTCACAGAGTCTCTGACTGTGAAAATCTACTGCATTATGTCTCAGCAGTTGGTGACCAATGAAAACGTGTAAATTGAGACCCTTGTGAAAAATGAGCACTCTCCAAAAAGATTTTAGTATCCATTCGAATGCAGAAACATCCAAAAGAGCCAATATTTCACAAAGGCTTTAAAGTGATAGTACTATATCTGAAAAAACCAAGGGAAATTATCTCCAGGTCACAAATCTATAAATAACTTACTTGAACGGAGCAACAAATGCAACTCTTCCCCAAATGGGGAATATCCCAAACAAGTATCTGTGAGCTGTCCCTAAATAATATAGGACTACTCTATTCAAACTAATTCCAGAATTAACTAAAAAGAAGAGGTTGAAATGATTTGTTAAATCCATGACATTATTATATTGTATTTCTTATGTTTGTATTATAAAATGCCTGTTCAGGTCATTTGCTCATTTATATAAATAAGTACTATCTTTTTTCTTATTGATATGTAAGAATTCGTTACATACTCAGAATACAGCATGTAGC
>CM052436.1:159031635-159105810 GCA_028533085.1 Varecia variegata | reverse complement strand
GGGCAACGCAAAGGCTGAGCAGGAGCCTGGGGAGGAAGTTAGGCACAGGAGGCTCCTGGCCAAACCCACAGGCAGGAGGGAAGGAGCCTCTGGAAAGAGATGGAAGATGAGAGGGACTCAGGGGATGTGGTGTGGTTAGTGCTCCTGGGCATACTCTTAGCTAAGAGACACTACATTGGGGGTTTTGCTAAGATCTTCTTAGCAGAAGAACCTCTGTGTCACATCCAATCCTATGCAAATGACATAAACCTGGTAGAAGCAGAGTTGTTCTAATTGAAGGGAAGAAGCCAGACCCACCAACCTCCCTCGCACACACACCTCCATCCTGCAGCTACTAAGAGACCTCGGGAACGTGCGATTCCTTAGAGCACCACTCTCAATGTACGCTCTCGGATGGCTCTTTCTTTCTTTCTTACCTTCTCAGTTTTCAAGTATTTGAATAATAACACATTCAAAACTACAATCAGCCAGAGCTGCACTGTGTCTGGTGTCTGCACCACTGGCTCCGCATGTGGTGTCCAGAGCATAACTGCCATCAACAAATGGGTGACAGACAGGTATGAGCAACACCTCTGCAAGGTCAAACTGTGGATCCTCCCTCACCAGCTAAGTGACCCTCAGCAAGTGTCTGATCCTCCCAAAACCTCAGAAGTTCCAGCAGCTCCCACCTCTTGGGATTTTAAAAGGGTTAAATAAACTAACAGTCACAAAAAGCACTTAGCACAGTGCCCAGCACACGGTAAGAGCACAGTAAATGTTACCTGTCATTATTATTAATAGCATCAGTAGGATTAAAAGTATGTTGGGGGGGAGGAAGAATCCACTGGAAGAAATTAAAATGTCCCCGGGGAAGCACAGTGCCCTGAATGTCTCAAAGTTGTTCCCTCCTAGGACTGGTCAGGGAACGCTTTGGTTTTTGCAATTGTCTCTTTAATTTTTGTACCAAGAACAGGCAGGGCTTGGACCATGGAGGTGTGAAGCTCACGAGTTTGCAGCCAGGCTCATCTGGAGCCCGGTATTAATTAACTGGTGTTTATGCAACAGTATGTGCCCATCTGGCCCCGTTTCTGTCTGAACCTTGTGCCCTAAGAAAGAACCTTGAAGAATACATCTCCCTCATGACTTTTCTAGGACTTTGATGCTCAGACAACTGCAGATGAAGATGTTAAAATAACAGCGCCGATGGTGCAGCTTTAAAAGGGGAAGGTGCCCTCCTTGAGGACTCAGAGTTAAATTAGAAATAGCTGGAAGTCAGTCTTTTCCAGGGCTGAGGGCAGGAGAGAGCAGGGCTCCCGCAGCCACAGAGAACGTCTCCCAGGACGAGGACGGCACCAAACATGAGGGAAGGGTGCCCTCTGCCGGCCAGCACGGAGAGCCTCGGCTGAGGACCTTGTCCACCTCTCCCAGAGGGCTCCAGTTCGGCCACCTTGAGCCAAGTCTCACATACTCTCTTTGGATCTTTTTTTTTTTTAAATCTGAACTGAAAATAAAAGGCCTTCTTTTCCCAAAAGGCAAAGATCTTAAAGAAAGGACAAGGTAGGCCGGGCGCGGTGGCTCACTCCTGTAATCCTAGCACTCTGGGAGGCCAAGGCGGGTGGATCGCTCGAGGTCAGGAGTTCAAGACCAGCCTGAGCAAGAGCAAGATCCCATCTCTATTAAAAATAGAAAGAAATGATCTGGCCAACTAAAATATATATATAGAAAAAATTAGCCGGGCATGATGGCGCATGCCTGTAGTCCCAGCTACTCGGGAGGCTGAGGCAGAAGGATTGCTTGAGCCCAGGAGTTTGAGGTTGCTGTGAGCTAGGCTGACGCCACAGCACTCTAGCCCAGGTAACAGAGTGAGACTCTGTCTCAAAAAAAAAAAAAAGAAAGGACAAGGTCGAGTGTATTCCATTCCTTGATTATGTTTTCTCGCTGTTGCACTTGAATGTCCCCTAAAAATGGCCATGTGGATGACACAGCGTGAGATCTGCCTCAGAGGATCCGAGAAACTTGGGGAACGCAACCAAGTGTCCACAGGTGGCCTGTCACAGTGTTCCATTTCTATTCTAAGAGGCTGTACTCTTGACCAGACTCCAAACTTCATAGACAGACACTTTGAGTCAAAGATGCTGCTTCCTTCCAGAAAACCCCAGCAGGTCTGGGGCAGTGGGATCCTGGCGACTGAGAGATCCCAGGAGCTCAGAGGACAGTTCTATTCTGGATCAAACCCACCGACCCTAGACACCCGGCTCTGGAACCGTCCAGCCATGTGACACAGCCCCACCTCGAGCCTAGAACACCACCACCTGTCTGGCTTCCTGCAAGCTGCTCCCCATGGCTGGGGCCCTAGAGGACCTCAGTCTCCAGCCCCAGTGCCACCCCCATCGCACGCCCTAGGAACAACCTGACCTCATCGGTGAGTTCTAAACCCTTCTGGCTTTGTGCTCACTGAGACTTTAACACCACAGCCAACCCGCTGGGCTTCCGCCCCTGCTCATCACTTCACAGCTGGGTGAACATCTCCACTGTGAACCTGACTTTCCTTCTCTGGGACAATCACGGGAGCTGCCATTTACTGAAGGTCCACTAACTGCCTGAAACACCAAAATAATCCTCGTGCCCACACTATGAGACGATAAGGAAGCTGATCTTCTCCCTGAATCAAGGGCAGGAATGATTTACAACAGGAGGCTGCCCAGCTTCTTGTGCACTGCCCAAGGGAGGACTTTGCCTGTCCACCACCTTCTTCCCTTCATTATGCAGCCCGGGTTAGTCAGCTCCATGTGCAAACTGAGTTAATCCGAGGGGAAAGAAGCAAAGATAGAGACAGGAAAGAAGACCAGGGGTGAGGGAGGAGAGGAAAGTCCTCTGGAGCAGAGTGAATGGAAGGAGAATTTAAGTGGAGTCTTGGGAAGGGAGGAGAGAGGTTTTAGGATCCCTGCCAGGCAAGCGAGTTGGAGACTAAAAGGAATGGGGAGGAGTAAAGAGTTCCTTAGAAGGGCTTCTATTGGGTATAAAAAGGATTCCCCTTGACTATTCTTTGAGAAACACAGATAAAAAGAACTACTTTTATTATTACTAATGAACTTCGAATCTCTACATGCAACAAAACCCTAAGTCTGCGGTATTGTGGGCTTTGGTATTTACTTAGATTGCATTCCAATTTTAGAGATGAGAAAACCAGGCTGAGAGAGGGTCAGTAACTCGCTAAAGGTCACACAGCTTATGAGTGGCAGAGCCTAAATTCAGTCCCAAAGCATATCTGACTCCACAGCCCCTGCTCATGCTGTAGGAGAGCCGCGATAATACTACCTAACAGGTCAGGTGTAGGGTAAGCATGAGACGGGGCATGTAGACTGAGCCTCACACAATGAATCGCACATTGTGGGTGATGCCAGAAATAACAGTTCCTTTCCTTCCCCTCCCTTTGTCCTAATCACCGAGTTCTCCCTTGTTCTTAAGTCCCAGTTCCTGCTTGATAACCTAGTTCTCACTGCTGGATTCCTGACATGTCTTTCATTGTCCCAAACCCTGTCTCTCTCAGGCTGCACACAGTTGGCCTTCTGATCCCAAACTCCACCAGCACGACGGCCGAGGTTCAGCTTCCTAATGGAAGGCCTTCCCTGTGTCAGCACCCTGGCCACTCACATGCCTGGGGATCCAGCTTCTCCCCATTTGTTCCTTTATTCAAGAAATAGTCACTAGCTCCTCCTTTGTGCCAGGTACTGTGCTAGCCACTCAGGATATAACGCTGTTTAACAAACAACTATCCAAAACTAGGAAATAAAGCATAACTTTTCCAAATCACCTATAGCCTGAGTCTGCTTACAGGGAAGGTAATTATGTTTGATTTACTACTTGCTTTTGATTAGGGCCCAGACTCTGTAAAGTTAGAATGTTAACTTGTAAAAGACTGATAAATTGCAAAAAAATTTCTGTCTGCTATTATCTCAAAGGTTACAGTGTTATTTTCCTGTAGGACATTAACTAATTTATTTAAGTTTACAATCTCATTTCAGCATTCTTTTTCTCCATGATATTTTTCATGACCATATATATGTGGATATATATATATATGTGTGTATGTATGCATGTCTATGTATATACACACACACACATAGATATAGAGAGCATAGGTGTGTGTAGGTGTTTGTGTGTTTTCCTGGATGCTCCTTAGAAGCAGCTTTCTTATCCTTATCCTGCTAATGAGATTTCTCATTAATAAATTAAATAAATACTCAGTCTAAGTACATATTTCCTACAGGAGTCAGAGAAAAATAAATCTTTATATGAGATCTGTGAAATCTGAAGAATGATGGGGAAACGCAATCTGGGCAGTGGCAACAGCACGTGCAAAGGTCCTGTGGTAGGGAGCATGACTGGAGAATGAAAAAGAAAGTCATGTGACTTACAGCATCTGTGATTGCAGCCTTTCAACCATCACCTGCTATACCAACATCATGACTTGACTGTCAAGTCCCTCCTGTCTGCCCCAGCCACACTCAGTGGTTGTGTACTAAGAACAGAGAACTGGCCTCACAGGGTGGGAGGAACTGTGCTCCCTGGATCATGAGGCTGTTACTCCATGTCACCTTTCTTTAATCACTGAGGGAGGGACCAGGTAAAAGACATTTGGCAAAGTCCTAATTCCTGAGAGGCACAAGACACCCCTTCGCTGGACTACACTCCCAGATGCCAGGCTCAGCACACAGCATGGAGGAGAATTACCATCCCTGGGCAGCACACTCAGTGCCAGGCTCTCTGCCAACCCCAGTGCAGTGTGTGGCGTGGTCCACCCTCACATCTGTGAAGCTTGTTCACCAAGTTAATGGTTAATACCTGCTCCAAGTCAATACCTGACACCAAGTCGATACCTGCTCAAGGAAACTTTTTAAACCCCATAATAGGATGATAATTTCCACTAAAAACATCACTCTACAGTCAAGCCTTACATCAGCCTTCTGATTCCCTCTGCCTAACTCAACTCCTCGTTCAAGATTTGAACAGGGGTATTTGCTCTCTCTCATAGCGTAAGGTACACCAGCCATGGGGGCAGAAAGTAAACCTCGGCCAGAGGCTGATACTTCACTATATGACCTTGGACAAGCTGCTTAACCTTTCTGACTTTCAGTTTCCTCATCCAGAAGGGGAAATATTTATCTCATTAAAAGGCTAAGAGATCCTAGATAAAATCACACTGAGGGCTATAAAACTCGATCTAAACGTGTGTGATTGTTGCAGTTGTGATTATCAGTTGTATTTTTTTTTAATCTTACTTTGTTAAGTAAACAATACATGAAACTTGGGCACAATTTCCACACAAAAACGTAAAGCCAAAAACAACAAACAAGCAAAAAGCACGGCTAGAAAGCAGAGCGTAACTACAGAAGTTCTCACAACGGAGGGCTGCCAGGCACCGTTTCTGGAGGGCTCATGTATGTCTGGCATTGTGTTGGGCACTGACCTGAATCATCCTGAGCATTAAAATAATAACTTACAGAGAATTTAAGTCCACTTTTCAACCTGTTTTTTTTTTCCCCCCACAAGAGCCTACTTTGTGGAGAACATGAACGTTTCTTGAAATTTTCCAAGAAGGGAAAAGAGCTTCAACAGCCCAGTTCATTTCACCACCACCCTCCCTGAAGAGTTCACGTTTTTCCATTACCACATGCCTTAACTGTCTCAAGATACTAGTGCTAGTATGGACGGGTAATCTTTTCATATTTTTCTCACTAAACCTGTAACAATGCACAGTATTAAATACTTCCCACACTCCCCTGAATCCAGGAAAAAAGAAGAAAATAAGAGATGTGGCAGCAATGGTGGCTGGTGTGCACAGCATCGATTCTCAGCCTGGGGTTTGTAAAACCTCAGGGTATTTGTTATATCAAAGAGTAATGTGAAATGCAAAAGAATAAAAATAAAATATTCCAGACAGAATTCATTTTAAATTACTTTATTTTCCTTGCTGATCCTTTAGGAGCTAACCGAATGGCCGTGATAAGATCAAGCAGTGAGGATCTTTGAGGCACCTAGCACATGGGAGACACACAATATTTTTTGAATCGATGAATCCAAAAGTGATGAGTCCCAAAGAGCTGTTCAAGAGTATGCCACTAGGGGGCAAAAGAGAGTAAAATTTCTTAGCACTGTGTTTTTTTAAAACCTGGTCTCAATCTGAGACCTCAATAGAGAGAAACCTAAAAAATAAAAGTTAAAGCTAAAACTGAGCATGTAAAGGCTTTCTGATAATATTTCAATGAAAACTTCAGGACTGACCTAAGAGCTCCATGAACTCCTTGAGTCCAGGCACTGGGGACCTCTGTTTAAAATGGAAATGGGTTACTAGACTCGATAACCTATTAATTCCCATCAACCATTAACTCCCACACGTGATGAGAAGTAATTCTTCAGCTGAGTTAGCACAGGGAAGGCCCTGGGGGATTGGATCCCAAGGCCGGGTGCTTTCGATCAAGAAGAGAAGGAAAGGAACACAGGTGGAAATTCCCTGTATGTACCAGCCATGAGGTGCCTCTGATCCTCATCATTGTCCCTTATCCCCATTTCGTAGATCTAGAAACTGAGGCTTACTAACTAAAAAAGAGAGTCTCAATGAATGGCATCACTATCTGCCCCAACCCCCACTCTGGATCCCAGGGGGTCTGCCGAGACCCCCTCCCTCATTTCTGGACCCACTTTGCTTCAAGCCCTGCCCGCCCCCCATCCTATTTTAGCTTCCCCTGCACACAACCCACAAGAAGCTTTTAGATCTCAAACACAATCATTCCTTCCTCATCCTTACATCCCATTTCAAATCTCAAAGTGTTATGGTCTGAATATTTGTATTCCACCAAATTCATATGTTGAAACCTAATCCCCAGTGTGACAGTATTAGGAGGTGGGGCCTTTGGGAGGTGATTAGGTGACTGGGATCAGTGCCCTTATAAAAGAGGCCCCAGAGAGCTGCCTTCCTTTCCACCAGGTGAGGACACAGCGAGAAGGTGCCACCTATGAACCAGAAAATCACTGAATCTGCTGGCACCTTGATCTCGGACTTCCTAGCCTCCAGAACTGTAAGAAATAAATTTCTGTTGTTTATAAGATACTGTGTTTATGGCATTTTGTTATAGCAGCTCAAACGGACTAAAACAGCAAGGTTACAGAATAAAGTCCAAGGTTAAAAAAAAAGCACAGCTAAGTAGACCCTCTAGCCACTAAACTCTCCCCACCCCATCTACCCCTCAGCCCAATTCCTGGGATCCCCACCCAGCATCCCCACACGGAGCCTCCGTCCTGCAGAAGGACCCTGACACGAAACAGCAACAGAGCCTTGGCCCCCTTTGAGCAGCTCAGCCTCTGAAGATCCAGCCCCAGGGCCACCCCCTCTGACAAGACTTCCTGACCTGCATGACCTCCCTCAGGATGGACCACTGCCTCTGTAGTCCCCAATTCTCAGTGCAGACTCCTAGCCTGTCCACCCACACGCCCTGTGGGGAGTTCCTGCAGGGCAGGCTCCACATGCGGTCACTTCTGCCCAGACCATGGCCTGGAAGACATCTGACCTCAGGGATTGGGCTGAAGGCTTTCGGTCCTAGAAGGGGCTGCTATCAAGAGGAAGACAGCTAAGGGTAGTCAGGAAGAGATGCCAAAAACAAACTCTGCCCCTTGACAGCTTAGCGGCAGGCTTGTCTGAGCAAGAAGGAGCGGGCAAGAGAGGGGTCTGGCAGCCTCTCCATAAACAGGGCTGACTCCACACAGAGTTTCCCCAGGCAGGCTGTCACAGGAACTCCGAGGAGCTGTTTGCGGGGGCTTTTTCCACATCCAGGTCTGCCTTTGCCTTTGCCCATCAACAGAGAGAGGCAGCCCAGCGGGAAAATGAGAGCCCCAGCAGGAGATGATGGAGGGTAAATGATCCAACCACCCGCTTGCACCTTTTACCCCATCGCCCTGTCCTGTCATCACCCCAACCCCCGTAACTATCAGGAAAATCGAAGGGTTTTATGTTTTCACTCCTCCAGGAGCTCTGCACTCCAACTTTAGAATTCCTGGGGGATGCTTCGGCAGGAACTTGTAAAACTTTCACAATTCAAAAAGTCATGCCCTTGTGAACTTGTACACAGTTGTGAGCAACGCGTCACACGCAGGCTCTTCTGGTCTCTGTTTCCTCATTTGCAAAATGAGGCGGATGGGACTCAATTAACCTTAATGTCCTGAATCTACAAGGTATGGTGTGCAGTTGAGTGTTTCAGGCTTTCAAGTTATTCATGCAAACGCCAAATCGGTAACATCGCACACTGCCGCTCGCTTTCCACTGCCAAATTTTTACAGTCCGCCAAGGCTTCCTGCACAGAGACAATTGAAAAACAACCACCCCTTTAATCATCCCATAGAGCCACACAAATGAAAAGGGTCCAAACACTCTCTGCACACACAAAAGACACCCACCAGGGAAATCAAACAGAAAGAGGCCCTCCACTCAATCACTTGGCAAGGCTATTACTCGGTATCAGATACTGTTCAATATTTACAAATGTTAACACTCATTAGGTATGACCAGGAAAGTGGCCTGGCTCCTCCTCTGCCCGGTCATCCTGGCTTCTTTTTTCTCTTTCCTTCCCTGCAGCCAAGAGCAACACTGGCTCGAGCTTGGTTCACTTCCCGGCTTTCCTTGCTGTGGGGCTCCCAGGAGCAACAACTGAGTCCAGGGGCTCCTTCACAGCCTCAGCAGTCCAGCTAGAAGGTGCCCCAGCTACGCCCGCAGCCGGAGCCCTGCCGCCCGGGGACCTCACAGACCACTCCTCAAACCGCCTTCCCAGACACCTACAGAAAGCCAGGCAGCTGTCTGAGTTTCCTTGGTTTGACTTTTTTTTTTTTTTTTCAGGATATTATGGGGGTACAAACATTTTGGTTACATGTTATGACTTTGCCTCACCCAAGCCAGGATTAGAGGCATGCCCTTCCCCCATACAATGCTCACCGCGTCCATTAGTTGTGAGTTTACCCACCCCATCCCCCCAACCCCCAGTGAATATTACCACCATGTGAGCACCTTAGTGTGGATCAGTTAGTGCCAGTTTGATGGCGAGCACATGTGGTGCTTATTATTCCATTCTTGTGCTACTTCACTTCAGAGGATGGGCTCAAGCTCTATCCAGGACAATATAAGAGGTGCTAGATCACCATTGTTTTCTGTAATTGAGTAGTATTCCATCGTATACATATACCATATTTTATTAATCCTTGGTTTGACTTTTAACTCAAGCTGTTTCAAGAAATGGCCAGCTCAAACATGGCTTGCCTTTGTCTTTTCCCCCCACTGTGGAACTGGTCATTTTGGGATCCAGAGGAAGTTATGTCTATGTGTTTATGTCCACGGGCACCAAGAGTCCTAACCTCAGCAGATCCCATGAAACAGACCCATGTCCACCTCTAAACACGTCATTCTGGGCCCCCACATGCTTTATGTACACCCCAAGTGGGGAGCCCATTGGTCTTCATTACCAGGAAGCCATCGGGACTAAAGTCTTCATTATTTATCACTGGAGCTTTGTATTAGCTCAGCCCACAGATTAAGTAACTTGGATTTTAGAGTTTTTTTTTTTTTAATCAAATACTTATCAAAGACATTTAATTTATCACAAATCATTCTTGCCTATTTATCAAATCAATTCCTATACAAAATACTGCAAAAGAACACACTAATTCCAAATATCACCTCCATGGGATGGGGAAAAATAAAACTGTATTTTTAAATATTTTAAAAAATATTTTCTGGTCACATTGCCCTTTCTCTAGTTAATTAAAAATAACATATTTCTACTGAAGAGAACATAACAGGCCTGTGATTGTAACAATAAGGAGATCGTTGTATATGGAATGCTTAATCCATAGTAAAAAAGTCCTGTTTTGCTCCATGGGCCTGAACCTCAACTCTGCTATTAGCTGTGTGGCCTTGGGCAAATGACTTACCCCCTCTGAGCCTCTGCTTCCTCAGCCATAAGACGAGGCTAATGAGCAGCATCTGTATCATAAGCTGGTTGTGAGAAGTCAATGAGAAAAGCCTGCCAAATGCTAACCCCAGTGCCTGGCAGATGGTAAGGGTTTAATAAATGTTAGCTATTGTGATTGTGGATGTTATTATTTATCTACAAAAACACCCCATATATCTGCAGAAATGACTTCTCAGCACATCACATATACTCTTACAACAGCCAGTTAGAGGCAGAGTCACTGTAAAGTTCTTTTTTCTTAAAGAGGATCCCCCTAAAACACACACACACACAGACACAGACACACACACACACATACTGGCACATCATACATGCATCAGGCCCTACAAAACCTGGGTCCTTCTCTAATCATAGGTAACAACTGATACTCATGGTATGTCCCTCCCTGGCCTCATTCCTCCCCACATCCTCCCTTTTGATGCGTGTCCATCACTCTCATTTGTATTTTTACACTTTTACTGCCTTGCCATGCAGTGTAGTACAGCAGTGTTTCTGAATGTAAACTGGACAGTGTTTCTGCATGTAAACTTTATATAAGTGGAATCATACTATATTATACCTAACCTTCTGCAATTTCATATCGGAAATTTTATATTTTTTAGATTTATTCACATTGATACATGCAGGTCACAACTGCTATATAGGACTCCATCATATGAATCGAGTAATAATTTATTTGTTCATTCTCCCACTGATGGACATTTAGGTGTTAAAAAACACTGCAATAAGCATGCAGCCATTCTTGTTCTAGGGAATCACAGTGGATGCTGATGCATCCCTTTGTCCTTTCTTTTTTTTTTTTTTTTTTTGAGACAGAGTCTCGCTCTGTTGCCCGGGCTAGAGTGAGTGCCGTGGCATCAGTCTAGCTCACAGCAACCTCAAACTCCTGGGCTTAAGCGATCCTACTGCCTCAGCCTCCCGAGTAGCTGGGACTACAGGCATGCGCCACCATGCCCGGCTAATTTTTTGTATAGATATATATTTTAGTTGGCCAGATAATTTCTTTCTATTTTTAGTAGAGACGGGGTCTCACTCTTGCTCAGGCTGGTCTCGAACTCCTGACCTCGAGCAATCCACCCGCCTCGGCCTCCCAGAGTGCTAGGATTACAGGCGTGAGCCACCGCTCCCGGCCCCTTTGTCCTTTCTAACAGAACTCAACAAGTTCCTGGGTTGCAATTAAACACTCTCACCTTCTCTGATGCCCCTATAGCTACAGGGGGACACATTCTTCAGTTCTGACCAGATATGGAAGCAGAAATCTGCTGGGCCTTTGTTTTTCTGATATAGTGCTGGTCTTCTCTTTTCCTACCTCCTTCTTCCTGCTGGAACACGGACATGAGGGCAGGAGATGAGCAGCCATAGTGCAAACATAAAGACAAAGCCTCACCAAGAGGATGGCAGAGTTAAAAAAAAAAAAAAAGACTGGAATTGTAGCTCTGGATTATTTACATGCTAAATTAACCTCTTCCTATGCTTCAGCACAATTTATGTATTATTCTACAAAGGAATAGAAAATATTTCCCTACAAAAGATAAGTTAGTCTTGTGGTCTTGTCTTAAATCCTAAAACCCAAAGTGAGATTCTTTTTCAAAAAAAATTACTATAATGGCAAAGGCTTTCTTTCCTGTGTCAGTAGTCAGAAGAACCAAACTGGAACATAGAATATGCATTCAAATACTTTCTGAGTGCTTACTAAGGATACGATAATGATGGTAATAAAAGATAATACTCAAAATGTTCTTCCCACGTGCCAGGCACTGTTCTAGGCACTTCACATATATTACTTCAATTAAGCCTCTGAAGAAGGGGAAGTTCTATTTTTATCTCCACATTAGGTGAGATGCCTTAAAGAGAAGTTAAATAACTCACCAATATCACAAACCGGGTGAGTGACCGAGCTAGGATCTGATCCCATGCAGCCGGGCACGCAAGGCTGTGAGCTTAGCACTACAGGGCATGCACCCATGTGGCCGGCTGAATAACGGCCCCCAAAAGATGTTCACGTCCTCATTCCCAGAACCTTTGAATCTGTTACATGGAAAAAGGAACTTTGCAGATGTGATTAAGGATCTTGAGATGGGGACAGTAACCTGGATTATCCAGATGGGCCCAATGTGACCAAAAGAGACCCTCTTAAGAGGAAGGCTGAGGGTCCGAGCAGTCGTAGGACATGTACTCATGGAAGCAGAGGGTGGAATGATGCCAGGAAGGGGACACGAGCCAAGGAACGCAGGCGCCTCTGGACGCTGGAAAAGGCAAGGGAGGGGATCCTCCCCGAGCGCCCCCAGGAGCCAGGCCTGCTGACACCTGCACTTTATCCCAGGGAGACAGTTTACACTTCTGACCTCCAGAACTGTAAAATCATAAACGTGCGTTGTCTGAAATCCCTGCGTTTGTGGTAATGCGTTACAGCAGCCCTCAGAAACCAATACAGTCAATGACCCTGGCCCCAGTCCTTGCCGGCAAGGAGCTAATTCACCCAGAGCGGGAGGAGGCAAGCCACCACCTGGTCCCAAAGGCTGGATGGAGTAAGGGCCACGGAAGCGCCCCAACAGCGTGCTGTGGGAACCAGGGGCTGGAGGGAGGTGTTCAGTACACACACGGCCCCTGGCCATCCCAGCAGCATGTCCTCGTCAACCACAACTGGTTACAAAACTTGGGGAGATAATGACAGTCTGGAGCCATTTATTAACGGATTTTTCAGTGAATTCATTTTCTAATGGATCCGCCCTGATAATGTTTCCACGTTTGTAAGAGACAAAAACTTGGCAAGGGAAAAGGCAACACCCTCAGAGCTTCCTTCCTGGAATCCTCCAGTGGCTTGCCTGGATTGCCTAGCCGGGTTTTCCTCCTGTTCTCAGATCCTCCCTGCGCCCTCCGACAGCTGATGCTTGACATTTCCTTTTTGTCTGGCCAAGGCCAGTCACATAAACAGATTATTTTAATGTAAGAGGAACAGCAGCATCTCCTACAGATCCTCTTTCAAATAAACTGGTTCCAGCATGTGCCAGTCCTGGACAACATGTCACAGAGTCTTAATTCAGCCCGTCCAAGCAAAGTGAGATGTCATTACACAACCAGGTAATAGTACAGGTCATGCAACCCCTGAAATAAATGGGGGTACAAAAAAGGAGTGGGTCTCCCTCTTTATAGGTGTCTTCTTAGAATCCACAAGGGATTCCAGCACTTCCTAAAATGTAGACTAAAAGGCCAAAATTTCAAGCGACAATGATGGGCAAAATAGCCCCCACTTCTGCTGGGCACTTCCCATGTGAAACATAAATGGCTTCAGAATTGGAGGATGGGATGGACCATCCAGGAATAACTAGAGACAAATGGTAGTGAGCATTTATTGAGTACTTAATCTTGATTGTTATGACCCTATGTCATAGGTACTAATATGAATCCCATTTTACAGGTAAGGAAATTGAGGCACAGAGTGTTGAGTAGCTTGCCCACAGCAACAGTCAGTAAGCAGCAGAGCAAACTGAGGGCCCAGGGAGGCAACCTGTATAGTGGAAGTGTCTGTAGCAACCCACCTGCCACCTCAGTGCCACCTGTCCCCACCCTCTTGCAGTCAAATAAAATGACAAGGGCAAAAAGAGTGTTACAAATGAGAACTGTATTTATTGTTCAACGGGGAAATCTCAACATGAGTCACAGACTCACAGGGAAGTCCTCTAATCAACTCCAGAGTCCCAACTGCTAGATAGCCTGTGCCTCCTGGTCCCACCAGCTCTGTCTACAGACCTCACTCGCCCATGTCTGGCAGCTGAAGGGAAAGATCTGGAGCTGTAAACTGGGTCCTTGAAGAGCAAGGGCATCACCTCCTGAAGCTCTGTTCTCTAACATGGAAAAGGCAGAGAATAATGTTCACAGGGCACCCAGCACAGGGGCCTCCTACTGTACAGTAACTCGGCATCTAACAGAAGGCTGCAGGCCCTGGAACAAAAATACCCCCTAGATTTGCCAAACACTTTCTAGTGTACCAAGTTTTTTACGTATGTGATCTTGTTTGGGAAAAATCGGTATTATTTCTTGTTAGGATATGATAAGCACACATGAGGAGAGACAAATGCATATACCAGCCTTCAAACCAATGATTAACTTACCTGTAACATCGCACATACATAAAGACTGATTACCCCATAACCATAAATAAAACCATCCCTAGCACCTGGCACACAGTTGGTGCTTAATAAATGGTGAATGGATACTGAATAAATAGGAACCACTTTTAATAGAATCTGCCACGTTCCTTGCTCCCTTGAGCCACACAAAGCAAATGTATTTATAGAAACCATCCCAGCCACTCATGAAAGTAATGTGAGAACAAATCATTGAGAAGCCAAGTTATGCCAACACCTGCCGGGGGAGCGCCCAGCTGTTGATGTCAAGGACCAGCGTGAGGTATCTGTGGAACCCTCCACACAGACAAGACAGATTTCAGTTGTTTTCAAACAAGCTGGCAAAGTGGCTAATGGCTTCCCTCAAAGAAACCCCACACCTTCAGCAGAGAGACAAGGAACTCATCAGGCAGAGCTGCCTCCTTCAATCTCCACTGTCCAGGGGCACTGCCCACGCCAGCAGGAAAACTGCTCCCAGGAGCCCACATGCTGACAGGCGGCATCCGGGGCGATCAGATTTCTATCAGTAACGACACATGGCATTTCTCACTGGCTCCGGTTCAGGACCCCACCCCACCCACCCCCAACAGGCAGATCTCAGCTTTTAATACTTCCTGAACAATCAGGCCTTTAAGAAAATGCTTGTGTATCGGTGACACACATATCACCAACACAGTCACTGGTTCAGTGGCTGTCTGCCCTTGACAGCCCCCTAAACGTGGTCACACTCTCTCACGCCCCCTCCTCCCAGAGAGGAGCCTAGAAACCCACCACCGACTGAGCCAATGACCAGCGCCTCCCTCAGACCCTGAGTGCCACAGGAAACTTCTTCCTGAAATTCCGAGAACAACCCTCCCTGGCTGAGTTTTCCCTCAGCTTTGTGGTGTGACCAGGCTTAGGACTCTTTAAGCTCAAAACCACTGACTCGACATCCTGGTGATTCCATTTGCACAAGGTTAAAAGTAGGATAGTGGTTAACCCCAAGGAGGGGACACCGGGACACCCCTGGGGTGATGGTCGTGCTGTCTCTCAATCTGGGCGCTCACTGTAAAGGTGTGTTCGTGCGTGAAACTCAGCAAGCTGCACAGTTATTTATTTGCACACTTTTCTGCATGTATGTTATTCGTCTATAAAAAGTTAATAAAGTGCTGATTCCCACGAATTCAGTTTGCTCTGGAACTTTAGGGGTTCAGGTAGAGAGTCAGTAATGCCAAACTCCAGCCACTGTAAATCACAGACTGTCTTTCTCAACAGCCTGAAAAACCAGTTGTTCCTGCTATGGATCCCGCTGGTTTCAGAAACACTTTCAACAGCCCTGAAGGCAAGGCAGCCACAAAAGAGCCGCCACTGCACGTGTCTTCTGCTGAGGTGCAGCTGGAATTGATCTTGTTTATTCCAAGATCAGACTTAGAAAGTGACGACTTAGTTCTCCAGATGAAAACAGGCAGCCAGCATAGTTTTCTGCAGAACCTCCTATTTTTAAAATCGCCCGGTTGCTCACAGGGGATGCATGCTTTGACTGTAACACACAATGTTTTTTAAAAATAGAGGCTGTGCCTGCGGCACCCGGCCCCACCCCTCCACGTTCACCTCCTCGCCTGGCCTCCTGCTAGCCAGCAGGGGACGGGTGAGTTCCAGGAACTCTGCTGCTGTGACTCACCCTCCCCGGGCCTGACAGCTGCTCCTGGATCTTGATCAGCTTTCTGCAAGAGATTGGCTTTGGTGTTTAGGGTTCATGCTGCAATAACTTGCAAAAATAAAACTTCTCTCCTTTTTACGAGCAGACTGAGCAAGCACGTGAGAACACATGGATCAAACCCTGCCCCTCCCCTCCTGCATCTCAGGAAACATTCATTTCTTAGCCCCTAAGTCAGGCCGTCATTTGGCCGGACCAACTATTTAGCAAAGGCAGATTTCTCATCACCTCCTCCCAGCAGGGCTGCTTCACTGGGCAGCTGGGGTCTGATGCCACGGTCCAGGGGCAGACAGGTCTTTCCTGCCCAAAGGAGAGAGCTGAATTGGCCTGACACCACGGGAATTTTCCTAGCTTGCTTTGTGCCCCGCTAAGATCTCTGACATATTTTAACTGTATAGATTCTTGCACAGAAAATTCTCTGTTCATCCACACTGGATGTACTTTCCTAGAACAGATCAAACTGTAGCAAAATTAAATCCGTGCACTTTTTCAGTATGATTAATCCAAGGAGGTGGCCCTGCCAAGAACAGCCTCTTCTGGAAACACATGAGCCTCCCTGGCTCAACTGAGAATGGAGACCACACTGACGCTCCCTGGGGCACCTTCCTCCTGCGGTCACTCGGCTACCTAGCTCCACGGAGGAGTCTGGATGACCCTGACTCCTGCAATAAAACTCCACTTAACAGCTCTCCTGGAAGGCAAACAGAAACACAGTGTCTGGATGGAATTGGAGGAAAAAGACCTATGATTGGGAGCCCCAGAAATCTGGATTCAAAGCCAGCTCTGGGAACACGGACAAGTCATTTCTCTCTGGGTTTCAGGTTCCACATCTGTAAACCCCAAGGGCACAAGCACAGCATCTCTCAAGTCTCTCGCAAGCTGGTGGCTTTTCAATTCCAGCCCAAAGACATGTTTAAAAGAACTTTTTTCAATGAGTTGCCAACTTCAAGATCTGGATGGCTCTCATGGGAATTGGGAGGCTTTACATTAAGATCCTACTTTCTATCATACCAATTTCTCATGGTCAAATAGGAATAAAAAGAAAGAAAAAAAAAAGATCCTACTTTCTGGATTCTCTTGGGAAATCGGGAGATCTGGCCACAGTGGGAGGCAGGAACCGGGAAGGGGAATGAGTTCCCAGGAAAGAGAATGAACAGCCCACGCCACTGCTCTCACTTCCATCGTGGGCTGGCCCGTGAGCACTGACGTTTGAGACTCCTGCTCGTATGTCCTGCTTTCCCCCGGCCCCCGCCCTTTAACATATTGCTTCACTTTTTCACTTTACACTTCAGCTGGAACACTCAGGACCAAACTTTGAAGTCAAAATATTTCACAATAAGACAATACGAAAAAATCCATTCCGTGGGGATCCACCAAGCGGCGGCCTGCGCCCCAGGCTGCCAGGATTCTAACACTGACCGTCCCAGGAACCCAGAGCTGGTTTAGAAGTTCCCCGGGGCCCTCTGACCTCTATGGGCCACCTCACACCACCTCCCACCCCTCGTCTCAGTCCTTCAGGCCCCCCAGCCAAGATCACATGTTTGGGAGCCAGGACAGCGAGGCCAGAGTTGGGCGGGTTTCTGAGGAGGCGGGGGCCACATCTGCGTTTTGTCAGCCTGCCGTACAGACCGGGGTGTGCAGGCGGCTGTGGGCCTGCCAAGTCACTGGAGGAGGCTGAACAACAAGTGAGCTATGCCGCAGCAGGAAGCAATGAGAGTGTGCACAGAGAAGGCCCCCAACACGCTGGGCCTGTGTCAGTGTGACGCTGGGATAGGAAGATGGGACTTTGTTCCACATCTCTTCAAAGGAACGACATGAGCCAAGGGGCACGGGATGAAACAGCTCTCAAACCAGCCCCATCTCAGTGGTGGCAGTAATAATACTAACGGTGACAGTGAGCAGCAGCACAGCCTGACAGCTAATATTAGTGAGCTCTTACTCTGTGCCAGGCACTGGTATTATCATCATCCCCATTTTAAAGATGATGAATGGGAGGCAAAGCAAGGCCATGAACTTGAACAAGGTCACACTGTAGCAAGTGGTGGAGCAGGACCTGGACCCCAGGCAGCTGCCTCATGAGCCTGGGCTTCTGACCTCCGGGCTCTCTACTACCTCCTTCCAATGCACAGGTACCATGGCACATGTGCCTTTCATGTGCAGGATTCAGGGACATATACTCCCTTCCATATGCTCTGACATTATTAAAAACCACATGCAATTTATTTGCACGTGCACTCCTCCATACCTAAGTACTCTGACATCTACATACACAGGTTATCGTACAGGGTTGTACACACAAAACTACGCACGCTGTTCTTTATGCATGGAAGGGAGGATTTTTAAGATTGAATTTGACCATCTGCAATCTGTACCTTACTCGCCAGCTTTAGGAGTGTAAAATTGCCCAACTTGTCTTTGTCCCTATTCACAGTCAAGTGTTGCCTCCTCAAAGCCCTGACTCCCAAGAACCCCACCATGGAGAACAAGGGTCCCCAGTGTTTGTGAAAAGGCTTGGATAATGGGGAGAGCTCTCTTGAAGAACAGACATGGGCTATTTTACAAAACATACTTTACTCCAAGGAAGAGATATTTGGGCCCTCGTTCATTGTCTGCTCACTCTTAATTTACACACAGTCCATTAAATTCAGAAAGAACAGATTAGAAGCAGAAAAATTTGAAGAAATGAGAAAAAGACAAAAGTGTGCTAACAGGTGGCATAGGAATCTCCAGGAAGGACAGCAAAAGGAAATTTCAAAGCAGACCCAAAGTAGGATTTCCAATCAGGGGAAATGTTCCCGTCCTCCTTCCTCGTCAGTGGGTGCCCCCCTGGGTGCAGGTGCTGTGATGACCAGGCAACTGGCACAGGGAAAATCAGAGGGCAGGGGAAGCTGGGATCAGTATGCAGCCTAGTGAAGAAACACAAACAGTCGGTGAAAACAAAGAAGTTTTTAGCACAAGGAGGTAAAGTTAAACCACCTGGAACTTACGTGACCATCATGGTGCTGAGCACATGATCAGGAACAAGAATCTCACTTTTTTCTGCCCTGCGGTGAACTCCCTAAAGATTTTGCATTTGTACACACTGATGACAGCAATCCAAGTTTGCTACTGAATCATTCTCAACGCCACTACCTGCATGCAAATATATGCCTCCTCTTTTGCTCTCTAGGGGACATGCAGCAATGTCTGGAGACATTTTTGCTTGTTACAAGATGGGGCTGGGTGGGTTTTACTCGTACATAGTGAGTAGAAGCCAGGGATGCTGCTAAACATCCTACAAAGCACAGGACAGCCCCCCATAGCAAAGAATTCTCCAACCCAAAGTATCAACTGTGTCAAGGGTAAGAAATCCTGATCTAAACCAGAGGAAAGGCAGCAGGTGTGCATTTGACATCAGAAAGAAAGGTGTCCCAACACTATCATTTATTTACCTGCTGTGTGACCTAAAACTCTGGTCTCCTCATTTGTACAAGGGGATAATCACTCCCAGCCCCTTATGGCTGGCATTAACGAGAGCTGGTTTTTGAAAGTGCTTTAGCGGTGCAGGTCTCGCTCCACCTTCGAGGCTCCCCCAGAGCTTGCAGAGCCTGCCTTGCGCTGAGGGGAGGGAAGGAGGTGGTAAGGAGAAGCAGAGGGGGTCTGGTTAGGTGGAGGACAATGCTGCAGCGTGGTCAGAATGGACTGGTCCCCGGTTCCGGGTGGTACCCACTGAGGATGCAGACTTCCTCGTAGGGGGCCCGAGAGGGACGGGGCATTCTGAGGGAACTTGATGGGCTGTTCTCCATCAAGCCATGCCAGGATGGGTGGTGGTGAGTACAAGCGAGGTCTACAGAGCAGGGTGTCGCCCCCACGTCTTCAAAACCCACTACCGTTGCTACAACAACACAACCACAATAACAATAGGAATAGTGACTGACATTCGTGGAGCACTTAAATCTGTGTCTGGCAGTGAACTAAGCTGTCTTCATAAGTTATCTCATTTAATCCTCACAACCACCATGGAAGATGGATAGGATGATTCTCTCCACTTTCCACGTGAACTAAAGTAACTTGCCCAACGTCTCACAGCTCAGATAAAACTGGGTTTCACACTCAGGACTCTGACACCACAGTGCACAGACTTAACCACTAAGGCACCCTCCTCCCAAACCACACCACTTCCATCGCCACCCCGCTTCATCACCACCCACACCCCCGTATTCTAGAAGGAAGCAGGAAACCAAGCTGCATATGTAGTATGATTTCAATTAAAATAATTAACATGCATATGCATACCAACACAAGAGGGAAATTTCCTGCGGTATTCACTAACAGTGTTTATTGATGAGCAGTAAAATTACAAGAGATTTTTTTTATTTCAGCATTTGATGGGGGTACAAATGTTTAGGTTATGTATATTGCCCTTGTCCCCCACCCCAAGTCAGAGCTTCAAGTGTGTCCATCCCCCAGACGGTGCGCATCGCACTCATTTTGTATGTATACACCCATCCCCTCCTCCCTCCTCCCATCTGCCCGACACCTGATAAATGTTATTCCTGTATGTGCACTTAGGTGTTGATCAGTGGAACCAATCTGATGGTGAGTAGATGTGGTGCTTATTTTTCCATTCTTGGGATACTTCACTTAGTAGAATGGGTTCCAGCTCTATCCAGGAAAACACAAGAGGTGCTATATCACCATTGTTTCTTATAACTGAATAGTACTCCATGGTATACATATACCACATTTTATTAATCCACTCATGTATTGATGGGCACTTGGGTTGTTTCCACATCTTTGCAATTGTGAATTGTGCTGCTAGAAACATTCAGGTGCAGGTATCTTTGTTATAGAATGTCTTTTGTTCTTTTGGGTAGATGCCCAGTAATGGGATTGCTGGATCAAATGGTAGATCTACTCGCATCTCTTTAAGGTATTTAAGGTATTTTACGGTATTTTTTACTTCTTCTTTATATATTTTTCTAAACTTCTCAAAGTTTTTTATAATAAACACAAATTAATAGTTAACACAACAAAAATTAAACTTATAAAAGTAAAAATTTATAAAACTTGTTTTTAATTTTTAAATGTACTACTTTTTAGCGAAACAAACAACATGAAATTATCAATTGTCTAGACCAGAAGTTGGCAAATTATGTCCTGAAGGCCAAATCTGGCCCTTTGCTGGTTTTTATAAATAAAGTTTTATTGGAGCACAGACACACCCATTCACTTACATAAATGACTATGACTGTTTTTTGCTACAACTGAGTTGAGTAGCTGCCTGTAGACATAGGATAACATTACACCCCCTTCCTAGTCTGGCTTGGAGATGAACCTCTTTCCTGCCTCTAAACTTCTCACAATGTATCTCTACTTGTTTTGCTACAGCCAAATGTGGATATACCAGGAAGCAAACGAAGCTGAAGATTTGGGGCCCCTCATTTCACAGGCCCTCCTTAGAAAGGTGTTCATATGCTCTTATGTTTTTGTAGCATTTGGAAAAGGATATTTTTTTAATTCTTTTTCTTGAAAATTCCCCACCCTCCTCAAATTATATAAGCTGCAGACTCCTCAAAATGGATCTGCCCAGACATTTTACTACCCTTGTTCCATTTTCAAGAACGTAACATGTTCAACGGAGAGAGAGGTCTTGTCCCCCCAACCCCTAAGCAGCACTGGCCGCAATGCACTCTTTGATTTCCAATCCCCAGGTGGCCAACTCCTGCAGACTGAGACCACAGGGCAGGGGACCCACCAGGGTCAGTCCTCAGCATCCACCAGGAAGTTCACAGAGCAGACCATCCCACTGGAAAAGCTCCTCACCACACCAGGAAAAGAGGAACACTCCATGCATACCTGTGGTCCTTCCACCATTTGTTACCTCCACTGAAATCCACCGTCCAAACTAATTTATATCTTTCAGGATACGGAGCCTCTAAAATCACAGCACTTCCAAATGATAAGAGGCAGGCGGATGGATGGATGGTCTAAAACTGCTTCCTAAGTGACGGTAATATTGCTTACGAGAACACCAAAAAGGAAATCAAATCACATAATGTACATTATGATTATGATTATTAATGTACATGCAAACATTTTATTATTTTAAAGACCTGTCAGATGTGTGGCACTACCGTTACGTTGGAACATTTACATCAGTAGAGAGCACACTGAGCCCAGCTATCAAATCAAATGCCCAACCGCGCCTTAAAGTCGGTGGACAGTGTCCTTCACTCTCTTGCTCTTGGTCCCTCCCAGGTCTATTCTTATCTCCCCTTCTCCCTGGTGTGGGGGAGGGGGCCACCTCCTGAGCCCAGCTGGCGGCTGTGATAAGCAGGTGTCAGGAGTTTGAAAATGACCTTGCCCATCAGCTGGTGGGAACCACACAGACAAGGAAGTCACTGTATCACTGTCTGCTGGGTCCCAGCCCCTGAAACAAGGCACAGTGAGGCCTGAAGGAGAGAGAGAGAGGAAAGCTTTCACACACACACACACACACACACACACACACAGAGGGGAGTCACCCCTGACAAAAGGAAATCCACATAATGTCACCCGGAAGAGTAAAACTGCCACTGATGAGCAAAATAAAAAACCTAACATCAAGGGTGTGTTGAAGTGTTTCCCAAACAGAGGTAAACAAAAAAGATTGATCCTTAGAAACACCCAGGGGAACATGTGCACTCTACATGTGCAGTTGCCCGATTCCATTAGCAGAGAGCTGGCGGAGGTGGGGGCTGGGGCGGGATGTATATTTACCGATTCCAGCGCCCAGAGAGCCAGGGCTGTGTAAATGGCCGTTACTGTACCAGCCCCTGGAAGGGGTCCAACACCCAGGACATGCTCTGGGAAGAAAGAGAATGTCCACTAACCCAGTTTCTAATTAAATGTGGGTTAACTGGCACTGTTCCCTGCAGCTCAAGGGGCCAATTTAGAGCTGAAAGGAGTGTTTTTCAAAATAAAAAGGCAGAGCCCGCCAAGCTAGCGCCTTTTATTTTCTCACATCCTTCCAGTTGCTCAACTTGACCCAGTGCTCGTTGGGTTGACTCCTTGGTCCTTGGAGAAACAAACCCTTCCCTACTCCCACCAGCTCCACGTCTGCAAGGACAGAGACACCCCCTTGGCACACATCAGCTTGAACTCCATTCCTCCTTTCTCATGGTGTGGTCACCGCTGCCAAAGGATGAGTCACCCGTGAAAGCCACACATTGTCCCCAGTGGACAAAAGGCTGGACCCAGGAGAGTGGCCCATTCACACTTCTCCAAGAGCTGACCAACCTCTTTCTCCTCTTCATGCAACTTCCAGAGGATGCTGCCCGATGCTGGGAGAACGGTTAGTCTTCTCTTCCCAGTTCCCATCACTAAGATGAACGAGAGGGGAAACAGGCTTGGGAAAAGCTCTCAGTGAAGAAAGCAAAGAGAGAGAGCCCACACAGCAGTTACAGCTGTGAACACCAAGGCCAAACACCATTCAAGATGTCTAAAAGCCAAAGAGAACTATAGATCAATTTGTTGGTAATAATAATGTCACATGTATTGAACATCCACTAAGGCTCTGGGTTAAAGAAGTATGTTATGTGCATTATCTCATTTCATCCTCAGAACTACCCTCTAAGGTAACTCCTATTATCAGCCTCATTTTACATGCATGGAAAGTACAGCACAGGGAGGTTAAATAACCTACGCAAGGTCACACAGCTGGTTAGTGGCACAGTCAGGATTGAACCAAAGCAGTCTGGCTCCAAAGCCTGTGTTCTCAAATACTATACTATTGGTAATTAACAAACTAATTGATAATTATAAAATTAAAATTATGCTGAAGTGTTGATATTTGGGAGGAAGTTGTGATATTTTACTTTTATGTCATGTCTCATCACCCCTCCACCACAAATGCTATAACCTAGCTTTTCAAGTATACAGATAGCATCTGCCAGGCAGTGTGCTGAGCACGTGACCCACATCATCCTATTAATCCTTATGAGATCGGTACAAATACTATCTTGTTTACAGATGAAAACACCAAGCTTCAGGGAAGTTAGCATCCTTGCCCAAGGTCATAAAACAGAGAAGGAATCTGAACCCAGGAATGTCAGATTCCAGCGTCTATATTCTTTCTAGTATATATGCTATCTCTCGAAGAATTTCAAGATTTTCCAGAAAAAAATTAAGAGTATCATGAAATGAGGGGTGAGAAGGTGAGAATGACCATGTCCAATGATTAAGCCACCTGGATTCACCAGGTGGTAGGGACCACAGTGGGTGGCTGGCCTGTAGCCAGGGACGGTCCACCCAGCCTCCAGCCTGCATCAGATGGGGATGACCTTTGGCAAATCCCTTCTCTCTTTGGACCTCAGTTTCCTCGTTTGTAAAAGAGGAACAAGAGAGCAAGGGGCCTTCCTGTGCCTTGGTCAGACTAGGGGCACTCCCAGAGGGCTGTGCAGGCAGCTGTTTCTCCTCTGTGGATGGAGCTTCCCTCCTCCCTCCCTGGCACAAGTCTTCAGGAGCAGGTTTCTCATTTTGTCCCTGGACCCAGATCTGTGCACCCAGGAGAGAGTTATTAGGTGCAGCTTGGAGCCAGGCAATGGCAAGGAAGTCACAGTCCTTGTCAGCCTTGGTGTGTTCCTGGGGAGGAGAAGAGGAATGGAGGGAAGGAAGGGAGGCTAGAACAGAAGCTGGATTGAAGGCAGCTAAAGGATTTGAACAAGTGCTACCCCTTAATCTTGGGACGTATAAACATACGGAGAAACTCACTGAGCACGCCCCCTCAGTGAGCACATGCACCAGATATACATACACCTCGATAAAGAGTAAAAGAAAAAAAAGTAAGTACTTGAAGAGAGGACATATCATATCAGGCAAGATTTTGCCAAATTAAAATTTTGCTACTATAAATGTTCTACATAAAATATTTAACATCCCATCAAAGACACCCTGTTAAAAGTGCCTACCTTCTATGTTCATTATGAAAAGGGAACAATACCGAATTGCCAAGATGAACTTTATTTTTTAGAGACAGAGTCTCACTCTATCACCCTGGCTAGAGTGCAGTGACCAGATCATAGCTCACTACAGCCTCGAACTCCTGGGCTCAAGCAATCCTCCTGCCTCAACCTCCTGAGTAGCTGGGACTAAAGGTGCATGCCACCACACCCAGCTAATTTTTTAATTTTTTGTGGGGACAGGGTCTCACTATGTTGCCCAGGCTGGTCTGGAACTCCTGGGCTCAAGTGATCCTCTCCCTTTGGCCTCCCAAAGTGAAGGGATTACAGGTGTGAGCCACTGCACCTGGCTCAAGACAAATTATTATGTTTGACTAGGAGGTCAGGGATGAGGGTGAGCCTGAGGAAATCTCTAACAACCAAACTTCAAGATGCCCAGCTAATGCTTTAACTCTGCACTTCTATTTTTACGCCTGATTCAATGGAACAAGTAAAGCCTCGAATTTCAGATAGGGACTTAAAATCCTGATTCTGTTACTGACTTGCGGGGCCCTTGTGTTGAGTCAGGAATCATAGCCCCTGTCACCTCCCCTCTCACCTATGGAAAAGGACACTGAAGACCACAAAAGAAAGGGGACTGCTGGCCCAGATGGCGTGAACATCTGGGGTTTCTGCCATCCAGCATCCAATTCCCTGTGTGTGGGTCACAGCACCTGGCCTTCCCTTTGAGGGACCACCTCTCCCCTATTCTCCATCCATGAGTCCAGATGAGACTGACCTTCATCCTTCACCCCCAAGTTCCAGAGTTCCAGGAGAGAGTATGAGGCCCAAGTTGAACAAATCTGAAGTCATTCAGGAAGTTTTGTTGGAAAAAGTGGGAATGATAAGCTTTCACTCCAAGCTGGAATCAAATGTCAGCCTGCAGCTTCTGGGTGGTATCATATGGAGGAAACCTTCCTGGGAATGATGCCAACACAGAAGAAAGTAGAGCCAAGAGATGGACAGAGTGAAAGCAAGGCCTAATAACACTGGGCTGCTGGATCCAGCCATGCCTGAAACCATAAATCCTAACTAATAGAAATATTGCATAGAGGACGGGTGCGGTGGCTCACACCTGTAATCCTAGCACTCTGGGAGGCCGAGGCGGGTGGATTGTTTGAGCTCAGGAGTTCGAGACCAGCCTGAGCAAGGACGAGACCCCGTCTCTACTAAAAATAGAAAGAAATTATATGGACAGCTAAAAATATATATAGAAAAAATTAGCTGGGCATGGTGGCGCATGCCTGTAGTCCCAGCTACTTGGGAGGCTGAGGCAGTAGGATCGCTTAAGCCCAGGAGTTTGAGGTTGCTGTGAGCTAGGCTGACGCCATGGCACTCACTCTAGCCTGGGCAACAGAGTGAGACTCTGTTTCAAAAAAAAAGAAAGAAATATTGCATAGAATTACAAGATCTCCACGTTACAAGGAGCAATGGAGACTATCCATCCAGCAGCATTTTACACATACTAAGCATTTAATAAATGTGTGTTGGCCTAATGAATGAATAATTTGTTTATTTTTCTAGTTTCAACTTCTCAAACTGAAGGAAGTCTATTCTGTCAGTATTACTCTAAGCCATAGGATAAACCAACCGCATCTTCATGGAATATTAATTTAAATGACAGAAAGCAGTTTAAAATACTCTTTTATATAAAAAAATACAGTTCATAACCAAACATGGTTTATCCCAGGAAGGAAAGGATGGGTCAATATTAGGAAATCTATCAATAGAATCCATTTCATTAATAGGGTCAAAAGAAAAAACAAAAACAGATGACTCTTTAGATGTCAATCTTGTTAAATTCCAACATTTATCGCTCCACTTCAAAAAAAAAATCTCTTAACAAAACAGGAACAGAAGGAAACTTCCTTAAGAGGTCTGTAGCTCAAAGTGAGAGCCAGCATGACATTTCATGGGGAAACGTGAGGGCACCCCCACTGAAGTCAGTACAAGGCAAGAATGACCCTAGATACCATCGTTGGTTAATATCACTCAGGAAGCATTTGCCAATTCGATTAGACAAAAGAAAAAACATTTCACCAACTGGAAAGGAAGAGGAAGCAAAATTTTATTAATTTGCAGATGATGTAATTATATGGCTGGAAAAATCCCTCCCTATAAAAATGTAATAATAAAATAAGGTCTGAAAAACTATTAGAACAAATAGGACAATTTGATAATATTAATCAACATTAATAAGAGAAGTTATTAATTGGTAGCTTTCTCATATACAAAAAAGAAAAAGAAACACAAATACATGATGGTGATCCAGCTAACATAAATAATTATTCTACAAACATCTTCCTTCTTGGTCTCTGCCACCTTCCCTCTTTTTTGCCTGCATGAATTTTGGTGGAATGCTTGAAATGCACAGCTATAACCATAGACACCACCAACCAGGTGTTTATCTTACATTGGCTCAACTATCTCTGGTGACTGGGAATCCATCTCCTGAGACTGCCCACTGCCCAGTCACCCAGGGAACCCCAGCAGGTCCCTCTCTTTGCCAGCAGAGAAAGAGGAAATTCATCTTTCAAGATTCAGCCCTCAGTAACGGGGCTGACCAGACCAATCTACACACACAACAGTCTCGTCATCACATATCTGTACTGGCCAGCAAGCTGCTCCTCCCCCAGGCTAAGCCCCTCCTTGCCCCTGGACCTTTGCACATGCTGTCCCTTCTGCCTGCCATGATTTTCCTCAAGATAACTGCAGGGCTTTCTCTCTCAACATTCAGGTCTGTGCCAAATGTTATTTTCTCAGAAAAGCTCTCCCTGTATCCCCATCTAAATTCCACCCACTTACTCTCCACCCTGTCACTCTATTTTTCCTCATAGCACACATCACCAGCTAATGTTGCTTGATAGTTTGTCTGTTTATGGTCTGTCTCTCCCACCAGAAGGTATGCTCCAGCAGGGCAGGGACCACTCTGTCTGTTTCATCTACTGCTGTATCCCTCACCCCAAACACAATCCCAGACACACAGGAGGTTCAACAGATGATGGTTTTATGGATGGATGGGTGGACGAATGGATGGATGGATGGATGGATTCCTTCAGTCCCCAGATGCAATCTCAATTCTGCCACCTGAATATTTTTCATTATTTCTATCTCTCTCCATCGATAGCCAAGCTATCTACCCACTCAATCTCAACAGGTATTTATTACCTCCATCATCTCTCTCCCCGATGGCTAAAATACAGCTGGTCTCTCACCCCTGAGTTCGGCCTCACTCCAAATCTTTTTCACACTCCAGCCGGAGGTCTTTTCTCAGCCTGCAGATTTGATCATGTCATTCTTCTACTTAAAACACTCCAGTGGCTGCCTAGGACCCCTGGACAGAGTCTAAGCTCTTTGCTACCAAGGCCCAGAGGCCCAGTCCTCTCAGCCTGGAGGCCTCTTAGTCCCCTGTCACATTCCATGATCCAGCCACCCTGAACTGCTGTCTCTTCTTCCAGCACATGACATCTCTCTGCACTCAGGGCCTTTGCACACACCACTCCTTCCACATGGCTCGCTCCTTCCCTGCTACCCTTCATGTATGCTTCCATTTTCTGTCTGTTACCGCCCCAGGGAAATATTAAGTCCACCTTCAAGTCCCCACAGCTCCTCGCATTTCCCTGTCATACACTTAGCACCCTGGGAATGGCTCGTTTAGGTCTGTGCCCTCCTGGACTGTCAGGTTCACAGGAGCCGGTCTGTGCCAGTCACAGCACCCAGCACAATGCCTGGCACTGAGCAGGCACTCGAGAGAGACTTCTTTGAGCTTAAATCCTGCCTTCTCCAAATTGGCACAGCGTTTGTTCTTTGTGTCACATCTGATGCTGCTTTTGGCACTTTGATTCACCATTCATACTCCCTCGAGACAACAACAACACATGTGTACGTGCTTGCACTTGCACACACACACTCGGGAATCTGTCGCTCTCCAACACTCCCCTTCCACCACCACATTCTAACCTTAAGATCTTGTTTCCCACCTAAATGTTATAGACAGTGCAGGAACCTCCTACATCAAGAACACTCTGCTCACATTTGATCTGGATTTATTGAAAAAAGAGAGATGTCAGTAAAACTGGGGACTTTCTCTGAACTATCTCCCTTAGCCACCATGCCCTTAAAGCTGATAGCAAACAGATTCAATCTTACTTGAAAGTCTTAAAAAAAAAAAAAAAAAGAAAGAAAGAAAATCAGAGCTGCACCTGCATATGACTTGTTTTGTAATTAAAAAAAAAAATTTCCCTGTGTTAAGAGTGAGGGAGTACTCTTTTATTACAAATGCTTTTCCTTCCCAATAATTATTAGAATAGGGTAATATCTCTAGATAGGACAGAGATAATATTGAATATCTCTATTAGATTGGATAAAGATCTCTATCAGATCTAAACCAAACACAATGGAGGCTGATGCTTTCACCCGGGTGTCAACTCAGCATCACCAGCGTGGGTCATCCTGTCCTTGGAGGAGGCGACAGCACCCATGAGGGCCTCACTGCAAATGCTGTGTCTGGTCTCCAGCCTCCGGGCTCACTTGAAGTTCATGCAAGGGGAGGGACAGGAGGACCACGGTAGGTGGCACCACCAGGACACACTCAGACAAATGCAGAACGTGGATCTGACTCCTCAAAATGTCAGTATCATGGGGGGCAAAAATAAGAGAAGATTCTGTCCTGGACTGAAGGAGATTAAAGAGACAGAACTAGCAAACGCAGCATTTCAACCAGAACCAGGCCCTCCATGGGGTGGGGAAAGGGAAGGAACTGACAAAGGGGTCTTGGAACAACAGGGGAAATTTGAATATCGACTGAATATGAGATGATATATTAAAATTATTGTTAATTTCCAGAGGCGAACAATAGTAGGTGATTATGCAGAGGAACGTTCTTATTTTTAGGAGATATAGGCTGAAGTATTTAGGAGTAAAGTGTGAGGATGTCTGCAACTTGCTTCCAAATGGTTCAGGGGGAAAAGGTGTAGATGTGTACACACATTCACACACACACTCGGAGACGGAAGGAGATAGAGAGAGAGAGAGAACAGCAGAGATAAAATGTTCATCATAAAACCTAGGTGAAGGAAATACAAAGATCTGTAGTATTCTTTCAGCTTTTCTTTAAATTTGCAAGTTTTTCAACTATGATTGGGTAGAACAAAAACAAGGTAAAAGCTAGGTCTTTGGAGGACACATTATAATAAAAAGTAAAGAACACAAAGTTAAGGGGCTGTTAGGTCTTTAACAAGTGATTACAGTTCTGATCTGTTTCAGAACTTAAAGACATACCTACTACCCACAAGCACAATATTCTTTTCACAATACTAGCAGTTTTATGAGTTTTTGTTTTGTTTTTTCATTTTCCACATTAGGGACCGTGTGTCCTTGCCTGGATGCTTATCCCTCCCCCAAGGAAGCATTCCCAGATTTCACTGGAGAGGTGACCCCCCCCCCATGTGCCTGGGGAAGTAGAGAGCAGGTTATTAAAACTCACCCATAACTCTGTCATCGTAACCTAACAGAACATTCTGTCCATGTGATTCCAAAGTTAACAGCTGATTTTCCTGCTAATCAGAGCCCCCGTGCAGGGAGAGGCCACATTAAGTTCCTGCTCACTCATTCTCAGGGCAGGGCCTGGCACACAGGAGCCACTGCACAGATATTTGTTAAATGAATGAGGTGTTACAGGCCTGTTGTAGGTATATCATTGGGGGAAGGGGGTGAACAAATGAGTTGTCATGATAAAATCCTAAGAGTATGGTAGGTACCAAAGGTATGTGGACTACAGTGACTTGGGGATAAGGGACACTAAGTAAAAGCAAGGAGGGAAGTCAGAGAAATGGTGAAAACTTTTCTCACTTGGTGAAATTTACAGGTGGGAAAAAAATCTTCAATCCTAAATATGAGGACAACCTGGCCAAAAGGCAACTGAGTGTTGACTCTGCCTATTTAATTGCCAACACTCAAGACTTCGGGACACCCAGGTTCTAAATCCACCTGTGCCACCAACCCACTGTGTAACCTCAAGGCACATCACCTGTCTGGGCCACTTCCCCACTGGTAAAATGAGTAGTGGGTCTAACGGAGACATAAGATCATATCCAATGATTCTATTTAAGGACACAAAGAAGTCTCTATTTTGTTTCTTCAATTGTTTGCAATTTCTTAGGTCTCTACAGCTAATTTGTAATTCCTTTTTGAAATAGAAAAAGATTTAGATTTTCTTAAAGCAGTTTTGTTTGGGGTGTTTTTTGTTTTTTTTTTTTTTTTGAGGCAGAGTATTGCTCTATCAGCCCAGCTAGAGTGCAGTGGTGTCATCATAGCTCACATCAACCTCAAACTCCTGGGCTCAAGTGATCCTCCTGCCTTAGCTTCCCGAGTAGCTGAGACTACAGGTGCGCACCACCATGCCTGGCTAATTTTTCTATTGTTTGTAGAAGCTAGCCTCGAATTCCTGAGGACAAGCAATCCTCCTGCCTCGGGCTCCCAGAGTGCTAGGATTACAGGAGCCACCGAGCCCAGCCCTTAAAGCAGTTTTTAAAGAAGGTTTTTAAACAGATCAGAATATCACATCCCACTCTTAACCCTGGATCCTGAGTAAGAGTTAGGAGATGGTGTTAGTCACAAAACTTTAGAGATATGAGAAAGCTTCGCCATCTTTACATTGATATAATGTTCCACAGTTTACCAAGAAATTTCACATTATCTAGTCCCACCCACCCACTTCAGAGATAAGGGAACTGCACTCAGAGGAGAGGCCAGCCCCTGCCCCGATGCAGTGATGTCCCAAGGCCAGCTCATACTGGGAAGGGTAGATCTTAGTGCCTTTGCATTAGTAGGTTGAAACTGGTTGTGGTGGGAGTATTTACACCACAGAAATGGGCAAATGCTATAATTCTGAGCTTCTCCCGGCTGACCCTAACCCTTACTTTAAACCAAAGCCAAAGCCAGACCATTCTGGCCTCCCTCCAGTCATTCAGGGCTCCTTTCCAGCCCCCTGGTTTCTGCTTCCTGTTGAGTCTTCTGCCCCTGAGAAACCTAATCTGGACTGCAAAGTCCTCCAGGGTAGGGACACTGTCAGATTGTAATCAGGGCCCTGCCGCACAGTGATGGCCACATGGCAGGCCCTCAATAAACACTCATCACTAAGGAAGTCAGCTCCTCCTACTCGGCTCTGCACAGCACCTACAGCACTCTGCACACAGGCGGGACAAAAGCCACCTTCAGCTCAAGCCCCAAAAGTGCTCCTGGAAGAAAGCCTTAACCCAAGTTCCACACCCTAGCCGAACACCCCAGACAAAACCAGCACTTAATAAATGCATCTCAATAACTGTGTCCCTCATGTGGGCCCAGGGAGCACTTCAACAATCAGGGGCTCAGATGCCTCCCAGCCCATCCTTGCATAGCTCTCGAAGCCCTTGGAGTTGAAAAAGTTGATTTACCGCCAGAGAAAGTGGCACACTCTTGCTTGGTGGGAATTTTCTATCGGATTCCCCAGGAAGCAGACTGACATGGCACACACGGTCTCCCCCGGTGAAAGTGCGGCGTGAGGGCAGGTGCTGCTTTGTGTGCCGCCGTCCACTGGCCTGGGCAGGGGCGGGGGAGCTTCCTCTTTGCCAGATGAGTGTGGGCCAGAGACGAGCACCCCTCAAAGACGTCCTTTTCCTACCTGTCGTGCTACATGAGTTGTATGTCTTGGCGCCACCTCAGACTGCTGTGCCCCTTCAAGTCCCCTGCAGTTCGTGTGTCTTTAAACATTTCCCAAGTACACACCACGTGCCAGACGCTGCCAGGCCCTGCCTTCAGCCCTGCTTGTCTATGTCATGGAGTTATCTCCCCTTCTAGACTGCAAGCTGCTTGAAGCAAGGTCCACGTCTAATGTAGCCTCCAGTGTGCCTGAGACAGTGCTTAGCACATGGTAGGTTCTCAAAAAACTGTTGAATGAATTTCTTAAAGGGATAGCACCCTACGTGAGGGGTTGTCATAGAAAAGTAGAGGACGTGTGTTCTGAGAGTTCCTCCCTGGCTCTGCGGTTGGTGGGAGAATGATTTACAAACTGACAACAAACTAATGCCATGTGCTAGACACTGGCCGGGTGCCCAGCCACGGAGCTAAGCACTTCTTACTGCACTGAATCCTCATGTCAACTTTACGAACTAAGGACCACTGTTATCCACCTTTCACACATGGACAAACCGAGACTTGGAAAACTGGGCCAGGATATTCACCACTTCCCCTGACCCCCGCCGGGCAGTTCCTGTCGTCAGTGGGGCCACCCCATGAGAAGGTGACTGCTTGGAATAGGAACACGCTGACGGGCTCCTAGTGAGATTAGAATGCCCACCCTTCTACACCTCGACAGAAGCCCACTCCCCACTGGGGCAGCCACAGCAGCTCCCCCCATTCTTCAGGGGGCTCTGCACTCCTGTCTCCAGGGAGAAAGTAAAGGAGGGCCAATCAGATGAGAAGCAGGGGGCGTGGTGAGAAGGCCCAGGGCTTTCTCCCTCGGGAGTGTCAAAGGCACAAGTTCAAGTGTAAACCCTAGAATTACCAGTGACATCGGAGGTGGTACTTAAAACTCTGCTTCCTCATCTGGAAAATGACATCTCCTGCCTGATCACATAGTTGTGTCCTGATCACATAGTTGAAGGGCTGGGTGGCGGCTCAAAGACCTCCCAATCCAGCACGTCCCAGAGGTGATCTGTGCAGATGTGGGGGGCTGCCCTCTCTTCAGAGACCCCTCCCTGCACACTGACACTTCACAGGCTCTCACAGAGCCTGCAAGAAGGGCCCCATTTAAGCGAGCTTCCGCAGCACTGGCCAAACAAGTTTGGCAACAGACCCCTTTTTTTCCCCTGCAATGCTTATGAGTGTGAGGAGGAGACCACATTCTAAGGAGCAGACTCTGGGAACGCTGATGGGACGTCCAAGAAGACACCTTGGCAAGGTGAAGTGCCTTGCCACAGAGCCCCAGGGCGGGGGAGTTTGCAAACTCCCGGCTGTCACTCTCCCTCCTGTTGGGTTTCCAGCTTCTCAAGGTCAGCAGCTGAACCTGGGAGGTGGGGGAAGCAGAGCAGGTCCCACAAGGCCTTTGGGCAGTGAACAAAGAGCTAATAAAAATCAGTGACCAAAACAGCCCTGGCCTAACGACCAGATGGAAGCTGATAAGTGGATCAAGGAGAAGAGAGCAACTAACAGCCAGCAGGGAGGGCTCTCAACACTGCAAGAATCAGCCTAACCCTGGAGCATGAAAACCATTCGAGATGCAGGGGCAAATCTCAATTTTGGATCCAGGCCTTGATGGCGCCATCTAAATCACTCAGTTTTCTAGCCAATTCAGCCCTCCAAAGCAGCACAAGGGCTGGACCTGGGCCAGATGTTGGGCATCACTGCACCAGACAAGGCCCTTCCTTCCAGCAAATTCTAGCAGAGCCGGCACAGAGGAGGTGCTCAAAATACACTGGAATAGGTGAGTGAGCCAGAGAGGACTTTTATTTCAGAAAAGAAGACACATATTTGTACTACCTGTGAGTGGAAGATCCCACAAGCAAAGCCTAATCCCTTATTTGAACATTTCCCTAAAGTGATGAGGGCAACTGAGCAATGAGATATTGACTCACCGGCCAAATAAATGAATGATTGAATGAATGAACTAACTGAAACCTTTCCACTTCTCCAGCATAGGAGAAGTCCTAACTAGCCAACCATTTCACTACAGGTCCATTCACAGACAGAATTCACAAGAAGGGCAAGGACTTCTCCCCTCAAAATTGTCTACTTTGCACCTGAGGGAACTGTTGAAATTCTGCTCGCCTGACTCCACTGCTGCACAGCTGAGGAAACTGAGGCACAGAGAAGTGGTATTATCTGTCCACAGTCACTGATGGCAGCAGAAAACTGCATTCTCCAGGGTCTTTAACTTCTAAAAATCCTGTGTTCTTGGGCACCTAACATGTAAGTTAGCATCCAGAAGTAGAAGTAAAAAGAAATGATTGCTCAGTCAATAAATGCTATGTAAATAGGTCTCCTTGCCAATAAAGTTGCTTTGTTAAAAGATAAATTGTCCATCAATCACAGGTACCAAACTGCTTCCCACAGAAGGAGGCATGATCTGTGGGCAAGGCTTCTAGGGAGCCCCTGTCCTCAGGAAGTGGGGTTGGCCTAGGCCAATCTATGGTCCTTCTAGCTGGTCAGTTTTGCCCCAGCACCTCACCTCAAGGATCCAGGGCCCACCCCTCTCCTTACTCCACCCTGCACTCATCAGTCTAGAAATATTAATAAGGCACCTACTGTGTGACAAACACTTGGTAAATAATAGTGAACACAAGAGGTAAGATTTGGCCCCATGAGGTTCACAGTCCAACAGGTGAGAGAGACACTAAAAAGATTCATAGGACGAGAAATTGTGTTGACTGACACCATTTCTGAAACATAAATCTAGCTCTATCAGTCTCCTAATAGAAAAATCTTCCTAGGTTCTTCACTCTACGTAGGACTAAAAATAAGTAAGCAAAAAAAATGAAAACTGCTGCCTTTATTGGGTGCTGACTATATGCCAGGTGCTTTACCACACTTAACTCAGAACATCCCCCAGCAACCCACTGTGGGAGATACTATTATCATCACCACCGACTGCCAGAGATTTGAGGTTTTCCCACTGCTCAAAGTGCGAGCAACTGCCTCCCCCACCAGACTCTGAATTCCCTAAGAATTCCCATCTTACCCATCTCTTTGTCACTGGTGCACACAGTAGTATTCAATAATTGCCCACTGAATGAATACTCGATTAATCAATAATGGGCTAGTTTCCATCAAGGTATTACCTGGTAATAAGCTCCAGTTTTAGAATGAGAGCAAATCAGTCTCCTGATAATCACACAAGAGGAAGTTGTGATACTGTGGAAAGAGCCAAAGCCAGACCCCAGAAACATGGAGACAAAGCTTGTTTCTGCTGCCTGAACTTGGACAATCGTTTCATCACTCCAGACCTGTCTGCTTAAAACTGTAATGAGGAATTAAACACAATGAGTCTAGGATCTCTTCTAGCCCTAAATTTTTATGTCTCTGAAATATACCATGGGGTGGGGGGTGGCTGAGGAAGGCATTTGAAATTGCACTCTGCCTGCAATTTCTTGATCTTAGAACAAGACCTAAAGTGAAACATTTTAGGGTAGGATGACCGATTAGGTTTATCAAGGGCAAGTGAAGTACTTCCTCTCCCTCACAGCTCGGTGGATGTACTTATCCTAATAAAGTGCATTTATTCCCATGACAAACATGCTCAACAAGGAAGACCCCTCTCCAGAGACACATTTTGGATGGACATGGGTAAGGCTGCCACCCCTAACTGTACCCAAGAACAGAGGTGCTGGTGACATGCAAAGGTGTGTGTTCATACGCTGGACAGGGCCAAAGCCACCACTTTCAACTCCACTCTCCTCTGGGAATACCACAGATGCTGAAAAACAACTGAGTGTGGTCAAAGCAACGGCAAACACAGGCACAATGGCTCCAAAGCTATATCCACAAGGAGAGCTCAGCGCTCAGCCAACGGAGGTCTGTTTGTCACTCAGAGTGAGAGCACTGGGTAGGAGCAGTGAGACAGGGTTTTTGATATTTTCCTTTTGCTGTTGGGGTTGGTTTGAATGAATTTCTATTGTCCCCCAGTGGCCATAAAAACAGGGATAACAACACTACTCCCTACCTTACAGGGCTACTGGGGGAATTCAATGAGATAAGTAGGCCTAGCAGGCCACACAGAGGCTGACACACTGTAAAGATTCAAATTTTTGCCAATGATGATGGTGGTGGTGGTGGCGCTAGCCGATGAAACCACCTGAAGTAGGGAAATCCAACCCAGGGCTCTCCAAAATTCCCTCAGAGGGTCAAAGAGAAGCAGATGACCCTGGGAGGGACTCTCCTGGAGGAGCGTGCTTGGGTACTTTTCAGAAGAGAAAATGATGCAGCAGCTGCTCCTGGGAAGGGCCAGGGCTGCCCAGCTACCCGGGAACCTGGGTCTTGGGATAGGTCTCAGGGTCCCTGTGAGGACAGAGGCTCACTAGCTGCAGCGGGAGATGAAGCCAAGCAACAGAGAGTCCTGAGAAGATGAGCATCCTCAGAGTAAAGGGAAGGGGGAGGAAGTACAACCATGGAGATACCATCGTTACCCCCAACACTGGCAAGATTAAACAGCAGAGGACCGGAGGTGCGGCAGGAGGATGGGCAGACAGGAGATCTGATGTCCAGTTGACAACCAGTGCTCTTTAGAGAATGATGCAGTGATGTTTAGGATCTTAAATGCATACACAGGATGCCCTAGCAACTCTTCTCGTCGGTAACCACCTTAGAGAAATATCTGTGTTCTCAGGAGGAATAGACCAGAAAGTGCATCACAGCACTACCATAGCGGCAAAAAATGGAACCAACCTAACCACACCATTAGGGAAATAGCTCAATGAACAGTTGGAGTGTCATACTATGACTGTACTATTTACTTTGCTGCAATATAAAAACAGGTAGATTCTCATATACCGTCTTGAACACATTCTAAGACACATTATAGAATTTATAAAAGGGTTACAAAATAGGCCAACAAGCATAGTATGACAGCATGTATTTTAAAAACAGAAAGAAAAGAAAGAATGACTTTTTTCTGTGTATCTAGAAGCCTAGAAAAAGTTCTGGAAGGAAATGTACAAAGTAGATCCCATGGCTACTTCCAGAAACGGCAGGAGTGGGGTGGGGCTGGGAATGAAAAGGGGGTCAGTGGGGACATCACTCTTATTACTAGCAGGGAAAATATATCTATTCATTTCTTGGATATTAAAATTAAATTAGAATTTTAAAATTATTTTTTTTTACTTTTTTTTAAGAGACAGAGTCTCGCTATATGCACAGGCTGGAGTACAGTGGCTATTCATGGGCGTGAACATAGCTCACTGCAGCCTCGAACTCCTGGCAAGGGAAGAAAAAAAGAAAAGGCAGAAGGAAGAGGAAGAAGTGGTGAGTCCAAGGGAAGATGTAGCTGCCAAGAGCTCGGGGGCTGCCTTTGCC
Source organism: Varecia variegata (assembly GCA_028533085.1). Taxonomy (NCBI): domain Eukaryota; kingdom Metazoa; phylum Chordata; class Mammalia; order Primates; family Lemuridae; genus Varecia; species Varecia variegata. The sequence continues at coordinate 159,067,988 of CM052436.1, read as the reverse complement.
TCCTCTTGGAAGATTGGCCACTTGCAAATGTAGACACAACACATCTGAGCATAAATGGTTTTTGGAATAAATTTCCATAGTCTTGGAATAAAATATTTAATTCTATACCACATCAGTTCTATTTATACCAACTCTTTCTTCTAAGTCTTAGAAAATTCCCTCATGCTTAACAATGACACCCCTCTTCTGGTGTCAGAAATTAGAGATGTGAAAGAAATCTGTGAAATTTTGCTATCTCCAAATTCTTGATGGCTTCTACTACTCACACAGGCTTAAAGAAGTCCTGCATTGCATTTAATTGTTGAACGCAAGAATTTTTAAAATTTTAATTTTTAAAGATATTTTTACCTTTCCTTGTTTTCTTCCATTCCTCTACAGATGCGCTGATTCATTACTGTGGAACTGTTCTAGACTCCGTGTGGTGCACTCAGGTCTTCTTTCTTAAAAAGCAAAACAACCAATATTTATAATCTGGGTACATTTATGTTATAAACCCACAAAGAGCTGCATTAGATACAAGGAGAGTATGTCAAAGGTTACCCAGTGTCCACCGAAATCCATTCTTCCCTTATTCCATAATTATTCAAGTTTTATCAGGGACTACATTTCCCAAGGATCCTTGCAGCTAGGTGTAGCTGGATGTCTGAGTTCCCAGAGGAACGTAAGAGGAAGTGATGTGTGCCACTTCCCAATCTAGGCCTTAGGACATGGGCATGCCTCGTCCACCCTCCCCACTGTCTGGAACCCAGCTCTGACCATGCAGATGATGACAATGCACTAGGAATGATAGACCAACAAGATAGATGGCACCTGGGTCTGTGACGGACTGCAAAGAGCCCGGCCACCCCTTTCACCTTGCAACTACTACCTTACAGAGAAATTTCTTTGTTCTTTAAGTGATTGTTTTATTGGGCCCTGTTTTTATGGCTTGTTAACGGTCGTCTCAGTTGGGACCATGATTAAATAGTCTCAGGGAGCCCTTCTGAGGGTGGGTTTGGTTATTTGGAGCTTGGGACATACTACGTCTATAGGGACAGGTGAGGTCACACTATTTTTGGTCAAAATTTCAGTAAAACTACATGAAATTTCATGAGGCTCTGGTGCATGGTAAGTACTCAGTCAGCATTTAATGCATGGGGAGACCTTGATAAGCATGTACTGTCTTCTAGTGTGGAGACTCTCAAGATGAGGGCACTTGGCACAGAAGGAGGAGCACAGTGGGTATCTATGAGTATAAGGTGTGAGTTTCACAGCAAAAAATGTCTACTTGGAATGGTAAAACACCACCCAAATGTACCTGATACCCACAGTTAAGGATTCAAGCTGATGTGCTCAGGGGCAACAGAGGATGAGCACGACGAGGGAGGCAGAGAGGCAAAGCCAGAGAGAGAGAACACCGCAGTGGTGTGGCGGGTTCCTCCCACTATTCCACCCCTGAGTGTTTGCCCCAGGTGAGTCCAAGCCATAACACTGAAGCTCCCTCTTCATTCTTGGATACTGCATTCCTCACCACTCTTTAGCATCAAAGACAGATTCTCGGCTGGGCTCACACCTGTAATCCCAGTGCTTTGGGAGGCTGAGGCAGGCCTTTGAGGGCAGGAGTTCGAGATCAGCCTGGGCAACATAGTGAGACTCTGTCTCTACAAAAAAAATTTTAAAACTAGCCAGGCATGGTGGTGAGTGTCTGTAGTCCCCGCTATTTGGGAGGCTGATGCAGGAGGATCGCTTGAGCCCAGGAGTTTGAGGCTGCAGTGAGGTATCATGACGCCACTGTACTCCAGCCTGGGTGACAGAGCGAGACCCTGTCTCTAAAAAAAAAAAAAAAAAGATAGATTCTTTTTGTACAACATAGCCCCAAACATAAACCAGCTACTTTCTTTGGTGTTAACCAAAGAAACAGGCATCAGTTTCAACTCTAGAAGAACTGGCTATGCAGATCATATTGAGGGATTGTGTGTTGGTCTCCAAACCAGCGTCTCCCAGGCATGGGGGATTCAGGGTAATTTTGACCCCCCCATGATCGTCTAAGCTGGTGCTGTCTTTATGGTCCAGCACTGCTGCGTCTACTGCTTTGACTGCTAAGCATCGCAGGCCTACCTGGCCATATCTCCAACCTGTCCTCCTCCATCTGCCCATACGATGGGTCTGGCCTTCTCCCAGAGTAAAGCATCGTTTAGATAAACTCTCAGATCCAGATAAGCAGGACCAGATACTTGAGGCCCCTGCACCCAAAGGCGTTGGACAGAGTCAGCACTGGGGAGAATCCCCAGCTACTGCCTCCGACACTGCTCTTTAACTTGCAAAGAGCATACCACGAGGTATTTTTAGCATCTAGATCCCTGTGTGGGGCCACTGCTCTGGCTTCCATCAGAGCTAACTTCATCAGCTGAGGCATGTGCATTGCAGAGAGGCTGGAATAAGGCGACACTGAAGATGTGGATCCTGGACGAAGGAGAGATGGGAGGGTGGTGGGACCTGAGTGCAGAGTCCAGGACGTGCCACTGCATCACTACTACAAATGGTGAACACCTCAACCCACCTCATTTTGGCCTGGAAGCCCAGTTTGATCAGTGTCACAAGCTCTTCTGCAGCACAGTAACTGCTGCAGGGGACTTTACACCTACATCTCAAAATGATGCCAACAACAGGACTCTCCTGGAAACCACATTTCCCACGGGGCCACGAGAAATCAGAGCCTGCCCTGGAGGGGCCACTGGCTAGTTGTAGGTCAGGGCTTTAGGTTCTTCTCTCCCAGTATTGGAAAAGGTATTTATTCTGTAGACAGCCACAGATAAGCTATCACCCTTCAGCCTGTGGTAAGGGGCAGGGATTGGGGGCAGCCGTCTCATTCTCCAGCACCGAGAGACACCCTAGGGCTAGGCACTGACATGGATTATCTCATCAAATTCTTACACCAGCCCCAGGAGACAGAGACTGTTACTGTTTCACTTTAAGAATCAGGAAACTGGACACTAAGTTCAGACTTGGCAAAGGCCACACAGACAGAAAAAGCTGAGACTTGAGCCAGGCATTTGACTTAAGAGTCTGTGTTTCTAACGACTATATTATAAGGTGCGTAGTGAGGCTCAGTAATGGTTCAATGAATGAATGAACAAATAATTTCAAAAGCAATTTCAGGAATGGGGTGGTGGGAAACAGTGTCTCGATGAAGCTCTGGAAGGGTTGTTCATGAGCCTGACCTCACCCGCCCTGGAAGCCAACCAAGCAGGTGACATTCTCAGACCCCTCTCAAGGCAGCTGCTCAGCCCCCTGAACACTCTGAACCAGGGTTGCCAACTCCTATAGAAAGGATTTATGTGCTTAATACAGTTGTTGGGGTGCTGCCTATTTATAGGCAGGGAACCTGGGGCTCTCACACAGGAGCTCTGCTCATGCACCCGCAGCCCCGCAGGGAAGCCAGGATCACACCCAATTCACAGATGGCAAAACCAGAGCTCCAAGAAGTTGTGACTTGCTTATGGTCATAGCACTGAAATAAGGGCAGTTTTCAAACTCTGAGCAGCTGACCGAATAGCATGGCTTTTTCCCCACCACACAATACCCACCACTCGTCTTGGTTAATCGGAAAGTTACAAAGATGAGAAAAGTGCTGTTCTAACTCTTCAGGCGGAAAGTTCTGTGTTAATCTAAAGTTCATCAGTATTTCCCACCACAGTCACCTGCATGGAAGAGGAGTTCTGGGTCTCCCAGCTGGAAACTCTGGCACCCCCATCCCTCATTCCTCTCCTCACCTGGCTGGATCAGCACTGACCAGCATTTGCCAAGCGCCAACCTCCTGTAAGGCACAACTGGGTGCACTGGACAGCAAGTCCTGTTAATTTTTCACTTAAAAATGTCTCTTCCCAGGAAGCACCGAGTGTTGGTGAGGATGTGAAGCAACAAGAACTCTCACACAGCTGCTGCTGGGAGCATAAATTGGACCAACCACCTTGGAAGACTGTGACAATATCGAGTCACCTTGCATTTGCTCCTAGATAAAACTATGTGTGCTGAGAGACATGTTCTAGCATGTGCTCGGTAGCACTATGCATAACTGCCCTATATTAGTTTCCTATTGCTTCTGTAACAAATTTCCACAAACTTAATGACTTGAAACAATACCAATTTCTCCCCTCACAGTTCTGGAGATCAGAAGTGGGTCTAAAACGGGTTGGGAGGGCTGCATTCCTTCCGGAGGCTTTAGGAGAGAATCCGTTCCCTTGCCGGTTCCAGCTTCTAGAGGCCACTTTGTATCCCTCAGCTGTGGCTCCTTCTTCCAAATTCAGAGCCAGCAACATGGCATTTTCAAATCTCTCTTTTCTCACCTCTGCTTTAGTCATCACACCTCATTCTCTGAACCTGACCCTCTTACTTCCCTCTTATAAGGATCCTTGTGACTACGTTGGTCCCTCCAGGTAAACTAGAATAATCTCCTCATGTTGAGATCCTTGACTTCATCACCTCTGCAAAGTCCCTTTTGCCAAGGAAGGTAACATAGTCCCAGGTATTACCAGCAAATGGTACCTGCGACCAGGGATTAGGTCACGGACATCTTTCGTGGGGCCGTTATGTGAACTACCACAAGCCCCAAAGTGGAAGCTACCCAAGTGCTCACCAAGAGAATGAGTGCATCAACGGAGGTGACTCAATAATGAGAACGGATGACCTGCAACTACATGCACCAACAAGGGTGACTCTCACAAGCAAAGATGCCAAACACAACAGTGCACGCTGTACCAGTCTGTCTGCAGAAAGTACAACAGGCAAAACCATCTCAGGCTGTTAGCGGTCAGGATGGTGGTGGTAGTGGGGAAGTAGTGGCTGGAAGAGAGCATGAGGGGGCTTCTGGGCCGTTCTGTTTCTTCATCTAGGCGCCTTCAGTTAGTAAAAATCCATCAAGTTGTACAGTTAGGATCCACGCCCTTCTCTGTGGGTACGTTGTGCTTCAATAAGAAGCCCTAAGAACTGGCTCTGCCTCTTTCATCCCATTTCCTCTCCACAGGCCTGTGTCATTTCATGTTGGATGCTTCCTGGATGAAGCAGACCCCAGCTGAGCTTCTTGACACCCCCCACCCTGCCAACCGCTGCCCACCAGACTGAACTGATCTGGAGCTGACCAGGGACTGACACTGCCGCACGGCGCCCTCCTCGGTCTGTCCCTCACTCCTTCACCCACCGCTCACCCCCGTGGGTCCCATCTGTGAGCCCCATCTCCTCCCAGGAGCTCCCCTCCCCACCAACTTCTGTAGGACTTGAAATACAAACCACATCGTTTGGATTTAATTACAGCTGTCACATATTAATTACTAATAGTATCAAATGCCTAGTCTCATCTCCCCAAATAGACAGCAAACATCTCAAAAACAGAATGTCTCAAGGTCTTGCACATTCCATTCCATTCTCCTCCTTGTTCTGACTGCACATGAACTTCTAATGCTAATTAATAATGACTACTAATAACAACAGCCTTAGTTGAGCACCTACTACTTATTAGAGTCAGTGCTCCTCACCCATTATCTCATTTCCTCCTCTCCCACCCTATGAAGTGGATGCTATCATGACCCCTCTTTTGAATGGGGGAAACTGAGGCATGGAATGGCTAATTACCTTGCTCAAGGTCCCAAAGCTTGTCACAGGAAGCGAAGGATTTGAACCCACACAATCTGATTCCAGAGCCCATGCTCTTATGCCAGACCCCACTCTGCTTCCATAACAATCCCACCCTAACACAGGGGATTAGGCATATAGTTGGTGCTTAATAAACACTTTCACATGCTTGATCACCAAAAAATATATACTAAGAAAAAAAAACCTTCATAAATACATAAATAACAAATCAAAATTCTTCACCAAATAAGAACTTTTCATCTTCAGATCACAAAAGAGGACACGCCCTATGGGGAGATTTGCAAAAGCTTCATGTCCTCCTTGCGCTGCATCATGCTTGGCACCCAGGGGCTTTATAAACATTTATCAGCAAACAACAGTCAGGGTTTGTCCTCCAGGCTTTTATCAGAGCAGGGAGAGAGCTGGATACATTTTTTCTCACTGTCTGCCAATCTCAGGGCCAGAGCCAACGTCAGAGCTAAAGCCTGCTTGGACAACTGGGGTTGGAACCACAAGGTCCCAAGCCACCTGACCCAGATGACCTCACCTCCCCAATGGCCAACAAACATGACCCAGAGCTCTTGGCTAAAAACAAGGCCACCACCCCCGAGGATGACTGTGGCCACTCAACTGAACCAGAGATAATGACCAGGGCAGCCGAGCCATCGGGTCAGTTACCAACAGTGCTCTGTCCGGTGTGGACACAGCAGCATCTGTGCCAGCTTGGTATTGTCTCCAAGTACCCACTTATCACCCTTAGTCCTCCCACGGGTGGTCTCGAAGCACCTACATGGATATAGGTGAAAAGTTCCTGTCCCCCAGGAATGCACAGACTATTGAGGAGACATGTCCTGGGGAAAATGACCAAAATATCCATCAAAAGGGCATTGGGGAAATAAATGACTTCTTGGTGTAGAATACTATGCAACAGTTAAAACGACGAGACAGATCTAGATGCACTATCATGGGGAACACAGCTTGACCTAACATTATGGGGGAAAAAGCAAGAACAGGACCTAAAGTATGATGTTTCTCAAAAAAAAAAAAAAAAAAAAAACAAAAACAAAGAAAAAAAAAACCCAGATATTCCTAGACTTCAGCTATATGAAGCAGTGGTGTACTAGAGCCAGCACATATCAGCTTGAGAGACCCAGCAGTGTGAATCTCTCCAACTCTGTGTTCAGTCGTGTCAGGTTGGTGCCTTGAAATTGGCCAGGGTGGGAGTTTTACACCATGGAGATCAGAAAATGCTGCAAATCATGGTTCTTCCCTTCCCAACCTGTCCCCAAGAGCTGGTTGTGAAACATTTCCCAGTACCATACTATATGTATGTAAATATATTTTTGAAAGTTTAGAAGACACAACCCCAATGTTATTTTTAAATGGCTACCTCCGAAGTGGGACATGCAACTGGCTGGAGATTAAAACAGGCTGCAGTTACATCTGTACCGCTAACAAATTTTTACACGCACAAGAGCAACAAAAAAGTGCTTACATATGTTGGGCTTACTTAAATTATTTCAAAGTTTTTGTTTTTTTTAAAAAACACTGACTATTACAATACAACATGATAAAGCAGTAGTGGAGAGATGTACAGTTACAAGGGGAGGAGCACCAAGTCAGCCTGAGGGAAGCGTGGAGGGCTTCTTGGAAGAGGTGGTGTCTGGGCTGAGTTTTGAAGGGTGAATAAGAGCCTGCCAGGCCAACATGCCAGGGCTGCTCTGGGTAAAGGGGACCACATGAGTAACGGCAAGGAACAGAGAGAGATCACAAGAGTGAAGCGCGGTGTGAAAGGAAGCATAAGGAGGGCTGGGGCACCAGGGACTCTTCTCAGTGGGTTGGGCACCTGTGGATTAAATGAGATCATTTATGTTGAGTGTTTAGCCAAGAGGATGTACTCAATAGTTAGTGCTATCTACTAGTGTTTGTATTTCTACTCCATCCTTCCTGGACGCCAAACACTGCAGAGGTAATGGGGGATTGTCAGGCAAGAAGTTGGAAATGAGGACATTTTGTAAGCTCAGCCACTCTCGCCCCCCAAGGGCTTTCCCCGAGTGCCCTCAAGACGGGCTTTGGTACCTCCCTAGTGCTGCTGCTGCACACCTCCCTCACCAAACCTCACTAACACATGCATGTGTCTCCCCAAGTGCACTGGGTTTGTGGCACCCTAACTCTGAGCACATTGAACGAATGAGCAAAGACAGCAAATTGTGCCCTTCTCCACTCTAATGAAAGACAGTACAAATCTGCTGCAGAATAAGAACACCGTGGTGACATCACCACACAGCCGAAGACATAAAGTTGTTCTCATGGGGGGTTGGCCATCCCAGAATTACAGAAAGAAGAAGGCTCCAAGAAGCAAAATCACACAGTACCCACCCAAGCCCATAAGTCACTATCCCCTAAAGGAAGATGTATGCTGGGGACACAAGGACTTGAGGTCCTATATTTCTAAACACAATGTCAAGATGCCCCAATGGTGTACACCACAGGCTAATGCCATTATCATCCCTGCTGCAACAAGTATTTCCAACTCCACCCCCACCAGGCAGCCTTCGGGTTCAGTGTTTGGCTCTCCCTGCAGCTTAATTACACAGAAAGGCTGAGTAACAGTCCCATTCTCAGTGCATCTGCAAAGGCCGGCACTGCATGCTCATGTGAGGAGGGTTGGAGAGGAGGGTAGGTCAGTCCTCATATCACAAGTCTCCAGTCTTCCCAGTAGAAGATCAGATCCCAGATCCCAGAAGAGGGGGCTTGGTGGGGATACCACCGGCAGCCAACCCCCGCCTAGCTCTAGGATGCCTGTGCTTAGGCCAAAAGCTGTTCCAATTTCGACCAGAGCATCTCATCTCCCATATGATGTATATGGTAGGGTTCTTGGGTAAATTCTCATACTATAAAATAGTTCCAATGCAATGAAAAAAAGTTTAAAAAAACCTTGCTTTATATAAAACTACTACCGCCTGCCTGCCTCTTTCTAGGTCTCTCCAATAATGTCTTCAGTACATTTTTGTCGCTGGACAGAAGCATGCCTGTGGATTCACAGAGGACCCAAAGGTAGGAGGGAGTAAGACACAGTGGTCAGAGCAGGCCTGGGGTCCCCCATTCTGTGCTGCTTGCTGTAAGACGGACATGGACCCAGCAACAGGTCATCGGTTGTCACCACTGTCCTCCTCCTCCTCACACAGGCAATGGTGACAGAGGCCTTCTCATGAGCCAGGCACCCTGCGGAGGGCTTCAAATGCTTGGCCCTCTCAGCAACATTGTCAGGGACTCTTATCTCCTCTCAGAGGAGGAAACTGAGGCACAGAGAGCACAGACTTGCCCTTAGAAGCAGTGAGTAGGAGAACTGGGGAATAAGCATAAAACCCAAGGACACTTGTCCCCCTAAACAGAGGTCCAAAAGGAAAATGGCACACATGCAAAATGGCCCTAGAAATGGTCTCATGTCAATTTTTCTCACTGGCATTAAAACTGGATCCCCTGGACAGAGAAAGGTTTTCTGACTGGATCCTTCACCATCCAGGGCATTTGTTTAAATGAGCTTCACGGAATCCACACACAACATGCTCACTGACCCAGGACAGCAGTCTGTTATGCCTCACTGTCCTTCATCACATGCAAGGACAAATGCTTAGGTACAGCACACCTCATGTCCACAGAGTGCTTCAAAATGCAGCCCAAGTAAAGCAAAACAAAACAAAAATGTGAGCTCTCTTAGAAGTTCAATTATAAATAATGTTTCATGAAATTGTACCTACCTGGCCACTTGGAGACAATTTAAAATTCACTGAACTCTATGGGGCTCTAGTTAAGGAGAATGGATGATCAAGACATATCAAGGTATATCAAGGACCTGCTCTCTACCTACAAAGTTATACAACATCCCCAAGATATGCACATTGTTAACCATATTTTAGAGAAAGAAACAAACTCTAGCTCAGGGGTGGGGAACCTGTGGCCTTAAGGCCACACGTGGCTTTCTAGCTCCTCAAGTGCAGCCTTTTGACTGAATCCAAATTTTATAGAACAAATCTTTTTATTTTTATTAATACATTTTTCTTCATCTTTTATACTTTTATTTTATTTTTAAAATGAACATATTTAAAATACCAAAGAATAAAATAAGCTTCAACAAAATAATCCTCCCAGATTAACCGGCACAATTAGAACATTAATAAGCCATAAGGGCTACATGGACGGCTGCTACGCTCATTATTTAGTTCTAACGTCCCCCACCTGACTGTCACCACTACCGCATGAGGCTGGTTAGAGAGAGTTTATGGGGGTCGAGTACGCCAGTCTGTTATCAGCTTTTGACAGTGGTGCACTGTGTTTCTGTTTGAAGTGGAATTTGTGAATAGCTGCACGGCTTGACAGTATTTTTTAATTCTGTCTGCTTAACAGCCCATCATGTCAAAGATGAGCAAGAGAATGTTGAAGGAAGAAAACATTTTTTAATGAGGATTGGGAATTGCAATATTATTATATCTTGTTTTTGCTAAAGAGAAGATGATTTGCTTGCTTTGTGATACTGCAATATTTCAACATTGAAGAAATTCAATGCTCATCAGCAGCATTATAACACTCATAAGGTCCACAAATATTTTAAATTGGAGAGGCAAGAAAGTTTGTGTTGCAGAAAATAAAAGATGAAAAGCAAAAGCGAAAGACAATTCTTTCCAGCAGAAATGAGACCTGGAAACGATGCCACTGAAGCAACTTATAAAGTAGCTTATATACTCAGGGAAAAAAGGGAAGACATTCAGTGATGTAGAAATTGTGAAAGTATGCATTGTCAAAGTTGTAGGATGCTTAGACCCCGATAACATTTCAAAGTATGAACAACTGCCTCTTTCAAGGAGAACCATAACTGATCGGCAGTATGAATTAGCTTTCAACTTAACAGAAGTTCATGCGATACTTCAAAAGGAAAATATGTATTATTCAATCCCTTTGGATGAATCAACTGATACTACTGACTCGGCATGGGTTGTATACTTCATTCGGGTCATAACAGAAGATTTTCTTTGCTACGAAGAGTTACTTGCTTTGGACACTCTTGCAAACAGAACACAAGGGAATAGATATCTTCAACAACTTTCAAGATAAATGTCATTAAGCTGAACTGAATTTGGTAAATTTAGTGAGTATATATATGTACAGATGGTGCACCTTCCATGACAGGAAAACATGAAGGGTTTCTTGCACAGATAAAAAAAGTATTAACAGATCCAGATGCTCTCATTTCTTTTCATTGCATCTTGTATCAGCAAAATCTCTGTGCTAAAGATACTATTTTAAGTGACACTTTGCAAGAAGTTATAAGTATTGTTAATGATATTATTGCAATTCCAACATGGCATCATCAGTTTCATAACACGCTAAAGTTGAAGGATGAGGTATTCAGTGTGGATTTGCTATATCATTCTAAAGTGCATTGGCTGTCACAGGGACAGGTATTAGCCAAAATTTTATCTCTGCAAGAACAGATAGTTTAATTTTATGAAGAACAGAATCAGCAATGTGAATCATTGAAATAAGATTTCTATAGGAATGCACCATTTCTGTGTGATACCATGTCAAATCAAAACGACTTGAATATTTCTTTACAAGGTAAATCTAAAGTCTATATAAGATATGTGGCAAAAACTCAAAGTATTTTGAAAAAAGCTATCTCTTTTCAAAACACTTCTTCAAAGGGAAATTTCAGATGAATATTTTCCCCAGTTGGCAAAGGTCATTGATAAGTAGGATGACACATGCAAACCATTTGAAGAATACGCACCTGTTACAGGTCTATTAATTGTAGAATACAATGAAATATTCACTGACTTTGACAATCATGACATCACACTCAAATTAGCATTTCAGCCTCACCTAGTTGATATCACCAAGGCACCTAAAGAACTACAGATGGAATTAATAGAGCTCTCAGGAGATGACATTTTAAAGTCATTGTTTGATGCAAAGAAAGATCCAATTGAAATATGGGAAAATGCAGTAGAAAACCCAAGTCTTCAGCAACATGCCAAAAAGATGCTTTCTTGCTTTTCAACCCTTATTGCTGTAAATCTACATTCTCCTACTTAACCCAAATGAAAACACCCTTAAGGTCAAATGACAGATACCCATCTAGAGGATCAACGGAAACAGCAGACCTCCAGGGTACAACCAAATAGTCAAATGCTTTCCAACAAAAAGCAGACACAACAAAGTCATTAAACGGTTAGTTAATTTTAAAATTAACAGTTTTCATTTTTTGAAATTATTAAGTACATAGTAGTGAGAGTTTTACAAAGTAATGTACATTTTTAAATATATCTAACTGAAATTTCTTGAATGCGGCCTTATTTGATTACAGCTAAATTAATGCATCCTTCCAACATGAAAATGTTCCCCACCCCTGCTCTAGCTTAAGCAGCTTGGCCAAGGTCCAGCAGCTGGAACTGGACAACGGGGACTGAACAGCTGGGTCTGTCTGACTCCTTGGTCCAGACCTCCCAAACTTCCAATATCTCATTGGTTCTGGCACCTGAGTAAATATGCAGCCTGCTACCTCTACAAAATAAAACTCTGGCTCAATCTTAGCTCCATCTCTGTGCTCTGACCCCAAGTGTTGACTGAGAAAGACCCTGCAAAGGAGAGGACCAATATCAGGCTTCTGACACTGGAGGGCAAATTCTAAAGTTAGTGGAGAAATCCTGCAAAGTTCAAAATTCCCCTGGAAAACCCCTCAGGAAGGTACATTTTAGAGAGCTGCTCAGCCTCCCTGGAGGAGACAAACCTGTCTACTCCCCTGCCCCACCCCCGCCGCTGGCGCTGGAGCAGGTGGCTGTGTATTCACCCGCACTGCAGGTACTGTTGGTGGCTAGAACAAAAGGAAAACACAGACCTGTAACCTCCAGACTCAGAAACAAGGCTGCCCCACACTAGCTGAAGCACTTAGGATGTGGGGCCAGTTTGGCAGACTCATGGGTTCATTGCCCTCAACCCTTTGAATTCTCCAGAACATATGCTCATTAAGTGGAACAGTGGGATTATTAAAAAATGGTTGTCTATTTTCTCAGATATCCTAGTTTTGTTTGCATAAATTAAATGCAAGAGGAATGTAATTCCAAGACACCATAATTGCATGATGACATGCTTTTACATAAGCTCCTAAAACATCTATATTGTAAAAACATTTATAATATAGATAACTGGTGGAGGCCTTGGGTTCCAAAGTTAGACTATTAAGGCTCTAATTTGACCTCTGCCACCTAACAGCTATGAAACCTTGGAAAGGACTTCTCTGTGCCTCAGTTTCCCCGACTGTGAAATGGGGGTTGTAATGGTGTCTAACTTGTGGGGCTACAACTTGTGGGGATCCAATGAAACAATGCAAGCAAAGAGCCTAGCAGAGTGCCTTACGAGGGTTAGTGTCCCTTTGTCTTCTACAAAAACAAACTAAAAAGATGAGAAAGCAGAGGGTCTCTCGGAGAGGTTGAACAGCTTGTTGGAGGTCCCTTGGATAGCAAGGTGTAGAGTCAATGTTGCATTCAGTGCAGTAGATCTTGGGAGTTGGATGTCAGAGAGGAGACCCCAGGGCAGCTGGGTTAAAGGACTGGGAGATAGAATCTGAAGCCTCTAGGATCTGGGATGCTGAGCACGCAGGAGGATGAGAATAAGGGGGGTGGGGAAAAGACACTTTCAGAGAATATAAAAACACACAGGAGGGATGACTACAGACGCACCCAGAAGGCAAGACCGTACAGGCAGGGAGATCTCAGGAGGCAGAAAACCAGCTGTTCCAGCCATAGTCACGAGGAAAGTGACTTGCGTGACAGTAGCCCTAGATGAGCCTTTGCACACTTCAGCCCCTTCCTGTTGGTTCAGACACGCACAGGCCTTCAGCCCACCCAGGCCCCACCTCACTCTTCCCAGCAGCCCCCCGGCCCCCACTGACTCCGGGTGCCAAGACCTGGATCTGCCTTGCAAGATCCCCTGCAGGATTCCAGATCCCTGTGCTCTCGTCCAAGAGACACACGCCCACAGCACACACAAGAATGAGGAACGAGCATCCCGGAGCTCAGTCAGCCAAGTCACATGTCCAGCATCAGCCTCCGTTCTGCCAGCTACCAAACCTTCACTGACTGCTTGGGTGGAGGAGAATTACCCACGATGGGACCTCTATCACTCAGCAGATTTGCACATGTCAAGAGCCAGAGTACAACTTCTACAAAACCCATCCGGAAATCTGCAGGAGGCAAGGAGATAGGGTGAAGGAAGGACCTTTCTGTTTGGTTATAATCATTCCTCTGTATCCAAGGAGGGGCAGACAATGGAAATGGGCAGATGCTTCCGGAGGCAAAGTCTGGTACTTGAGCCCTGCTCTGTCGGGTGGGAGCAGCTGTTCCCCTCTGCCCCACTCCCAAGAGGCTGGCAGGGAGAACCAGACCACAAACCAAAGCTAATTTGGGGACATGGGCCCCCAGGTTGTTGGACTATCATCTGTGATAAAGATATTTGCCCTTGTATAATCACTGCTGGCGGCAGAGAGACACTCAAGTTCAGAACCACCCTGGTATTTTAACTCCTGCTGATTGCAGGAGGGGACCAGCTACTGCCACTACCCAGAAACCCCACCTGGTGACCTGGCACTGAGAAAACCGACCTCACTCAGCAAGGCAGGACCTGCCAGTGCCTGTGGCTGAGGACGAGAATGTCAGAGCCAGGAGGTCCCACAGCGTTCAGAGCCTACAGGTGTCCTGACACAGCAGGGCAGAATCATCCAAGCACAGAATCTTGCTCAGCCCAGCTCAGACCTTTTAAGTCAGAATGGCCAAGGCTGGGCCTGAGAATCTGCACTTTAAAGATTCCCTCCCATGTGGCTGAGGCAGCCGGCCCAGCACTGAGCTTCTCTGGATACCGGATCAGTCCAGCCTGCTGGGCTTATCTGTGGGAGACACACAGCCATACAGTTGTTGGTGGTTCATTCATTCCAGGGTCACCCCTGTATCTGGCTCTGAAAGGACACAGCTCCTGCCCTAAGGGGATGCTGAATGTTCCAAGCAGCTGGGATCACCCAGGGAACTTCTCAGAAATGCTCTACCGCCTGGGATTGGAGTTCTGAGGGGCTCAGAATCCAGTGGGAGAAACAAAAGCAAAGTCTGCCATGAAGAGAAATCAGAAACTGACGGCCAGGGAGGCAATTGCAACAGAGAAACGAGGTCCGGGGAGCTGAGGGTGGCTTCACGGCACAAGGAGGGAAAGCTTTGCACCTCCCAGCACCCACTGCACGCACCCCTTGACCACTGCCAGCGCTGTTCGCAGTCACCACGTCCCTGCTGGGGCACCACTCCAATCCCCGTCTTGCAGATGAGGACAGCGGGGCTCAGGGAGCTAGCATTTGACTCCTGGCAGGTGGAGCACTTGCTCTTTCCACTCTCACCCTCTCTCCGCCTGAGTCCCAAGCTCAGGACACCTCTATCCACCAGATTTTGAATCCAGAGACCCAAGAAGTGTCCTCAATCCTTCTCTCATCTTACCCCAAGCTCCAGGCAGCAACGCAGGCCTGCCTTGCTGGCTCCACTCCCTTCTCTCCAACTCCACTGCCCACACCTCTCTGTTACCACCTGCGGTACTGAAACACAAGCCCAGCCAGCCAAGTCACTCCCTGGCTTAAACCTCTGCAAGGGCTTCCCGCAGTTCTAAAAATACAAATCTTCCTCCCAAGTTTGCCTCAGGGCCTTCCCACAGGTTGTCCCCTCTGCCTGGGTGCTCTTCCCTTTCATTCTGAACTCTTCTCAGCTCAGAGTCCTTTAGCAACCTACCAGGCCTGTCGGAACTAAGTTGGGTCCCCTGCTTCCCCCAGAAGGCAAGGCCACAGAGCAGGGACAGCGCTATCCTGCCCATGGCTGGGCCTGAGGACACACAGTGGGAGTGTGTGTGTGTGTGTACTGAGGAACAGGGAGGGGGCGAGGAGGGAAAGTTGGCTGGGTTGTTGACTGACCAAGGGATGCTACGGCTGGTTTGAGGTCCAAGTATGGTGGCGAGGGAAAGGCCACCATAGTCAGAGGCTGGGCAGACACGCTGGGGCCAGACTGGGAAGGGAAGGCTGTGAACACCACAGAAAGAAGCAAGGATGTGAGCTCACAGGCCACAGATGGCTGTGGACAACCACGGACACCCACGGACAACCATGGGCAGCCGGGGAGGCTCTCAAAGGCAGGGGAATAATACGATCAAATTCGCATTCACACACTTGGTGGAGCTGTCAACGCCTCTCATCTCTTTGAATGGCAATCTGTCAATAACTACCAAAATGTTAAATGTGTGTGTCCGCTGACCCAGCAATTCAAGTCTATTGAAGGGCACTCGCTGCAGCATCCTTTCCTTGGTCATTAAATGAGTTTGCACCAAACTTAAAAAAACGAACAAAAAAAGTGGTTTTCTTGGTTCTGTAACTGTGGATACGGATCAGATGACAGGATAATAAAAATAATAATGCCAGCGAATATTACTGAACCCCCACGTGTGCAGGTACCGCTCTAGGTGCTTGGCACATGCTGACTCCCTGGCGCACTGTGGCCACTGAAGCACTTTATTATCCTAGCACACCTAAGCGCCCGCCCGTCACCGTCACCACCACCAGTACCGTGGGTGCTCAAGCACCGACTGTGTGCCAGGCACTCTTCTGAGTGCTTTACAGCAATTACCTCGCTAAATCCCAGCCCAAGGGGTAGTACTGTTACTACCCTCATGTCCAGGTTTATCCCTAATCATCCAGTAAAGAAACTGAGGCATGCCGTGCCCAAGGCCACCAGCCAGTGTGCTGTTCTCGTTCCTGTGCCTCTCACGCCCACACTCCACCGCGCATGTGCGTGAGCTGCCCCCGTCCCTGGCACAACGCTGTGCCTGAGAACCCAGGCATTCTGGCTCCAGAGCCTGCATTCTTAACGCCTACAGCTTCCTCATCTTCTCTGAAAAGGTGGCTTAAAACTTTTACGGAACATGGCGGGACACAAAGACATAAATAAATAAAGGCTACACCGCGCTTGCACTCAGATCCACAACCACAGCACTTGCGCTGTCACAAGGCAGCCAGCACGTAGGCCTGGAAATGAAGCATGTCCTCCTGTCAGAAAGACACCCAGCAAGAGCACCCGAGCACAGAGTCAGAGCACAAACCACCCCCGGGGCACCAGTGTCCATTCAGCCAGGAGATGTGCCCCAGCACACTGACAGGGTCACCCCAGGCCACCTACATAACAGGCTTTAATTTCTTGTTGAGGATCAGCCCAGGGCGTGGGTGCAGGGTGATGTACCCAGGCAAACAGATGTAGGTTTGCCCTCCTCCCTGGGACCCCTCCACCCTACCCAGGAAAACCAACCACCACCATTTAATCCTTGGCTTCATGTAAAGCTGGCCACCAGGCAGATTCCCTCCCTAGGGAATCCAAGCAGAGAAAATTCTGGAAGCACCAAATAGATGCACCCCTTCTTTAAACAGCACGAGAATTAGGAAAGGCCACCCTCCCTTTCAAGCTCCTCCTCTCTTCAAGGTAAGACTCATGCCAGGACCGGTGACAGCTAGTGCTCACAAGCCGCGGGCAAGGTAGGCGAGGGCAGGGAGGGACACACAGGAGCAATCGCTGCTGCCAGCCTCAGGGCAGGGAGGAGCTGCCTGGCAGGAAGAACACGGGCCTCTCACCAGAGCTCCACCTCGCCTTCCCCTCCAGCCTGCCCTGCCTCCTTTGCTTCACCTCCCCACCTTCCTCTCACTCTAAAAACAGCTTCTGTGTGTTCTTTTTTGTTCCAATGCATACACCAGTAAAGCAGCTTGCAACATACATAAACTGCACAAACCTGAAGTGTACAACTCAATAACATTTTTAGATATTTATACTCCCATATGATTACCAACCAAATCAAAATATAAAACATGTCCAGCCCTCTAGAAAGAAGGCTTCCTCATGCCTCTTCCCAGTTAATGTCCTACGCAAAGGTAAGCGATATTGTGACTCCCAGCAGCATGGATTAGTCTGCCTGTGTTTGAACTGTATATAAACGGAATCACACCGCAAGGCCTCTTTGCCCCTGTCTTCTTTCATTCATCCCTGTGTCATGAGTTTGACCCATGCTGTTGCGTGCAGCAGTAGTTCCTTCTTTCTCATTGCTGAGTGTATTCCATTGCATGGATATGCCAAATTTGCTTATCCATTTGGCTGTTGATGGGCATTTGGGTTGTTCCTACTTTTTGGTAACTGTGAATAAAGCTGCTATGAACATTTGTGCATGAGTCTTTTGGTGTTCACATGCATTCACTTCTCTTGAGTATACACCTAAGAGTGGAATTGCTACAGCACAGGGAGGCATGTTTAGTTCTGGTAGATACCATCAAAACAGTTTTCCAGAGTGGTTATACCAACTCATACTCCCACTAGCACTGTGTGTGAGTTCCAGTCGCACCATATCTTCACCAACACTTTGATTATGACTCTTTTCAATTTTAGCCATTCTGGTGGGTATATTGTAGTATCTCATGGTAGTTAAATGTTCATTTCTCTGGTGAGTACTGAGGTTAAGTATCTTTCCAAATGTTTATTGGTCATTTGGATATTCTCTTTGGGGATATGCTTGCTCAGGTCTTTTATCTGTTTTTTAAATTGGGTTGTCTATTTCTTATTGGTTTGTAGAAGTTCTTTATATTCTGGATATAAATCCTTTATTGAACATACATATTTCAAATATCTTTTCCCAGACTTCAGCTTGCCTTTTCACTCTCTTAATGGTGTCTTCTGATGATAAGTTCTTATTTTTAATGAAGTCTGATTTATAAGCATTTTCCTGTATGATAGTACTTTTTGTGTCTTGCTTAAGAAATCTGTGCCTAACCTAATCTCACGCAGATATTCTTCTCTATTATCTTCTAGAAGCTACTTTCACATTTAGGTTTTCAATTCAACTTGAATTATTTTTGTGTACAGTGTGAGGTAGGGGTGGCTGAGGTATACTTTTAGCGTAAAGTTCTGTCAGCTGTGACCGCAAACCAGGCACACAAAAAAGGACCAATCTCTGTCACCCCCAGAGGAAAATTCAGCTTCCCTGACACTGAACTCCTTTATCTGGAGCCTCCAGAAACATCTGATTCCACCTTGCCCCCTGAAGCCCAGCAGAATTCAGATGCACGTGGCCCTACTGTTTGAGAGCATTTCAGGACACAAACTAGGTACAAAGCACTCCCATCTCATATAAAGCTCCCACAACTTTTCATAAGTCCATTTTGACAATTGCACATGGTTCAAAATACTTCTAAAGTGCAAAACGATTAAGTAGGAATATGCATAGGGACCATGTAAGACAGCACCTGGCTGTCAGACCTGCTGAGCACCATGTGCCTCTGTGTGCTAGGAGTTAGGGAGGCCACAGAATGTGAGCAGACAAAGCCCCTATTGTCACCATGCTCACAGTCTGGGGAAGAGACCAGTAAAAACTGGAGAAAAGAAAGTAAGCAGGGAGAAGTGCTCAGGGAGAGCTTCCCTTTAACATTTGAATCAAAACCTATAAATGGGGTAGAGGGGAGTTGTCCCTGAGAAGAGAAGCGGTAAAAGCATTCTGGAAAGGAGGAATGGTATAGTCCCAGGCTGAGAAAGGAAAGGGTTGGGATCCATAAGATCAGAAGGCATGGCAAGGAGTGGAAGGACATGTTAGTGAAGGTAGGAAAAAATTTGTATTTTTTTCTAAGCAAAATCAGAAGCTATTGAAGGATTCTGTTAGAACTCAGTTATCATCTCGAACATGCACCATAAAGTCTTCTATGAGATTGATGCACAACAAAAGTCCATTATGTAGTTGAAGGGCACCCAGTCAACTGGTCTATCTTGAAATTTTCCTATCACATAGGTGGGCAAAAAACTACAAAGACTCCTCCCTGGCCTTGATCATGCAGGCAGACACACACATACACACATAGACACACACACACACCTGCCCCTGTCAATTTTCTCCTTTAGGTCCGAACACAAGAAGACCATCACTCTACTTATCCCCTTGATAAGTAGACTGCCACCTCAAGCAGAGGACTCTTAGTCCCTCTCCAATCCTGGGTAGCAAGGGGTCCACCCTGCAGGCTTTTGCATCTCTGCTCATGATTTCTCAGCACTTATCCCAGCTATAATTTTACTTGCATTCATGTGACTATTTGATTATTATCTGTTTCCTGAGTGAGTCTGTCTGTTGACTCCAGAAGGGTAGAGTCTGAGCCTCCCTGGCACCTACGGGCCTGGCCCAGAGTAAGTCTCTCTCTCACACACACACACACACACACACAAACACACACACATACACACACATGCACACGCACGCACTCATGTGCTTTTTTAAACGTAGAAGTTTAAACACATAAAAAAGTAGAAAGAATATAATGTGCCCCATGTGCCATACATCATACAACTTCAATGGTCAACTCATTCCTAATCTTGTTTCTTTTATACCCCACCCAGTGAAGCAAACTCTGGCCTCATATCACTCAGTTCATACTTAAATAACATGGAATGAATTCATCAAGAACTGACTGTAAAGCAAGGGCAGGCTACATATTTCCCACAATCTCTTTCAAATAAAAATCCTGAAAGAGCAAGTTTCTTTCCATAAAACAAGGCATGTGGCCTTTTGGAGTATGGAAATGAGCATTACCGCTTGCTCCCTCAAGGGGCGCTCTACATGACACCTATTTTAATATTTTAATATTTATGGTAACGTGCTCCAAATGAGCCTGGTCTTTTTGAAATGCCGTCACAGTTTTACATACATTGGACAAAACTGTCGTAAACTATGACACCCCCAGTGTCCAGCACAAGGAGTGATACTCATACTCAATAGGTCTGTTGAATGTCACCCACTCTTCAAGATCCCAAAGATATGCATAAAAATAACAACCTGAAATGCTAAAATGCAATCATATTTAATCATGTCTTTTTTGTTGTAAAACATTTATTACCTGTATTTTCTAACTTTTTTCATAAGCATAAGGAAAAAAGGTTTTAAGCCGTGTCTTTAAGCCTATGACCTGGAGATAAGTCACATTTTGGAGTCTATCCTTTCACGTGTGTAACACCACGGTTACAAGTCCAGGCTCCTGAATCAGTGACAGGTGCAAATCTGGCTCCTGTGCGGCCTTAGGCAAGTTGCTCCACCCTGTAAGCCCATTTCCTCTTCTGTAAAGTGGGACTGACAAGATTACCTGATAGGGGGAGAGTAGGAGGCTTAAAGAAGATGAACTGAGCCCAGGGCCTGTATACAGCAAGTGCTCAATCAATGTAGCAGCTGCTATTTGTGTTTTTAAAGAAGAGCTGCAAAACAACTCTAGGTTCTGCAGGGGAGCCCTGCCAAGGGCCTACACAGGAAGTGGGTACACCTGCCCCTACCTGACAGGGGGAGCCAGAATCAGGGAATGGGGGAGGGGCAACCTAGAGGAAGCACATGCAGCGGTGGCCTCTGAGTCACAGCCCAGCCCCTCCCTGCCTTATCCCTTTGTTCCCTGGGAGTTGAGCTGTGACTCACATGGGCTCCAGTCCTGAGCCAGGCCCATCAGACCCAGGGTCCAGCCTGCCCTGCCCACAAAGTCACTAAGAAAACTCTGTTGCACACTCACCTTTTCCCTCATCTCTCCCTGCCCTTCCCGACCCTGCAGCGCCAGATCCCAGCCTGCAGTATCAGACCTTAAAGGGAGCCTCTGGTGTCTTGTGGGTAGTTTACCTCTCCCCCACCAACACCAATTCTTTTTTGACCTGTGCCTGTTTTGTCACTGTGTGCTCCATTTTGATTTAACTTCAGTCTACAAAGAAGTCCAGGCTCGGTGGCTCACACCTGTAATCCTAGCACTTTGGGAGACCAAGACAGGAGGATTTCACTTGAGGCCAGGAATTCAAGACCAGCCTGGGCAACATAGTGAGACCCCCCCATCTCTTAAAAAAAAAAAAAAGTCTAGGAGAGTCACTATAGTATTCACACCCACTCCCACCCTCTAAATACTCTTATACTTTTTTAATTGTAAAATATACATAACATAAAACTTAACCACTTTTAAGTGTGCAATTCAGTGACATCGAGTGCATTCATGATATTGCACAGCCGTCATCACTATCCATTTCCAGAACTTTGTCATCATCCCAAACAGAAACTCTGTACCCATTAACCAATAACTCCTCATTCTCCCCTCCACTCCCCCAGCCCCTGGCAACCTCTATTGTACTTTCTGTCTCTCAACTTGACTCTACTAGGTACCTCATATAAGTGGAATAATATAATAATATAATATTTGTCCTTCTGGGATTGGCTTTTTTCACTTAGCACAATGTTTTCATCCATGTTGTAGCATGGGTCAGAAATTCCTTCTTTTCTAAGGCTGAATAACATTCCATTGTATGTATAGACCACATTTGGTCCATCCATTCATCTGTCGATAGACATTTGGGTTGTTTCTACCTTTTGGCTATCGTGAATAATGCTGCTGTGAACTTGGGAATGCAAGTATCTGATTCAGTCCCCGCTTTTAATTCTTTGGGTATATACCCAGCAGTTGAATTGCTGGATCATACGGTAATTCTACGTTTAAGTCCTGTTACACTTTTAGGATTCTGACATTATAACCACAGCAGCCACCACAGTTAACACTCAGTTGCACGCTCCTCTAAGAACTTGTGTTTATCAACTCATTTAGTCCTCAAAACAACTCCCCGAGGTGGGGTAGGATTATTAACATTTTCATCCCCATGTTACAGACAAAGAACCTGAGGTTAGAGAGGTTCCCCCTCTCAGATGGCAGTGCCAGCATCTGAACCCAGGCAGGGTGACGGTTTTATATTGTTTCCCCAGTTGTGACAAAGAAATGGTGCTGCTCTGCCTAGAGGCATCTTCTGTCCTGAACAACCCTTCAGTAAGGCTTCAACATCTTTCCTTGCTCTGCACAAAGGAATAACTAAAAAAAGGGGGTAGGGCAGGGATGCTCCACCTGATGGGATTAGTCTAGACTGATGCCTAGCAGTGAGAAATCCAGCTCCACCTAGATGGGAGGAAAGGGGGGTTAGTTGGTAGGTCCTTGGAGCAGCTCCAGCAGGCAATTGACTGGATCCAGAGACAATGCGCCCAGTTCTCCCCCCCATGCTGTCACTGCTCCACACTCTGGGCCGGTCCCCACTGTCCTGGACCTGGGTGCTTCCAAGCACTGTCTCTGTCACTTCTGAACGAGTTAGGATGACCCTGAGGAAGCCCACAGCCTGGCATGGCTGGGCCTGCATCCATCCCTGGACTGGCCACCACAGCCGGGGGGAGGGGAACAGGATAGGCCCAGCCTGGCCACAGCCCCCGCCAGGGGAGGGAGGGGCAGGCATATGCCCAGCAAAGGCGCTGCCACATAATCTACAACAGCAAAAATTAGTACTGAACAAAACAAGGTTAAATAAAGTCACCACATCTACTCATTCAGTGAAACATTATGTAGCCATTTATTTTTTTCTGGAAAAAAACTCATTAACTTTAATTTTTTTTGTTTTTTCCCAAGAGCCAGGCCACGCCGGCTGCCAGCATCCCGCGAGCCCGACTGGCATCTTTAATTTTAAAAATTATCATGACTACTACCTCAACTGTGATATCCAAATGATATCACAGATTGAAAAGTATAGCAATTAAACAATATACTTTATTTTTTAAAACATTTTTATTTTTAATTATTATGCATACAAAATAGTTGTATATCTTGATAGGGTACATATGATGTTTTGATACCGGCATACAATGTGAATTAATCAAATCAGGGTAATTGGGGCATCTATCGCCTCAGGTTATGTAGCTATTTAAAAAGCAATAACCATGAAGACTATGTAGCAACTTAGAAAAAGAAAAAGGCTTATGCAGAAATATCTGATGGGAAAGACAGGACTCTCTCTCTCTACACACACTCACACATATATACATGTATGTAATAATTTATAGGGAAGAAAAAATGCAGTTAAGAATTATATCAGGATGGAAGAATCATAGATGACTTTTTATCTCTATTTATCACACTTTATTGACCAACAAACATTTACTGTCTGTGCCACTCGAGGTGCTGGGGATATGGCAGGGAACAAAACAGGAGAAAAATCTCTGCCCTTGTGGAATGAATTTACATTCTACTGGGGGATGCTGATATCAAACAAAATAAATAAGCAAAATACACCTTATATTGGATAACGATGGTAGCAATGAGAAAAAGTAAAGCAGGAAGGTAGAGGGCAGTTTTGGATGTAATGGTAACAGTTTAGACACGATGGCCAGGGAAGGCTGAAGGAAGGGACCAAGCCATCCAGACTTTGGGAGAAAAGCATTTCAGGCAGTGGGAACAGCAAGTGCAAAGGCCCTGAGGTGCCCAATTAGAGGACCGGCATTGAGGTGGATGTGGCTGGAGTCAGGTCATAAGGGGAAGAGCAAACTAAGAGCGGAGTCAGAGAGGAAACACAGTCAAATCTCTTGAGGCCTGGTAGCCACTGTAAGGGCTTTGGCTTTGTGGTCAGAACTGCTAGAGGGTTTTGAGCAGAGGAGTGGTGATCTGCCCAACCCTTTAAAAGGATCCCTCTGGCTTTGAGTTGAGAACAAGCTGAAAAGTGATAAGGACAGAGGCTGGAAGACCAGAGTCATTCAGATGAGAGGGGAGAATGGCCTGGGCAAGGGCGGTGAGCAGTGGCCATGCTCTAGGTGTATGTATATATGTGTGTGTATGTATGTGTGTGTGTGTGAATATATATGTATATGTATTTTTTCCTTTTTTTTTAGAGACAGGGTTTCATTCTTTTGCATAGGCTGGAGTGCAATAGCATCATCATAGCTCACTGCAGCCTCAAACTCTGGGTTCAAGTGAATCTCCTGCCCCAGGCTCCCAAGTAGCTAGGACTACAGGCATGTGCCATTGTACCTGGCTAATTTTTTTTATTTTTGTAAATCGATGGGGTTTCATTATGTTGCCCAGGCTGGTCACTCTAGGTATATTTTCAAAGTATACACAGTGGGGTCTTCTGATAACTGTAGGGGTAAGAGATACAAGAGTCAAGATGACACCCCAGGCTTTGGGGTGAGCAACTAGAAAGATGGAGTTCTCGTTAATCAAGATGTGGGAAGAGGATCAGGGGAGTGAGGTGTCCTGGAAGACAGAGAAAGGGCCATTGGGATGAACAACATGGCAGTCAGAGGAGACCTCAGCAAGGGACGTCTGGAAAGGAGGCAGGGGAAGCCGAGAATGGGATGACAGCATTATTCATAGTAGCCAGAAGGTAGAAGCACCCAGTGTCCACGACAGATGAATGGATAAGCCAAATGTGGTATATACATACAATGGAGTATTTATTATTCAGCCTTAAAGAAGAAAATCCTGACACATGCTACAGCATGGATGAACCTTGAGGACATTATGCTAAATGAAATGAGCCAGTCACAAAAGCACAAATACTATATGATCCCACTCATATGAAGTATCTAGAGCAGTCTAATTCCTAGAGACAGAAAGTAGAGGGGTGGTTGCCTGGGACTCAAAGGAGGGGGAACAGGGACTTACTATTTAATGTGTACAGAGTTTCAGTCTCACAGGATGAAAAGTTCTGCAGGTTGGTTGTACAACAATGTGAGTATACTTAACACTACCGACCTATACACTTCAAAATATTCAGATCAGTGAATTTTATGTTATGTGTATTTTATCACAATTTTTTTAAAAGTGAGAAGCAATGGAAGGCAAAAAAAAAAAAAAAATTAGAATCAGCAAGTCCAGACAATTCTTTCAAGAAGTTTCGCTCTAAACTAACGAGAAATAGGTGCATAACTGGAGGGAGAAGTGGGGTGAAGAGAAGGTTTTGTTTTGTTTTGGCTTCGAAGTTGGGAGAAATAATAGCATGTTTGTTTGCTGATAGGACTGATCCAGTAGACAATGTTCTTAAATGTTTACATCACTTGCAAAATAAAAGCCATATTTTGGGGTAATGAAAATGTTCTGGAATTAGATAGTGGTAATGGTTGCACCATCTTATGAATGTGCTGAAAACTACTGATTGCATACTTCAAAGGGGTCAATTTTATGAATTATATCTCAATAAAAATAAAATAAAATAAAAATTATAATAAATGTTTAATGTCTTTTGAATACCATGTTCTCATACAGGCTGAGTTCCCACCCAAACAGCCCCAGATAGCAACAGTTTCTATGGCCAGTCACCTATGGGTCACCACAGTTGTACGGTAGTTTGCGGCACAGGAGAGGTGAGGTCATCCACATTTTGGCTGAGACGCAAATGCCGCATTCGCACACACAGCCCCCTACAGCTAAATCCAGTGAGCACGTACCCATTAGCTGCAGAAAAGTGACTTATTTTATATACTCAGGGCAATGAACTCCCAGTGAAATGGAAGAAAAAAACCTTTCAACTCAGAGCAAGAAAATCTGCACCCACACCCCCAATCTGCCAACCCATGCTGTCCTCCTATAAAGCAAGAGAACCAGAGAGGGGCTTATTTTGCAGTCACTCATCAGGGAGGAAGTTCTTTCTGAAATGTCTTCCTGTCTGTAACAATATCACACTGTGGCTTTGAACCACTACCTTTTTCCTTTCTTCTGAACAACTTCAGACAGTACCTTACCCACCCTTTGTGATGGTTAATTTTATGTGTCAATTTGGCTAGGCCACAGCGACCAGATATTTAGTCAAACATTATTCTAGATGTTTCAGAGAAAGTATTTTTAAGATGAGATTAATATTTAAGTCAGTAGACAGACTAAAGCAGATTACTCTCCATAATGTGGGTGGGCTTCATTCAATCAGTTAAAAGCCTTAATAGGAAAAGACTGGTCTCTCCAAGCAAGAAGGAATTCTGCCAGCACCCTGCCTTTGGACTCGAGCTGCCACTCCAGCCTGCTGGGTCTCCAGCCTGCCAGCCTACCTTGCAGATTTTGGACTCACCACACCTCCACAATCACACGAGCCAATTCCTTAACACAAACCTCTCAATAGATAGATGATTGATTGATATACATCCTGTTGGTTCTGTTTCCCTCCAAACCTTGACTAATACACACCCAAATCAAGTGATTTTCCATCAGAAATTTTCCCTAAGGACCTGTACTTGCATGAAGTTTCAAGTCACCAGATGACTAAAAAGATAAACAAAAACACAAACCCACAAAATACAGCAATCCAGGAAGAATAACATTTGTCTATATATTGATCAAAGCCGTCATGGTGAATACATTTGTTTTTGAATACAACTTTAGGTCAAACATTTGTTATTAATTTTGTATCCTCTTTGTGGCTATTTTTTTCAATATATAACAACTCATTAGGATATTAAATTATACCCTATTCCTTAATTGCTACAGGACAGCGGTTCCCAATCTTTTTGGCACCAGGGACCAGTTTCATGGAAGACAATTTTTCCACAGACTGGAGGTGGGGGATGGTTTCAGGATGATTCAAGAACATTATACTTGTTACACTGCAGCTGCTCCCCAGCACTAGAATCACCACCTCACTCCACCTCAGATCACCAGGCATTAGATTCTCATAAGAAGCACACAACCTAGATCCCTCTTCTGCACAGTTTACAGTAGGGTTCCCACTCATATTAGAATCTAATGCTGCCGCTGATGTGACAGGTGGTGGAGCTCAGGTGGTGATGTGAGTGATGGGGAGCAACTGTAAATAAAGATGAAGCTTCATGGCTCACCTGCTGTTCACCTCCTGCTGTGCACCCAGTTCCTAACAGGCCAGGGATCAGTACCCGTCTGAGCCTGGGGGTTGGGGACCACAGCTATTAGGAGATAGGTATGTGACCTGGATTGGTACCATGAACTCTTAATAGGACTTAGCCTTTCTGGGTTCAAATCCTGGCTCCACCACTTACTGGCATTGTGAACCTGGGCAAGTCACCTCTCGGTGCCTCAGTTTCTCCATCTATCAAATGGGGATAATAACACCCACTCCATGAGGTTGTTTACATATATTAAATGAAATAATATATGTAAAGCACATACTGGAAAAACTACACAGTGTTTTTTAAACAGTAGGTTTTGATCCACTAGTGAAATAAATTCAAGTAGATTGCACAATCATCATTTTTTTTTAAAAAAAAAGCAAAGGTGGATTAATGTGGAAAAGAATTATCAAAGGACACTAGACATATACATAGGATAAGTACTGTTTTCACCAATTTCAGATATGTGCACATGCACACACACACACATCAGGTTATAGTCTATTTACTTTTTACAGTGGGTCATAGTCAAAAACACGTGAAAGCTACCAGACTCCACCACATACTAAATGCTCAATAAAATTTGGTAGCATCATCATTGTCAACTCACTCAAAAAGATAATATATTCACTTTCTTTATTAGCATTTATCACCATAAAATAGACCTGCTAACACGTTTATCAATTCTGCCACTCATTTACCGCAGTGCTGTTTAAGAGTCACTGCGCCTCCCTAAATTAACTTGCCAACTCTCTCTCCTCCAAAAGACTCAGGCGGTCATTTAAATATTTTCTGACTCACAATGCTGGCCAAGGATTAGTGAGGCCCTGCCCAGCCCAGAACACACGAAATGTGAGTGATCTGTTAAGAAAACCACTTGAGTTTGCAAGACTGCACAGGGCTTTTGTACAATTAAAGCCACGCTGGAGAGAAACAGTCCTCCCCAACCCCTTGAGAGATGTGTCTTAGAGAAAGGTTACACAAGGTCAGCTAAGCTGCACCTTCTGAGACTGGGCAAGAGCCAAAGGGCCAAACCTCAACTCTGTAACATGCTTCCTTGTTTGGGGGTTAGGTTATATCATCGTGTTTTTCCCCTAACTTTCCATGCGCACACACATATGCGCACACCACTCGATAAAGGATGAAAACAAAATCCCTATGAATTGCCTGTTCTAACGGCTTACATAAAGGGAATCTGCTAAGCCAAAGGACCTTAGATTTTGAAGATCTCAAAACAATCACTATTGCATATAACTTCCCTCCCCTCAGAAACAAACTAAAAACTCGGTCCAAATTAAAGCTTTTCTAAACTGCTTTTAAAAATAAAAATAAAAAATAAACTGCTTTTTTGAAAACAACAGTGGTAACTCCAAACACACATATATACACACACACACACACACACACACACGCACACACACAGAGTTTTTCTTTACAATGGAAACTCCTCACCCTAGCTGAGAATAAGCTGAGATATGCATGGATTTGAAGTTTCACATGTAGTTTCCCAGGTTGGCCCTTAAGTTTGGAAAATAAGGTTCTTAGTGATACAAATGTGGGCACTTCACTTTTTATGTTTTCTTCCTTGAGAATAAAATCATGGATTTGTGGCCGGGTGTGGTGGCTCACGCCTGTAATCCTAGCACTCTGGGAGGCTGAGGCAGGTGGATCGTTTGAGCTCAGGAGTTCGAGACCAGCTTGAGCAAGAGTGAGACCCCGTCTTTACTAAAAATAGAAAGAAATTAGCTATACAACTAAAAATATATGGAAAAAATTAGCCGGGCATGGTGGCGCATGCCTGTAGTCCCAGCTACTCGGGAGGCTGAGGCAGAAGGATTGCTTGAGCCCAGGAGTTTGAGGTTGCTGTGAGCTAGGCTGACACCACAGCACTCTAGCCCGGGCAACAGAGTGAGACTCTGTCTAAAAAAAATAAAATAAAATCATGGATTTGTGCCAAAGCATTACATCTGAAACACGTAAGTATGTGTAGGGGTATAAACTGAAGTTTTTATATGTGATCTTATTCCTTTCTTATTTTTATTCCATTCTTCAAACTATGATGCCAGTGAATTGGGGTGGGGGGGGGACAAAAATTGTTTTAGCAGCAGAATCCTTTCCTCAAATGAAATCTTATCTCTTCACGGAATAGATATAACAAATTAAAATGGAGCCTGGCTCCAATCCTCCTATCACTACCTGGTGCCTCCAGGACTGTGGGGTCCCCACCCCCACCACATTTCTTGAGGCATGGAGGCAGGATGTTATGGGAGCACCTCAGGGATGTCCATCCCACCTTCAGCATGAAGGGAAGCCAGTTCTGCCACATGTGTGACCAATGCCAGAGGCACTCCCATTTCACAAATTCAGGAGTTAAGTGTTTTATCCAAGGTCTCTAGCCTTAAATCAGACACTACAGAACACTATGTCACTTTTTTCAGTAAGGAAAAGAGTCATGCACATATGACTCCCTGGATTGTTTGCCTGTGAGCTTGATAGATGGTCCTTGGAGTATCTACTGAGCAGACTCAATGACAAGGGGGGTGCTGAGTGGGTGATGCACTCAGTAAAAGGTATTCCAGGTTCCAGACTTAATACTGTTAAAATGGCAAAACTCTCGAAGAGATCTACAAAGTCAACACAACCCCTATCAAAATTTCAGCTGCCTTTTCACAAAACTTGACAGGAGCCAATCCTAAAATTCATAGGGGAACCTGGAATAGCCAAAACAATACTGAAAAAGAAGGACAAAGTTAGAGGACTCAGATTTCCTGATTTCAAAACTTATTACAAAGCTATAGTCATCAAGACAGTATAGACAGCAATACTGGTATAAGGATACCCAAACAGAAGAATGGAATAGACTTGAGAGTGTAGGAATAAACATTTACATTTATGGTCAATTGATTTTTGAGGAGAGTGTCAAGATGATTCAATGGGGAAGAATAGTCTTTTTAACAAAAGGTGCTGGGACAACAGGATTTCACATGCAAAAAGAATGAAGTTGGGGCCAGGAGTGGTGGCCCATGCCTGTAATCTCAGCACTTTGGGAGGCCAAAGTGGGAGGATCACTTGAGGCCAGGAATTCAAGACCAGCCTGAGCAACATAGTGAGACCTTGCCTCTACAAAAAAACCAAAACAAAACAAATTAACCAGGCATGGTGGTGCATACCTGTAGTCCTAGCTACTGGGGAGGCTGAGGTGGGAGGACACCTTGAGCTCAGGAGTTTGAGGTTACAGTGAGTTATGATTATGTTACTGCACTCCAGCCTCAGCAATAGAGTAAGACTCTGTCTCTAAAAAAAAAAAAAAATTTTTTTAATTGGAAAAAAAAATGAAGTTGGACCTCTACCTCACACCTCACGCAAAAATTAATTCAAATGTATCAAAGACCTAAACCTAAAAGCTAAAACTATAAACTCTTAAAAGAAAACATAGGTAGAAATCTTCATGACCTTGGATAAGGCAAAGTTTTTGTAGGTATGACACCAAAGGCAAAGGCAACACAAGAAAAATTGGACTTCATCAAAATTAAAACCTTGCACTTCAAAGGACACCATCAAGAAAGTGAAAAGACAACACCCAGAATGAGAAAAAAATTGAAAATCATGTATCTGATAAGGGACTGAATGCAGAATAGATAAAGCATTCTTACAGCTCAATAATAAAAAGATACATAACCCAATTTAGAAATGGACAAGATTCCAATACACATTTCTCCAAAGAAGATATACAAATGGCGAATAAGCACATAAAAAGATGCTCAACATCATTAGCCATCAGGGAAATGCAAATCAAAATCATAATGAGATACCACATCATACCCACTAGGATGTCAATAATAAAAAAGATGGATAATAACAAGTGTTGATGAGGATGCAGGGAAACTGGAACCCTCACACACTGCTGGTGGGATTGTATGGTGCAGCCGCTTTGGAAAACAGTTTGGCAGTTCTTCAAAATGTTAAATATAGAGTTACCATATGACCCAGCAAGTCCACTGCTAGGTATATATTCAAGAGAAATGAAAACATATGTCCATTCAATTTTGTATACTCTTCTCTGGGGAGAGGGAGAGCCAAGGCAGGTGAAAAAGAAAAAGAGGAGAAATATATGTGGACAGAGAAAGCACTCTTGGACATAACTATTAATAAATGGAAAAAAATTAGATGGTGAGCAATACATATAAAATGAGCCCATCATGTTGGTTATTAAAGATTCTGGCAGGTACACCCACCTGTACATAAACACAAGAGACATCTCTGTGCAGCTGATCACAAACATTCTCTCTGGAAGCAAGCCTGGGATGGGGGAGGTGGAATTTCAGTTTCTACTCTACAACTTCTGACATGTTTGCATTTGTGTATAGTAAGAATATAGTCAGGATTTCTTGTGTAAAAGAGCATTTGTTTCTCTAGCCAGAAGGGAAGGAAAGAGGGAGAAGGCCACTGCAGTTGTGCAGTGTGGAAAATTCTGAAAGTGGACAAGTGTGAAAGAGCACGGCAAGTGGTGGGGACAGCGGGAAAGACTCTGGGGTGTCTGGGGGACTGTCGGGTTCAGCCTGTCAGAGCATCCAGCGGGGGACTGGAGGTGGGGGGGTGGCTGAAGATGACTCAGTACAGCGCACTGAAGCAGCCAGGTTGCAAGGGTGTTGCACACCCCTCAGGGCCTCCTCTGTCCTGTTCCAGATCTGGCCAAGTGCCCCAACCTCCCTTTCCCAAGCATTCTGATTTTGACTTGGGCCCCATGTCCAGTTCTGCCCCAACTTGTGGGTCCCACCTTGGAAAAGTCAGGAGACACCCGGGAAATGAAGGCAATGACCTCCTCCAGCCTTGTTCTGTGGCCACACAGGGGCCCTGGGGCATCCACCTAACATCCCAACAGGCCCTTGTTGTGTGCCGGTATTATGCAAGGGTGCAGGTGTTCAGACAGGAGCAGCCTCTGCCCTCCCAGAGCTGACATTTTGTGGGGGTGTGCACCAACGCGGGGCCTGTCAGAGATATTTAGAAACAGCCATCTCTCTTGACATCACTGCAGCCCAAATAAATCTGGGAAGACCCTCTTCACCGCCAACTCTCCTGATACAGCAGGGCAGAGTTGTGAATAAGTTATTCATAACTCCACACCTTACTTTCCTGGTTTGGAAGATGGGATAAGAGGATCTGTGCCACAGGACGGTTGCAGAGACTGGATGAGGATGGAGCTGCAGGGCCCAATAGTACAGGGTACAGCTGTCAAATCAACCAGCATTTATTGAAGGCTGCTAGGTCACTTCCCTCCCCACAGTATACCCCAACACACACACACACACACACACACACACACGCACACACACGCAGTGAGAATCTTGCATCATCTCAGCTCCTGGCAACTCTTTATCTGGGCTTTCTTCCTTCCATCGCCCACCCCCACCCCTACTAGGGAAGTCATCCCTTTCTGTATCTTCTTAGATGTCACTTTTTCCAAGAAGCCTCCCTGTCACACCTCTTCCTCAATATCACAGATGAAGAAACCAAGACTCAGAAAGGTTAATTTGCAGCACAAGGTCACAGAATCCAGATATCATATTCTTAACCCCCAGGAATCTCACACTATATTAAATAATAGCAATTGATCAATCAATCAATGGAGAGAGTGGGAAGCATGCAGCTTCTGGTCCCCAATCCTATACATTTTCATCTCTTCATTTTTTCCATCAAAGCCCTGCTGAGTAACTACTTTCCCTCTCGGTGATTCCCTCTAGGTGATGAGGTAGATGTAATCAAATGACACAAAAGGGGAAGGAGTCCATGGCCAGGACAGGTGGGGTGAGGTAAGTCCTACTGTGCGTAGACTTACAACTCCAGCAGTGCCCCTCGGCTCATGCTCATTCCCCAGGTGGCAGCTTCAGAAAACATTACTGCTCAGGTCCTCACTCCATAAAGGAAGGTATCAGCCATCAGAGCACACAACGCCAAGATCTTCCTCCAGCCACTTGCTGGGACCTGAGGGAGAGGAGGAAAGTTTCCGCTCACACTGCCTCATTTCCCTTCCCCCTTCTGCACTGAGATAGACCGTGTCCAGGGCTCAAGAGCTGCCTGGCCACACTGGGAGTTCGGCCACAACCTTGGACTGCAAATGCATGGAATGGTCTTCCCCCAGCTATCCATAAGGCCACTCCCTCATTCATCTGGGTTTCTGCTTGAATGCTACCTGCTCAGAGACCTACTCTGACCGAAGCCACATCTGTCTCCATCCCATCACTCTGGACCCCCTTACCGAGTTTCATTTCCATTACACTGACCCTTCTCCTCAACATCATATTACAGATCTAGTTGGCTACTGTCCATCTCCACCTCTGGGATGTAAACTCAACAAGGCTGTCAGTTTTCTTGACTGCTGTGTGGTCAGCACCAGAGCAGTGCCCTCCCTCCAAGATTGTTTCTTGAATAAATGAAGTAAATGAGCTGAGCTAAGAGGCTCATGTGTAGATATGACCTCAGTTGAGAACAATCTGGTTCTCTTTTATTCCTAAAGAAATGTGTGCCCATTTTCATAACTGAATGAACAACTTTCACCAAAGTGAAAAGAAAGCAAACCTAGTCACCAAACCTCTCCACCGCAGACCCCATTCCACCCACTATGCTGGTCATAACCCATTAAGAAACTTGAACTAACTCAATAAATTAGAATCATATATAAAAACATCTCATTTTCACTTGAGTTTCAACCTGTACATGCAAGGTGATATGAATCAGAGAAGATGTACAAACCATTAAGAAAATGGGTCCAGGCCAGGTGCAGTGGCTCATGCCTGTAATTCAAGCACTTTGGGAGGCCGAAGCAGGAGGATTGATTGAGGCCAGGATTTTGAGACGAGCCTGAGCAAAAGCAAGACCCTGTCTCTATAAAAAATAGAAAAAATAGCCAGGCGTTGTGGCACGTGCCTGTAGTCCCAGCTACTTGGGAGGCTGAGGCAGGAGGATCACTTGAGCCCAGGAGTTTGAGGTTGCTGTGAGCTACAATGATGCTATGGCACTTTAGCCCAGGAGACAAAGCAAGACCCTGTCTCAAAAAAAAAAAAAAAAAGGAAAAAAAAATAGGTCCAAGGATTAATTTGTTTTAATATATAGCTAGGGCCACATTAATAAATTGATTAAGGAATGATTCATGAAAAGAACAAAAGAGTGAAAGAAAAAGAGTCCCTACCCCCAATCCAATGCAGTTACAGAGGCCTGAACAACACAGAACTTGGCCTTGAAGGCTTCTAAATTGCCAACGGCCTTTTAGCTTGATACAGCTTTGCCTCAGGCCCCCTCTGGTGACACGACTCAGTAGCATCCTGAGTTCTGGTCAGGGGCTCAGAAAACTTAGTGATGGCAGAGAAGTAGAGAAAGCTCTCTGGGATGGATCAATGGATGAAGGACGGTTGGGATGCAAAGCAGACCAGAAGGACGGGAATGGTGGCACGCAGAAGGCCACACACTTCAGAACCAGATACAGGGGCTACATCTGGTTCTCTGCCCCCACATCTTTCCTCTAATGGAACAGGCTGTCTCAGGAGGTGATAAGTTCCTAGAGAATCCAAGCTCAGGTTAAGCAATAGCTAGGAAGAGAAGTTGCAGAGGTGATTTAAAATGGAGGTGGAACTATGTGACCTTAACGACCACTTCCAACCCGAGCTCCTGCCTAGTGGCCAGTGCCTTTGTGTCTCACTACTCCTAACACCGTCCAGTCTCAGCTCACTTCACTCAATGGGTGTCCACGCATTCTGTCACTCTGGAATATTTGTTGAGCATGTGCTGTGTGTCAGGGACTAGGGTTCAGTGGTGAACAGGGCAGCATCTCTGCCCTCTTGGACCCTACATTCTCCTGGGTAGATGCAGACAATAAACCCATAAATAAATACATGAATAAGATCATTTCAGGTAAGCTCCAGGAATAAAATACAGTGGAGATCGTGACAGAAACTGATGCAGGAAGGGGCTGCTTTGGAAAGAGTAATCAGAAAAACCATCTCTGCAGAGGAGACATCTGAGCTGAAGGGTAAGAAAGTGCCGGACACAAGAAGAAGTGGTGGAAGAGTGTGCTTGGTACAGGAAACAGCAAGTGCAAAGGCCCTGAGAAGTCTTCTGACAACTGGAACTCAAATTTTCATGAATTGCATCCCATCCTAAAGGCCCCACCCCAGGCCAACCTCACAGCCTGCCTTTTCCTTCTCCCAATTGACAAAATCAAGACAGACATGAATTTTCCACAGGAGAGTGTGTTCTGAGTGAGGGTACAAAGGAACACATGTGCACCAACATCTCAGCTCCCTAAAAACTGGGGCCTTCCCTGGACAGGGGGCAAGAACTTGTACCTCCCTGCCAGCAGTTCAGTCTATTTTTGTGGAATACAGGCCTCCTGGAGAATGCAATGTAAGGGGAAGCCCCTGGAAAAACACACACCTGTGCTCTGAGTATCTCATGTACATTTCAAGAGGATCCTGGGGCCCCAGATTCAGAACTCCAGTCTGTGGAGTTCAAGAAGAAATCAACTAAATGGGTACAGTCCAGGGAGACTACAATGATGAAAGCAATAATCTGCTGGAAGTGAATGAATGGGAGAGAAGGAGACAAGATCAGACCCCTGGACCCTTAGACTCCCACACTCAGACATTAGAAGATGTCAGCCGGTCCCGGGCTGCAGGCCTAAAGGAATCAAGTGAAACCTCATCCACTCTACCTCCCACTCCACCCCCGAGAAGCAAATTTCCAGTCACACCCCTGAACTTCCAGAAAAGGTTCAAGACCCCACTTCCCAGGAGTGTCCTTGACAAAGGTCATCTCTAATCCCACGTTCTGAGATACACTATGCACAAGCCTGGTTATAGGAGCTGTCACTGCAAAGCCCAGGTTTTCCAGTGCTGACGGGGGCAACCACAGCTACTGCACAAATAATGACAGACCCTTAGCAGGAGGGGAAAGAGCAGGAGCCTGCACACCCACCTCATTAAGAAGCCAGGAAC